>CM057719.1:0-1200000 GCA_030064385.1 Melaleuca quinquenervia | reverse complement strand
TGTTTTTTTTTTTTTGCCGCCACACGGCAAATATGCATCGGCGGCAAGGACGGCGGAGGCGGCGAGTGGCGGGCATGGCGAGAGAGAGAGAGAGGTGGGGGGGGAATGAGGTGTTAGGGTTTTGGCTTCGAGGGACAGAGGCGTTATTACTTCGTTAAGTCTTTTCCGGTTAGCAGCACGACATGGCATTCACGTCCCGCCGGAAATCATAATCCGGCTCCACTCGCTTTGGATTTTCTTCGAAGAATATGGAAGGAATTAGGGTTTTGTCTTTGCATTGCGTGATTCTCCCAAGCTAACACTGCATCAACGACCCTTCATCTCTATCTCTTCAGCCTCACCGATCCTCTCGAATTCGTTTCTAATTCGTCGCCTGCTAAAAAACAAACGGCGGCAGCATCAAGGCTGATGACCGCACGTTTCGATTTCTCACGTTCATGCATGGGGATGCGACGGACAATGCCCAACCTTTTTGCACATGTTTTGTACTCCAATGACCAGTTGCAATCGTTTGGAGGGACCATCAATGATGAATCTCTCTTGGATTCACCATCCGGGTGCACTTAATCTCCGTGCTAAACTTCACATTGCAAGAGATGGCCAATTAGAACATTCTTATATAAATTGTCTCATGCACATTTGGTTTGGTCAAAGATGTTTCACACTCGGATTTAATTGAAGCGTACACGTTGCTCTCTTTCCCCTTTTTATCCTGTTGATCTTGAAGCTGACATACGATCTGAGTCTTCAAGTTTTCTTCCCCTGCTCCTAAGGGTCAAAACTTCTTATCAACCATAGCACATGTAAAACAAGACGTTCAGATATCGATTGTGTTGGACAGACTTGAAACTTATCACATTATTTTTGTTGAATTTATATGTGATCGATTATCCGAACTTAGAAAAAGTATTGCCCACCTTGATTGGGGAAAGTAAAAGCCACTTAGGACTATTTGTTATGAGGTGTCCTCCGCATTTCGTGGCTTCGGATTGCTTCTAGAGGAAGATAATTGAGTACGCAAACGAGAGGATTTAGATGCAAAACACTACGTCTTTGGCCAAGATATGAAAAAAGGACAGAAGTTGACTCGTGATACTCTTCGAGGGATCCATCGTTTGAATCTAAGGAGGAAAAGACAAATGACATCAGCACGTCCTGCCAAGCATTGAAGGAGTTTTGGCTCGACGTGGACTGGGGTTTCGGTGACATTAGCAAGTTGGCAATGAGTGATTCGAAAAATGATTAGTGTCGAGTGTCCATCTTGATGTATAAAAGAATGGATGATATTCTGCATCGAGCAAGACATTCCTCATCTCATATTAATGTGGATTCTATAGACTCGATCGGACAAATGTTCTAGTCTAGATCTTGAAATCAGACCTAACCTTATCTCCTCAGTGCATGCATCATCGGTTTAAATCGAACTGAACACGTGATGAATAGAATTTCTTAATTGGGAGATCGCTTAACTTCAGTCTCCATCGGACTTGTATCATGAATTCCATTCTCTTTACTTGTTTCCTATTCTACTTTGGGTTCTCGTTGCCGCCGCTAATGATTACCCGGGAGACGGTTCTTGATTATTCTATGTTGGCTTCTCTTAAAAGAAGCTGGTTCAAGACATTACTTTCTCGAGCTAGATCTTGCACCCACGCACCATCCATCTTGTAACCCAATGAAGAAAGACCACACATCGTCTTATCTTATTACCTGTCTCAGCAATGTTGCCTATCGTGCCTTTTTCAAGATACATGTGGTTCATACTTTTCTTCATGTGTCGTACTGATTGCTGAAAAAGTTGTGGTTGCGTACAGCATCCTTTCCTTTTCAATCTCCTATTGGCACAATCGTGATTTGTTTGACTTGTGCGCGTGAATGCAAACAATGCATGCTTGCTATCCAACCAAGAAAACAGCTGTCGATAGGATTAAGAGTCCAAACGTCGTGGGCCAATCTGAACTAGCAAGAAATTTTGGGAAAATTGTTAAAAAAAGTTATCTAATTATTGGACAATGATCAATTTAGTTATAAGTCTTTTAATAATTTGCCAATGTTTGACCATGTCCGGACAAACAGATGTATCCATTTTAAAATCTTATCATATCGTCATGTGTCTTTACAAAAGACAAAGCACGTATTGAGAGAAAATTATTTCCCTAGAGATTTCACTGGATAAAAGTTATATTTTCTGATTTGATAAACAACACGTTTTTCTTTAAAAAAGATTCTAGGATGATTTCATCTTTCGATGAAAATTATTTCAAATTTCAGACTTCGTTCTAATGAAATTATCAAATAGTGAATGCATCATGTTCCTTTACTTCATCATATTTTTCTAATTATTTCTATCAATAGAATAATTCAAGGTTTCCATCGTATCATTGCAGGGTGTTTTTTTTTTCTCTATGAAAAAATCTCTATGGTATGAGGAGACAATGTCAATTCTTTTCTTTATTTCCGGCGAAAGGAGTGCATGTGGATGTGCCTAAATAAGAGAAAGGATTTTTCTGTTAAAATCTCTCTATCTCTCTCTCTCTCAGAGGAGAAAATTCAGCCACCACATCCGCCGCCGGTCATCATATCAAGGTTGACAGTGACTGTGGCCCCAATTGACGGCCGTCGCGGCACCATTGGACCAGGGTCGCCGTCGCCTTACCCTGTATTTGACTTTTCAAAATTATTTGGCTATAAGTTTATTTGATTTAATATTAAAGCATATGTAATTGATTGTAAAAAAAATCTTATAATTTCAATTGACCTCTCTTGTTGTGAAGTGTTTAGACTCGAGCGAGATTGACGTGCGGTAAAACAAGCATCTAGAGAGGAATTTTGCTGGATTTAGTTAGATTATTATTATTATTTTACTATGGAATCGTGTTATCCATCTAGAATATTATTTGACTTGATCTAGTCATAATCTGATCTTCCAATATCAAAGCAATAATAAATAACTGTAATTCAATACTAATTAAAAACAAACGAACGATGTCTAAAGCGACGAATCTAAAAGAATTCATCTCCATGTCTCATTCAACAAAATAAACCTCACATGACAATTATTAAAGATGACAAAACTTTCGGTCGATGCATAATTGGCCTAAAATTGACCTAAGACGACATTTTATTGTCGTCATCGACTCGACAAATATGATGAGTTTGTGTCGCCTTTGGCTAGGCCAAAGAAGACTCCTTTGGCCTTTGAACGAGACAATATCATTTCGTCACTTTTGGTATGAAAGGACTGTTTTGCGTCCTCTTAAAACCATTTCGTCACGTTTATACACCAAAGTCGGCGGAAAAGCAGAAACGTATCGCCTTAGGGAAGGGCGACGGAGCACGACATTGGCACGACTATCCCTAGAATTCCAGAGCACGTCCGCGTCCTCTAGGAAATTATAAGTTCGGCTCACTCCTCTAGGGTTTTCACTGAAGAACATATGCAAGGAAACTAGCTCTTTTGTTTAGGCATTCCGTGATTCACCCAAGTAAGAGCGATTGGTCTCTCTCAAAGCTTGTGAGCTAAGTCTCTTCGATTCGTTTCAATCCATTTTTCAATTTGGCCGCTTATCGGCATCAATGCTGATGACCACACGTTTTTCTTTTTATTTCCCTTCCCGGGTGTCCGACAGAGACTATTGACCGAATAACGCGAATGATTCATCGAGGGAATTGGCAAAAGGCTGGTTCAAAACAATCACGCAAACAAGGATATGGACAAAACCAGCAGAGCCGAACATCGTCCGACGTACAATGGACAACCTTTTTGCACAGTTTTTGGTCCTCCCGTAACCCCTAGCAATCGTTTTCTGGGACCATCCATGATAAATCCCCTCTTCGGTTAGCTTTCCGGGTGCACATTGGTCATGGTTCATTCTACGTGTACCCGTCATTCCCTTTTCCCCTTTTCTTCTGCTGAACTTGAAGCTGACATAAGGTCGAATCTTCGCGTTTGCTTCCCCTGCTCGTCCGGGTCGAGACTTGGGGAGATTCGAGTTCGTATGAACCGGCTCTTCATATTAAAAGTTCTTGAGGGGAAAATGATTTGGCATTTTGAGCATCCAATCTAATCCTGCATTTGCCAAATCACTTCATACACAAGTGCTAGTGAAAATCCTTAATGCTCCTATAACGTTTGCTCTCTCCGAAATCTGAGCGACAAAACTCAAATGTTTAGAGCCTTCTTAGGATTCATTTCACTCTAAAATCAGCAAAAAGATCGATTTTAGTTTCTTTTTTCTTATAAGAAAAGGATTATGTGTTGTTCTTGAATAGGAGATTACTCAGCTCGAAATTGAAAGAAAAATGATAGAAAAAAATTTAATTGACTGATGTTGGGGAAAAAGTGTCCAGGTGAGAGCGAGACATTTTGACAACGATTATACATTCGCAATTGTCACTTCTAACCATGGTTATGGCCACACCTCTTCCAAAATGATAGGCATGCTTTCCATATGCTGATGAAAATGAGATTATCTTGTTTACAGATGATCTTCTGAGCAATAAACCAAGCTTATCACTCTCGTAATTAACTAAAATTCGTCACTTCTTGGTGTAAACGAGATTGACAAAGACAGAACCTCATTCCATCAAGTCTTGATCACGTCTAAAACGTGATCAACAAGTCATACTGTCGATGATACAAGGGAGCATCTATGAGGAATCTACCGTTCACTGTTATTTCAAGTTGATATTCACTAGCTGAACCATGCGAATTATATCTCAAGGATGATTGAAATATTGTAATTTAATCAGTACATTCACAGCCACCTTTCCTCTCCAAAAATAATAATAATAATAATAATATGATCCTTCCTCAAAGAAACTTCCCCTGCAGGCTCTCGGCTTCAATTTCTAAAGCTAAGAGCTTGCTTTGCTCTGCTTTTTCCTTTTTTTTTTTTTCAGGTGTTGATTTAAATTGAGAAGCTTTTATCTCTCGATCTAAATTTAGACTTGGGAATTTCTTAGAGGTGTTGGATCCGTGACGGTTCAAGATATTATTAATGTTGTTTATGTATGGCGATTATATTGAGGACAATGAACCTAGGCACACACTTCAAGAGAGGAAGATTTCAGCCTGGCCCATCACCGACAATTTCGACGATCCACCATCCATTATTATTATTATTATTATTATTATTTATGTTGTGTTATATTTGGTCATATAGGATGAGAACATGCTTATAATTGCAAGCAGTACTCTTTTACTTTATGGGTTTTGTTTTGTTTTGCAATTATTTTTAGATTTTTTTTCTCGGAAGCTTTTTATGTTCTTCAGCACACACTTCAAGAGAGGAAGATTTCAGCCTGGCCTATCACCGACGATTTCGATGATCCACCATCCATTACTATTATTATTATTATGTTGTAATATATTTGGTCATATAGGATGAGAACATGCTTATAATTGCAAGCAGTACTCTTTTGCTTTATGGGTTTTGTTCTGTTTTGCAGTTATTTTTAGATTTATTTTTCTTATAAGCTTTTTATGTTCTTTGGCACACACTTCAAGAGAGGAAGATTTCAGCCTGGCCCATCACCGACGATTTCGATGATCCACCATCCATTATTATTATTATTATTATTATTATTATTGTTATTATCATTATTATTATTTTGATGTTGTGATATATTTGGTCATATAGGATGAGAACATGCTTATAATTGCAAGCAGTACTCTTTTGCTTTATGGGTTTTGTTTTGTTTTGCAGTTATTTTTAGATTTGTTTTTCTTAGAAGCTTTTTATGTTCTTCTCAATGAAATTCTCTCTTGACCAAAATAAAATCGGTAAATTCACATTTCAAGCTGTCCTCCTTAAAAAATGACAACCGTTACTTTCCTTCCCAAGATATCTAAGTAGAACCGACAAGTCATGATAACTTTGGAGAAGTATGGCGTTATAGATCCTCTAAGATCGCCTAATGTACCTTAGGCCAGAGGGCGGCCAGCAATTTAAAAAAAAAATAAACCCCTTGATAAATGAGAGCCGTCCGATTCAAAAATCGGAAGGCCCTCACATTCGGATCCTCTGACTTTGTTAGAGAATCCGAATACGCAATTGTTGGTTCTTGTGATATTTCAATTATATGAAAGCAAAGACAAGAAGTCCGCCTTTCGCTGTCTAAATGACAAGCGAGTTCTCCAACATTTCCCGCTCATTCAGGTGAGTCCGTTTCATGTTCTTCTCTCCCTTTCCTCCTCCTTCTTTTTTTTTTTTTTCGGGGTGGGGGGGGGGGGGGGGGGGGGGGCGCTCGATGTTCCCTTGGCCACATCCATTGAACTGTCCAATAATCACTCATGATCATCTCTATATATACCGCAGGAGGCATGCATCTGGCCACATCCATTGAATTGCCCAACACTCACTCATGGTCATCTCTATATATACCGCATGAGGCATGCATTTGGCCACATCCTAGCTCGATTCTTCAGTTCATTGTCATCTTGTTAGCTTGTGCTGTCAGCGTCCTTTCTCTGTGTTTTCGAGCGAAAAGAAGGGGCTACTAAGAGAGGAGAGAATAGAGATGAAGACGAGCCCGGCAATCGAATGTGCCAAGCTCCAACGGAAGATACTGGAGAGAAATCGAAGAATGGAGATGAAAGGTCTCTGCTTCAAGCTCGCTTCTCTCATCCCTCCCCACCATTTCAGATCCTCACAGGTACCTTCTTTTTATGAATTGATGCTGTCGTGTGCATCTTCGCGCGCGCTCCTGCGTTTGAATCTCTCTCTCTCTCTCTCTCTCTCTCGGTGGAGAAATTTATGACAGACTTTCATCCTTAATTTCCAACAATTTGTGAGGTATATCATGGAAGGGAAGAATAGTTTGAAAAGAAAGAGCGTTTCCGAAGAAAATATGCAATTACGTACACGGAAAATGAAAACAAAGTGGCAATATTTCCACAACGTTTGGTCAGTGAGAGAGATTATTACAAGATCGCTATCGCACTCAACTCACGTCTCTTAGAACCCTAAAAAGGATTTACTCCGTTGCACATATATGACGAAGGTATTGTGTTCTGAATCACGTTGAATGATAGACTCAAATGCGAATTATCATTGGTGACACCACATGAGTTAAGATGATCTAGTTTTCACGAAATCAACATAAACATGTGTTTGATTATTTCATGTCGTATCAAACTATATTACTGGGTAACAATTTAAAGGAAAGAAACAGAGAAAGAAGCCATTGCCAAGAGCTCCACTTATCCGAACGTGCCTGGTGGCGATGGTTTGTAAGAAGCAAGGTTCGTCTGTTTCATAAAACCAAATGAGCGGAAAGATATTTGCCTAAAAAAGTAGTTTATATCGCTAAGCAAAATTCATAAGCAAATTATTTATTTATTTATTATCAACAATAGCTCATGTCATTTTCGTTGATGATCAAAATACTTTTTGCTTATTCATTTTCGTAAAACATGCAACGCAGGCAAAGACTTGTAAGATATTGTTTTTCGAATCTTTGATTTTCCATTGAACAACTCACTACGAGTTTAATGCCATATGTCAATTTGTTTTGGCATTTTCTTCCTACGCACTTGTCTTCGAGCTAGCAACATTTGTCTGATTAGCTTGATCTGCCAATTCATATGGCGTAAAACCACAATCATGCAACTACTGTGTTTCAATCTCTCTACATGTGGTGAAATGCCAGGACAGGAAGTCAGTTTAAGAATTCAATAATGCTGCTAATCATGCATTTGGTCGCCTGAAAATTTCATTGAGCTCTAAAATTTTCTTCAGTAGCACGCTTGAAGAAAGGACAAAATGGAAAAGATGCTCTCCATCTTCTTGACAAAGGTCACGTAGGAGACAGCAAGTAGAAGACCGCAGATTCCAGCTTAAACAGAAGGGAAATTTTGCGGTTGTTTTAAGATATCCATTGCGTCATTAATTCATATCTCAAAACCGAAACTTCTTCTTTTTTTTTTTCTAAAGAAAGCGTTTGTATCCATAAGTCATAAAGGGGGAAGATGCATTGTATGAGTATGGGATTTCTAGAGATGGTTCTCACCCTAGAAACCATAGAAGAGACTTTTCAAGCTTGAATCAGCACTTATCAAATTCAAATCATTGCACGATGCTTGATACACGAGCACTTTGTCATATTGCTTATCCAATATGTGTATGGACTACAGCAATACATTACAACAACATTCTCCCCAAAGTAATAACTCGACCGCATTTCGTTTCTTTATCTTTCGTTATAGGGCATGTTGTCCCAGCGAGATACAGTCAGTCAAGCCACGGTGTACATCAACCAGTTAAAAGAGAGGGTCGAGGAGTTGAAAATGAGGAAGGAGCTCGCAGTGAGACCAAACGGCTCAAGCAAGAGTGGAAGCGAGCCGCCCCCCAGCTCGATCTTGCCAGTCGTCGAAATAGGGCTCTGGGATTCTGGTCTTGAGGTCACGTTGATCAGTGGGATGGACAAGAACTTCGCGTTGTCTGAAGCCATTAGCATTCTCGAGGAAGAAGGAGCCGAAGCTTTGTGCGCTCGTGTGTCCACCGTCGGCGATAAGGTGTTCCACACAATCTATGCTCAGGTATGATATCAAAGGTTGAACCTTTGTTTATTTTCTCCGATCTCATTAATTAATCATTATAGAAACACATGGCGTTTACGGAATAAATCATATACCAGAGATAAATTCGTGAACCAGTTTCCACATTTTTTGCAGGTGAGACTTCTTCGGGTTGGCGTGGAGACTTCAAGGGTCTGTGAGAGGTTGCACCAGTTGGTCTCCACGTTGTAGCTGTTGCAAGAAGATAAAAAGTGATGTTTGATGAACATGAAGTTGTATAGTGGATCCACCACTTTGGTAATTAGTACCTGGTTGTTAGAAATAACACAGCAAGGATATATCATTAAGATGTGTACTCAATATTTTTCTGCCTCTCAAGTGTATACCACATTTGGTCAATTTCCCCTCAATTCAAGTCTAGTTTTCTTCTGCATTAATAAATTTATGACAACCACTAAGATGTCTTGACAATCCTTGAATGATTCATGAAGATTCATATATAATGCACTAACAACCTTCGGAGGGTTCCTAAACTGATTCATGACTGATCCATAATCGGTCCTTGTCTAATTCACAACTAATCCATGGATCGATTAGGGATTGATCCATGGCTGAATAATGACTAATCCATGATTGATCCATGGTCGTTTCACGGTCAATGCATGGTTGGTCCACGCGATCTAAATGTTGATCTTGACAATTAATTCAACTAATCCCGGGATCACTTTCGATGATCAATTCAATGATCCCATGGCCATTTTAGACAATCGTTCTGAGTGATCTCATGAATGGTCTTCGCCACTTACATGAGCAATTCCATAACCGATTCATGCAGTTGATCCTAGTGATTCCGTGATCACTAATAAGTGATCCCATAACCGGTTCTTATGACCAACACAAGTAGTTTCACGGCCAATGCATTTGGTCAATCAGTGCAATCCTGCAAACAATCCCCTCAAACATCATAGGCCATTCCGTGGTTTATAACGATCTTACGAATGATGCTACGACCGATCCACATGACCAATCCCGATGGCCTTAGGATCGATCCCACAACAGTCTTGTGGCCGAGAGATCTTATCGGTGGAATCGATGAGCTACATTTGCTTCTAGATAGATGAGTGGAACAGAGGACTCGTGGTACCTTCTGCCCACCCTTCCTCTTATGTTTTGATGTGAAAGTACATAAATATTAAACAACGTCTTCACCTAACGGCTTAAGCTTTTAGGACAGTTGGCGGTGGTCCTTCACAAAAACTTCACATGGTATCAAAGCGGGAGGTCATGAGTTCAAATCTTACCAGGTCCCTAGTCTCCCCAAAGTCCTTCCACGCTTAGTACTAGGCAAAAAAAAAAAAGACCAAACTAAGCGTGAGGGGGAGTGTGAAAGCACATAAATATTAAACAACGTCTTCACATAACAGCTTAAGCTTTTAGGACAGTTGACGGTAGTCTTCCACAAAAACTTCACATTTGAGAACCGTGTGAACAGAGAGTGGGCAAAAGAGAAGAAAACCTCATATGAAGTTGCTCGCATACTTACTCAAGCAGTGTTGGAGACTCGGGAATGGGTCAAGTAAACTCCCCTAGGAATAGGAATTTGATTTGATTGGTATTGTTTTTTTCATACCGTCGGAATAGGTTCAATTATGGATCACAAGTCCTGGATGATCTTATCTATATAATGAATGGAGGTCACTATAACTATAATAAGGGGCAAGGTCAGCCCTCCATGCACTCCCATTCTCCTTAACAGAAACCTCGCAAGGCCCTTCCGCAGAGAGTTCCATTAATTGGTGAAAAGCTCATTTAATGACTTCGGCACATATATGAGCCTTATCAAGATTGGTGGCTGAAAGATTCAATTGGCCGATCCTTGACTTCGGCACACATATGGGCCTTATTGAGATGGGTTTACTTTTTCGGGATGTTATCAGAGTGGCTCCTAGCAAGCTTTTACGATGGCATAGGGGGCAAGAGTGAACCAATAGCACAACAAAGAGATTAGTATATGAGTTGAAACTCCTTAAAAAAAGATGTCATGTGTTGATTGATAATTATTGTAATGAGTGTAAATCTTACTAATGATGCTAGAATGATCATATGGATGATGTTAATAAATGTGTTGTGCATACTATTATGAAATGGCTAAGTCGAACGATGAAGTGCATGAAATAACAATGTGAGCATGTTCATATAAATTGTGATGCATTGTGATATTTTATTGTTTATGTTGAGAAGAAAGTGTTGTCACCCACATAGTGTTGAGTGACGATGCCCCATGTGTGATCTGTGATGCTCTGATGCGTGATTCAGGATGACTTAAAGTTGATATGCCCCTGCTATGTGATCTGGAATGTCTTGTGGATGCCTTCGGAGTGTCAGGAAGAAAAAGTGAAAAAGAAAATGATTCCTTGTCTACGAATATAATCATGCGCATGTTAGTGTAGCGCGACATGATATTGATGCACCATAAAATTAAATCACCCTTGTGTGCAACGTGTAGATGATACCATGCAAACCTATGATTATTTAGAATGAAGGTATTTTGCACACTCATGTATTTATTGTATGCATCGTATGATGGACGGTACTGTTTGTGTGTTAGAGTGAACAAGAGAGCGATTTTCTACCTTGACCTAGGGATTTTATTTATAGGACTTCAGCTCACCCTTTTTTTCAATGTGCAGGAAAATCCCCCTTGGAATGAGCATGACAAGGACAAGATGACGTTGGAAAAGTATCAATTATAATGACTCAATCTAACTTAAACTCGCATTTGGTGGAGTGGAGGTGTCAGATGACCCAGCCCTTTTATTTAAGTCTATCTAGTATTGGGTTGTGATTATCAAGGATGTTGTATAAATATGGAGACACGTGTGTAATAATAAACTCGTGCAATTTTCTTGTACGGGATGCCCTGGAGAAAATGTGAAGCTTCCGCGTGCATAATAATAACTCTGAGTATAAAAGAAAACGACACATGTAATGCATGATGTGTTGGATCCTTAATCTAACGTTGGACTTATATGAAAATAATTATGTGTTATAGATTGTCATATGAATTTACGTCGGTGAAAGTGATCTAATAAAGTGATTCAGCGTTAATGTATTTAATAGAACGTGTCATTTAATGTGTAGAGACGTAAGGGTAATTTCTATTTTTATGATGGACTAAAATAAAAATAAATAAGTGGATAACTACAACGTTGTCTATATAAGGTAGTTATGGTCCTCGAATCACGCTAATCATAGAACACTTTCTATGGCATCCCATCACTAGAGAAAAAGAGATCCCTAAGAAACTAAACGACTCTCAAGTGGGAGAACTCGTAGATTTGGAAGACCAAAACCACATCTCCACGAATTTACACAAAACTATGAATTCATGTACGCTTCCACTATTCAGATATAACTCTTAATGGTTTAGCATGTACGATCCGATTGGATTGTGATTTATGACTCAATCAAGATTTCTTGTTATGTTCTAACAAGATGTGCCTAGGGCATCATAATGAAGATTTAGAAGATTCCATGTTAAGCCTAAGAGAAAGGGAGAGATGGCAACGCTAGGGGTGGTTGGCGGTGGTGGCGGCCGCCGCAAAATATTGCGTCATGATGCTGAGTGGAGTCTGTATGGATTAATTGAGAAGAAGAAGACTACAAAAGAAAAGGAATGAAGAGGAACAATGGAACAAACACCCAAAGTTATAAACATATTATAATTATGTCAATTAAATCATACATCTTTTACAATTGCACCCATTCAATATGCCCAATCAATTTTGATCAAATAGCAATAACATGGATGCAGCTATCCTATGTGGTGCCACCAACACTGACATAAAACCTTTTTTTTTTATAATATTGTAATTTGTTTTTGAATTTTTCTTCTTCTTTTTTCATTCTTTTGCCTTTATTTTTTTGCTCCTTCCCTTTCTTCTTCCTTTGGGTGGGCGAGGTTGACCTTGCCAGATCTGGAACAGGAGGCTCTTCCTCACTGGACTCACTTGACTAGTGATCGGCTGGAGGAAGAAGCAAGGGCCAAAGAGGAAAAAAAAATGAAGAGAATGAAAAGAAAAAAAAAGAAAAGGAAAAGGAAAATAAATATATTCGAAAAAATATGAAAAATATTATTAAAGATTATCTATGTCAATGTAGGTAGTACCATGTAGGACAAGTAACGTGCGTGTCATCATCGGCCAGCTAAAATTCGTCAAATTAATTGAATTGACACAATTACAAAAAGTTGATGACTCAATTGGCTCAGAAATAATTTATAATTGAATTGGTACAATTGTAATTGGTTTAAGACTTTCGAAGTCCGAATGCACAAATCGAGAAGAAGAGGACAACAAAAGAAAAGGGATCGGAAGGGAAAAATTGGAACAAACACCCAAATCAAGTCGGTGCATCAACCATTTGGTGGGCTTGCATTTACCCACCAAACTCTGAGGATCAATTAACTGTAATCATTTCGTAAGTCTGCTGGACTCTACGTTGGTCTAATTCACATGGAATTTCGCTGACTTTGAGGATTGTGAATGTGTTTTCATGGCCCCAAATTTTAGTCCCAGGCTACGAACGAACAGAGATGGGTCAACTGGGTCCTGGCATACTTGAGCGCAGGTGTGTGAAGCGCCTTAATTTTCGAGAATTTGCCGGTCCATGGAGCAAACGGGAGCTATCATCCCGCACATCCGGTCATCTGTCGTTTTCGACATCATGTTTTTACTCATGTTACGTGTATTCGATGGGTTGAACATTCCAACATCCTTTCACTAAATTGTGGCTAACAAGTACCGGCGAGAGACCCGTCAATAATGTCCTTTACAGAATAACGGCAACGACCATTGCCGGTCGAAGAAAATGACATTTATGGCCATAGATCGAACTTGTAAAGATAGGTACGCTGGACACCATCATTAATCTGAGAAATCTAAGAATGCCTCTCGACCTTAGGTCCTTCCTAGATAGGTACAATTTGCATGGTGAGGACAGCAAATACTTTGGAACGTGGAAGATCAATCAATGGACACTTGTTCGCTATCGTAAACTAGTTGTGCATTTCTTTATACCGACCTTTGATTGGTGTGTCACGCATATGGTCGTCACCTATGTATAAAATTAACTAAGATAATGCTAATTAATCACCTGTTAATCCCTCCATCTTTTGGGAGGTGCCACTTGTAGAAAATGACCGTCACTTTCTCGTCTTCGCTAGCTTTTTGGCTGCTTTTTAGGTCTAGGTTATTCGAAAGAGGAGATTTCATTGTTTTGGGATTCGCACATCCTGAATGAGATATATTTCATTATGACTCGACCTCGATACATCAATTCAATAAAAATCGTTGAACATCTAAATAAGATGCAATTACCACCAATGCCCATCAGGGTCTCACCAAGCCCTATTTAAGATGCAAAAATAATCGTGAAGTTCTCGATCTTCGAATTTAATTCCGATTTTTTATGTAATATGTAAGTCGAGCTTTGGCTACGTCAGCCCTTACGATTACACTCAAATCATTAGCATGTCATGCTTCTTAAATCCTCAAGATTACTTTAAGTGGGAGAAAGCAACTGTTATTAATTTTACTTTGGCAACGTGTGGAAAATAGACTCGATCAAATTAATATGAACTAGAGCAGCATGCACGTGGGGGAGGGAGGCGGATGAGAGAGATGGTGCGGTGGCAAATTCGTAATAAGTTGGCCGGTGGAACCGCGGATCTACTGCATGGCTGACTGGAATGGGAAGGGGGAGTCAACGGTCGAGATTCAACAGGAAGGGCCGCCACCCCTAGGACATGTCAAAGGACAAGGTACTAACGTTGGGCGTGGGCCACTCGGTAAGATATGTGGGCCCCTCCCCCTCCGCGGATCTCATAAATTTCAAGAAAAGGACTCGGTTGTCGTTCGTCCTGGCCCCCGTGCTTTTAATCGTTAGGTACCGATTGTAACCACTGTTCACATGTAGATTAAAACTTGACATGAACGTACACGATGTCGATACTCGTAGCTCAATTTGTGAGCCGAGACACGGCTACTGGAAAAGAAAAGTAGCTTACGCATCGGTGCATGATCGAGACGACATGTACCGACCATTATGCTCCTCGCACGAGATTGTTACGGCCGAGCAATAGTGAGTATGCTAAGGTTTTATCCACGAAATTCGTGGTAAATTGAAAGAGTGGCAGTAAAACAAAGTGGAGCCATCGTCAACATTCAATGGCCCGCTGCCAACTTAAAAGCCAATTGAGATTGGAAATATTCGAATTCACGACCTTTGATTCGTGAATCTAGTAACGCCGAGTGGGTAAATGTCCCCCAAAGGCGGGACCCGGTCCCTCTTGACTAGCTCTTCGCTGGCCTGACGTTGTTGACAAGGAGGAGGCTTCGCAGCCCGTTCCTTCACCACATGAGAGTATAGTTTATGTTGGCTGTAGCGTCTGGAACTCCTCTTGTCCCGCTCTGTATATATAAGTGGCCGCGCGTGCTTGGACACTAACACTACTCCCATCTTCTCTTCATCCTTCCTTCCCGAGCTCGAGTCGAATCGATCAACTCGTTCAAGGTGAGGAAGGAGATGAAGAAGAGCAGCAGCAGCGGCGAATCGGTCAAGCTCGACCGGAAGACGGTGGAGAAGAACCGGAGGATCCACATGAAGGGCCTCTGCTTCAAGCTCGCCTCTCTCGTCCCTCCCCACAATCGCAGGTCCGTCTCCAAGGTAAGCCACCAAACTCGTCTGTACGACTCGAGCTGATTTGGGTTCACGGGTTTGTTTCGGGAAACTTATGAGGGGGGCCACCCGTTTTCAGGACATGCTGTCGCAGCAGGACCAGATCGATCAAGCCGCGGCGTACATCGCGCAGCTGAAAGAGAGGATCGAGAAGCTGAAGGCGAAGAAGGAGCTGGCGGCGGCACGGCTGGACGTTAGCCATGCGGAGGGCGGATCGGCATGGGTTGGAGGCGCGGTCCGGCGAGCCCCCGCCTTGCCGGTCCTCAACATAAGAGACTGGGACTCCGGCCTCGAGGTCACCCTGATCAGCGGGGGCGGAACGAGCAAGAACTTCATGTTGTACGAGGTCATCAGCATTCTCGAGGAAGAAGGAGCCGAAGTCGTGAGCGCCAGCATTTCCACCATCGGCGACAAGGTCTTCCACACCCTCCATGCTCAGGTAAATTCGAAGCAGTAAACCTCAGTCGATTCGGTTAAAAGTTCCCCTACTGTAATTTCATTGACCATGGAACATACTCTAACCACCTTTTGACGACGTTTTCTACAGGTGAGACTTTCTCGGGTTGGCGTGGAGACCTCCAGGGTCAGCCAGAGACTGCACGAGCTGGTTTACTCGTTTTAGTTGCAGCCTCGAAGACAGACGAATTATTTTGACCAAGAGTCTAGAAAACTGTTTTCAGCTTCCTAGTTAGGTCAATTAGATCAGAGGACCAAGAGAAGTCAAGCCCTGTTGGTCCGACCACGTGTAAAAATTTGTAGGCGATCATTGCTTTCATGTCAGGAGCGACCCTTGTTCGGAATGAGGAGTAATCTTTTGCAAATTCAACCTCGGAAGATTTCCAGCAGCCTATACATCTTTCCACTTACAATAGTATCTTGTTCTACAATACGGGATATGTGATTCGCATGTTACATTGCATCTCATCTATCTACTTTCTTATACTTGATCTTACCCAAGAGGCCGAGAAAGGCATCCGCCAATTTTGTTACGCGGTTTTATGTTGGCGACTTGAATCGGATTTTCGAACGGCGAAAAAAATATGTTGCAACCACATCCAAACGCTCTTTCGGCGAGCAAAATGACGTATTGATATAATTGGGAAAGAAGTAAAATAGTAGAAATCCAATCCCCTCTTGGAGGTAATTAAGATGTCGTATTTTTCTCTGTGTAAAATCCCGGGCGTCTCACTTCGTAATTTGACTTTTATTTTAAAAGAATCATCTAACTTTCGAAATTATACATCAAGGGACATGTGAATATGCTCTTTTAAAAATTCGAAAGTAAAGTAATAACCAAAAGCGATATGTGTAGTTCATTTATTTCCCATCTCCCGCGAAGTAAATGAACCGAAAAAAGTGGACCAACTTCTTGCCCCCATATGTGGTAAATCTTATGTTTGTATTACAATTGCGAGATTTTATAGAGTCATATTGTAAAAACTCAAGCTTTTAAGTAAATATATGGTGTTTAATATATAAATATTCTAACACCTCCCTCATGCATGGGCCGAACTTTCATTAAGTTTAAAGTATAGATATGTGTAATTACGGAGGTAAATAGGGACTTCGAAACATTTGAATAAATCTCCTGCTCTAACATCACATAAGATATTGTAAAATAACTACTAACGGTTTCAAAAACGTACCGTTGACAATTGCTCTGACGTTGTACGAGATTCAATCGATATGCTATTTATATTCACGTGATCTCGTTTCATCATACTCGGACTTGCACGTGAGGGAAGAACTAATATGTTTTTTATTATTCATATTGTCTCTCTCCACCTAACATTTTAAGCAATTGGGTCGGATATTCTAACGATGACATTTATTAAATTATATGATGTTTCATTAAATTATATGATGTTTCTTTTGCTTTTTTACTGAAACGATAGTAGATTACATGTGAATGACTGGATTTTTTTTTTTTCGTTCACTAATTATCCAAAGAATGTCGCATCCGAAAAGTTACATGTTAGGTGATATGCGTCCTGCTTGGGAGGGGAGAGTCCGTGGTCCCTTGGTCCGTGGTCCCTTGGTCCACGGTTCTGACACCCTTAAGGGACCACTGACTCATCTGGCAACAAGAAACCGAACGATTACGAGTTTCGGGTAAGAAGGCTTTGAAAATAGTCAACAATATTTTTTCAAAAAAAAAAATATAAAATCATAAAATTTTCAAAAAAAAAAAAAAAAACCAAGAAACGTCACGAATCTATTGAGACGTTAATTATCATACTTAGTATGGTCGGCGCTGATGAACAACGATTACTGCAACTTCAAAAAAAAATTATTCCTTTTGATCACAAGCTTCTTTTTTTTCTTTAAATTTTTCCGGCACAATGAAAAAAAAAAAGACAAGAAATAAATTTTTAAAAAATAGCAAATTCATGATTGAAATAATTCAATCTTTCAGAAAAATTATACAAATAATCCACGCCAGCACTAGCCTTATCACATCTGACGGCCGACGTTTAAGTCGACGATTTCCCGTCAAAATTAACCAGAAAGGCTCGATCGGCAAATTGAAAAATGATTCATAACTAATTAGGTCAAATTGAAATATCCATGATCGATTTAAGACAAAGCGCAATATATGTTTGTGAATTTTCTGGGGATAACAAACATTAGCAAGTGTCCTCTTTTTTCGCAAAATTCTCAAAATAAAACAAAAATAAAAAAAGCATTCTGATGATCTTGCACCAGCAGTTCCGATCAAAGTTTGCTCCAAGGAAGATCGGACGAAACATTGTGTCACCTTTCGCAATCCGCAAGGATGACGTCATCAGGCCCGTCACTCGAAAGCTCAGACGAAACCTTGAAATGGGCAAGAACCGCCCGCGGTTGTCGTCCGCTCCGGGTCGAGAAAGCAACCCGGATCAGCAGCAGCTACGGCACGTGGTCAAAACATCCCAAAAAGTCAACTCCCTCCTCGTAGAAACGACCACGTTTCATGTTTAGATCCCCGAGCCGGTACAGCGCGTGAAGACCCGCCCCCCGCGCTCATCGACGCGGTGACGTCATCCCGCGCGACGTCAAGTTGACCACGGACGGGAACTCCGGGTCGCCCGTCAATCGGTCGGACCGCGGTAGTTAGGACATGGGTGTGAACACGTGCGTGATTCTGTTGTCCGGAAGTCGCGGTCGTTGCCGTGAGGAAGCTGACCTGGCAGCTTCGCCCCCCTTCGAAAATGTGTTCTGATGGTCCAACGTTGCTCATCGACGTTAGATACGAAGCGCGTGATGACGTGGTCAACTTACCCGTCGCAGAATTTTTTTTATTTATATTTCCTATTTCCATTTATTTTGAAAAGGGCGTGCGCAAATCAATTTATAAATTTTCTTGAACGGCTAACTTAAAGGTAAAATAATAAGCATAATACCAGCTCTAATCAACCGGATACATGCACGATCGACCTTAAGGGATGAGTAAAATATTATGACATCGCTAACATGACCCGCAGCATGAAATCCACGTGCTTGCTCTAGGTTCCAACCGATTTCTAGGGTAGTAAAGCAATAGTTTAATTGATGCGAACGTAAATTTTTTTACAATTTTTCATAAGCACGGATACATCACGATCGAATCTAACAACCGCAATTCTGCATTTAATAGTCACCGATTCAAATTTGTTCTCGAGTAAAGTAGGTGATAACCGTCTAATATAATTAAGTAATGCTCACTTCATTATCATCGGTAACTTCACTTGCGGAATTTCATGAACATACTCACGAGTATTCGAGAGAGATCGTACTGGTACGCATTAGGAAAAGGAAGGAGCCCAAAACCGAGCTCATTAATTCATATCATTGGGGTCCAATTTCAAAAATTCAATATGCCAACCGTTTCATATCACGTCAAAATAAATTCGATCGTAGAGAAAGCCCACCGCCTCACATTAGAATATCGCTAGGAGAGAACTCGTGTTCAAATCAACGACGCTTAAAAAGCTCGATCGATTTCAGATACAAGTGGCTTAGATGTATCCATTACTTCAGACCGCATCAATAAACTGAAGACTTCTTTGGGGCAAGCTAGGAAGAAAGGGAATTTCGTTAGCATCGTCAAACTTGGACCTATGTATCATGTGAATTGATTTTCGAATATTCATGTCTCTTTGCTTTTCTTTCTCATCGGAAACAGGATACAAAAAAGGTGATTTCAAATGGGAAACTTGTCCAAAAAAAAATTTCAACCTGCCGCGGTTTTGCCAATTCAGCTGTTTACCAATCGAGTCTTAAAATTTTTCGATAATTTGTTAATTTCTAAGTCTATATGGCATATCTTGATCAGAAATTACTAATGCATACGTAGGTAGCACCACGCAGGATGCTCGGTACTAAAGTGAAAATTTTTCTATAATTTTTTTCCTTTTTTCTTTTCAAGTCTATCGAGGGCCTTATTGTGTACTAGGGTCGCCAGCCCTCACATTACTTGGTAGAAAAAAAAGGAAAAAATAATGAAAAAAAAAGAACTGATTTAAAAAAAATTACCAAAATAATCTATGGCAATGCTAATGGTGCCATAAAAGATGGCCGTCATCCATGTCAGTATTCTAAATTTGACCGGATGGACTCCATTGACAAATTGTCTAGATGTGCAAGCCTCAGTCGACAAAATTAAAAGGTTTAGAACTGAGTTGATAAAAGTGGAATAAGGTTAGGACTATTTGGATAAAAAAAATTTCCTATTTCGAAAGTATAGAAAACGCGTAGATGGGATTTGACTAAGAAAGGTGAAAAAGTCCAGTGATGCCGAATACGTTTTCTCCCGGTCAATTGGAGCATGTGAATCCATGACCCCCCCTCCTCCCCTTTCCAAATTCCCTTTTTCCCAAGGCATAAAAGCATGGCGTCGTGATCAACTGATGTAACTCAGATCGATCGTCCAGTCCACCGCGCGTTCCTCAGTGTAAACTCAAGACTACCCCCCGACTCGTTGACTAGACAAAAAGGCCGAACTGACTGCGATGATGGGCTGGGCATGGACGACGGCGTACGGGACACGTCTCAAGGCCCAAGACTCAGCAAAGTTGGAACTGAGGCCCACATGTTTACACTCGATATGGGCTCAGAAGAGGGCCCAAAAGGCAGCTCAGCCCATCTAGAAAAAGGGAATTGCCGCCGATTCCGATTCATGGAAGTCTCTGGAACGGATGGACTTCGAACCTCTCCCCGCGGACGACAATTTTCTTCAATCCGAAGCTCATGAGCGCCGGACACGTGTGCTTCCGGGAAGGGGGGAGGACAAGTAAAATATTAATACACACCTTCACCTAACGGCTTAAGCTTTTAGGACAGTTGGCAGTAGTCCTACAAAAACTCTACATGATATCAAAGCGAGAGGTTCTGAGTTCAAATCTTATCATGCCCCTATTTTGTTTTTCCAAATCTTTCCGCGTAAAAGGTCATGAGTTCAAATCTTACCAGACCACTCGCAAAAACATTAGACTAGATTAGACTAAGCGTGAGGGGGAATGTGAAAGCACTTCACCTAACGGGTTTAAGCTTTTAGGACAATTGGCAATACAAAATTTTCATATGGTATTAGATCTTATCGGTCCACAGCAAATATTGTTTTATTATGATCTTATCGGGTCCCTATTTCACGCTTAGTACTAAGCAAAAAGATCAGACTAAGCATGTGGAGGAGCGTGAAAGTACTTAAAATATTAATCAATGCCTTCATTTAATGGCTTAAACTTTTAAAACAGTTGGCAGTGGCTTTACAAAAATTTCACAGAGTCCATAACATAGAATTGATGCAGTAACTTTCTCGTGGTGGTCATTAGCCGAGGGAAGGTGACGTCGACGAGTGCTCCGATGTTTATCCCTTCCTGCATGCCCGGCGGAAGAAAACCCTCCTCTTCTTGCTTTTTGACCAAATCACGACGACAAATGCCTACCCATCGATTTACGTCACTAACCTCATCTCTTGCTGTATAATCACACCGGAAAAGAAACAAAAACGACGTCGGACCGAAGCTTATCTCTCGCATGCTCTTGACTAATTATGCCTTGCCCGAGGGGAGGCGAAATTTTTTTTTTTAACTTTGGTGACGTGAGCAGACGGACGAATGAGTGTGAATCAACGAGGCGGCAAGATCGAACGTCACAACGAAACGCGAGGTCATGCTGACAAATTTGAGCAGGCACGGCTGTGTTTTTTTTTTTCTTTCTTTTTCCCCTCTTTTGGTCCGGTTTACACGACAACTAGTGAGGAAGAAACTGCAAATGTCTTGTCGCTGCAAAGGTGAATTAGGAGAGAGCAACAGTCCAGGGTCGACTCCAGAACGACCCAACCCGGCCAATCCTAATTGGATTTTTAAGATGAACGGGTTAGTCCTCAGTCCTGAAATTTCTAACACGGCACTGTGCGAATTGATTCTCGATCCTAGGGGTGTCGAGTTGGTCCAAGCCGACAATATAAAATACTATATAATATATATTTTCATTTTTTTACAAGCCTATTTTTATAAATTTTAGCGGACAGCGGCTTAGTCTTACTCATTCACTTCAGTTTTTCCTAAACTCAAATCAAGAAAAAAAAAAAGGCCAACCCATAGGGCCAACATATGTTACGTATTCTACTATTGTTTGCTTCTTCTTCGTCGAGATTGAATGCTCAAACTCAATCATTCACAATTTTACAAACCCTAATTTCTTGAGAACCACCTTCCCATCAGCCTCACTACTGCTCGCTCGCCTCCGTCTCGCTCGCATACTATTCCACAAATTGCCATAGTAGCAAGTGTAATGATCTCGTTGTATGTGCAATGCAACATGAACAGATTGTCAATCATGTGCAATGCTTCGCTCTTCTTGTTTGTACATATTGCTCCACAGCCGCTCTTTTACACAGCTTAAAAACTTCTTATACGAATAATTTAGTAGTTTTGACGGGTCGACCCATGATCCTAAAAATTGAGGACTGACACTATGCAGGTTGGTCCTCGAGTTGAGCACAGGATTGACCCAATCCGGACCGTACTCATCCCTAGGCAAAATGCTGAGATTGATTTTTTTTATGTTTTTGGGGAGGAATATGTTTCGACTGCAATACGGAGGTTGTTCAAGTGGTGTTGATTTGTCATTAGTAAGATGTCTTCTTCACGGAAAGGGCAACTCACTTCCCTCTTGCCCTTTCGATGTGATGGAGAATCAGATGGAGGTGGTGGAGGTGGTGGTGGTGGTGATGGTGATGAAGGGAAGAGAAAGCCTCGTTAGGGCAAACCGGAGGACTTCTACTTTGACTTTGCCTCTGGAGAAAAAACACGACGTCTTGCCACTTGTCGAGTTGCTCCTTACTTCCTTATCGTCTCGCGGTCAAACGGGCACCATGGGATTTGGCTATGGGTCGTCATCTCATCTTTCTTGCCAATTGGGGTTTTTAAATCTCTTCCGTTGCATCTAACAAGTCTTTCCCTGCCGTTCTCGATACGTAATGATCCGAAAAGATGGAATTTTTATACTGTACCACCGTGTTTATCACAAAATACATCGAAATTATCAAGCTGAAAACTCTCAATATATCGAAAAAGAAAATATCTCGAGTTGATAAGATTAGTCGGTGTTTCATACATTCGAAATTTACCTATCTCGGCGGACTTTTGGTAAAGAACAAAAGTAAGTGAAAATTGGCAGCAAATCTCGCCGCCCAATTGATCCGCACCGTACCAAGAGCCGTGGTTAGAAGGGAAAACTTCATGAAGGGCTAGGAGACGATCAGTAATTGAACAGCTTTGCTCGACAATTAAGCAGCCAAAAACCTTATGATATGTCATTGGATTTGCTAAAATTGCGTAATCTTTGCTTTCCCCTATCATCAGATCCCGATCGTCTCACGAACACGATTCCGTCCACGACTTACCTCGTTGGCAATGCTTTCGAATAGCTCGAGTTTCCGAGAAGAAAACGGTATGTCGAGCAGTATGGAATACGGTACGGACGACAAAATTAGTAGTCGAGATGGGAAGATAATGAATCTGGATGGATATGTTCTTGAATTGGCCTACATGAGTATGCTCCAGTCCTACGCAAGAAATAGTGACCGGCGATACGGAACAATTTTCTTGGACTTTGGCCTGCTTTACTTCTGAAGAAAGAACAACATTAATAGCAACTCTATCCCCAGAGGATTTCTTCTTTTATTTAGGAATATTCTCTCCAGATATTGTAATTCATTACCTTCCCCTAATAAACATTTGGAATTATCTTAGGGACTTTTTTTAGCTACAATATTAAGTTTTGGGAAATTTTTTAAGAATTTGGTATGAATGCCTTTTTTCAATTTAAGTTATAGAGCTATAATCGACAGGCAATGCTAAATGTATTAATGTTATTTGCTTTGCTATATATATCACTTATCTACCGCTGAATTAAATATAGTTAACGATCTTGTCCCCAGCTTAGCTTTGTATTTTTTACTAGCCATTTGAATACCTCTAGATGCAAAAATTTTGACACCTCTAGCATTATAATTTTGAAGTGATGTTGTCACGAGATAATTTGTTCTTTCATGAATTTTTCTTTAAAAGGTTGAGTTTTTTTTTTACTATTCTATGTTTTAAAAAATATCCAAAAAAGACATAAACCTGTTTTATGACAGTCAATTAAATCTTAAAAATTATAATTTAACCAATTTGCTCCTTAAGTCATCTTGGACAAAATTGGACATCAGTCGCTAACGTCACTGTCTAGATTGATCATAATGGTGATATTGAAAAGTCATTTAAGAATTTAGAGCCAAATTAGAGAAATTGAATAGTTTAAAATTAAATTGATTGATGTATAATATATTGAGGATTTCTTTATAATTTCACAAAAAATATATTAATTAATTAATCGATAGATTCTTTTTTACCAAAATTTTTTCAATAAGTTATATATATATATATGTTCAGTAAAGTCAGGCCCTTTCTAAAAATCGAATCATTTTTCCTGTTATATTTTATTTAATAACGTTCGAGGCATTGCGTAAAATCTATTAAATAATGCGCCCACTTCGGGAGAAGAGCACTGCTCCGGTAAAAGTCAAAGCATATAAATACGACCCCGAGAAAAGGTGATAGAAGAGGATCAAGATTTCCAAGAAAGCCAAGCACTCCGCTTCTTCGTCGTCCTCGTCGTCCTCCACGGGCAACAACTCCATGTGCCCCTATTGAATGATTGGACTGGACACACACTCCTCCTCCTCCTCAAGCAATCGTGGGTCTTGATCAAGATCGCCATCGCCCTCGCACACAAGAAAGAAGAGCGGAAGGAGGGGTGAGAGACAGAGAGAGAGAGACCCCTTCTTGTTGTGGGGAGGGGAGCGAGAGGTCGCGGGAGAAGATGAAGGAGAGCGGCGAAGGGTATGTGAGGGCGGATCGGATTGATCTGAAGAGCATCGATGAGCAGCTCGAGAGGTTCACCAGGGCCGCGACCATGGAGAAGAGCAAGAAGGGCGAAGGGAAAGAAGGCGAGGAGGCGAGTGGGAACGGCGGCGGGTCTTTGGTAGCCAGCCTGTCTTTACCGAAGCCCAAGAGGAAGGAGAGGCAGGAGTGGGAGATTGACCCGCCCAAGCTGCTCATCAAGTCCGTCATTGCGCGGGGCACCTTTGGCACCGTCCACCGCGGCGTCTATGACGGCCAGGATGTCGCCGGTGAGTCAACGACCGGTCTATTCAGTTTCCTCTTCGCCTGTTTCTTGATCGCGGACTGTTCTTCCTTCTGCAATTTTGGTCCGCAGAATCGTCCTTTCTCATAAAATATAATACTAGCAATTTCTGTGGGAGTTAGGATGGCGATAAACCATTGGCATTTAAATAGTGGGTGTCTCGATGGTCGTATCTAGACGAAATCTTTTTTATCATTTTTCCCTTAGAAATGAATGGATTACTTGGTCCTCTCTGCCACTCGTAATTTATTCTTTAGGATGCTATCTTTTATGTCTCAGCAGCAAGATTTTAGGCAATGTTCTTGACATACCAAAAACTAACCTCTTGTGGCTCTTAATAAGACCGTGAATTGAAGGAAAGAATTGGATTGTCCACAGTGATATATATATGTATATGTATATGTATATGTGTATAATAGCAGTAGTTATTTGGATGATAGATTGGTTGTGATGTTTGTGATTCATACTGATCCAGTGGCCATGCTGATAATCTGGGGAGTAGTTTTTCTGCCTTTCTGGAAAAATATCATCAGTACATAGAACACCTTTTAGTAAATTTTTCGCTCAATTCCCCTTAAATCTAGCTAACTCACATGCGATCATGTTGTCGGCGTTATTTCTGCTGGTGATTTGCCTCTGCCTAGCTCAGTAAATTTTGTCATTCGTTTCTTTCTTTGACCTAGTATGTCTTTTGATAGTTAAACTTCTTGACTGGGGTGAAGAGGGACAGAGGACCGAAGCTGAAATTGCTTCACTGAGGGCTGCTTTTACCCAAGAAGTTGCAGTGTGGCACAAGCTTGACCATCCTAATGTTACCAAGGTTTATGCTTCACCCTTCTGTTTTCTCTCATTATGCTCTTTCCTTGACCATCATAGTATGCAGAGTCTAGGTATGCATTTCGGTGATGCACAATTAGCTTGCATAGGGACCGCTTATGCTGTATGACTTCTGTCATTGGGTTTTATGGAAGAATTGATAATGAAGAATGCCTAGCCAGCTTTGGCGTGTACTATCTGCCCACTGTGCGTGTTACAGTGGGACAACCCCAAACTTCCCCTGTTGTCGATCACTGCATTCTCTAAAGGCTGCTTACATTAACAAGTTTCATTAGTTCAGTCCGTAAGCATCATAAGCATGTACTCTATCGTAAAAGTATCCTTGGTGACAAAATCGCCATTTTTACGTGATGCGAGAAGACTTGACTGCAGGTGCGTCCTGTTCTAAGCCTAGTTGTCAAGCACCATGTAATCAGAATGATAGAGAGAGAGAAGAGGGAATAGCATAATGGCTGTGACTGAATATCTATTGAAAAAGGTGGTTGAGATGGATGAAAATTAATGTCTTTTATGGATCTGTTGCCAAACTTTGACCTACCGGTTTGTTTTATCATCATATAATATTTTTTTTCCTTAATAGAGTTCCCTGGATCTTATATTCTCCATGTTTTTTGGTAATGTTCACTTGCTAAGCATATTTATCTTCTCAGAATTTTCCGAAGCTGCAGTGTGGTTTATGGTATTATATCTATGTTTCTCATCCTAACTAACTCAAGAATGCTTTTGGAAGTATTTTTGGGAAGCAGAATGCTAAATGAGAAAATAGGATGTGCAAGAACTTTAGCATTGTCCATCTTTGCTTGAACACAAGAGGGTTTTTTTTTTTTAGTTTCTAAATTTCAGTCTCATCTCTCCTTTTCAGTTCATTGGGGCAACAATGGGCTCATCAGATCTACAAATACAAACTGACAATGGTCCAATCAGTATGCCCAGGAATATATGCTGTGTTGTTGTAGAATATCTCCCTGGGGGAACTCTCAAGTCTTACCTCATCAAGAACAGGAGAAGGAAACTAGCATTCAAGGTGGTTGTCCAGCTCGCACTTGATCTTGCCAGAGGGTATATAAGAAGATGCCATGTGCTTTTAATCGCGCGCACCGTAGATATTTACATCCCTAAGTGCTTAAGTTAGTTACTTAATTATTGCAGCTTGAGTTACCTCCACTCACAGAAGATTGTCCATAGAGATGTGAAGACAGAGAACATGCTATTGGACAAAGCGCGCACTTTGAAGATTGCAGACTTCGGGGTGGCTCGTGTTGAAGCTTCGAATCCCAATGACATGACTGGAGAGACTGGGACATTGGGTTATATGGCTCCTGAGGTACTATAGCAATTTCTGGTTTTCTATTTCCTGATGAGTTGTGGCAATTTTTGATCCGTTTACACTTTGACGTTTGAAATTTGCATTGTACCATCGAGAAAGACCAGGGGAGTCCTTTTTTTTTGTTCCCTCTCTTCTCGTTCCTGTTTCTGTTGTTACTTTTTTTCAGCTTGCAGTGTATATAGCTAAATTTGCAGTGATGAATTGGTGTTTCATCATTTTTTAAGTAAACAAAAACATGAAGTGAAGGAGCAAAAGTAAAGGGAGATTTGCTACAGAATAAATAATAAGTGACTCAACAAAACTGGGTGCAGGTACTAAATGGAAACCCATATAATAGAAAATGCGATGTCTACAGTTTCGGCATCTGCCTATGGGAAATATATTGTTGCGACATGCCATATCCTGACCTTAGTTTCTCAGAAATGACTTCAGCCGTGGTGCGCCAGGTATTGTTCGGTTCTATCTCTTGCTTTATGAGAGCCAGATAGCAAGCAGTAATAATTCTGCTGCTACTGGGAACTTTTTGTCTCTGATTTCTAATGCTCTTTGATAACTACATTTACAACAGAACCTGAGACCTGATATTCCGAGATGCTGCCCGAGTTCTCTTGCAAATGTGATGAAACGATGCTGGGATGCTAATCCAGACAAACGTCCAGAGATGGATGAGGTCGTTTCTTTGCTCGAGGCTATTGACACGTCGAAAGGGGGTGGCATGATTCCCGTTGATCAGTCACAGGGCTGCCTTTGCTTCCGTAGTTATCGCGGACCTTGAAGAATTAGTTGGTATCATTATTACTTTAATTTAGTGCTATCAACCTCTAGGGGGGAAGGTGTTTGCTTATTGTATCTACAGTCGAGAATTAGGGTGGGAAATTTATCTGAAGAATAGGAATGGCAGCTCGTCGATATAGATTGGGGAGAGAGTGTACTGCTGTCTTTCCTTCTTGAATGGTGTAAAGCTTCATTTTCTAATTATTGTTCTTCTATTCGTCTTCTGCATGTCATTTTTAGAAGCTTTGGGGGATTCGCAAAACCGTGTACTATTTTTGACATACGCAGCTCAGAATGACTGGTTCGGCCACCTGTATTGTATGACTACACATCACTTTCTGTTAGTAAAGAACAATTTTAAGACTACGATTCTGTTTTTGCTCCCAGTAGCGCGTCTATATCATTGAGCGGAGAACATGCTCGGCAGACCATAGAGGAGACAAGATGTTCCGTGTCCTTTCATTTGGTGGGTAAGCAACTAACTGGTGGAGTGCAGCATATGTTCTAGACAAATTGCCGACGCATTCGGGAATTCTTGTGTTTCAAATTTAGCTATCTGCTGTTGGTTGCAAGTACGTCAGTCAGGTATTTACACCAGCAATTAGTATCAAACAGCCTACTCATGAAAATTGCGAACTCGGGTAAAGAAAAGAACTGAATCTTGAGGAGCAGAGGAGGGCACCGCCGTTGAGCGTCTCAGCCTTAAGCACCGGATAGTTCAACCTCGGACGTTGGTTTCTCCACCTCGTCCCAGTTGGTGGTTCTGTAGTATGTTGCATAGAGAATCAGCTGCACTAGACCAGACAAGGCTCCCAAACCATTCGGCACCTACAAATTTGTATGGACACCATTACAAAACCAAATGAACAAACCATGTCTTCAACGAGAAACCTTCACCCTCCTATAAATTTCAGTAATTGAACTATAATTTTAGTATGCTTCCGCTCGATTTCTTTCCTTTAAACTGTCAACTAGTACAGCTGAACATGATTATACTCGAAGAATTGGATGAAGCAAGTTACGCGCAATCAAAAGAGAAGTTTAAGATTTTACCAGGACGTAGGGATCGAATTTGAGGACCGCATAGACAGCCCAGATGATGCCATTTAAGAAGTTGGCGAGTGACAGATAGAAGGGCATGTACTTGACGCTCTTTGTCTGGATGACTCGGCGCTGCCAATACCAAAAAGAAGGAAATCAGTTTCCACTTTCTCGGTTGTCCATCAGCGACTTATTAGTTTCCGGGAAAAGCGAAATGGTCGACGTACCATGATTGTTAATGGCGAAGTGTACATGGCTATGTTGAAGATGATACACAACATTCCAACAAGCGTAGACCTCTTGCCTGTGGTATGGAGAGTCAACATGGTGATCACAACTACGGCAGCCATGAAGATCAGTTCAACGAGGAGCGCAAGTGAGATATTCCGCTGCGAAATAGCAACAAAAGCACACAAAAAAGAAAAAAAAATCAGAATGCCGAAGGTGTGAAATGAATATAGGGCAAGCACTCTTATTTCCTTAAATTATTTAGGTGTTTCAGAAGAAAAAACCTTACACGTTTGTTCCACGGAGAGTAGATGAAAAATATCCCGACGTAGAAGAGCTCGAGAGCCAGACCGAAACCGTTGATCGTGACGACAAGAAGGCTGTCCGGATGGACAAAGGGCATACCATAGAACACCCACATCGCGCAGTTGAGTACTGTAGCTACGTATGGATCCGGCTTGAATCCCGCCGCTGTTTTTGTCTTCCATATTGTGATGAATGTCGGGCTGACGAGATCCATCCATGATGCAAAGCAAGTTGGATTCAAATGTCAATCCTTCGATCAAAATGAGCAAGACAAGAGGACCTCCAATGGTAAGTTATGAGAGGGGTAGAGTAGAAGTTGCCGAGCTAACTTACATGGGAGACATGAATAAACCAAAGGAGATGACATTTCCTGCAAAATGGTTGAATCGAAATTTTGAGATCCATGGTCGTAATATCGACATTTCACTATCTCTTATGTCATTGATTACTCATCAACTCTTCTCCACAAATTCTCTGCTTCATTTCATTATGCAACCCTTTGGTCGCTTATGGATTTTTCACACACGTAATTCAGCTACTCTCGGAATCCCTTTGCACCATAATTTGTTCAAAACAGTTAGCCGATTATACATGGACTTTTCATGGATTGGGATCTTTGTTCTTCACCTTTGTATGGTATTATTTCTTTCGAAAAAAAGTTCAGCATTCTAATTTAACATATGTCATGGATTTTAAAAAAAAACTTCAGGGATTTTTCGTATACATGTCTATGTCTTTACATATCTTTATCTATATGTATATTAATATATAAGCGCATATTTCTTCGAATGTTGCCCAACTCTATCACTGTTGTGCGTGTGAAGGATCGAAGGCCATGCATCGTTAGCAGACCGGCTATATTCACATATTCAGGTACTTCTTGATCATGAATGATCATACCACTACGAACTCTCTAGAACCAATGCAAGTCGGCGAGCAGATCTTACATGAACGACACAAGAATATAGAGAGGTCATGCATTGTCGGATCTTCGAGAACTCACCGATAATGCCTACGATCGTTCTGGCCGTCTCAGAGTCCACCATTTTCGCAGGTTTCTCAAGGGCGAAGAACAAAGAGATCCAGAGTGAGGAAGAGAGAGCGAAGGGCGCTGATTAATCTCCGTCGCTGCGGATTCGAAATCAACAATTCGGGGGCTTCTCGATGACTAAGAACTCCGTCCTCCCGTTCCCTGCTCTCAAGCAGATCAAACCATCAACCTCACGTCTGCGCAGTGGACGCAGGTCAAACGATTTATATGGATATATTGGCTTCCAAAAAAAGCTGCAAGCATTCTATCTTCGGACGTGAAGATGGGGAAAAATAGAACCGATCAAGCTTCCCAAGAATTGCCCGGATTGAATGAAGAGCTTTGGCTCGAGAGGATCGGCGACGTTTTCGCTTGCTCTCTGCATGCAGTGCATGCAAAACGCCATGCCAATTACCATCCATAAAAATAGAACGGCATTGAAGATTTTATATATATAAAAAAGTGGATAACATGGCGATTTCCTGTCGGGCCACATCATTGAAGACCTCCATTGCTTTTCACTTCCCTTTACATTAATTTGAAATACCAGATAAAAATTTTACTTCTTCACTTCACATTTAACAATAGTGTTCCTAAGAGATAATTCAGGAGCTTGAGTAGATTATTTTTTTTTCGATGGAATTTGTGTTAGATATACATCTAGAATGTACATTCAGCTATACATTTGAAATAATGGTCACCCTCCAATTGAGATTATTTCTACATAGGGTTTCCATTTACTTTGCAATTTAGAACTAATGTATTACGAAAGCTTAAATAATCACATCCCCGGTGTTTGTTCATGACAAAGTACTTATTAATTGAGCTATTACTTACAGTATTATATCCATTCCTTCAGATCAAATAGTTTCGTAGATTTAGGGAAATAAGTCAAATTTGATTAGAAACTAAACAAACTTTCAAATAGATAACATATAATTCAGAATGAGCTCCTTCAAAATATATATATATATATATATATTAGTTCTACTACATTTTTGTTGGCTGATCGATAAGTCTAAATTTGTAATGCAAAACTTTTTTGTAATAATACTACATAAACAAAGAAAGACATAATCATCTATTGCCAAATATTAGTGCGTCAAATTGGAAATTTGACGCAACGCATGGATTTTCAACTAGTTAAGACTATATCGCTCAGTTTGCTTTGTCGAAACACTTGATATTGCTAGAAAACATGTTCGGAAAAATTATCCAAAATACTATTATAGGGCGATAAATTTAGTTATAAACTATTCAATTATACTGATTGAGTTCCAAAAATTTTGATAAATTTTCAGTTCAATTATAAATCGTTCAATTTTATCAATTTAGTTCTAAACCTTTGATAATTTAACAATTTAGTCCTGAATTTGTTAACGAATAATCAATAAGTTCATTATGGCTAATTTTGATTAGAAATCATTGAAGTAGCTATCCAATTAGCGTTGGTCGTTCTATATAGCACGACGTGAATTTTTTATCTTTTAAATTCTTTCAATTTTTTTATTAATCTTTAAATGTTATTTTATCTTTTATTTAATTTTCTTTATTTTTTCTAAACATGTAAAAAAATAAAATAGAATGAATAAAATTAGAAAAATTCAAAAAAATTAAAAAAAATTAATAGTCCAAGTTAGTACCAGCATCACCACATGGGATAGCCAACATTGACTGGACCATAATGTCAGTGATTTTAAGTCAAAATTAGTTAAAAGGACTACATTGACAATTTGTTAAAAGGTAGAGGACTATATTGCCAAATCGTCAAAAAATTTTATAACTAAATGAACACAATTGAAAGATTTAAGATTGAATTGATCACCATACAATAATTTTAGGACTAAATTTGTAGAACTAAAAGATTTATGATTGAATTTGCCACTCTATAATAGGTTTAGGACCTTTGAATGTTTTTCCTAGACATTTTCCAATGAGGTCATTCTCAAGGGAAAAAGGTTACATTAGAGAAACTTTTGAAAATGAGCTACAAATCCTTTCTTTATAATGCAACGGAAAAATCTTGAACATTCTTTTGCCTTATCGACCCACAATAAATTGTTGAGATTGGTTGTTGACATCTTGGATTTGAGTGCTTGGGCTCATGGTCATAGGTGCGGCCATCAAGGTCCTATGCTCAAACTCCTGGCTAGATGTTGATATCGGGGTTCGAAGTTTAATCTCATGGGACCCGAAACAATTGCTACTTGATTGCTACTTGTTAGGGACCCGAGTCCGAGGGATCGGGACATCAATGGCGGGAGGAGATTGAGGTGAACTTCGCAAAAGTATTTTCGATATGTAAAGGTGTAAATCGTTCATCCATGGCTAATTTTCTTGAAGCATAGTGAAACAATTCAGTCCTAAACATTTTCTTTAAGCAAACAGAAGATCCGCCATTGTCATTGTCATAATTATTCATCATCGTCGACATTGGTAGCACAGCTGTTGTTATCGCAGCCATTAGTTTTTTTGGTCTGCAAAGCCGTTAAGTATTACATGAAAATGGTCGATTACAGCATGATTGTTGAAGTCAAGAAAATGTAGATGGAACATGATTAATGATACTATGAAAGTTCAGCGGAAGCTGTTTCAATCGAGGAAAAGCAGTTCTTAGCCCATTTTCAAACAATATCCAATCTCAAAGTTAAGAAGTTACCGCACAGCCTCGCTGATTTTCAGGGGAGTTCGAGCAAATTATCCCTAAAAACAAATCGAATCCATTGATTCATTATAGGAAATCCGAAGGCTTCAAAGTTCATCGTAGAAAAAGACAGAATTTTAGGGTTTGTTTTGGTATGAGATAATCGGTCAAGTCGTTCTTGCTTACATCTTCCCTAAAAAGAGCAGAGTTAGGGTTTTGATATGGCTTGCAAATTATTATCGAGTTCGAATATGATTTCATAGCCGGTTGACTTTTCACGTTTCTTTCCGATCAGATGAAAGACTCGGTCAGGTAATGCTATGTGAAACAGTTGTCTTATCGTATTCATACACTAAACCTTAAACAAACCGAAAATTGTCGCAATTAGCAGTTTAATGTAAGCCTAAACTGCAAATGGACGCTAATCTGCAGTCCCTCGGAAGAGTTCTGGCGAGACGCTCACCAACAAAATAGCTCTTTAAATTGGAATTATTAAAGATTCTTTTTTTTTTCTTCTTTTTTACAGATGTGCAGCTTGCATTTATTTATATGCACACATTAATTAATTCCTTCTTTCTTCACGCTGAAACCTCGGAACTTGACTCCTCAGATCCATCCAGCATGAGAAAGAGCTTCCCCGTAAGACTTCTCAGATTTATCTTGTGCTTCAGCATCACGAGGATGATGACGTGGAGCCCTTAGTGCTTTAGGAAATAATGTATTTTAACAAGGAAAGAAAAAGAATTAAGGGAGGAAGTGTGAGATCCAGATCCCTGACTTTAAATCAAAGGTCGGATTCCTAACATAAAATCTCAACCTTCCGGATTTATAAAAAAATTTAATCTCTTTTTAACCATTCGATTTAGATAATGATTATGGGGAAATAAAGTCATCCCTGCTTGTTTGACAATGGCAAGGGATCTGTTTTCAGAAGTGTGATCAACATATAAACCTCCGTTTCGCTTCACGCGCAAGTTATCGAAAATGGGGTGCCGCAATTATTGTAATCTCATCAACTTTGGTTTTCCCCATGCTACGCCTTCAAGTTAATTCAGAAGTCGCACATCGTACGCTCTTCAAGCAAACCCCAACTGAAAAAACCAACGGAACAAACGCTACTTGCTGCCTCGTTCTTCGATGTCCAAACCTTCTCGCCTTCACAAAACCTAGATATCCTAGCAACACCATAGAAGGGTACAAATAATGGCGGAAAAATTGTCTAAAAAGATCTTAAATTTATTGTACGACGGCCAACTAGTCATGAACTTTTCAATGATTTCCTTGTGTAATCCTTCCGAGGTCAACTTGGCCTGAAGTTGCCGACGCGGCAAAACCCGGCCAATGCTGACCGGTTCGTCATGCTAATGATTTCCAGCCAAATAGAAATTAGATGATTCGAGTGTTATGATAAATCTGTTCAAATTGAAAAGTTCAGATTGAATTGGTTACTGTACAGAAAGTTTGAGGCTTTTTGGTCAATTCTCCCGTGTAATGATGAATTTGATTACCATCCTGGTAGCAGAGTCGTCGGATTGAATTAGCTTGTGCAAACGTTTCTAATACCGGACGTATCCGGGTCCGAATCTTTAGTAGCAACCGTTCATGAGGCGTCCTCCTTTGATCGAACGGTCGAATTCGGTGGTTGATTAGGGTTTGAGCCTTCACCGACTTGGACTTTTGAGAATCTAAGTGTCACGGCCTAGATAGGTCTGTCTTGAGCACAACTTTGTTTAGCCATCTTCTAGGGGAACGCGAGATTCTTGAGATCTCTCTTTTTTTTAGCCCAGGTTCATCTCAGAAGTCGCCTTGAGCGTGCTGCCTGCAACCTTCTCGCAATAGACCTTTCCTCTTTTCGATCTATCTGGGGATTCAGATTTGGAACGAGCTTTAGCATCATGCAGGGGAGGCTTTAACACGATCAAATCGAGAGGCTCATGTCTGCAGCCACCGTGGGGCCCCAACCCCAGAAGAATACGTGAATTAGAGATATAATATACTTCAAGAAAGCCAAAAAGCTCGAGTTCCTTTCTAATTTATCAAGGCTTCGACGTGGGCATTAGGTCACGCCTGCACCAGCAACTTGACTTTCCAAAAGTGAAGTCATGATGCTCGATCGAAATCTGGGGCAGGTTCATTTTTCATCGCCTCCCTATTAGGGTTGCTTTCATTATCCAATGGGTAACATCTATCGTATTCAATTTGCACCGAATGAAACGAGCCTTTTCTGTATAAATAATGCAGGGACCGATGTCATCCATGGGCGATTCTACAGCTTCGTTCAGAGCAAAAAACAATAAATTTTATGAAGTCATCAACTCTTTTCCACTTTGGCTTGTCATTATTACCAACACCCTAACAGCATTCATCTTGCGTAGCAGCTCTTATTCGAGTTAATTGCAGGCAATTCATCCATCGACCTTAATTTTACCTTCCTCACGAATACTTTGAACTTACCAACTAGCATACCAAACTACTAATATCTTCATGCAGCTTATAAATCTTTATCCGATTAACTTACCATCCATTGTTGGGTCGCCGACTTTCTCTTGAGTCATTTACCAATATTTAGTTAACTCTTTTCTGATTTACCGATAATTGACGATTAAGTTGCCAACGCTTTTTGCAATTTACCAGCATGAAATAATATTTCCTGATCAACTGGAGTTCAAAATTCAAAATTTGTTGGTTCTATATATGCGGTGCTAAGAACAACCCAAAAATTAGTCAACCGAGAAAGAGGCAGACAAAATGTTGCACACGAACAATACGCTAGTGGAGCAACTTTGCGCGAATCGTTCGTAGAAAAGACTCTTTTTTTTTTTTTTTATGGTTTTCGCTAAAGTTTGTCTCATTACGGCACTTCACTGGCTTCTTCTTTCCCCCTGAAAATCTGTGGGTGCGCTCGTGTGGTGCCCAGAAAAGACACGTTTGGTTGCATTTTCTTGCCCCCACAACGACGGCCGATGTTGGATGACATCTTTTTTGAGGTCATCGATGATTTGATCTTTCTTTGATTTGCCGTGCCTCTTGGGTTTAACCCTTTCTTTTGGTTGCTTCCCCGAGCCACGACTTTAAGGAAACTTCTAGTTCTCTAAGTTTCGGTGCCCATGCACGGCCGGAGCCGAGTTGTCTCGGCCATTGCATGTTGGATTGGCTTTCGAGAAAATTACCCAATTAATTTTAAATTTATTATATGAATTCCAATCTAATTATATCAATTTAGTTATGAGCTTCTTTGTGAAATTACAATGCAATCATTCTGATCAATTGTTATCAGAAACCGCTAACATGGTAATCCGATCATCGCCAACCATACTGTGTGACAGACCGCCACGTCAAGAAATTCGGGCTAAAATTGACCGGAATTACTATATCGGGATTTCGCACAAAGGCTTAGGACTAAATTATTGGAAAGATTACGATTCAATTGTCATCCATACAATAGGTTCATGACTAATTGGATAATTTCTCCTCCTCCTTTCGCAATCTCATTAGTTCAAGCAATGCTACGAGTAGGTCTATTAATAATCCGTGCTCTTGACTGTTATCGCCTCATTCAAAGAGATCGCGGATTGCTGGTATGCCGGTCAGGCCGTGAAGATGGCTTGATATTTATATGTTCTTGCACATTTCGTGTGGTCAGGAATTTAGCGCAATTCGGATTCATGTTAAACCTAGTTAGCACCACGTCTCTCTTTGATTATATCTTTGGTCATGACACAACGCAAACCTTTGAAATGCTCCAAACCTTGTTTCTTGAAATTGTTCTTGGTGAAACCCTTTTGAGGACCAACATGGAAATCTTGGGCAATCGACAAGTTCGTGACTCAGACAGTCAGATAAATGATTTCCTTGAATCTTCTTGAGCAACCTGAATAGGAAGAAAGATCCGATCACCCCAAAAACGACATGAACTCCGACCCAAAAAAATTATACAGTTTGGCACCACAATTTCATCGTCAAGGAGACGCGATTGATCCTGAAAAAAAAAAATTACCGCTGCAAACAATTTGATTGAATCTTTGTTTCAGACGAGGAACAAGGGATATTCAATGTTGTCGTAGTCTCAACCTGAACAAATCATTTGTTTATCCTACGACTTTATTATACAGGGACCTCCGATGACATCTTTGGTGCGGACATCGCAATGCGAGATAGCGACACCCGCTTATTTTAATTTAGTGTTAAGCCCAATCCTCCAATTTTCAGCTTAATTTCTCTTTTGGCGATTAGTCACCTTGCCGAGAAATTTCCGTGCTTAAATATCTTTCGGTAGGTTCAGTTTCTTGTATAATGATTGGCCTCATAATGGGACGATGCTTGACTGTCCCAACAACCCTTTTCCTTTTCTTAGGCTAGCTAAACCATTGGAGACCCTAATTTCTCTGGGAAATTTATAACACAAAGACATCATTTTCGCTGGAAAATTTTTCTGAAGCCTACGAAAGGTTAGAAAGTCCTTCAAAATCTTAGGAGGAAGTGGTTTAAGAAATGTGAGACTGACAAGGAAGGATGATTGATTGAGGACCGTTTTTTACTCTTTCTCCTCGAGAGAATCAGGATTACTGGTCAGCCATAGATGCTCCTTCGTATTATATGTTTCTTTTATAGCACTTGACAGAGACACAAGACTTTGCCCACTTGGGAGAAATGCCACCCTGCAGTTTCTCTATATGCTCACCAAACTTCTCTCTCGAGCTGTGTCATACACAACACATGTAAGCTCCAGCTCCTCCTCCCTTCTCTTTCTCTCGCGCCACTTCAATTTTGATTGGGCTTCGATGAGATCAAGGATCTCAAATGCATGAATGCAACCACCAATTAGCTTTTTGGCTTTCTGGGTATTGTTGATTTCTTTGATGGGGGTGACAAGACCAAGGAAAGCAACGGCGTCGACGACATCATGAAAGAGGCCACATGTACATCATGTTGAAGTGGAAGCTCGCCTGTTGCGGAGGAGGGGGGTTTTGTCACTTTTACGTCCTTCTTGGCTGGTGTCTCTCTTTCCGGGATGAGAGCTGAAAGATTTGACCTTTACCGGGACATACTTCCTCTTCCTTTGTTATTGATTTTTCCGTATGCAGAAGGTCAATATGGTAACTGACATAGTGATCTCGGTGGTTTTGCTGCTTCTGGGGATTGCTGTGTTGGTCGTGATACATATGTGCATAGTTGGGAGGCTGTTTAGAGAAGGGTACCAAAATGGGGTCTTGGTCCCGAGGGTCAGTGCTCCAACCGTGACCATCTCGAGTGAGGATCTGGACAGCTTGCCTTGCTTCGATTATGAGGGAAGGACAGGAGACAGGGGGACTAGTAACGGGCCTGTGGACTGTGCAGTTTGCCTGGAGAGCTTCAAGGTGGGTGAGAAATGCAGGTCACTGCCCAATTGCAATCACAGCTTCCACGCTCAGTGCATTGACTCTTGGCTCTTGAAGACGCCCATCTGCCCAATCTGTCGAACTCAGGTCATCATTCCTTCGAGGAGTTTCAAAAACTTGGTCGAGGAGACCAGCATGCCAGGTGATGTTACAATTGAATTGACATAGAAAGCAAGACAGCATCGCCATATTATTACTGCAAATTGTTGGATCCTCAGAAGTTTCCCGGATGGGAAGGCAGTTGAGCTCTGCTGGCTTACTCTTTCACTGTATTGCTTGTTTTGCCTTTAGGGCTGATGGTCTCTTTCGAAGGCCAAGTTCATAATATTTGAAGAAAGTTTAGGCAAGCGCAAAATTTTGTCAATCATACTCTGTAATAGGAAATAAGGTTACACAGTCATTCTTCCGAGTGAAAGGGCTACAAGAGGAAGGCAATGGTGTCAAGTTCCACACCTGTTTTTAGTAATATAGTGATGGCTGGGGCGAATCATGTAAACCAGCCTGGCCATGGTGCGATAGAAAACAGAGGTCGTCTCCAGTTGTGCATTTTTGTCATCTAGGCATTCTTTTGTTTCCCTCCCCTTTTCTCCTTATGAATACACGAGTTGCACTTTCTTGGGGGACTATGCACTTTTCCATTGCATTGTGCTTTTGCTTCGCGTACCCTTCTGCATATTTCTCAACAGAAGAGACGGGACAAGGGGTTTGAACGCAACAGGGTCATGAGGCTTGATCCAGAACCAATATCAAGGAGGCTTGGAACAAAAGTACCCCAAAGTGTTCAAAAATGCGATTTCGAAATTATCAATGAAGCCAACCAATGGCAGCCGCCGAGTCCAAACTTAAAGGAGCGGAGGCCAGAAAATAAGCAAGAACAGATTTTACGAGACAGAGACAACAAGCGGACAATGCAATTGAGGGCAGTCAGCACTCCCGACGGAAATTGAGGGCAATGGCCTTCGCCAGGCCCCTGTGGAACCGCCGGCGCACGACCCACCAAAGAGAGAATAACAAACTGCTGGTGCGACGAGGGCCGCAGCTCGGTCTAGCGGCCGAGATGTTAAGCAAGGTTGTCCAAGATAACTAATTATTCCTCGTTTGTAGTTGTACCCGAAGTCACTCTTAAAAGGCAGCAAAAGTACAGCTGGGAAACAAACGCCATGCAAACAAAGTACCCAACAGAATGCAGAGGAATAGGGCGATTAACAAATCCCCAAGCACGGTTTCACGTCACATCCCAAGTGTGACCAGACAACCAATCAAGCGACCTCATGATGCACAACTGCATTTAACGTTATTTCCATCCAATGTATGAAAAATAAAATCTGAAAGGAATGGATCTACAAAGGCCAGCAGATCTCTGCACCAATGACATCATGCAACTCCACGTGGAACTCCTCAAACTGCCTTTTTTTTTGTGCGCGCAGTTGATGTCAATCATCACTTGCTTGCGCACATGCACGAATACAGACAAACAGATGGTCAGAATCTATGCCCCTAATTGATCAATCATTACTACATAGCAGGACAAGCACTCTATTGTTGACAAGCCTAGAGGAGTCAGCAGCAGCAACTTTTTATGACAAGCAAAAACAATTCTCTAGTATTCCAACAGACTAGCCATCACAGCTTTAAGATTTCACGCCAATGTAGAAGCCCCGAAAGTTGAAGATAGACAGACACCACTAAAAATCATATTGCCATAGACCCACCGAATAGGATCTGAAGTAGTGCGCTTTTGATTGCTTCTCAAATCCTCATCAGAGGACAGAGAATTGAGTTCTCCATCACTAAAATTGTCAACTCGAGTGAAGCATCGCTCAAAATCAATTCCTGTTCAAAATTCCGTTTCTTCAAACTCAGAAGTTCACAGATATTCTTGAAAAGGGGAACAGAAAGAAAAGGCCATGAATCATCTATCAAGATTAGAAGGTGAGACATAACGAAGCGAGCATATTTCTCCAAATCTGTCTCAGTTCTTCTCAACATTGTTTTCAAGCTCCTTCCTCAGCTGCAGCGAAAAATCATCATTGACATCATCATCATCCCAGTCATCTTCCCACTGCTGAGTCACTTCCTTCCCTTCTTCCTTATCCTCCCACTCTGTCAAAAAAATTTGGGAACAAAACACAATTTAAGAATTGAAAAGCAGTCAAGTTCAGCTAAAGAGGACAATAAGAAAAATAAAATTATATGGATTTAATGGAAGACGCCAACAATGAAACAACGGAGTGATGAGCTACTTGAACAGTAATTAAATGGTGAGCAAAAACGGCAGCCAGAACCTACAGTTAGAAAGAGACAGAGACAGGGCACAAACACTCAAGAGTAAGTAAGATCCTAAAATATTCTAGTATCTTCCCTCCAAACAAGCACAAATAAAACTAGTGTGGCACTATAACATCAAATAAATGACACCTTCACCCACATTGCTGCATGAGCAATTGCGGTGACACCTATTAAGCATTTGTATCTGCATAAAAGGACCAGTATGAGAAAAAGTTGCCTTCATCAGTTTAGTAACCACAATATTCTTGAATCCCAATGCCATAATCACCTGTCCTACTAGAGATTAGATGATATTCTCCGAGCCGGAAATTTTTCTGCAACACTCAGGCAGAATATTCGAAATGTTTCCACAGCCTACAACTTTCAACAACAGCACGCAAATAGAATACAGATTTTCCAACAAGCTCTTCCATACTTCAAATGGTCGATCGAGCATGCAAGATTTAGGTAGTCTCCTGTCATAGAGACGTGATAGTTCTCAATGAGGGACACCCAGCCAGTATGAACACGCATTCAAGAGCAATATTAATAGGGAGTCGACATGCTACAGTAATAGCGAGGTATTTCATCAATGGAATTTTCATCCCTCATCCTTCAGGAGCTCATCATCTGCGCTAAAGCTACAAATTCACCTCCTTGTGGCCATTCTTTACAGCTGAATCGTGAACGAACTAAACCCCCTCAAAACTGAGTTCAGACAAAACAGCGCTATTACACTAACATTCCATTTCTGGCGCATGAAAAAGCCCGAAAGAGCTCGAACCACGGGCGTACCCAGGTTCAACAATCGCGGAGGTTCGCCAAGAAAGCAGTACCTTCGTTGATTTCAAACTCCTCGAACTCATCATCGTCTTCGAACAGGTCCATCTTCGCCTCTTCCGTCGTGGGTTTCGTCTCGGTCGCCATTTCAGCTCAGATCAGAACTTAACAGGACCTGCAAAGATAAAAACAATTCCCAGCCTCAAGCTCCGTGTCGCGATTGCAATCGACGGGAAAGAATTCGCAACTCCAAGCATGCAATTAGGTCAAGAAATGACAAACGAGATTTTCGGATAGAAGACCCAGATTCAGAGCGAAACCAAGCGAATCGATTGAACCTACGATCGATCGAAGGATTGCGAACTAACAGGGAGAAGATATCGCCAAGCTACCTCTTTGAATTGAATCTCCTGATGCTGGTGCGCTTAAGCAAACTTCAACGGAGAGATTTTTCTAGCTCATGCGACGTCCTCTTTTCAAGACCCATTGGACTTCCTCATATATGAATGGACTGGGCTTGGGTAAATTAGCATTTGGCCCAAGAAGAAGAAGATGAGGCTTGGCCCAATGGCCCTCGAGCAAAGCGAAGGCTGCAAATTCGCCGAAGACTGAAACATGAGGGGAAAAGAGAGATTTTGGATCACGTATAGAATTCTTTTCTTCGTACTTAAGCCTTCTTTAAGACAATGATAAGAAATTAAAAGAGCTATAAAGACAATAAAGCACGTAGTATTTTCGTGCAATCTTGATTTCCCGTGAATCCCATTTGCTTATATCATTTCAATGTCGCGTATATCGTGCAAGCGAGTATGTAGACTTGTCATTCGACTACTCGAAACGATTCGTGCCAAGTCATGAACTTGAATCGGGCATTTCAACCTGATTCTGTTCTCTTGACTTTATTCAACACCATCTCCAAATACAATCAGACTACGACAGATTTGGGCATTTTCAGCCTTATTCTGCAAGCAAAAATGAAGGCTAGCTCCTGCTAAAACTGAGCCAGCGTCCCGTAAATGACATGATCTATTTACATGGGTTTTCTCTAGATTGGCGCTCGGGGAAGGCGGCGCGAGCGAATCACGAGAACCGACATCTGTTCCACTCGTTGATGTTGAGCAAGATCTTGAGGAGCGACCGCGCCTTCTTTCTGCCGTGTGAAGTCCCGTCGGAGAGGAGGGAATAGAGGGACGCCATGAGCGAAGAGTCCCTAGCCAGCACCTCGATCACGTCTCTCCCTCCGTTGCTGCATAGGGACAGCAAGATTGAGACGCTGTACTCCTTCCCGGCTTTAGAAGCACAGGACCGCAAGAACCCAATGATCAGAGGCAAAACTGGAGTCTGTAGGATCGCCGTGGTTCCGTCGGCATTATCAGCCAGAGACGCGAGAACTGCCAATGAATCGACTATAAGTTCATCTTTTTCCGAGGAAGCCAGAACGTCGGCCAGCAATGGAATAGTTCCCGCTGCTATGACTCTATACTGGTTCCCGGGATAAAGAAGCAGCCCGAAAATCGCCACCACCGCGTTCTGTTTTCCACAGGGCTTTCCATTTCTGATGAGGTCCACCAGGGCTGGGATCGCGTCCGGCGTTTCCCCGATCAATTTCCGGTACCCCTTCACGGAAGAAAGATAAAACATTGTCGCGGCAGCAGCTTGCTTCGCTTCGAGGCTCAACCCTTTCTTTAGAACCGACAGGATTGGACTCAGTCCGCTGCAATCGACTATTACCCTTTTGCCGCTAGTATGCTTTGAGAGCTTCAATAGAGCCGCAATTGCATTCTCCTGAGTAGCTGCATCAGGCGAAGACAAGAGGCTTAACAGCGGCAACACTGTTCCGGCTTCAATCAGGCATGTCCTATTGAAGATGTTCGACTTTGCAAGCAGACGGATTTCGTAAGCAGCCTTGTTCTTCTGCTCAGTCGTCCCAAAAACCAGCCTCCTCGCAAGAAACCTCGAGAGCTTTTTCATCGCCTCCGCTGCCACCATGCTTCCTGGAACAATAGTCCTTGTGATGTCACTACTCCTGCTTCCTGAACTGGCAAGCGAGATCCCATTATCGGCACAGAACTGTTTTATTAGCTTCCTAAGAGTTGAATTCGGCACTAACTCAGTGCTCGTGAGCCTCTCTCCTGTTTTCGGGCAGGTAACATTCCCGGCCTTGAGCCATCTTTGGATCGAGGACCGATCGTAGGTTTGTCCAGTAGAGACGGTCACAGGGTCGGTCATCAGCTCGAGCGAGATCGGGCATCGAAAGTCTTCCGGGTTCAAGCAACTGAGAGTCTCCAAGTTCTGTGTCGCATCTATTTGCTGGGTGCATCTGTGATCCAGAACTTCAAACAGAACCACTCTGCAGTAGCTCATGAATGCGATCAAACTGCTCAGCAATGGGGCCTGTCTCTCATTTCCCTCCGAGCACTCGAAATGGATCTCGCCCTCAATGAATTTGATTTCCTTGTTGCAGTCGCTCCAGCTCCTTATCTCAAGATAATCGAGAACCCGCTCGATCACGCCTCTGTCTGGCTCGATCCCTTTCTCAAAGTAATCGAGCATCGACTGGACTTGCCTCATTCTGTACTCATCCCCTCGATCGAGCTCCAAGTTCGCCCGCCTCGCCTGCTTGGCCACCAACTCAACCAACTCCTTCACTTCACCACCGGCGTCGATGGAGTCCAGAGGCAAAACGTCGAGCGCCGTGCCGATTGCTTGGACCAGCACTCGGAACTGGGAAGCAATGAACCGCGACCTCATCAAGATCCAGACCCGGGCGCCCTCGCTCGAGCAGTCCTCGAGCAAGAACCTGATCTTCTGGAACGTGGTGTGGAGCTCGGAGAGGCAGAGGACCGCGGCGCGGTCGAGGACGGACCCGCGTTCCCGGACGTCCTCGAAGAACTCGAGCAGGATCCCAATCTGCCGGACAGTCTCCCTAGCGTTCCGCCGCTGCGTCACGAAGGGCCCCGACTGGAAACCGCAGACCGCGCGGGAGAGCGCGATCAGGGAGTCGATGAGGATCACCGGCTCGACGCTGTCGCAGGGACGGACCGCCGGGAACGACAGGAACCGGCGGTCGGCGCCGTCGAACTTTTGAATCATTGGGACAACGGAATTATGAACTCTCCTTAGGAAGCTCAAGTTCTGAACTTGAAAGACAACAGAAAAGAGCGTTTCGGTTTTAAGAACTCGGGGAGAGGGGGGCAGAGGGATCTTTTGTGGACACGTGGCGCGAAGATGCGGAACTGCCGTCGCTGAGTTGGAACTTCGTAATGGATTTGGCGCGAAAGATCCGGCGACACGTGTGGGGGACACGTGGACGTACGGGTTTGGGCAGGTGCGGTTTCTTGGATCCTGGTAAATTGTTTTCTTATTTAGGGAGATGATTACGATCTGAAAATCTTTTCGTTTTTTTTCTTTTTAATTTTTTCTGTGCCGTGAGATGAGGGACTGTCCCGTCCAAAGCGGTTCCCGGCGGGCCCCACCATGACCGACCGACACACGTGGGCCAATGGGGCGGTGACATGTTCCCCAAGTCAGAGGGGGGCGGGGGGACGTCACGTCAGCACATTGAAGGGGAAGTGAAATGCAGCCGTCGATTTTCTTTTTCTTTAAAGGAAATTCACGTGGAACTTTTCGGGAAAATTAAGGAACACGCGTGATTACGGATAACTTAAGAATAATCCAGAGATTAATTTTGGTTTCCTTCCTTTTCGGACAGGCTGGCTAAACCGACATTGAGAAGGCAAAGAGGGTTTCAACATTGTCTCCATCTTTTTGAGATTTGGAGTAAAACCATGTTCGTTAGGACGTGGCCGACATAGGTAAGGAACAAAACATTAGCCCGAATTATCACCTTTTTTTTTAAATCATTATCCATCGTCAAATAAATTTAATATAAACATCAATAAAGATTAGAAAAGTATTATCTTCCTCGAATTTATGTTAATATATATTGCGCAATCGGCATTTTTACAATACTTATGACAAAATGCGAATTGTGAAGTAGCAACAGAGATGGCCCAAAGTAATGCATTGCTCGACGGGAACTGATGAAAACAAGTTAGAGCAACCAAACCTCGTGCGAGGAAAAACGATGCAAGGGATGCACAAAGGCGAGAAAGCAATCACACCATTTCCATGAGTGCAATAAATTCTAACATTTTGACGTTTTGTCTAGTCGATATTTTGTTCATCATGGATGAAACAGCACGGATGAGCTTGCTTGAATTCGACGAGAGACGATTAAGCTTTAATAACTTTGGTATCGTCACGTCTTAGCTCATTTCTCGAGTCGATAATTTGATCTGTCGATGCACGATAATACTCAAAGATTCGTTCGGAGTGACTTCCGATCACATCTGATGTTCACCGTTGTGAGTCTCTATTCCGATGAAAGCCGATTTACATCTTGAGAGGTTAATCGGCAAAGTCGCATTGAAGACATCGCTGTTAAGATTTGACCACTCAACCGCATGGTATTAATGTGAACGAGGGTTTTCGGTTAAGTTGGCAAGGGCAAGAAAAGTCTTAAACCTAAACTTTACTTTCACTTCAAATGGCATTGAATGGAGAGACAGCAAGGGAAGCTAAACTGAAAATGGAGAAAGAGGGTTTAAGGATGGAGTCACAAGGAGACAAGCCACCTGGGTCGTGTCCTGATCCACAGTGCAAATCTTGATTACCACATGACCAAAAAAAGAAAATTCATTTAACTGATGTACGAAACTGCAGCCACAAACTCTGATTCAGAAACAGCTGCAGATTTCCTCTCTCGACAATGACTGGTGTGACGGCCTTGACGTGTGCCAATCACGGACTGATCAGTGTCACGCGGAGTTTGTGGCTCAGCTCAAGGTCAGAGGAAGGATTTTTTTTAAACTGGTCAATCTTTGCAAGCTAATGAATGGTGAAGGGGACGGTTTTGTCATCGACCCACCTAACGAGATAGGGCCCGTCGACAGATGAATATCATTACCGGTCGATTCAAGCAGGGTTGGCATCTGATTTTGTTGGCAAATTAATTGCAGGACACAGCCTGGGCTGAGCTTTTCGCTGGATCTGTTTCGGCAATTTGAAGGGGCCTGAGATTGATTTAAGCATCATGCCAATGTGTTTGCACCAAGACCAGCGCAGCGGGTTCGATCGGGTAGGGGACGAACAAATTTGTTCGGTCCGACCGATTGAACCACAATGCCGTCTTGGTACAAAACAAGGTCAATGCCTGAGCAGTTCGATATCTAGACTGGCCTTCGAAGACACATACGGAACCAAAGAATTGTGGAAACAGATAAACAGAGTGGACAGAGAATTAGGAATATGCTACATATGGGCTCCAAAGGTCTTTAGAATGTGCTTTCATCACTGAGAGAGAGGAGAGAGCATTACAGTAGATTTGCTGTCTTTTACAGCCAAGCCGGATTCTCCAAAGGCGTGACTATGGCTTTGACTTGCAGATAGTTATTGAGGCTGTAGATCCCCTTCTCCCTTCCTATCCCACTCATCTTGTAACCGCCAAATGGAATTGCCGCATCAAAGACGTCAAAGCAATTGATCCACACAGTCCCGACCCTCAACGCTCGTGATAGCGTGTTCGCTACATCTATGTTCTTAGTGAAGACGCCCGCAGCTAGACCATAACGTGTAGCGTTGGCCCTTCGCACGACTTCGTCAAGGTCCCTGTTCAAGGGAATTTAACTAGTTACACGGTGCTAAAAGGAAATTGAACTGAGAATAAGATGGACAAGTAGAGGGTAGCTGTTTTATGAATGATATATCAGTTCACAGATTTAGAAAAACGAAAATCCTTATCGAAGCCTATAATATTGTTGAATATGGACACTGAGGCGATACTTAGTATCTATTCAACATAAAGGAGGAAGCCCCGCAATATGTAAATTAGAAAGCTCTTCACTCACTTGAATTTCAATATCGTTTGCACGGGGCCGAAGATCTCATCTTTAGCTATCAGCATATCATCCTAAATGAACAGAAAATTTGCGTAAGGTTACCAATTAGATAACACTTTACCAATGCACAAGAGAATTAGCATCTGAGTGACCGAGCACTACCTGGACATTCGAGAAAACTGTTGGCTGAACAAAGAAACCTTTGGAGCCTAATCTCTCGCCTCCACATTCAAGAGTTGCATTGCCGTCTATGCCAGCTCTTATGTATCTAAGCACCTTCTCAAATTGCTCCACATCAATCTAGGAGATATGAGATCACAAGGTCATAACAGCATCAGTCGAAAGTCAAAAGCTCTAAGTACAAACTCTGATATAATTATGACAGCTTATATTGAAAGAGCAAAGCTGCAGCCAGCTTTCAGGTCATTTACTAATTGAGAGGTTTGAAAAGGTTCGTACCTGAGGACCTTGTTCAACACCCTTCTTGAAAGGATCACCAACGCTACGTTTCAGTGCACGAGCTTTTGCCTTCTCTACAAACTCGTCATACACTCGTTCATGTACATATGTACGAGACCCAGCACAGCAGCATTGCCCCTGTTTATATATCCCTTCATTCATTCATCTATAGAAACTTCATTTTCATCCCATAAAACTATCACGATACTAAGATCAGACAGACCTGATTAAAGAAAAGAGCAAAGTGTGCCAGCTCCACGGCTTTATTAACATCAGCATCCTCACAGACTATGAAAGGTGACTTGCCTCCTAGTTCCAATGTCACAGGCTTCAGATTGCTCCTTGCAGCCAATTCCAGGACAACCTTGCCAGTGTCAGTTGATCCAGTGAAGGCAAGCTGCACGGCAGGACGCAAGTTTTTTGGCCTTAAATAGGCGCATATGCCCAAGTTCGGAATACCCACAAGTATTTTGGCCTAAGAAGGTGCTAATGCCCGAGTCGGAATATTCATCTTGATTTGTCAAAACTAAGAAATGAAGCTAGATGATGTGCTATCATGAATCCTAGAGGAGCTGATTTGCTTCCACGAGAATCTTGCCGACCCACGTGTAGCTGCTATATATTCATACCATGGAATTTAAATTTCAACTTTATGAAGCAAGTACACATAGGATTCCAGAAAGAACTCCTGAAATTAGTATTTCCATTAGGAGACTGAGGCACTTCACCAAAAGCCATCATTAAAGAATAGACTTTCTCACCTAGAATCTTTTGATCTATTCCTTCTAAATATGATTCTTAGATTCATGGACTGAGCAGTCGGTGAACATTCATGTGGACTAGTAGAGAAGGTTCAGAAGTCCATGATAAATCTTTGCTCTAAATCAGAATAATTATTTTAAGAGGAGGTTTCCTTTTCTTTTTTCTTTTTTTCCTTTTACTGTGTTGCACAAGAATCTTGCATGTTAGAGATTACTGAGAGCTCCAGCATCACATGCACACTGCGGCATATTCATTCCTCAAATTTTTTCAAATTATAACACCTTAACTCATTATACTAAGTACTGATAAAATTGGCCTTTTATTTGAATTATCTCCATTAGGAAAAAAATCCTAGACAGTAATTTCAGCTGATTGGCCTAATATACCTTGTCCACAAGCATATGGCTTGCAAGAGCTGCACCTGCGGTAGGACCATAGCCAGAAACAATATTTAGAACACCAGGAGGAAGGCCAGCCTGCGACAAACACAATCACTTCAGAATACAGGTGGTTTCACTCCAAATTCAGATCAATGAACACGACGACTAGAAAAAATAACTGATAGAAGAAGAATATATTTTATTCTCAATGCATATTATGCCTTTCTTGTAACAGATCCAGGGGGAATATCGTATCCATGTATCTCAGATTAACTACATAATATGAGTTCCTCAATATAAAGGAAGAATGAACTTTGGCTAAACACAACTCTTGCGTGAGTAAGAGCTCCTTATATAATGTCAAAGGTAATTAAACAGCCTGCTTATCTGGCTTTCAGCCCGAGTCACATCCAATTCTTTCGAAGTTAAGACAAGCTGATTATCTTCCCCAATCCTATACAAGAAGTGCTAGGCATTTTCTTTTATCAATCGGACCAAGAAACACTAGGTACCCATCTTGACCTGAATCCACACTCAATGCTTTAAAATTTGGACTACAAAGACACAGTGCATTAATAAACCAAATCGTGTGAGTTACACTCATTTGCAGGGGATTCCTCTAGCGGCTAAACTCAGACTGAGTGTGGAAAAGAATAAAAAATGTCTAAACATACCAGCTCTAATTAAATTTTTCTGTTTTGTCTAATTTAGAGCGGCAATGGCCATGTGGACCTCAGAGACTTATCAGTTGTAAACAACAAAAGTTCCAATCTAAATGCATATAAAAGAATATCAAGATAGGCTCAGTCCGAGTCTGGACAAAATATGCCCCTGTTTCTTTTGAGTGAGAGAGAGAGAGAGAGAGAGAGAGAGAGAGAGAGAGAGAGAGAGAGAGACCTCATGGAAGAGTTTTGCAGCATACAATGCCGTCAAAGGTGTTTGTTCTGCAGTCTTTAGGACAATTGTGTTACCGCATGCCAATGCGGGTCCAACTTTCCAAGCAAACATAATAAGAGGAAAGTTCCATGGAATGATCTGCCCTGCAACACCAATTGGTTCATGCAATGTTTGCACGTGGTAATTTCCATCAGCCGGGACTGTCAGCCCATGGATTTTATCAGCCCAACCTACAAAATGAGAAGAAGAATAAAAAATTTTGACAAGACAGGCCTGTCAAATAGTAATAATGTAGAAAGAATGCATCATTCCTTACCAGCATAATACCGAAAGAGACGTGCCAGCAATGGCAATTCAGATTTGGCAGACTGCTCATACGGCTTTCCACAGTTCCACGTCTCCAGAGCTGCAAGCTCGTCATTATGCTTTTCAACCAAATCGGCAAAGCGCAGCAGCATCTTCGATCTTTCCTGGAGAGTGAGAGCAAACGTCATCAAAACATGGATAAACTCAACTGGCTGGATGTAGTAGAAGGAAAATCGTGGCTATAATTTTTTCAATCTCACGTAAGGAGTCATCTTTGGCCATGGTCCTTCATCAAATGCCTTGCGAGCGGCTGCCACAGCGCGGTTGATATCTTCAGCATCACCCTCAGCAACATGAGCAAGGACATCCCCAGTACGAGGATCATAAGTTGGGAAAGTTCTTCCTGGGATAGAATCAACTTTCAGATCTATGTGAAAACAGCTACATGAACCAAGCAATTAAAGCTATCGCCATTACTTCCCAAAAAGTGTTACTTACCTGATGCCGCATCCACGAATTGCCCATTAATCAGATGCTGTGTGTAACTTATTTGGACGGATGGAGAAATCAGCTCTTCGACTGCGGCTGCAGTGCTGTACCTGCTGATGCTACTTCCCACCCCATGGTTTCTTCCTAAACACACAAAAGTACCAACAAGCAGGCAGAACTTCCCATACTGAATCCGGAGAAGAAGAAATGAATATAGTGAAAATATTAAGGAGAGAGAACTGAAGCTAATTACGTCAACGTAACAGTTTGATAAAAAGCCGATAAAAGACGGGTACTGCTGAAAAGAAATGATTGGTGGGCTGTACAGGAACTTCTTAAGACAAAGGATAATTACACTGTTCAAGATTGCTCCGAAAACTGAAGTACTCTAGAGAACAACACAAGTCTCAGTTAATATCAAATCCTTATCAGAACCCATCTCTACGAACCGAAATCTCACAAATTCCTGGCCAAGTAGGGTCTCTGGGAACAGTTATTACAGTTCTTTCTTGCATTTTATTTAGTCCCCAAATCAACGAAATAACGTCGAGAATTACGAAGCCAAGAGTGGAACTAGACTAGCCGTTCGTCATCTACCTTGCTCCATGCAGGGTGAAAAAGAAAGAACCAGACGGTCATCTGTTTCAGAAATAAATCCCTATTACTGAACTCAGCAATGAAAAGTCGGTCACCTGAAGAGAGAAGCCGCGAAGCAGAGATGGAGCGAGTGAGCAATGAAGTCAATCTGCGAGCAGCCATAGCTCACTTCCCAAAAGAGAACAGCAAAAGTTTCCGCCTTCGGAACCAGAAAGGGAAAAAGAAAGCTTTTCCTTACTACAGAGGGCAAGAGCATCTACCACCCACACTCTTATCTCATCTCAAGGTTACCTTTTCAACCCCGAGACTGGGATTGCATTCGTCATCACTCTGCGGGGAAGCCCAGTCCAAAAGAAAAAAAAAACGGAAAAAAAGAAAAGGCAAGGAAATACGGGTCAGACACAAGAAACTTGGACAACGCAGTGATTTTAACTCTCTCTCTCTCTCTCTCTCTCTCTCTCTCTCTCTCTCTCTCTCTCTCTCTCGCCACCTCTCGAAGCCACGAACCACTAAACGCCACCTTTCGAAGCCACGACCACTCAACGCCATGTGAGGTGAGCGAGAGAGAGACAGAGACAGAGACAGAGAGGCCATCGTTTTTTTCGCAAGAAAACTCCCTCATCTCATCTGCGGTATAAACTTAGCACCCACGTCCATTGCCAGTCGAATATAACAAGAATGTTGGAATGACAAGAGTGCTGGGCTATGTCATCCACGGCTCACATCTCTTCCCAACACTCTGTTTACCTGTAAATCACGTAAGGGGGCAACAAAACTACAAGTGAAGATCGGCGGGCCCGGAGGTGTGGGAGTAGGGAGCAAAAATGGCCATGCGCAAGTGGTCTGGTCTTTGTCCTATGCAAATGCTATAGGCTATACTTGCCTCATATTTGAAAAAGTCTCCAATTTTAACTTTTACCTCCATTCTCCCTTTTATCTTTTAAAAGAAACTTTCAACTTTAGACCGTGTCCAAATCCTATCATAAACTCTCTTTTTTTTGTCTCATAAACAGTCTCAAACTTTAAGTTTTGACCAAATTCTACTTTAAGCATTTTTTGTTTTACAAAAAACCTAAATTTTAGGTGAAATACCAATTTTATCATAATCTTATTTTGTCTCATCAGAAATTGCAGCTTCAAGTCTAGTTTCAATTTTATTGTAATTTTTTTGCTTTGTAAAAGATCGCAAATTTTCACTTGAATCCCAAAATTTGTTCCCTATCAATACTTTGTCAAAATAGCCCTTAGTGATTTTCCTCTTGGTCTTCGATTCCATCTTTCATGGACGGAGAGTTTGCGCTCAAGGCGCTTGAATAACTTGTGTTTAAAGCTTGCCACCTCTCGATTGTCGATGAGAAATTTTGGATGGAGAATTAATGTGGGTAGATTTGTGATTCAAGTAAAAGTTTGTGATTTCTTATGAGACTAAAAGAAATTTAGAGTAAAGTTGGGACTAGACGATTAAAAAAAAGTTAAGAGTAAAATTGGAAATGACCTAAAATTGAAAGTTTTTATAGGAAAAAAGATGGAGTTGGGACAAAAGTTAAAGTCTGAGGTTGAGGTTTTTTTTTTATATTAGACCCTATAATTTAACTGGGCAAGATTGCCAAAATTAACATATGAAGGAGCATAACTCGAGCAAATCCATTTATTATTTGTCATGGCATGGGCACCACAGACGAAAAGTTTGCAACGCTGCTCGTCCGTAGCGCCCCATCTTGATCGAGGCAAGAATCTCAATTTACCCCTTTGTTTGACTTCTGTGTTCCTTCATAAAGATGGAGAAATATCCATTCATTTAATTAGATTGAGAAGATGAATTCAAATGGCACGATAAGTATAATTTAAAGATCTCGATTGCTGGTGACTCGACACAAGCGCCGAATCAACAAGCTGAGTTTGTCGAGAAGAAAGCCGACCATGGAGAAACTAAAGTCTTGTTTTCCCTGTAAAAAGAAAAGAAGAGGACGAGGAGGTAGATTCAAGAGCATGGAATCGGGCAAGAAAGATGCTCGTGCGAGGATAACACTACCTTTTCGCTTTCGATTTTTTGTGGTTAGAATTCGCGAGGAGTCCTGTTGAGGAGAAGCAGGGCCACTAGCCGTCACCCATCTTTAGGGAATTGAAACGGGAGGGCCCCATTTGAGAATGCAAAAATTGGGAAGAGTCCTTCTCAATTTGATTTAGTTGTTGTTTAGTTGCTCAGTAAGTGGGACGCATTGCATTTTGGACAAAGCATATATTAAGTTCGATATCGGTATCAACATAAATATATTATTAATTTAGGGATAACACATCCGGCATAAGTTAATCTTATGACTACATACTTGCCCATTTAGACCTAATAGAAATCGACCTCATGGAAATCATCGGAAAATTATCCATTTGCACAGCGAAAAAGCATGTGACATTGAGTCTTTCGGTTGAGTAATCAAGCGTTTCCTTTGGATGCAGCGAACTTTGTGTTACAATATCTCACTTGTGTAAACCTTAGGAGGCCGTACCGCCTGCCACCCTATGAACGGAGTTTTACCGGGGCACATAGACAAGACAGTTTGCATATATCATAGGGATTAATTCAATCGAACAGGATCAAATACCCGTGATAAAGAGCAAATAACAGATAGGGGAATCAGATCATACATCCTTATCAAGTGCCATTCATTATGGCCGGCTACATTGTTCCATCCACTTTAGGAGAGCGCACAATGCATTAGGCAGTGATTGTCTCTCCTCCTTCATGTAGTTAAGAAATGTTAATCTTAAAAGTAACTTACTCATATGATATGCGTATCTTCTATAACATAACCATGAAATAGTCATAGTCAGTAATGTCAAGTATGTTGAGTGACCCTTTTTAAAATCTGAAGAACTTTAAAAGCTAGTGGTTAAAATAGATTTGGTTATACTCTTTTTAAGGATCAAATAAGGAAGGACCAGCTGAAATCATACACTCGGGCAAACTGGTTTTACCTGATCTGGTGGTGTAACTTTGGCTGTTGTGTGTGATAAGAGTAGGCCATACGAAGTTAACTCTCTCTGAGGTCTGCGGAAAAATCAGGCTCGTCGGGTTTAAACAATTTGGGCATCTTCAGCTCTTGAGGATCCAGTATAGTGACCTTTTGATTGGCCCCCCTTTTCGTGTTGGCAGCAAATTTGGAAGCCAGTATTGTAGCTCCAAGGTGTTGAGTACCGGTTGCATCGTCGGTCAACTGACTCAGCTCACCGTCGCCATCAAAGTCCTGGTCTCCATACTCACTCTCCTTGTCTGATCCATTCATGTAAGAGACCTCCTCGTGTCTGGCCAACTCCATTGCCAGCTTTCTCTTCTTAAATCTTCTCCAAGCGACTTGGATAAAGCACGCCCCCCAAGTCCTCCACTGGTGGGAGTAATATCTGAAAGCATTTTACATCACAATCAATCTGAATTTACAGACTTTGGAACACGCAAGAACATGGATGATTTCGTACATCTTCCAAGCAAGTGAATGATTTATCCAGCCGGATACCTCAGAGAATAAAAATGAATACCTGAAAGCATGTTGGAGTTTCTTGCTGTGGAGACGCTTAAATTGGGTAGAGACAAACTTCAGGTCCTCAGCTCTCAGAGCAAATGCCTCCACTTCAGTGAGGGTTTTAACTGTTCTAGTAGACGATGGTAGGTTGAGGCTCGAAGTAGGCACCAACGCCCAAGTGAGCAGCTCCTCACCACAAAAGTCACCAGCTCCAAGGGTGATGGAGTTGAAGAATCCTACTCTTCCACCGTCTGTGGTGCTGCTCTCTACTTCACCCCTTATGATGAAAAGCATCTCATTCACCGGATCGCCCTCTCGGACGATGAATGCGTCTTTAGTATGCAATGATGAGACCAGGCGTTCACAAATAGCATCTAAGAGCTGATGATCCATTTGTGCAAAGAAAGGAACCTAGATATAGGAAAAGAAAACAATTCAGACATGCTCAAGTTTGTCTATGTCTTCAGAAGGATGAGAATGGATTAGTAATTCCAAGTACCTAATAGTTTCATTGAATAAAATCTAGCATGCATAGATGAGATCCTAGTGCTCCCACTTTTGTCAGAATTAGAGAACCATATCAGCTGTTCTCCAACATATTTGTTAAACTATGCCAAACAGAAATATGAACAAGCAACCATCCTGAATTCACTGAAGATAACTGATCCCACTATGAAGGTCCTCCAGAAGCAATTGAGGATACAATTCTCAACAGTCACTTTTCCCGTAGAACGTCCAAATCAACATTCAGAAAGCAGAGTGACATACTTTGTTTTTGAGAACAGTGGCTTCAGGCACTGCCTAATCACCAAGAAGACAGCAATCCTTTAGTCTTACTGTGTCTCAACTTTCAAATATCTGTCATGTTTCAACTAAGCTAAGATTAAACCTTGGTATGCACTTGGCTGGGAAAAAGAAACGAAGATACACTTCATATCTGTATTTGTTACCTACCAGATACTATTTTAGATATGATTTGCATAAAGTTGATGTGCTGGACTCGGTGCTAAAATACAAAACATTCCAACAGTGGTATAAAAGTTCTGGAAAACCATGATAAAAAACCGAACCTGGAATATTTTTCTACAAATAATTTACACTTTCAAATGTTGAATGCAATGACTGAGAATCTTACACGGCGAACGAGGGCTAGACAAAGATGCCTTTGAATTTGGCGTCGAAGATCAAGAGGTAAGGATTGTAAAATGGTTTCCTCATTGACACCTCTAGTGGCAAGCCATTTGTACTGAACAAACCGGCGGACACGTTCTTGCAGTTCTGGAGGTAGTTGACGATGCCGCATCCACTCCTCTGTATCTCTCCGTTTAATTCTCCATTCTTCAAGTCTTGCCGTTGAAGATTGCAGATATGTCTTTAGAACACATTAAGTTTTTAGAGAGAGAGAGAGAGAGAGAGAACTGTAAGCAGCGGGCAAATCTCAATACTAACTAATAAATGTCAATAAGATTGTTGCAAAAATGACTGCGACTGTTCATTTACTGGTCAAACACCATGCTTCCCTCACTGGGCTACAAAGCTTCCACAACTCTCTGGTGCTTTCGAAAATAATTGGTGTCGCAAGTTTTGAATGTTAAGATAAAGCTCCACAAGAGCACAGCACACCAGCGAGAAAAATGACAAGCATATCTTTACAAGTTTACATACATGATAATCAATCAAATGCTATTGGAAAACCTGTTTCAACATTAGTCGTCAACAAGCACGAGAATTTACTCAGCAATTCACTCCTAGAAATACTCTCCTTTCAATTAGTATCTACATTTACGTCTGGGACTTCTCAGCTCTAGAAATGCCAAAGAGAGTGTGCTTAACCATAGGTTATTTTCATTAGAAAGGAAAGCTAATGAAAAAGGCTATGATCTATAGTTTGCACCTGCACGACAGCTTATCTGCTTAAGGAACTGTAACAGCAATCATGACCTTTAGAACTTGAAATTCTATGACTCTAAAAAATACAAAACACGAGAAGAAGAGTCTTGAAAGGCAGAAAAGATCGAAAATCCATGGTTCTGCTATGTTGGCACCACAATGGAAGTGGTCCAACTGATTTCAGAACTAAAAATTGACGCACTGGTCCTTCATCATGGCACAATAAAGGTAAAGCAGCTTTAACCAGCACATTACAAACGAAATACATAAAGATACAAGAAAGGCACAAACCTGCATGTTTCCAATAAGATGCGAGAAGAAAATCAAACCCGCAATGCAGATAAATATGGAGAATAAATTTTCACCACTAAGAGTGGTAGTCATCAAACTCTGCCCATATGAACTGCCAGTGAGAAAAACACTATGAGTACAAAGAAGGACCTGGCACATCACCTATTCTGCGTTAACGAAGACTGGGACTGAAAGTAAAAGCTGAACTGAACTTCACAGGGAAAGAATTAGCAATAAAGACTCCAATACATTCTCCAGCATATGGACATTCCCTCATATACTAGATACGCATGTAGACACACACACACACACACACCCATACATAATACATAGAGAGAGAGAGAGAGAGAGAGAGAGAGAGAGAGAGAGAGTTAGCGAACAGACTGCATAATGTTTGTGCATGAGAGAGAATATTTAGATGGATTGGGTCTCATTTTTGAGTCAAGAAAAAATGCACTGTAAAAGCAAATTGCATCCATGCCCTTCCAACCTATATAATACTGTTGGCCAAAAAGAACCAATTCAAAATTCCCTTGACTGATGAGCATTACTCAAACTGCATTGACATCAGCCAGCACACTACACCTTGAAAGCTAAAATTAAATCATCCTGTGAGCTGAGCAGCAGAGCAACAATCTGTTAATGGATGGTCAACACATAATCCACATCTAGCCATCCAATTACGTAAATTTTGTAAAGAAAAACTGCCGACTGCACATAATCCACATCTAGCCATCCAATTACGTAAATTTTGTAAAGAAAAACTGCCGACTGCACATAATCCACATCTAGCCATCCAATTACGTGAATTTTGTAAAGCAAAACTGCTGACTGCATACCTCAAGTTCCGCAAGCCCCACCAAAGACAGTAGAAGTATTTCTCGATAAAATTTGCTGAAGCTACCTCATTTATGAAAGCATTGGCAAATATTCCAAACTGCAGATGGTCGTCATCTTTGAAAGCATCACATTTGGCCAACACCTGAGTGGAATTCAGCCACAACTTGCGTTGAGGTTCATCTAAGGTGGTACAGTCAAAAAAATGCTGTTTACAGGGTGGAGAGCGGGTGCTGTTCATTTCCTTCTCACATTCCATCCTCCAGCATGAATTCAACCTCTGAATGGACCATAAATACCATACCGATCCTATAACCTGTACCAAAGTGTGGGATAACTATGACCATAACTGCAATTACATAACAAGATCTAAAGCAATAAAGATATATACGCATCCACTTCTACAGTGGAATAACAAAGGTAGTACAAAAATTCTTACATGACTAACTAGTGTGCAGAGAATGAGATTGTATGCTGCTCCTGTCCAAGCAGTCTTGGCTATCACCCCAGTTGCTTTTACAATCCGTCTATGCAGCGGAAAAATGAGGAAAAATCGAGGAAAATATTGAATGAGAACGATAAGAGAGACCGTGTGGTTGGCACGAACAGCTCTAGGATTTTGTATTGCGGGAATAACGAACCAAATAAATATCTGCCAAAGGGGAAAACATCAAGGGCCGTCCATAGATATTTTACAAAAAATATTTTTTGCCTGCCCCAAGAATTGTGGCAGTTAAACAGCATTTCAGCGGACAAACATGTTAATTTGAAATTACAAAAGAAGATCCAGGACTCTAGAAGTGGAAAGACATGTCATTGAGCAAAAGCTATACAACCATCCATTATGCCAAACTCAGTGTGGCAATTCAAAGAAGAGACAAAGAACATAACTTCCGTCTTCTAGTAACAGCTTGAAGACACTGACAAAGGTGTATGTTCAAGTTCATGCTATGTAAAGCCCAAGTTACAAGACCTCTTCCTTCTCATTGACCCTAGCGAAAACACTCTGCCGAAGAGAACTTTATTCGTAATTCTTTCAAGCTCCCTCCTCAATCGCATTTTATAGCAAAACTGTAACTATCAGCCACTCCCGCGAGCTGTTACGTCAATTTCTCATAAGCATCATCTGAATTGCAACATTCCATTTCAACCATTCTTCATTTCCGAAACCTTCAGACATGAACTACTAAAATAAAACGTAACAAAACAACTTCTGTAAACGTATCATGCCCCAGGTTAACACTCTTCTCAGTGCAAACGATTCAAAACGAAACTTCCCTTTGAAGTCAGCTGACCTGGGGAAGAGGAAGCGTCGCAGCGAGATCAATGACGAAATCCGTCCTCAAGTACCGAACCGCGATCTCCCTCGCGTCCATGACCAGGTCGCCCCTCCCGAACACCCGGGAGTTCGGAGCGACGAACGCGGTCCTGAACTTCAGGACCATGTGCATCAGGTAGAATAGGTCAGCGACGGTGCGGAGGAAGGTGATGATCACCCCGAAGTGGAAGTCGATCTCGACGCAGGCGGGGCCGCCGATAAGGGGGACGAAGAAGTAGAGCGGGTCGATGAAGAGGGCGATGAGGCAGGAGACGAGGAATACGTGGTTCCATCGCGCGACGAACTCGCTCCCGGGGTCCAGGGTCTGGTACCACCAAGGGATCTTGCGGCGGAGCGAGAACGACTTGGGGAATTGGCGAGGGAAGCGGGACGAGGCGGCCGCGAAGTGGACGTGGCGGCGATGCATGGTCGTCTTCCATGGCGATGAAGGAGAGCGTGGATTTATCGGGTGGAGAAGAAGGTGGCGTCACGGAGAGAGAGAGAGAGAGAGAGATTTACGCAGAGCCAGAGGTGTTCGCAGGAGCGCGCGAAAATGGATGAGGAAGGAGAGAAGATTGCATGGAGTCGTGCTGAATAATTTGGGCCTGAGAGACCATTTTTGGGCCTCTGTTGGGCCCCATACCCGGACCGTAAGCCCACTCATCTTATTTGTGTTCTATTTTTTATTGGACCGATCCTGGATTTTCCTTTTTTAATTTCATTTCGATGGTCTTGCAAAACTCCTAACCTAATTCGCTCGAGAAATTATTCACTTTTGTCCTATCAAATATCGAGTTGTTCCAATGTTCAACTAAGCCATCACCCACAGGTGTATGTTGGTTTTAGTTTCATATACATAATTCAACGAAATCGATTTCTCTTTCAGTGTGTCATTTAGTCATTTGGTCATTTGGTCATTTCATATACTTTTCCTCATTCTAAAATTTTGTCAGGATTTGCATGTCGCCCAAATTCCCTAACCTTCGCTTTTCTTTCTTATTCACTATTTGCTCTTATCGAACCAAATTATCGCTACTCTATCATACGATATTTGATCAGCAACTAACATAATTAATTAGCTAAATTAGTTCATCATCAAGTAGATTAGTTAGCGCATAACAATTGGTCTTTGATGTGCACGTAAAACCAAGCATGCACAAGAATCACCAGTCTCGCTTGATTCACAAAAACTCTCTCCCTCTCAAGAATGCCTTGGGATTCAAGGATGAAATCGTGGGCATCTCCTAACTTTGGTGAGCCCTTCTCTGATCATACGTTGGTTGTCGGTCTCCCACTCCCCTCCAAAGAGGCCTGTCTCTTTTCATTGATTTCAACTACAGCAGAACGAATCGCTTTGATTAAAGCGTAGACCCTACAAGTACCCGTCCCGAAGCACCAGTGCAGGAGCAACTTGGGGAGGGCAATTATACCAAGCCCCCGATGGTCATTGCTTCGCTTGGTAACGTACCTGCTAATATACAATGATGCAAAAGCAGCTTCCCACGAAAAACACCCCTCGACGGCACCCGCTGCGAGTTTCTATGTAAAGAAACCATGCGTGCTCCTACATAAAGCGACCATTCGATCGGTACAAGGCTCTCGCTCCTTCCCTCCTCCCCTCCTCCCTTCTAGTTTCAGTGATGGCGAGGTGACCCCGCTCTGCTTTGCGCTCGATTCATCTCTCTGCAGTGCATGAGTCGATTTCCGCTGAACTTCCGAGAGAGTCCCTGATAAGGTTTCATCATTGCGCCCGTCAACAGAAACGAACGTGTCGTTGGAATCATTTGTTACAAGAATGCACCAGATGAGATACGATCCGTCGTCTCCTTCACGAGCCACGAGGAGGAGAAGCACTTTGAGATAGAGATATATAGATGCCAAGCAATAGAGAGGCTGCAACCTCGCGGAAAGGAGGAGTGCCGATCTATCATCTAGGGATTTTCTCCATCTTTAGCAGCATGACCAAAGAAGAGAACAGTAAGCACAGTGGAGGAGAAAAAGTTCGGGAAGATAGGGTTTGTACCAATGCATCCTCAAACCCAATCATGGAAGACGACCCAGCACCCGATGATAATGACGAAAACGATGCTGATCTGAATTGTCCCCAGCTTCAAGGATGGTTTGCCGAGTACAGTCCCTTGTGGCCAGGTTTGCTGTTTAACTTCAATGCGAGCTCCTTCTTTTCTTGTGAACGGCATTCCGCTTAGGGAGAATACGCGGTTAGGGTTAATCTTAGTTAGCCATTTGGATTGCAAAACGCGTAGTTTGTTCCCGTTCACTGTTGATGTAGATGCTAGTCAAAACAAGAAGAAAATATGCAAGACATGGATGGTAGACATGTAGGCTGTTTCTTGCTCTTGCGCGACGTTGACACGACGAACGGCTTCCGGTCATCGAGGGGAGAATTGGAGGAAGCGAGGAAATCATTGAGGTTCTCAAAGTCGACGGCATGTTCGATGAAGTCTTCATATAAAAATCAAATGTGACCCCGATTGTCCCCGATCACTGAGGCCTGTAGAGCGGACGTGCGTGCCTCACGTTGTGCTTTTGCACTGTTGCAGGTGCATCGTGTGCGACGTGAGATCGTCATTCAAAAGCTTCCTAATCGTCCAATGGCATTGGATTTGTTCTCTTTTGACAATGATTAACAGTCGAGGAGACCCGGAAATTTTTCCAAAGTTCTCACTTACGTTCACAACCCTTTTGGCCGCGGAATCGTACTCGCTGATTGTTGTCTGCACCTTTCTTGGCCTTGATCTTCATGTCCGTCTGCTTTCGACACAGTAACTAGTCGCTCTTAATTGCCCAACAAACAAGCTGCCACGATGCCATGTGTCGACATCATATTTTATTTTATTTTCTTTTTATATGTCAAGCGTAAGTAAATTGTATCATATTTATATGTATCGAATAAGACTATATCCACATAATAATGAGTATTACACCCAATATTAATATGAAAGGATGAGACATTATAATTTGAACACAGGATCTATAGCATCTATGAAAAACACTTCAGTATTCGGAAGACATTTGAATATCGGTGGCACGATCTTGCCGTTTGACTGAAGTTCATAATTTAGTAGTTGAGGTTATACCATGGCCTATCTAAACTATAACTGTCATTTCATACAATACATTCATCATTCTTTGACCAAAAAGCTTGACCAATATAACCTACAAATCTACTCTATTTGAATGATTTTATCCATACATATACTCGCATGTTATCGAAATGCAAATACATGTATCTTTGTCCAATTAATGTGTAATTTTTTATTACATCCTGGATAGATAACAGCATATATCTACATGTAGTGCAGGACAAGCACACTTCCTAAAGATAGACAGGGTGTTATTCGAAGGGAAGTCTCAATACCAACATATGATGGTACTTGAGGTACGTAAAGTGAAAACCCTAGCTCGGAGACTCATTCAAATGGCCACACAGCAATGGCCAATTCATTGCAATCTGCATTGATGATCATGATGTTGTCTCCGAATGCGCAGTCAACAGCATATGGGAAGGTTTTTGTCCTTGATGGTGCACTTCAGCTAACTGAGAAGGATGAATGTGCATACCAAGAAATGATTACTCATCTCCCTCTGTGCTCCATCCCTAACCCACAAAAGGTCTCCTTCCTCTTCCCGTCATTTATCTCTTCCTTACTCATCCATCGTCCACTTCTATTACTCAAAGTAATGACACGCGTCAGTCGTCATTCGCTGCCATAAGTTCATCGGTCCGGAAGTTGACAGTATCAGAGAATGTCATGATTTATACATATGCGTGTCAATACTTGCGCAGTACTTGGATGGCCCTTTAATTGTATGCTTGATTGACATACTTTACCATCTTTTTTCCATTAAGGTATTGCTCATTGGTGGAGGAGATGGAGGTATTCTTAGGGAGATCTCCCGTCACTCTTCGGTCATACAAATGGATATATGTGAAATGGACATGATGCTTATCGATGTGAGTGATGATAACTTGATAAGTAGCCCCTTCCTATTCGTGCTTGGTTTTCATACGAGAGTTGCATCTCCAAAGACATACGGGTCATATGTGCAGTACCACGGCGTTTACATGGCCTGAGCAGAGTATTTCGAATGAAAAATCATGATGATTTGGATGAATGGTTCACCGTATGTCATTGTATATAGGTGTATCGAGAATTCTTCCCGGAGGTCGCAGTTGGATATGATGACCCCCGAGTAAGGCTTCACATAATGGAAGGTATGACGGATCTGTGAAATGTTTGCTTCCTTAAGTCCAAGCTGTCCTATCAGTTGTACATGCTAAATGTCACAGGAGCAGAATTTTTGAGGTCGGCGAAAGGAGGCACATATGATGCAATCATAGTAGACGCATTTGACCCAATAAGTCTCTCTCTCTCTCTCTCTCTCTCTCTCTCTCTCTCTCTCTCTCTCTCTCTCTCTCTCTCTCTCTCTCTCAAATATTTGAAGATATGCTAGATTCTTTCTCCTCCAACATGATAGACAAACCCAATTAAAATCAAAATGTTTTGACATATTTTTACACAAAATGCGTGCTATGTGACTTCACAAATGAAAATTGAGAGAATAAACATGTGCGCGGATCTAACAGACAATATTCATTAGGGCCAGAACATGAGATTTTCGAAAGTCCATTCTTTAATATGGTGGCAACAGCCTTGAGGGAAGGAGGAGTGATGTGCATTCAAGCAGAAAGCCTATGGTTTCCCTCTCTCAACGTTCCACAACTCATCAACACTTTCCGGACCATATTCAAAGGATCCGTCGACTATGCCTGGACACCGGTTCCAGCATATCCTAGGTATCTATATACATAGTACATCCGTCTTTACTTGTAACCTTTTGTCCTATGCATGAATTTCACTTAGCCAAATTTGCAAAAATTACATGCCTTGCTAGCACTCGCTTGACCTGTGTCCTGTTCTACGGACGTATGTAAAGGAAAGAATGCCAACCGATCAGTACCGTCTTTCAAGTGTTTTCGACAGCAAAGTGTGTGTTGTATCAGTTTTATGGAACCGAAGGCACATGATAATATATGTGGTTTCATTCTTTGTCGTGATGTGATCCGACTGAATTGAAATCTCTTATGCTTAGTGGGGTGATTGGTTTCTTGCTGTGCTCGACGGAGGGACCCCGTGTGGACTTCACCCGACCAGTGAATCCATTAGACCATCAGAATGCTACAAACTCCGTCGGTGTAGCCAAAGAGCCGCCCAAGTTTTACAACGCAGAGGTATTTATATTGCTTTTGATCTAATTCTCCTCCTCCCCAGTCCCCATTCATACAATCGATTGACCAAACTGACGCTTGCTGCATCTTCTTCTCTGATAATCTCTCTCTCTCTCTCTCTCTCTCTCTCTCTCTCTCTCTCTCTCTCTCTCTCTCTCTCTCTCTCTCTCTCTCTCGTCTGATTCATTTCCAGATACACTCAGCTTCATTCTGTCTGCCATCGTTAGTGAGGGATCGTCTTTGACTCCAGATTGCTTCGATGGAAGAGCGAAAGCGTCCGACCACACAAGACACGCACAAGGATACGATTGTTGGCCACAGTCCATGCATCAGTCCGACAGCAATGTCCTTTTTATCTTCTCAGACACTATCATGTTGCTGTTTTAAGTGGGGTTTGTAACATTGGGAAAGCCAAGACTAGAACATGATTCTGCATGTGGGGTTTGTTGGGGGAGCTATTGTCGTTGGAATACTTCCACACACAGACATAATCATTCGTTCGTTTCTCTCGAGTTCGCTATTTCATAATAGAAGTAACAAGATTTCACAAGATTGAGCAGAGGAGTTCCTGGCATCGCCGTACATACCAGACGACCGATGTTTTCCAAAATTCGTGCATTTGAATCTGATTTGTGACTTGGCTAATTGATTGTACTCGGAAAGCCTATGCATGAGTACAAGTGACCTTATGCAACTATGGTGCCCTATTTTGTTAGATGGCTAGTGAGATCAAGCTTGATCTTTACCTTAGAAGACTTAAATGAGGGGAAAGGTGTCAAAAAAGTCATAAACTTGTTGCATTGATATTAATTTAATGGTGCCAATTTAGTTCGAAACCTTTTGACTTAGAGCCAGTTCAATCATTCCAACTAATTTTGGCTAAATATTGCTAATGTGGAGGCCGGCCGGCCTACCTAATATCGTCGGTGTTAATGTTGATAATTTTTAATAATATGTTAATTTTTTTAATTTTTTCGATTATTTTCTCTGAATTTTTTTGAATCTGGATTTGGCAAGGGGAGCCATCCCCCAACTAGGTCTCACGTGTGTTGAGCAATGGGGACAAAACGGCCAAATTAGCTGGAATGAATAAATTGACACTAAATCAAAATATTTATGACTAAATTTGTACTAATGCGATTGGTTTAGGATTTTTATCACACTTTTTACTGTAAATCTACATAAGATCTACAGTGCTATCTCGATATAAGTCCTTCTAGGGTCCACCAAGGTCGGACCGACGCCCGTCAAATTTGAACAAAGTGGGAGCATTACAAACAAGGTTGCACCTTGTTTCTTGGGTTCATATGACAAAGTTGCAACCTTTAACCAAAAGAAACACTTCTATAACCCAATGGCCTCAAAGGACAAAAATTAAAGGAAAGATTCCGGGCCACTGAATCAACAACGCATGAGATTTTCTTGGATGCAAAGAATAACTCCCTCGGATGTTCATACTTCCAAATTGACGTGCACTCCCTTTTGCATGAAACCAATGAATGTCTGATCGAATCATTGCTCCTCTACTTTGAGCAAAAGGAAAAGAAAAAGAAGGTGGGAAAGAGAGAGGGAGAAAGAATCTACTTGGCACAATCTAATTCATTCCTTGCGAATAAACCCAAGTTTCAGTATGAAACCCCAAAAGGGCTTGGATCAACGTCACTTTCCTAGGTCTCAATGGCATAATTTGGACTGACGTTCAAGCAAAAACAAAAGATAAAAAACAAAGGCGCTTCCCCTTTTTTATAGTTGCGACGAGATTCAAACGTCTATATCCATAGACAATCCTCCACGACTTCACCTAACCATGAATTTCGCAGTACCATATTATATTAAATAACGATCGATTTAATAGTCAAGGACTAGATGAAGGATCTGGCAATAAGGAATCCCATGGAAACGTGTTACCATAATCTTCTAAATTTTTTTTTCAAATTCGATATGTCATACAGAGGTTGCTCAACAGCACATATCAGATATCATCATATGCGTCTTACTCAAAAAGATATCACCATTTAGACTCCGTTCGTTTCATGAAAAATAATTTTCAAGAAAATATTTTTCGAATTTTTCGGCATTCATTTCATGGAAAACAATAGAGTTAATGAAAATATTTTTCACCAATGAAAAAAACACATTTAAAAGTGAGAAAAATATTTTCCGCTTTTTTGAAGTTGAAAAAATTTTCCATCTTCTACTTACCAAAAAAAAAATATTTTCCATCTTCTTTCTTCACCTTTAAACATTTTCTATCTTTTTTCAAAAATAACTTGTGACCAACAACTTGTCAATGTAGAACAAAAAAATGAGAGAAAGAAAAGAAATTACAAAATCAATTTTTTTTATTTTTCCTAAGGTTCCGTTCGTTTCACGGAAAATAACTTTCATGAAAATATTTTTCAAATTTTCTGGCGTTCATTTCACGGAAAATAAAAATATTTAAGAAAAATATTTTCCACCAATAGAAAAAAAAAATCCTTCAAAAGTAGGGAAAATACTTTCCTTTTTTAAGTGAAAAATATTTTCCGTCTTTTCTGTGTACCTTTAAATATCGTGGCATTTAACATCATGCATCGACCTCATTAAGGCCGGCGAGCGGGCAACCTCTAACAAACGAATACTAAAAAATATTATTATTTTCCAGAAAAATGATTTCTCAGAAAATATTTTTTAGAAATGTTATATTTTTCGTGAAACGAACGAAACTCAAGTTTCAAACGAACATCCAAAAGTATTATCATTTTTCAAGAAAAAATGGACTTTTAAAAAAATATTATACTTTTCGTGAAACGAACGAAACTTTATTCTATGCTTGAATCGGTAAAAAAAGGAAGACAAAGCAGGAGACAAAAGGGGGCCAACGTGGCTGTTTTCATGTGGGTAGGGATGGGGGGATAGGGTCTTACACTCAATGGCGGGCTAACGAAAAGCTATCAATAGGTCAAAGACTAGGGTGGGCCAGTCAAAGCCCATATCATGTTCAAGCCTAAGAGTTCAGACATGGATCTCAAGACTTGGGGATCAAAGACATCTCTCGATGTTCAAATCAACCCAAATTTCAAGTCGAATTGAAGCGAATGGACATGGATTATGACCTTTGGAGATTCAAATGACTGATTCCAAGGGATCCAGTAATCGGTCAAGTGCTTGATTTTGATGCCGAGTGTGATTGGAAAGGTAAAAAGAAAATGAATTTAGATAAGAAAAAGATACTCCAAACAATATTCATCGTAACGATTTTATCTTAAAATTTTCTTTTGACACAATAATCTCAAATTTGTACTTGTATCCGAACTTATACTTATATAACATATTTACCCCAAACTTTTCGTTGTAACGCAATAAATTCTAGACTTATATTACTATGACATATTTATTTCAAAAATTTATTTTATGAAACCAAAATTTCCAAACTTAGGCTCATGCCACACATTTATTCTCCGTGAAGAAGTAAACTTGGCTATTTTACGTGGATAAGGATATGAATGGGGTCTGTATCGAGCGCTAAGCTACCCAAAAGCTATCCGTAGCCGTAGGTTATAGGCTAAGACGGGCCAGCCAGTCAAGCCATAGAATACTCATGCCTAAGAGTTCAGACACCGACTAATAAAGAATTGAGGATCAATGTTCAAACCAATCCAATTTCAACTCGAATCGAATAGAATAGACATCGATTACTCTTTATGAAAATTCTAAGGATTGATCCGAAGGGATTTGAGTTAGCAGTCGAGCGTCCAGTTTTGATGCGGCGGATTTCGCTGTCGTGTCACGTTGTTTTCGACTAGCAAAAAACATCCAATACAGATGAGTAGAAAAGGGGGAAAAATTGAATTACATTCATTTACGATAGCTAAAAATGAGAAAGAATCAAAAAGGAAAACTACTCATCGTGGCATACGCTATCCCTTGGTGGTTAGAAATACGCATAAGATAAGGCTGTGAACGAAAAGGAAGAAGGAGTTCGCTTACTAATACAAAACCCTTCCCCATTCCTCTCCTTCCAAACACGTGTTAGACTGTCCGACCCAACAACTCTATGGTCGAAGTCTTATCCAATGCATGTGGACGAACCAGTTTACGTTGTCGTGCATGAAAACTACCCGAGCCAAAAAATTCGAATATTTTGTGCTTCCTAAGAAATTGATAAATTATATATACCCCGTCGTCCTCTTTTATTTAAAAAAAGATCCGCATTCAAAATCAATCCGGATTTTTCGACAAAAGGGAAAAATCCAGGATTCCTTCCGCTTAATCAACTCATTCAATACGTTCGGACCGTCTCACGACTCTTCTTCTCCATATTCATCGGATCAAATCAAGATGACGACGGCGGCCCCCGAAATTGCTGTCGACAATCGTCATTCGAACCCGGAGCTCGTTTCCAAAATTCTAAATCGATCCCTCCAAGATTTGAAGAATATTCAAAACGTGGAGGAGGAGGCCGAGGCCCAATGATGCTTGCTTGGCCTTGAAAAAACGAATGATGATCAGGACGAAACGTCACCTGCTTTTACGTCATCGAGGGGAAGCGGATAAGGTGGGGGAGTTGGGAGCGGGGAGGGTACAAAAGAGCGTGAAGAACATTCGCTCGACGCGACCGCTAAAGTCAATCCGGGACAGTACCGCGGGGTTTGGGTCCCACCTAATTTTTGCTACTTACCTTCGTTCCCCTCTTTTTTTCTTTTTTTTTTCTATTTTCAGAAATACAATCAACAAATAAATAAAAATAAGCCCAATACCGCAAATTCTTTTATTGAATTATTTATATCTCTACCAATGTGGTTTGAATTATTCTTTTATTGGTGGAATTTAACTTTTTTTTCTCTTCGAATTTCGAATTTGCATTTAATGAAAATTCTTCCCTGGTCTTCTTTAGTGGATAAGGACGGGCGGGCCCCACTGACCTGTTCCGACAGCGCCACCATGAAACCCGCTTGAGGATAAGGTGGGGCCCACGCGGCTCAGCCTTTTTGCCGCATGGGGGTGGAGGAGAGAGGAGACCGGGGGGGGGGGGGGATAAGAAAAGGGAGACGATCCACGAGGGAGGAGGGGGAAAAAAATATTCTCTCTCTTCCCTTCCTCGGACGCGCCCCCGCTCACGTGGCAGGGGTCGGCCGACGTGGCAACTCTTTGTGTGAAATTACAAAACTGTAGACAGACTTATCCCGATGAATCATTGCATGGGCGACTGCCGACTTGAGGAGGCAATATATTTCCGCTTTGATCGGGTCATTATACATACGTTGGTGACATGCGGAAAGGTTGCATTTTGGATCTCATGATGTTCCCAGATGTTATTGATGGGTAGCATGACACGTGTCGTGGCATGAGATACGAGGTTTTACAAGTAGGAATGAGTAGCCATGATGCAAACCACTTAGAAAACGGGACTTGGCCGGCAAGTATCGTTCCGACATGGAGCGGCCAGGAAAAATCAAAGCATGTCCGCTAAAGCTTGGTCTGTTGAGGCAAGAGAGAGATTAAATGTCGCGTGGAGCGTGCGGAGGGGATTTAAATTCATTGGCATAAAAAGAAAGCTGTTCGAACAATGCGCTTCGTGGTTGCTCGACGAAATGACACGCTAATCTTGGAATAACCCATGCATAAACAACGGCTTTAATCGAACAAAATAGAAATTGGAGAATTGAATTGCATGAATTATGACACTTAGTTTCCTTTTGTTTTTGAGAAAAAAAAAAGTTCTTTTCTCGTTTTTTGACATTTGGTTCGTTTAGAAAAACGAGTCAACATGATATGTGTTTCAAATCAATCGAAAACCTATGCTTAAATTCAAGAAAATTATTCTCTTTTTAAAATATTAGAACTCATATTTCAAATTTACGATTAGGTATAAGCATTTGAACCCGAAATTATACACTGATATATTGAAACACTAATGCTGATCGTAGGAATCTAAAACCGGGTTAGCAATAAGGTCAAAACCTCAGTGCTCAAATCTCCAATGTCACGCGATCGAGCCCATGTCACCCACACTCAGGTCCATCGAGGCAAGGCCTAAAACCCTTATGCCTCATCGCTCAAGCCTACTCGACACTAGGGCCTAGGTCCATTTTGGTTGGGTGTGGTACCTGAACTCGTATCCCCAAGACTTAGGCATAAAGTCTACAAAACTTGTGCTTCGACCCACAAAGGTTGGGCCTTAGACTTAGATGTCAACACTCGAGTCCATCAAGGTCGAGCTCAAGACGCAAATCATCGTTGTCCATGTTAGAGTCCATCAAAGTTAAATCCATGATTCAGTAGGACTTTAGTGCTCTTACCCGATTCTCCAACTATCCATATGTAAATTATCAGTATCAGAATAGTGTATATCTATTTATAAAAATTAAATCTTTAATATCAAAAGACAAGAAAAATTATACTTTTCAGTTTATTTTCAGATTTTAGTTAAACAACAAAAAAAATCATTTTTATGCAAAATAAAAATTTCTAAAAGTGTCACATATTTCCCAAAACAACGAAGCCTATCGATTAAAATTATGCTCTAACCCTACAAACAACGTATTTAAAAATTGTTTTCGATACTTGTTAATCCGATCGTAAATGAGACCGTAAAGCAAATTCTATTAACGCCCCCGCCCCCCCCCCCCCCCCCCCCCCCCCCCCCCCCCCCCCGCGGAGTGCAATTCTGACGTTGCAGCACCGAACCCAACCAGAACGCAGCTGTCCGGGATGACGTGGGCGCTCGCGATTCACGGAGTGGGGCATGGGGCCCAACGCCGACAGATTTCGCAGGACCACAGCAGTGTCGAATGTCCGTACGAGATTAGACCGCTGCGGGGGTAAAAGCGGAAATTCGCAATTAAGATCTCGAGGAGATCCTTCCGTTCCCCCGGGCCCACGAATTACCCGATTCTATCCGCATCGAAGCTCTCCGTTTCCCCTAGATGCCCCTGCAGGTCAGGCCCTATTTACGGGCCTGCCATCCGAACAATGGCCCGAAAATGTGGCGGATCCGTGGGGGTAGTTTGGTAAATGGAGCACGCGGGCCATGAATGCGCTGTCCCGTCGAAGGAGGATGGCGTGGTCGAGCAGCCGCGTGCACCTTGTCGGTCATTTTCTGCAGCCCCACTAATGGTATTAAATAGATTAATTAATTATGTGAAAAGTAATAAGACAAAAATAAAAAAGTCATAAGTTCACCGTCCTACAACTTTACACGAAAATCCAAATTAAAAATCTTATACAAAATGTAAGTAAATCCTAAAACTTCGCACCTGACATGATGCTTATGTGTCTTTAAAAATAAATAAAAAAAATGAAACGTCAGTATTTTTCGTTCATCAAACTAGACGAAGCTATTAAATTCACTTGATAAATTTTAAGACACGATTACACTTTTTGCAAGAACTTACTTGTATATTCATGCCAAGTTGTATGACTTATTGTGAACTTATAAGAGAAAAATTCAAATTATGCCCATCATAATTGGATTATTTCAAAGTTTTTGTCACAAAAGGCTCTAAATTTTTCAATTATGAAATAACTACCCTAATTTTTTTTTGTCTCGTAATAAATCATGACCTTATATCAACGTGACAAATAAATTCTAAATGAAATTAAAAATATCGACTATATATGTCATAAGTATACAAGTCTTATTTACTTTCGAGATATTCAAAAAGTTTTGTATAGCGAAAAAAAAAAGAGATTGAAAGCACTTGTGTCGTAATTAGTGTACTTTGAGATTTTTTTCATTAATTAATCGATTGGTTAAATGTTAAACGATCTTTTCCCTCAACGTCCACCTGTCTCTCTCGTCATGGCACTGATGGATGAAAGTGGAGATGCCAAAATTTTTTCATTCGGCCCAGCTGTCGAAACTGTGGTCTTACAGCTCACTCGCGCGTCACTTCTTGCGTCATAATTGCGATTTTTACCTAGGGGAGGGGGGTTATCGAGATGATATCGCCTCCACCATCTGCATTTTCCGAGGGTTTTTATCAAAAAAAAAAAAAAACACGAGGTGTCCAGCGGGCTGCGGCGCCTCCAGTTATTTCTCGCTTTCAATTCTAAAATTGAGATAATTTCCGAATTTCATGATAAATTGACATTGGGTAAATACTATCAAAAATCATAAACTAACACATTTATCCTAAATTTTTTTTTGTGACACCAAAAGCATCGACCTTCTGCCTGTGTAATATATTTACCCCAAAAACTTTTTTTTTGTGACATGAAAAATCTCGAACTTATCGTGATATATTTACTCTAAATTTTTCTTTTGTGATATTAAGAACCATGAACTTATATCGTTGTGACATATTTACCCTAATTTTTTTCTTCTTTTATTTATTTTTTTCAACTCGCTGGAAAAAGTGAATTTTCAAAAAGAATAAAGAAAATAAGAAGAAAAAATATTGGGTAAATATGCCATAGAGATATAAGTTCAGGATTGTTAATGCCACGATAAAAAGTAAATGTGTCACGAAAAATATAGTTTTGAGTTTTCGGTGGTATTTTCCGTTGCACTTGAATGGATTCTCCCTTTTACAACCCGGTTTCTTGTTGGCGCGCTGGGCCCATTGAAACTTGTCATTGTCGTAGCACCATTCATCACCGATTTGCATGGAATCATCTCATTTGATCTTATACATGTTGTTTGAAATTGCCATTATTATGTTCCAATGTAATTAGGCCGTTTCTTCTTTTCATTCCATTCTTTTTTCAAACAATGAAATGGGCAAAAAAATAGCATTTGTTATTAACTTGGAATCAATTGTGTCGTGTTGAACTTTGTGTCAAGAAGTGTAAGTGCCATCCTCTTCTTGATCTTTATTTATTGAACCAAAAGGGTAAATGTCGTCCACTTCTTTAATCGCTCGATGTGTAGTGTAATTTTTAGCAAGGTTCTATTAACGAGCATTTCGAGAGCGTTTGCTATCTAACGAATCACCCGATGGGTACTTCAACGTTCTGACCGTTTCATCTTATTTCGAATCAAAGCATGCTTAATGGGCGAGCGGAGAACTCGTCAGCACAACCTTCTTTGGGTAAATGTCGAACCTCCTTCACCTAATTTTCTAGACGAACCATATTATCGATTGTCAATTATCTTTCACGCGCCCTTAAGTTTCTCCAGCATGACCAGCACGTGAAACTACGACCAAACATGTTGCGTGACAAGGAAAGTAAGGTAGACGAGCGTGCCAATGTCTCTAATTTCGGGACACGGAAGTCTCCATCGATTCGGTAGGCTCTACTCTTCGTTTCTTTAAATCCCCCACGGCATTCCTTTCAATTGCCAAATTTTCCTCTCTCTCTCTTTTTTCTTTCTATTGGGCCCCTTTTGATTTATTTTCTGGCCGCAATTCATGACGGAAAGGAAAATAATGATAGAAAAAAAAAGGGAGAGGGGGAGAATTTTCGTTAAAGAAGGGAGACTTATCTTCGAAGAAGAAGCCTCCCTTTTGATCTCGATGCTTATCCAATGTCCTAAGTTGTCGTGTCGGGCGGTCTGTTTCATACGCCATTTGTTGCGGGAGGGGGAAAAATCTCTTATTGTGGGGGCACGATTGGAGTCAAAGGCACTCACGAGATGCATGCTCATTGGTCATTATGGTCGAAAATAATAATAATTATTTTTTAATTTTTTTTTTGTCACCGAGGACTCCACTTTGGCCCAAGTGCTAAGGAACCGAGTGCCTATGCATCAGGCCAATGCAAGCTAGCCACCACACTCACATCAGTAGTTAAGTCACCTAGCGACGTCGCTGGGATTAGAACCTGCACTTTTTGCGATGAGCACAAGGCCCGAACCAATTACATCACCACAACGGGTGGTAATTATTTATTGTTTTGCTCCTTCTTTTATATAAATGAATAATCACCCATATGAAAATTAAATCTCTAGCTTGCTCTCCTAAAAGTAGATTAAGGGACGCTATCGCCAAGCTTAATCCACATGCAAATGGTCAATATTATAGAGATCAAGAGAAGTGGAGAAGATGGATGTGGGTCCACACGACACTATCGGAGGATAATCTTCTTTATTGATTAGGGTCGAACTTCCCTTTGATCGTGCCTGAAGAATTAGGTGTTAGGTTATGACACATAGATCACCCAATAAAACATCCCGTTTTTCATTTTTCTATATTGCTCGTTGAAATGTCTTATGTCGCTCGTCTACGAGAGTCTACACGCTATTTTATATTCACACTATTCTCCCTTCATCTATTGGCTTAGGTTTTCAAATTAGACGTTCCGCTATGGTATCGTAGTTGAGTTAGGTCATGGTTTATTCCGCGTGTACGATCATCCGACTTACGCGTGAGATGAGGTATGTGTAGCTTGTCTACGTGAATCACGGGCCTCGATCGTGTTAGGGAATTCAAGATTGGAAGTATGAAAATAGGGATGGAGGATCAACTTGTTGGGATGACACGGGGATATCATATCACAGGACCCGATCGTCCATGTGCGTCTGCAATTCTTGATCTTGAAAAGCTTTGAGGTTTCTTTTGTCAACACGAAATCTGAACGCATGCGGAGTCATTGCGGAAGGATAGCATAAGAACGGCCGGAGATCTTTCGAGATCCGGGGCTCTCGTGTCCCCATTTAAGAGGGGAAATTATTGCTAACCCAGAAGACAGAACGATCAGCATCAGCAAAGAATACGTGCTCATGCGTATCTCTGAAGAAGGGCAATCAAGAAATAAAGCATTCAAGGGAGGGGCGATGGGGGGAGAAAGGGATGGAAGGAGAGAGGATGGGAAGAGAAATCCACCAGATAATAACGTAAGAACAACCGCAGTCAGAGTCCAACTGTATAATAATAATCTCTCTCTCTCTCTCTCTCTCTCTCTCTCTCTCTCTCTCTCTGGTTGTGCCTTGTGCAGTATATCTTCATTCTTTTTGACTTTGCTGGTTCCACGTTTTATCCGCGGAGAGCTTCCTTATTGAATGAACAAACACTAGCACCAAACACTAACCCGCACGAAACTGTGACCCCCACTCTCTGCCCAAGGGAAACGAGAAAAGGAAAAGGATAAAGACTTTTCCAGTTGTTTCGCTTTACTCGGGTTCTTCTCTCTTTTTTCTCTGTTTCCAAATCCAACTATTTTACCTCACCAGTTTTGAACCTAACACATCCTCCCCCCCACCTCTCTCTCTCTCTCTCTCTCTCTCTCTATGTGAAATCTTGAATTTGTGTAAAGGAGCATTCTTTTTGACGGTTTTCTCGCGCTTCATCTCCTGTAAGTTCTTCCCTTCTTTCGCATTTTTATCACAAGCGCTCTTGTTTCCTCCCATTTTTGTCACCAAGAACGATATGGAAGACATGGGTCTTTTTTGTTTGATGCAACGTGTGAGAGAAATATGGTTTTGCTTTGCTTGTCCTCTAGTTGATGCAGAACGGTGATCTGTGAACAGTCCGCGTGCTTCTTCCCAGCCCAGAGTTTTGGCTTTTCTTTTTGATGATCTGGGCTGATGATGGTCTTTTGTAGGAAGAGTGCAAATTTATGCAGTATAGCATCTTGCCCACCAAGTGCTGTAGAAAAGTTTGAATCTCCTTCTTCTTCAGGTGGATGATCTGACGCTCTCATTCTCTCATTAATTTCGGGTCATCTGAGTTGAGTCATGCATTTGAGATTATGCCTCAAGGAGTGCATTTCAGTGTCTGTTTGAGCGCAAAGTTCATGAAAGACCTCTGGGAACATCATGATACCCGAAACGTCCCCACATTTTAAGTTCCTTGGCGAGGAGGAGTAGTTTCAGTTCTGAATCGATTAGTTCCTTACTATCTATAATACATGCGAATCAATCAAGAGGCGAAACTCATGATTCCTTCCCAAACTGGTTGCATCTTCTCTGTTGATACCCCATTAAAAAGCAAGGCACCTTGACTTCCACAATGCTGGCTGAGCTTCAATGAAAAAATCACGTCTTCTTTTTTCAGCATAGCAATCCTCATTTAATTTATTATTATTGTTTTTTTGGTGAAGATTGCATTCTAATACTGAAATTTGGTAGCTGATTAGGCTTGTGGTCCCCCATTTAATGCATTAACTAGAAGTATTATTGGACCACGGTTACTGGATGGATAAGATAATTAATGAGCAATGGACCACGGTTACTGGATGGATTAGACAATTAATGAGCAATTGAAATGATTGTTCTGGGGACGGTTTGTTTTACTTTTACCAAATATGCGTAAGCATAATGTTTTGCATAGTCTTTCTAAATGGCAATATAGAATTCGTCTCTATTTTGTACAATCACGAGAAATTTTGACATTGGAACCATTGCGCAGGTTCAGTGATCTTTGGTATTGGGAGTTCCATAGGGAGAGAAGTCTCACGCCAAATTAGTAAAACTGTTTTCAACAAAATTCTAATTTTTCTTTTAGTATGGTACTCTTTCTCACTGTAGTTACGTTACTGTTGTTCCTTTGTTTCTATGCTTAGAACAACCTGTTGTCTTCTTGAAGGCTATCCTGAATATGTCTTCACCTCAGGCCAACTAGAAGCACCTTGTGGATTATCGGATAAAGCTATATATCTTTGGGCATTTTACAATTGAATACCATAGTTACGTTACTGTTGTTCCTTCGTTTCTATGCTTAGAACAACTTGTCATCTTCTTGGAGCCTATCCTGAATATGTCTTCACCTCAGGCCAACTAGAAGCACCTTGTGGATTATCGGATAAAGCTATATATCTTTGGACATTTTACAATTGAATACCGTAGTTACGTTACTGTTGTTCCTTCGATTCTATGCTTAGAACAACTTGTCATCTTCTTGGAGCCTATCCTCTCAGGCAAACTAGAAGCACCTTGTGGATTATCGGATAAAGCTATATATCTTTGGACATATTACAATTGAATTCCAATAGTTACATTACTGTTGTTCCTTTGTTTTTATGCTTAGAACAACTTGTCATCTTCTTGAAGCCTATCCTGAATATGTCTTCACCTCCGGTGAATTAAAAGCACCTTGCGGATTATTGGATAAACCTATATATCTTTGGACATATTACAATTGAATTCCATAGTTACGTTACTGTTGTTCCTTCATTTCTATGGTCAGAACAACTTGTCATCTTCTTGAAGCCTGTCCTGAATATGTCTTCACCTCAGGCCAACTAGAAGCACCTTGTGGATTATCGGATAAAGCAATATATCTTTGGACATTTTACAATCGAATACCAAGCTTAGTTGTGCTTAAGTCTTACGCGATTGTGGACTGCAAGATTAGAGGGCAATACTCTATCCACAGGAATGAAAATTGACTCTTATCCATGTATAAGATCAAGTCGCATAACAGTCACTATCCTTCTGGTGCCTGAAGTAAAAGTACCTAATGAAGAATGTGAAAGTAGAAATGGCATCTCAGCATATGTAGGAATACTGCAGTTCCATGAATATTTTGCAATAGGTAATTTTCAGATGTGAAAATGTCTCTGATTATGATAGTCATGATGTGCGTCATTCCCCGCAGATAGTTTCAGAGGCTTCTTCACGAGGGTTTTGAGGTTCTGCACAAAGTCAACTTCTTGAGGAGAGAAAAACGCAAATATATTAGTTATGATGTTGTCAAGATCTTGCATAAGTTTATTGGACTTGGCATCTGGGGACACGATGAATTTCCCCCATACTCCAAGGAACCTTCCAAGAGTGATAACAGTACCGGGAATCATTTCGGACATTGAAGACGAAAGCACTAGCAGTGAGTTAAATATATCTTTGTCCATGCCTCAGGAGAAGATAATAATAGTTGCGAATTTTCTGCCTCTGAATGTTCAGAAGGACTCAGAATCTGGCAAATGGCATTTTAGTTTGGATGAAGACTCGCTTTCGTTACAAATGAAGGATGGATTCTCAGCCAACGCTAATGTGATATATGTTGGGTCCTTAAAGATAGATGTAGATTTAAGCAAGCAAGATGAAGTTGCGCAGGAGTTGTTGGAAAAGTTCAATTGCGTTCCCACGTTTTTGCCTCCGGAGATTCAGAAGAGATATTATCATGGATTTTGCAAGCAGCACTTGTGGCCTCTTTTCCATTACATGCTTCCCATGTGGCCTGAGATTGGCAATCGTTACGACAGATTGCTTTGGCAGGCCTATGTTTCCGCTAATAAAATATTTGCAGATAAGGTCATGGAGGTAATAAATCCAGAAGAGGACTATGTGTGGGTTCATGACTATCACCTCATGGTTTTGCCTACTTTTCTTAGGAGACGGTTCAATCGGGTTAAGCTTGGGTTCTTTCTCCACAGCCCATTCCCTTCGTCGGAAATCTACCGCACTCTGCCCGTCAGAGACAAAATACTCAAAGCACTCCTAAATGCAGATCTGATTGGATTCCATACATTTGATTATGCCCGTCATTTTCTTTCTTGCTGCAGTAGGATGTTGGGGTTAAACTATGAGTCCAAGCGAGGTTACATTGGACTTGAATATCTAGGCCGGACAATCTACATCAAGATCTTGCCCGTTGGTATCCACATGGGAAGGCTAAAATCCGCGTTGAGCCACCGCTCTTCTGCTGCCACAGCCGTGGAAATTCAGAAACAGTTTCAGGGTAGAAGGATTATACTAGGGGTGGATGACATGGACATATTTAAAGGCATTAGTCAAAAGTTACTCGCCTTCGAGCAACTTCTGAGGCAGCGCCCAGATTTGCAAGGACAAGTGGTGATGGTTCAAATTATGAACCCTGCCAGGAGCACTGGGAAGGATGTGCAAGAAGTGAAGAAAGAGGTCTACTTGACTATCAACAGGATAAACGGCGATCTCGGTTTCCCAGGCTACAAGCCTGTAATTTTGATCGACCGTCCCATCTCTTTTTACGAGAAGAGCGCCTATTATGCTTCAGCAGATTGTTGCATTGTTAATGCCGTGAGAGATGGGATGAATCTGATCCCTTACAAGTACATAGTCTGTAGGCAAGGGTCTCAAATTATAGACGATGCTCTGGGGGTATCCACTAACACCCCTCGGACTAGCATGCTTGTTGTCTCGGAGTTCATCGGCTGCTCACCCTCATTAAGTGGGGCCATCAGGGTTAATCCATGGGACATTGATGCGGTTGCTGATGCGCTCAACTTAGCCATCACAATGCCTGCAACTGAGAAGCAACTTAGGCATGAGAAGCATTATCGTTACGTTAGCTCCCACGATGTAGCATATTGGGCCCACAGCTTCTTGCAGGATTTGGAGAGATCATGCAAGGATCATTACAGAAAGCGTTGCTGGGGTATCGGTTTTGGCCTGAACTTCAGGATATTGTCTCTGTCTCCAAGCTTTAGGAAACTATCTGTCGAAACTTTAATCTCTTCTTATAAGAGAACTAATAACAGAGCTATATTTCTGGATTATGGTGGAACTTTGGTCCCTCAAGCTTCCATCATCAAGACCCCAAGCCCTAACATCATCTCCATTCTGAATGATCTCTGCGACGATTCAAGCAACACTGTGTTCTTAGTTAGTGGCCGGGGGCGAGATTCTTTGAGTGGCTGGTTTTCACTATGTGAGAATTTGGGTATAGCGGCCGAACACGGATATTTCATGAGGTATATTATGTACACAAGCCCCTTCTCATATGTAATTTGACAGTAGCTATAAGTAAAGGAAACTGGCTATGAACTTTAAATTACTTAAACCATTACCGGAGGTTAACTTTGGAATTTGGGTCCTTCTCTTGCAGGTGGAGCAGGGCTGCAGCTTGGGAAACTGGTCGGTTGGAGGTGGATTTTGATTGGAAAACGATTGCTGAACCCGTAATGAGGCTTTATACCGAGACTACTGATGGCTCCTATGTGGAGACTAAGGAAAGCGCTTTGGTGTGGCACTACCAGGACGCTGATCCTGATTTTGGATCCTTCCAGGCCATGGAATTATTGGACCATCTCGAGAATGTTCTTGCGAACGAGCCTGTAGTTGTGAAGAAGGGTCAGCATATTGTTGAAGTGAAGCCACAGGTACGAACTTGCGGTTTCCTCTCTTCTATATTTTCAGTCTTCGTTCTTATTTCCTTTGCTCCTGGCAAATCTGCAGGGAGTGACCAAGGGCTTCGTGGCGGAGAAAGTTCTTTCCACCCTAGAAGATGGCGGGAAATCGCCAGATTTTGTTTTGTGCATTGGGGACGATAGATCTGACGAGGACATGTTCGAGAGCATTGCTAGCATGGCCTGCAGTTCTTCAGCACCAGAGGTTTTCGCATGCACCGTCGGTCAGAAGCCTAGTAAAGCTCGGTACTACCTTGATGACACGATAGATGTTCTTACATTGCTTCAAGGCATGGCTGCTGCCTCGAATTCAAAGTCCTCATGCAGAAAAGATATCTAGCTGCATCAATAAAGCTACAATCGAGACGCGATGACAAGATTTTTCTCAACACCAACCGTGTGGAATCAGATAAGGAGGCGAGGCAGCCGTATGCTCAGGTAGGCTTGCCTTTTCCGCCTGCAGGACGAATCCCATTGTTGGTTGGTTTTCAAGCATATGTTGTAGGGGCGCCGCAGCATTCGCTCTGCACTTATTTGGCTGCAAAGCGAAACAGCTTGAGACCCTTTTGTCGCACGCGTCTCGGGGGTTGAATCCTTTTTTGAATGCCTTACCCTGTTTTCTCTTCCTTATTTCGCCGGGGCTGGGGGGGAAAGGATGGTGTACATATTCTCTTGGTTGTGGAATGCTGGTTGTATACTCAAGTTTTCGGCCAAACGTTCGACCCGGCTAGCCTGCAGCGGCGATGACGTCGATTACGTGCTCACTTGCTATGCTGAATCACGAAAAGTGAGGTCACGCTCCGTCGCCGCTCATCGGAAGTCCAGAGTTGCAGAGAACTGCCGGATACCGTTCTCTGTCTGCCGTGTGGTCTGCAATACGAAGAAGACCCTCTTTCCTGGATCTATCCGCAGGGCTCAAATCTCCTCATGAAGCACGAGGGTTTGGCAGATTCTAAGTTTAACCATGAATTATGGAATGGCCATTTTTTAACTGTTAGATGAAGGCGTGATTTATTACTTACATTAGACATGATTCACCATTTTTAGTATCCTAACACTTAGTAACAACACTCTAGTTTGCAATCGCCAAAGCGGGGAGAAGAGTGAAAATGTAATCGCCGCCCTCTCTCTATTAGCTCCTCGAAACGGATAGATGGACGGACCACAGCCATGGGACTACCGATTTGGCCGCCCGGCATAGGGGTTGATTCTCGTGTGCTGAATCGAATCAAACGTCCCTTTTCGACACCGTCTAAGGATAAAACCATCCACGTCGAGATTAGGTTTAGGAATCATTCGTTTGCATGAACGAAAGCATCATCACCTTTACATTGACCTGACTGCGGTGACCGGCCGTGCGGGCCCCGGTGACGAGGTTGTCCTATCTCTGAAGGCCGAAAGCTCCCGATTCCCGCCAATCATCCAACCGCCCGATCCCGACCCCACCGAATTTGTGCGCTCCCGCGAGGCACCAGATCATCGCCACCTACTGCCCCACCTACAACGCAACGGGCGTATAACGACTAGCCCCGCTCCTCAGGGAAGTTACCAAAACACCCTCGGCGGCCCCCACCGGCCAGGACTAAAGCGAAAGTAGGCCTTGAATTAGGGATCTTAACAACCCAATCATGCGTCGGTAGTTGATGCTTCTATTTTCGCAATTAAATTGTTCCCGAATAAAGATTGGGTTAATAAATCAGAATATGCAAAGTTAGGTTGTATGATTAACGTAGGGAAAATAATAATACAAATAATATGTGTATTCTGGCCCAATACATAATATCGTTTATCGATTTTTGATTTATTTAATATGATCTCGAAATTTTAATCCAATGTGTAATGTTGTCTCCAAAAATCTGTACACTGTCATTCCTGAACTTTTTTTTTTTGTATATGTTAAATTTAGTCTCTAAATTATATGAAAATATTTAATATTGTCCTTGAAATTGAATTAATGGAACAATAGCAAATTGATATTTGACATACTTCATGGTCTATATTGAAAATTTACCAATAATTGATGGGCTATATATTGAACAAATAAAAGTTCACGAGTGACATTGTCTATTTGGCTATAGTATGGGGACTATTGATGTAATTATCCCACTAGTGTAAGTATTGCATTTATAAAACAAAGTAAATCTATCAAAAAATTCATAAATATATTGCACTTTTAGTCCTAAAAAATTTAACCATGCCAATTGAATTCATAGTATTCTTTCATTTTATCAATCGAATCCATTCAACCAATTTTGACCTAATACAATTGACATAGACATTGCACATCCTAGATGGCATTGCCAGCATAGGACGACTAGCACTAACACGAAAATTCTTTAGTAATATTTTAATAATATTTTGATTGATCGATATTTTATTTTTTACTTTTTATTTCCGCGACAGTAGGTTGGTGAATTCACTCTCATCTACATCCAGAAAAGGGCTATGACCTTGGCCCTTTGGCTAGTAGTGAGGGGCAAGATGCCCACACCTAGCCTGGTTATTTTACAAAAGTGGTAAAATATCCAGATATAGAATATAATTAAATTATTTTCCAGTGGTTCAATTTTTTTTTTTAAATAGGAGATTAGTGCAGCCAAATTTAATGGTGAGGATAGGATGAGGCTGGAGAACAAAACTACAAAATGCGTTTGAAGAAGGCATAATAGCCGACGTCATGTTAAAAAGGGAAGTCAACCGTTTACCGGGAGAGCAAGTAAGTCTCGCAGCCCTTCGGCAGCAAAAGAGAGTCTCCAGCAAGTCTCACTGGAACGGGAATTTCCCTGTCATCCCATCTCCTCTATTTATAAAGAAGTCTCTGATTCTCTCTCCCGTTGTATAGAGAGAGAGAGGGAGGGAGGGGACGTCGTTTCGAGGTCCGGAGATGAGCACAGCCATGGCGGCGGGGGCGACCGTCGAACCCGACTTGGTCTACGAAGATCCATCGTCAGCCTCCACCTGCTGCTTCTGCTTCCCTCGCTTCCACAACCGCGCATCGCCTCCAGCCGCCGGGATGTCCTTCTGGGAACGGGTGGGGTCGAGCGGCGGCGGCCGGCAAGGAGACGGCGACGGCTGGTGGGCCCGCGGGCTCGGGGCCCTGAAGAAGCTCCGCGAGTGGTCCGAGATCGCCGCCGGCCCCAAGTGGAAGACCTTCATCCGGCGGTTCAACCGGAAGGCGCACCGGCACGGGCGGTTCAACTACGACCCTCTGGATTACGCCCTCAACTTCGACGAGGGGCAAACCGGGGATATCGACGAGGAAGACGAGAGCGGCGGGTTCCGGAACTTCTCGGCCCGGTTCGCTTCCTTACCCGGCCCGACCAGGTCTGCTCCGGCCCCGGCGGCGGATTTAGGGAGGGTCTCGGAGGTGCCGGTGTTCGCGTAGGCGGCGCCGGGCCGGAGCCGACAGCGCGGCCCCGGCGCTAATTGAGGCGAATAACGGGCGAGATGAGCTGGAGTGTTGACCTCGTCGGCGCAAATGATGCGGCGGCGCCGCGTCATTGTGCTTCAGGAATTCTTTAGAAAAGATAGGATTTTTATTTATTAAAGGGTTTTTGTCGGTGTAGCGTGCATTAGATCAGATGGCGTGAGATGTGTATAGAGCTGGGTATGAACCGTCGGTGCTCTTCGGGAATTACATTTGTTTCTTGTTTGTGATGATACAAAGGTTGTTGTAAATTTCATTCGAGGATTTGATCAAATTGCAATGAATAATGAAGCAAAACCAAAGCCCCCTTTTCTCTTGTTCTCCTCCTTCAAAATTCGCAATAGATGGAATCATCATTGTTCATGACTCGGAAAGTGACACGCGTCATGCAACGTGCTCGCCATTGGCGAAAATTTGGCCGGCAGGTGAATTGGGTAAATCGGATATTCCATCGGAGATTTAATTTATCTTTATTTGAGTGGTCAATGATTAATAAGTTTCGATATTAAGATTTTTTTATAAAAAGATAATATTATTTTATAGTGCTAGACATGATTTTTCGTGCATTCTTAAAACTTATGGTGTGTTTCAAAATGATGGCATGACCTCATCTGATAATTACAAGTTGAAAAAACAGAAGAAGAAAAGAAAAGATGTGCGAGGATTGAGCTATGAATTGGAAACTGCCCTTTGATATCAATGGATGGCAGTCAAAAAGTAAGATGATGAGGAGGATAGGATTTGGATCGTCCACCTGGATACGGCCCAGGGCAGGCCTGATCGGAAGGCAATAAAATAAAAAATTAAAGGCGAGACCCCACTATCTGTAGCTCACAGCTGTCCGATCAATGATCGGACGACTGCGGGCTTTAAATCAGGTTTGCCTTAGGCCGTACCAGGGCAGACGATCCAAGTCCGGATGGAAAAGATGCAGTTTTTCAAGCCGCACTTACACACGCCTTGACATCATAGGCAGGGCAGTCAATGTCAAGAGCCATCAATTATTTGCACTCGCCCGCAAGAATGATCCACGCCCAGCTTTGCTTTGATGGTGACCGCAAGCATGAGAAGCGACTTCCTCAATCCTTATCTCCTAATTAAATATCTGCAATTAAAGATAACCCTCACGAATGACTTGCTGTCCCCAGTGAGAAAGACATGGTTTAGTGGGGTTAGTGGGTTGATCACTCCCGTAGGAACCCGGGAAAGTGCTTCGTCTAGATGGGCCGATCGCGACGGCCCGACGAGCACGGCGAACGTCGAAACGGGCCGAGCTCCTGGCCACTGGATCGGGTTGAACTTGAGCAAACGTTTGCAAACAATCCTATCATGTCAAGTTCCCTTCCTTTCTCTACATACATCAGTATGCACTGGTGCATTGGTTCCCTAAGCCGGCTTATCAGTGAACATGTGACCCGAGTCGCGAACGTTCCAGGCATGTAATTGGCAATCTGAACCGCAATCCCGCGATGTGCGAGACTTAAAAAGTTCTTTTTCCTTAGGAAAGAGCGAGTCTGGTGGTCAGATTAGCGTGACAGAATACTGTATGAGGATCCAGGAAGGTCCAGGTCAAGATGCAGGACATGCCCGAAAAGATTAGAGCTAGATAAACAGAGGTAAAACTGGTCTGGTCTCGTTGTTATTAGAACTGCTTTCGTTGCGTTGCGCAACGCACCGTATAATGTTTCAGCCTAGCTTTTATCTAATGTCTTCTCACTACATTCGGCCGAAGTCACAGGCTTAGCCCTTCCCTCCAAAATGCCACAGAAGAGCAGACAAAAGAAAAGCTCGAGCATCTTCATTGATTCTTGAATCTGTCGAGAGATCTGCAGGAATTAAAGATAACAAGAAGATGGGTATTGAAACAAGTGTCTGCTTGCCTACGTGAACTAGAGAAGTCCCGGAAAATAAACTCATGCCAGCACCTACGCTAAATGGTTCCTCGACGGGACCTCTCAGAACAATATCGAGATAGCCAGGAAGAAATATGGAACTGTTGGCGTCCGCAGAAATCTATGTGAATTAGATCTGGAAACACAAATCTCAAGCTTCCCGAATTGTGCCAGCATTCGTAACTCCTGCCGGTTGACGAGTGACCACAACGTGGGCGTTTGGAAAACTGGGGCCCGTGCTGTTCTTAGACCAGAGCCAAATTTTGGAAACAGAGAAGCTTTCTCGTCTTGACCTCTCGCTGATCTTCTTCCCCTCTTCATCCCCCGAAGAGATCTGATATTGACGCCCTCTCACATGTCCGTTCTTCAAGACAAACCTCGCGTTGTGCGTGCATGAAGTGGATAAAGCCACTTGCAGATCCATATCGCCCTCCACATACTGATATGAACCCATTGAATAGCATCTTCTCGAGTCCAAACGGCGACAGCTAGTCTCTTCTTTTATCTCTCCGCTCCCTTCGTCCTCGTTCAAGCTCCTAAATTTTCCAAGCCTCACAGAAAAGACCCTCTTTTGGCTGCCCATTTCTTCATCTACAGCTGGTTTTAGACCACAATGAACAGAATTCTCCACATTTATGGGAAACGCGCCAGGCCTCCGAGAATCATCTGAGTTGAGTGCTTGCGGGCCAGCCAAGAGATCCGTGTTCACGAGAGACCCTCGACAAAGTGGGCACGTTGAATTGGAAAGAAGCCATGTGTCGATGCAACTTATATGAAAAGCATGGCTACACGTGGGTAGCAACCTGAGCTTGTCATTGTGGGAGAATTCACACAAACAAACAGCACAATCAAATGGTTCCTTCAAGCCGATGATTTCTTTGTAGTAGAAAACGGGCAAAGCATCTATCAGAGATTGTTCAAGGCCGGAATCGTGCAGACGGAACAGCTGCTGTAGCTGCCTCTGAAGGGCATGAGAGTCCGAGCTCTCTGTGTACCTATTGGAGTCATAGATGGATGTAGATGGCCTCCTCATGAGGAATCTGATGAGCAGATGTAGCAGACCGGAAATGAAGACAACAGCCGCTAGAATTACTATGAACAGAAGGAGTGCGGGGCTAATTCGAGTGGAAGATGATCCCGGAGTCGGTTCTGTGCTGTAGTTCATGATGTAAGGACTTGACGATGAAGTGAGAGGCGACTGAGGAGGAGCATATGTCAAGCTTCCATCTTGCTGCTTCCTCTCAAACACAATCCTAGACATTTTTCCTTAGCTCTCAAACTTGGAAGACTGACCACTCTTATTCAGCAGAATCAAAAGGGCTCGCTTTGGACATATCCTACCAATTGCACATGAGCAGTGGCATGATATATGACAGGGAAGCATATCAAGCCTCCAACTTGTTAAAGCTAAATGGTCTCAATATGGAGACCTCGTGACCCAAAAGTGACTTGACTCTGCGAATTCATTTTGTTGTTTGGACAAGAAAGATAGGCATGGGAAGAGCGAGAGAGTTCAAAACCGAAAATAAAAAAAATATATGATAGGAAGACGGAGTCGAAGAGTACCTGCCCTTCTTCCGAAGAGAAAGAAGCATGAATGGCATGGCTTTTATTATGCCGCTCTCCAGGCCTGAAGAGAGTTCCCTCTTCCTTCGTCTTTGGTTAGTTGATGACTGTGGGTCCTGCTTTGAATTTCTTTTGCGCCACAGGAGACCCTGAAACAGGGGACCTTTTTTTTTATTTGCTGGTTTCTCGGATACAATATAGAAACGGGAAGTCTCATCACGACAAAAAGAAAAGCTAGAAAAGGGCAGCGAATAGTGTGATGGGCTTGAGGAAATATTTTCAAAAGGACTCAGCAGTTATGCAGAAGCAGCCCCAAATCCCAGATTTTCAATCATAGGCAAAGGCATGAGCACTTTTTTCTTTTCATCAGGTTCAACGGTCTTGGGCAACTCGTCTGGGTCGCCCTTGGACAGAACAAAGCTTTTAGAATTTGCCCTTCTAACACCAGCTTTATTAAGAGAAGAATGGCCTAACAATTTGACGGATTTACTCCTGCGACGCCGAATCACTCCCGGTCTACCTGAAAATTATCACAATGAAAAGGTCATGCTGACATTAGAAAAGGCTCAAAGCTGATGCCTTCAACCTCATTCCCTGTCTCCTCCAAATCATTGGGCTCGGAGACATTTTATCAAAAAGCTGAGGATGAGGCAGACCAAGGAGGGATTTGAACCATGATTAAAGGTCCACCATTACGCACAACTTGATTGTCTACAGTTGCGTTCGTGACTTCTTTACTCATCAAGAATCTATCAAAAGCAACACCAAATGATGGGTTCGCCGTGTCACTGCATTTGCCTAATCTTCACGGCGAGGGTCTATTGATCTTGGCCTGTAGTTTCATACGACCCACCAATGCAACAAAACATTCTAAGCATCAAATTTTCCCTCTTCTTTGGGCTGTGCAAGACCTGTAACGTAAAGACAAAAATCTGAAGGTAGTCAAAACATCACTTGCTCTAAAAGGGACATTTTGACCCCCTTGATCACGGGTCTAAGGGGGGAGCAAGCATTGCCTGCATCCGGGTTCATGTAAGTCCAGGTGCAGGCAAGATCGTTTCCTAGCATGGCCATAGCATCCATCCAACTTCTGAGAAACATCAGGTGAAGTCCCTTTCTTGAATCAGGAATCCAAAACATGGCAGATGTAAATGATGACAAGTAGAGAAATCAACATTTGATGGACCCAGCTCATTTTTTGCTAGAAGCATAAACGACGGTGGGACCAAATATGCCCTTTCCCATCAGGCATGGAATGGTATCTGATCTGATTGATGACGATTGTGCCAACACGAGCAGGTGATCATAGCTAAAACCTCCACGCTTTCTGTTAACGTTGACAACTCTGGGGTATTAGTTGATAATGCCCCAGACAAGAAGTCACCCCCAGATGACATTTTTTGTTAGCTTCTTGGGTCTTGACTTTGACAGACATGCCCAAATGAGGTTGGATGGTGAGAAAATGGGGCTGTCCACTGAGCTATGGACACCTCAACCCACAGATCAACCACTACCGTGTGATGTGAAGACTTTATCTTAGATAATTTAATCACCGCAAGACACTCCACCAATCATGACAACACGGGATAAATAAACATGCTTTAACCAAGTCAAGTTTTGTTGGGCAACAGGTGATCAAATGGCTAGGATGGCCTGGGGTTGAGTTAGGCTAGCAGGACTAAGGGTCGATCCAACCTTAATTCTTGTGCTCAACTTGACGAACGCGCGTTGTGGAAGCCGAAGAAGATCTTTTGGACGAGCCCATTAATGGAGCCCTTGTTTAGTTCCCCTAACATGCTTAAATCTAACAATAAATCTTGCTTGAGCGACAGGTCCGGTTCTATGCCTCGGGGTCTTAGGCGACCCCTCTTTTCACTAGGAAATTGAAGTTCACTTTTTCTTAACCCCTATAAAGAGATAACAAAACTAACTAGTCAGGCAGTTCTGATTGATCAGAGGTGAGCCCGATTCATGAGCAGATTCTGTGAGTTCGAGGAGAGCAGGCTTATTTTTTCTTGCCACTTGCTATTAAGCAAAGTAATAGTAAAACTGTGCAGAATGGAGTGAAAATGTTATATATAATACTGATAATCCCTCTAGAATTCTAAGAAGAATGGAGCTTAAACATTATTTAAGTCAAATAGTCATCACTCTCCAAAAATATCCAGTTATATATTTCTCATGTCTGAGCAACAAGTGCAGTGCCAAGAAGCTAATACAGAAGAACCTGAGAATGGACAATCAGTTTTCTCAAGCAAATGCTTATTATTCATTAGTCATCCGGTGCTGCTTCACATATTACAAATTCAATGATCTCGACTCCGAGGTGATCGATCTCTCGTCCTCCTCCTTGATAGCATTTATCAAAGCCGAAACCTCCTTTGCGCTTGGCCTTTTGGTTGGGGAGGATGCCACGCACTTTAGTGCGACTTGCAACAAGTTCAGCATCCTCTCCTCATTTACGCCTTCTGCAATCAGGGTGCAGTCAAACACCTCTGCGGTCCATTCCGCCTGAACCACCGAGTGCACCCATGTTGCCAAGTCCAATCCGCCATCTTGGACCATTTTTCCTGTCAGTAGCTCCAGAAGAATCACACCGAGGCTGTATATGTCACCCTTGAAGAGAATGCGATTGTCATCATAGTCTTGGGCTGGTGTGATCTTTGCGAAACTTATGCTTCGTGAATGTGCGGGCTGTTCTTGGTTCTTATTGGCCATTAATCCATACTCGCTGATGCATGGATCCATGTTCTTGTTGAACAAAATGTTTGTGGATTTGAGGTTGCCGTGGGCAATCCCATCTTCATAAAGTTCCTTATGCATGAATGCCAAGGCCTCAGCAATTCTGGATGCTATGTTCAGTCTGCTTCCCCAGTCAAAGTTATCATCTTCTTTAGACCCTGAAATTAACAGTACCTCTGTAAAAATCTGTTGAACATGGTCATTTAAGGAATCGATCTTCTACTTCTAGATCCTATTAGCAGCAGTCAACGCTCAAGTACGAAGCGATTCAACTTACCATGGAGGAGTTTGAAGAGGCTGCCATTGGGTTGATGCTCATATACCAAGAGCTTTTCTTGCTTTGAGCAATAAAATGCCAGTGCCGACAGCACATTCGGACGCTTTGCCTGATCTATCTTCAGCATCCTCCTCTTGAACTCTTCGCTCAAGATCGCCCTTTCTTTGATCCTCTTCACAACCAATGTGGTGCCGTTGTCGATCATGACCTTGTAGAGCGTCCCATGCCTTCCCCTCCCAAGCAGCTCGGCTGGAGCTCGGAGCAAGTCTTCAAACTTCAAATCCTTAGCCAAGGAACTATTGAGAATCATAAGAGCTGTGGGAGCCACTCCGCTATCCATAGATGTCATCGAGTACTCTGACCTATTTTCACTGCTTTTAAATTCATCAACGGAAATGGCATTCATCTCGATGCTATTATCGTCCATGTCGCATTCTGACTTCTCCACATCGTCAGTCTTCTCATCTTTTGGCTTGCTTTTACTTATTATCCTGTACATGATAAAGAGTCCTATCACCAAGCCAAGGAATGCATAGCCAGTGTATATAAGGAAGCGATCCGTTGACCGCTCCTTTGATGTCAGGGGCTGGGGACATGGATTTGGTAACGGTTGCCCACATAAACTGGGATTCCCCAAAAAGCTGTCTGCACTAAAATGGCCCCTCACGTCAGGAATTTGGCCACTAAAATCATTGTTAGAGACATTAAATACCTTCAACTTGGCGAACTCGAACTCTGGAATTTTCCCCTGGAGATGGTTGTTTTGAGCTAGGAGCGACAGCAAGGCTGGAATTTTATGCAGACTTGGCAGTTCTCCAATGAAGTTATTGTTCGATATGTCGACCCTCTTTAAGTTACTCAAGCGAGGAATGCTTTTAGGGAGTTGTCCAGTGAACCGATTGCTGCTGATGTATAAGTGGGTCAGATGCTTGCAGTTCGCAATCTCTTCAGATATTTCTCCACTTATTCTGTTACTCTTGAGGCTTAGGACTTGAAGGGATCTTGCACCACAGAGAGAACCAGCATCAAATGTCCCAACGAGATTGAGCTCGTCAAGGACAACTTTCAGTACAGTTTGTGTGCGTGAATCGCAAGTGACGCCCATCCATCCATGAGTGCAGGGGTCTGAATTCATGTTCCAGCCCCAGCTCTCATTTCTATTTGCATTATCTGCGGGTGAGAGTTGTTCCATTAATCGAACTAATGATCGCTTGGTGTCATCTGCTTCTGAAGCTGCTGATGCAAACAGAAGAGAAATTGGAATGAGGAGTACCCAGATGGGCGCTCGCTCCATTTCAGGAAAGAACTGAAACTATTGGAAGTGGCTTGGAATTTGATAAATGCATCTACCTTATCTTTATACTTAAAGCTGGTTCGTCTATTTGGCATTGTGGAACAGGGAGGAGGTGACAAGATTGATGATGCTTAAAATTTGGCTGAGCATACACAGACAGATTCTGAAAATCGCAAAGAAGGAATTAAAAGCGAGATAGAGGCATATCAAAGGTATTTTTAACCAAGAGCCGGCGCCTGAAATGGACTATTTTGTCCTAGTCAGATGTCCTGAACAGGCACGTCGCCAAACACTACTGATTGATGGCATGAACAAGCATCAATTTAATCACAGTACTAGCTGATCAAGAACTTCCTGTTTATTTTTTAAGGAGAGTCCGGGATTATGATGAGTTCTTAGATTTTTTTGCATGGCAATAATAATGCATTGATTCGGTCAATGGGGTAACAGAACATGACAAACCGGACCAATTAGAGCACCTGCACTTCCGTAAGCAAAAATCATACAACAGAAAGTGACTTTCTTCGGACGAAAGCTTGAAGTTGCAGGGTGAAACGTAATGATGCAGCTCGATTGGAGTAATGCTAGGGTTGTGTCGTCAGCATAAAAACACGTGAGAGTACAAACGGGAGATCCAATTTGAGAAGAAAACAAGAACTTAGTGACAATAAGAATCATCCCAATTTGTGACTAATCTAGTTATACCAGCTACCCGGTCATACTTCAGTAGGATGTGGTCCGCGCACTAGCCCTCGATCTTGACCGTGTCTCAGCACAAGATACAACACACTCAAAACATCTGGTGGGAGACGAAGTGGTGATGTCCATGTTTCCACTGATGAACACAGAAATACTCCATGCTAGACATGGACAAGCAGAGTCCATCTAAATATTAAGACATCAATTAGAACACTTGATCCGGGCGGGATAACGTACTATCAGCAGGCGTCAGGACTTAATACATCTGCGTAGGTTGAGTAATTTAAGGTTGCAGTTATGGGCTTCTGGCCCCATCTTCCACAAAACCCAAATTTCAAGTCTTTCTGCTAAAGTAAGAATGCTTCTAGCCGTCCGTATTGCACTGATCCAACGGATACAATCAATCGAACGACGTCGGTATTCATATGTCACACCCCAAATTCCACAAGAAGGGTAATGACACGGCCGTCCTTTCTCAAGAAAGATGCGGCCTCAGACAAAATTAAATATAGTCTTTCAAAATATATATAAAATAAATTATGAGATTATTTTCAACATTAAAGTTTTCTCCAATCCATTAAAAACAACAGGTACTGCTTTGAGTTTAACCAACCCAAAAACTGTTCAAACTCTCATAATAAACAACCAACTAAATATACCCAAAGTTTATACTCCCAAAAGTCATTCTCAATATCGCTCTCTTCTACTATTGGCCTCTGGCCGAGGAACCCGAAAAAAAGTAAATATGAATAAAATGAGTAACCACGGCTCAGTGAGTAGAACATATCTTATAAGCAGATCGAGCATCCACTATGCATAAATATAAAACCAATCAAAAATTCATTTTTTTCATTTCAACGTATAAAATACATATCAAATCAAATATACGTCAATAATAACAAGTCTTTAAACAATTCATAAAAACATAGTTAAACCACATCAATGGCCAAATCCACTGATCAATCTCCTTCAAACAATATCGATGGTCAATCCCATCGATTAATCTTCATAAAACCATATCAGTGGTCCATTCCACTAACTAATCTATTGCTCAATGCATTACCATGGTCACGACACAACGCCTGGTGATAAGGCAACTAAGATTCCCCCTTCACAAGGTCTCCACCTATAAAGCCGGTGGCTCGGCCTAGAAGGATATCCTAACACATATGCATACTCATATTTGCCTCTTCCTTGGGCACACAGCTATATTGAGCATGAACAATCCACAATAATATTTTCATAATTCATAACGTCAATTCAGAATCTTTAACATAAAATAATTTCATAAATCCAAACACATCTTTCGTTTCAATCCAAGACCAGTAAAATATTTCGGAAATCAACACATAAGATTTCAACATTTCAACTCATCTGATAGAAACATTTTTCCAAATACACTTTCGAAACATTCGTAATGATCAAAAGGCAATAAATACTCGATACAAATTTTATGCAATAATCATGCCATTTTTTTAATTCATAATATACATATATTTTATATTACGTTTAAAATATGAATTTTACAAATTCAAAAAAGATATAGAACCACTCACCTGATTCGCCCTGAACCAAACAGTAATTTTGACTCACTTTTCAACTTGCAACCCTATCAAATAAATGAATGTAACGTCAAAATCTAGTGAAATATGCCTCAACAACGAATTGACTAAACTATGGTAAATAACTCATCTATATTAAGGGAACTCTCGTCCAAAGAGGATTTTCAAGTTTTCCGCAGAAACGAAATTTTAGCGCGAATCAGCGCGAAACTTGATTATGCCATAACTTTTTCCACAAACCTCTGTTTATCATGATCTTATATTCAATAGAAAGCCCTTTCGACGTACTTCAATATTCCCAAATCGGCCAACCCAAACTATGGCCGAAAACCAATAGAAACAGCCCACGAAGTTACTGTTCACGCACTATTCATTGCGCGCGACAAATTTCTAAATTCCGTTTCGGAGAAACCGTAAGCCTAAATTGAATTCCGCAAAATCCTATAGTTTCTCAACACCCCAAAGTATCATAATCTAAAATATTCTCAGCCTTATTTCTCCATTCAAATTTCACAAAATCCAATTTTTTTAACCTTAATCCTAGAAACTGTTCTACTTAAACGAATTATGAGCATGAGTACTTATTGAGCGTCGCAATTTCAAGTCGGATCGACTCTACGAAATCCTTGTGGCAAGAAAAACCCCCTTTTCTCTTTATCTCTCTTTCTTTTCTCTTTCTCTTCTTTTTCTTTTTCTTGCACGAGTCCTTCTGCCAAGCCTTGCTTTTTTTTTTTTTTCTCTTTGTTCTAACTGTCCACCTTCTTCTGATTGTAAACCTTCTGATACATTTCCTTTCTGTTTCTTTTCTTTATTATATGGGTCCATCACCTTTTATTAGCCTAATAAAAACAAATGAATCGTTACAATTCAGAAATCACTTAACTATATCGGTATCCTAAATTAGACATTGAGCATTGCAGTGCATTTTCATATTACACCAAGCCCGTTTTGCTTTCACAAACTTGGCGTTAGTTAGAAGGGCGATAGGCATCTTCTTGAGTGAAAAGTTCTCCTTCCTCAATGTTATCTACAAATCTCAGACCAAAAAGTTTCCCTTTCATCTTAGACTAAGTGCAACCTCACAATATTGACCTTGCAATTATCTTTAATCCCGAACTCGTTCTAACATCCTCATAGGACTCTACTTAAACTATGCTTGATCCTGTACACAGTTCATTTGCCACGTCCTCTCTCCTTTTCTTATGTGGTCATTCATCTTATTTGCATGCACATTTTGCTTTTTCAAAGAAGCATGTCAGCGACTATCCTCTTACATCAATTGAGTAGGTCGATTTCAATTCTACTAAATTAAAATTCATGACATTCATAGCGAACGAAAGTTCATCGTTGCATTCCAGTCCACGTCTTTCCAGATTTAGCCATTTTCTGCGTAAAAGAAACAGTTTTTGAGTCATTGGGTGATTTCAACCTCTGTTAATCACTTGTGCATCCTTAGCAACAGTAAATACCAGAAAAGAAATGGAAGCAGTGCGTGCATATCTCAACACATGATTTCCGAATCGTTGATTCTTAGCTGACCCGATACTTGAGCAGTGTGGATGAGTTTAGAGAGAGAGAGAGAGAGAGAGAGAGAGAGAGAGAGAGGAGAAGAGAGCCCAATCACCGCCATGGCGATGGACCCGATAGCCATGAAAGCTTCGAAGCCATGCCGTCCCACGGCTAAACATGGGCCTCTTCCAATCCGATGCCGCCCTTTCGACGAAACAGTAGGCCACGCAAATTGCGCCCGACTTGCTCGACCTCTATAGCAAGTTCTTCCATGAGTTTGCGCGAGTCGCCGAAGGAGAACGGGCTCTAATGGGTTCGCCACGGGGTTGCTATGTCCAACGATCAGCAAAAGATACTGACTTTAAAACAATTTCATAAGAAATCTTCAGACTTGTTATGATGGTACATCCAAGTGTTAAATATCTCGATCTTTTGGATTCGTGTTATCCTAAATATCGTTCCTCGGTGACCATGTTCTTGTCGTGTCTCTCTTCACTTCGCCAACCAATGGCAGCTCAAGAAGGGGCGCAGTCCTACTGGCTGAGCTAGCCAGCTCCCACCACTGACAGAGTGACGCTCGGAGGAGACGGAGATGGAAGCGAAGCCATGGCTGCTGCGATCGCTTCCCTTGGCGGCGATGGTGGCGATCGAGTGCCTCGATGTGGGCCTGACGACGCTGAGCAAGGCGGCCATGTCTAGAGGGATGAGCCGCTTCGTCTTCCTCGTCTACTCCAACGCCCTCGGCTCTCTCCTCCTCTTCCCTCTCTCCTTCCTCCACAGGTATCTTCTTCCCCAACATATATTGTCCATCCGGTCCGCCAGTGCAGTGATCGGAAGGTGGTCGTTTTGTGCAGGGAGAAGAGGCCCCCACTTAGTTTCTCGGTGCTCTGTCAGTTCTTCTTCCTTGCTCTTGTTGGGTAAGTGATGAACAACGGTAATCGAGAGTTTTGCCCCCGTTGGGGGTTGCTTTATCTCTGATTCTCGGCCTTGATCGACGGTTCTCTTTGTGCGCGCGCTATCTGTTTTGCAGGATAACTGCGATGCAGAACTGTGTATTCGCTGGAGTGAGCTACAGTTCGCCCACACTTGCTTCTGCTATGGGAAATCTAGTGCCTGCTTTCACCTTCTTGCTGGCGGTTAGCTTCAGGTTCGCCTTCATTTTACTGCATTTAGCACCATCGCAGCATGCGCATTCTCATGCACAAGTGATCGGTAAGGTCTTGAATTCATGGAGCAAAAGCCGAAGTGGGAGTACCTTGGCAATTTGGATAGGAACTCTGGCTATTTTAGAAAATAAATGACTCAGAGTTGGAATTCAGTATAGACCAGCGATCTATGCGGGTCAAATTGGTGAAATCTTCTTTTGTCACTCTTGTAGGATTGAAATACTGAACTTCAGGAGCTCAAGAAGCCAAATTAAAATTCTTGGCACTGTGGTGTCCATTTCTGGAGCTTTAATCGTGACACTGTATAAAGGTCCTGTAATTGGTGGCGGCATATCTGCTAGTCCTTACCCTGATGAGAACTTCTCTCCATCACAACCCCACAAAGTTTTTTTGGCCAATGTCCCTAACTGGGTTATTGGTGGCATGTTCCTGGCAGCTGCTAGTTTGTGTTTGGCAACATGGAATACAGCTCAGGTAGTCTGTGAACTTTCTTTGCTATTTCTCCGGGAAATGGGGCTAACTGACTTTTGCTGTTCATTTAAAGGCAGCAGTTCTGAAATCATATCCATCGGAGGTGACCTTGGTCTTCTTCTGTTGCTTCTTTGGGACCCTTCAATGTGCAGTAGTTGCTTTAATTGCTGAAAGAGATCCGGAAGCTTGGAATCTAAGGCCCGGTATTGAGCTCATTGCGGTCATATACACAGTAAGCAATGATTAAACTTTCACGTTTGACAAAGCTTGTTTACCAGCTTGTGGTAATACTTACACGTTTTAATTCTTGTCCATTCTCCGAAGGCTATAGTTGGGAATGTGGTGACTTTTTCTGTTTGTTCCTGGTGCATACACAAGCAAGGTCCTATTTTTGTGGCAATGTTTAAACCCTTAAGCATTGGCATAGCTGCCATGATGGGTGCCATCTTCCTTGGTGATAGCCTTCATGTCGGCAGGTAAGAACCTCCTTCACCACCCCCTACTTCCTTCTCCACTGCCACCCGCCCCAGCTTGCTATCAATCATTTAGTGTCATAGATGTTGTGTAGTTGGGCAGCATTTCAACAGATGAATTCAATATAAGATCAATAAATATCTTGAGGGGTGGAACGTGTTTGACTGTTACACAAAGGCTATATTTGGAAATAGGCCAAGCAAAAGAAATCTCTGGAAAGGAAGTAGCACTTCTCGTATCTAATGCACTTTCCTCTATTATTTTCTGTAACTGTCGATAGTCTTCATTCCGTAGTATCAGAAGACAATCATGAAACTTGAGCGATGGTCCATTAGTTCAAGATCCTGTATCAAGTAGATTGGGTTAGTGGATGGCTTGTTGAGATTTATTAGTAAGAATTCTCATCTGGTCAAGTGCATCGTTAAGCGATCACCCCAGTTTCAGGGAAAGAATATGGTAGAAATATACTGCATCAATCAGCAACTGGTTAAGTAGATGTCATCAAGGGGCAGCAAGTACTTCAACTCTTTTTCAAACCTTGCTTAAGCGAGGAGCTTAAATGATGCATTATGGAAATTGGCCATGGCCAACTAAGAGAATTTTCTCTTTTTAATTTAGCAATTTCTTTTTCCTGAAATTGTTGTTTGTGATGATTCGGAAGACCCATTTTCCCCGGATAATGAGCTTTCTCTAAATTTTTGATGACGTAATCCCTGCCGATCAAACTTCTCACACGGCTTAGAATATTTAGATTATTCATACTTTTTTATGCTTTACTGTGCAGTATCATAGGGGCTGTTGTAATAGTGGCTGGCTTTTATGGGGTTATTTGGGCAATGTCTCAAGAAGGGGAGGATGTTAGAAATTGCACAAGTGGTGAGCTGCAATCGCCTTCCCAGAAAGCCCCATTACTTGAGAGCTGCGTGTATATAAATTAAGCCGGTTAGTTTCTTTTCTTTCGGTTTTTTCCCTCATGTATGCCCATCCTTTGGCAATAATTATCTTAGATGGCAGTATTATGGGGCTATCCTTAGTGTGAGTATTTACAAGTGCTTGTCCAGCTATTCATAAAAGCAATTACCTCAATCTAGTCTAGGAATGACCATGTCCCTCCATTGGTCTAGATAGAACTAGTAAGTGCATTATAATTGTAATTAATGAAAAAGAAAAGAAGTGCATTGTGATGTTACCTTTGTTTTCCCTGTTAATTGTAATGCTTTGCGTATAAAAGGTTGACTCAGCCTTGATCTGCACATTCATCTTGTATGAGTTATTCATGAGCATATAGTGAACAATGGTTTCAGTATTCATTCTGGCGCTTCAGGCCACTTTTCTCTATATGTTGTTCGATTCTTGAGCTGGTAGTATAAATCTCCTTCCTGGGCTAACTAAAGATGAAGTGCCCACTTGCACTATATGACCAGGCAATCATGTGGCCTATGCCTTTCTCTCTGTATATATACTTACAGCTTGCGCCTATGTTAGGTTGGAGCCTGCTACCTGTTGAGGGTAGGCAATCTACACGAATGCTAGATTGCTAATGGTATGTGACAAGGAGCATAATTTTAGATGGCTTGACAAGCTTTTGGGATAGGATTGTATGTGAATATTTCCTATTCCCATCTCATTTTCTTCATTTTCAAGAGGTTTGTTCCCGGACCAAAATTCATATTGCCAGGGCAGGAAGATAATCTATCTGGCAGTGATGGTAAAAGAAGAATCTTTTCGCTTGTTATCATTGCATACTTTTTATCCAGCTTTAGAATCATGCGGATCCCATTGCTTCCCCATGGATTTGATCCCAGGATGCGGATTTGTGGCTTGGCACCGTTGCTTACAGCCTACTTATGCCTTCCACCGACCCTCTTAAAGCGCTGTAACTACTCTAGTTTCACTTTGTCAATCTTTAGAGTTATCTTTTGACTAGTTGGTCTTGAACCAACTAGAATCTCACTCTCTCTCTTCCCCCCTTTTTGCACATCAAGCTTTATTTTTTCTTTTAATAAATCTCTTAAACCATCGGAGGAGCGTAAGTTCTGTTTTTTCAGAAACAAATGATGCTAGGGATCATCATCAAGATAGGCACGGACTGTCAAAATCAATAAACTTGTTAAACATTGTCCGTGAAATATAGTAAAGTTGCATTTGTGGGATGTTTGATAACAGAAAGAAATCATCAAATCGTGCTTAGCATAGAAAAAAGAACAAGTAAATCTCTCTTTCTTTCCCTCTAATTGTCGCTAGTTGTTATTGTTGTTGTTGGAAAAGGTCCATTTCAAGAGGTCTGCTGGTCAATAGTTGCTTGTGGTCCCTAAGATCTCTACTGGTTCGTCTTATGGAGTCATTAAAGCTTTAAAGATCGACTTCGGTCCACTCCTGTTGTATCTTGTCGATGTTCACAGTTGATGGGATCATTGATCACACGTTGGTTCTTGACCATTTTGCGGTTGCTCATAAATGAGTGGGGACTGCAAACGCTATTCAAGTCGAGCGTTACCAAACGGTTGGCTTCGGTGCTGCACTGACTCCCCTCCTCCTGTCTTGCCCATCAGTTGTCGACTCACGGACATGGGAAGAAACTCCGGGTCATCATATGACGGAATATGTGGAAAATTTCTCACCTTGGCTCGTTAAATGTGACAACCTCGAAGAGTCCCATGGATGGTCCCTTCCCTTACTTCTATACAGGACTAGAATTGTTAAAGAGCATGATTGCTTGCTTGATACGCACACGATGCGCTAATTTCTAAAATCGGGTTTTGCGGTCATTGTAAAATCACGATCGCGTTTGTTTTGAATCGGAAAAGCCGCAGTTTTTTTTGACAACGTTGTAAGAGTTGCCTTGTGCTGCTTCATTCAGACATACGTTGCCAGCAGAATGGTTTATTTTGTTGATTCTATTGATGTTTTTGAAATTGAATAAAAAAAGGGGAGATTTTTAAGTCTGATTCGCGTTTGAAGTAGGTCAAGACTTTTTTTTATTATAAAGAATTTATTGATCACGCTTGTGCTAGAAATTGGGAAGAGAAAGATAGTCCCAGTTAAGATCATTTCTTCGCATAAGCTCCTAAATATTACTCTTTTTTAGTGTTTGCATGATGAAGGCTTCCTTGGCATTGGCAAGTTGACTGGACGCCTTGGAAGATCCAAGTCCACAGTCTCTCTCTTTCTCTCTCTCTATATTGACGGTCCACACTGCGCATCTCTCTCTCTCTCTCTCTCTCTCTCTGTGGACGTCGGATTAGGTAATGGGCAAGTTGGGTTTTCTGAAGAAGGTAATATTGTATTGAGGAAGATCGGAATCCAGAGGGAATCGCATGGCCAGAGAGAGTCCCAGTTTCAGTACGCCAAGTGGTCATCTCAACAACGGAGGACTGCGAAGGACGGTCTGCTCTGCTGCGGAGACAGTGAGCGAGTGAGAATCATGTGATCCACCCCCACTCACTGACTCCCTGTCCCTTTGAATTCAAGAAACCCCTCATTAAATCCTTCCCCACCCACTCCACCGGCAGTTTGGGTTTTGATCCTCCAAATTTAGCTTCTTCCGTCCTCCCTCTCTCTCTCTCTCTCTCTGCTCTTCGAATGGCTGCGAACGCATCAAAATTCATCAAGTGCGTGACAGTGGGCGATGGGGCTGTGGGCAAGACTTGCATGCTTATTTGCTACACCAGCAACAAGTTCCCAACTGTATGTGCTTTCTTTTCTCTGAGAGCTTCGATTTTTGGTCTTTCATTTGACTTTATGGTTCTCTGTGTCTGGGTTTTTCAGCTTTTCCCCTTCTGCTCATAGCACCGATTGCTTTCTTCTTGCTTCTACTTTCACTTGGCATCTTCTTTTTTGGGGGATTGGGTCACTGTTTCTGGGTTTTGCAGCTTTTTCGCTTTTCCTCATAGCATCGATTGCTTTCTCCCTGGGCATCTTCTTTTTCTGAGGGTTACTTTTTTCACCCACAACATCATTGCCGTCGATAATTTATCATAATTGGAATGCTGTTCAGTATTGCTTTCAGATTTCGCTGAAAATCATGTGCGTGCGTGCGTAGAGGCTCTCCTCCTTTTTCTTCTTTATGTATTTATGCTGGCGTTTTAGCTTTTGACAAGCAGTGCCTTTTACCCCTCTGTAGCCTTTCTTGTTTTCTCAATCTAACAATTAGTAAATTTTATCAGGACTACATACCCACAGTGTTCGATAATTTCAGCGCTAATGTAGTGGTTGAAGGCATCACTGTCAACTTGGGTCTTTGGGACACAGCTGGTGAGGTTTTTGGATTTTTAGATCAATTCCAGTTTTTCACATATATTATATCGCGTTACTTAACGCATAAATATCTCGGAGTCAGAACTCATGAGGGAACTTGGGTTTAAATCAGCTAAATTGCCGTGTGGATTATGGCATTGCGTCCCATGATGTACTTTTACCATTGTGTAGGGCAGGAGGATTACAATAGATTAAGGCCCTTGAGCTATAGAGGAGCTGATGTCTTTGTCTTGGCCTTCTCTTTAGTTAGCCGTGCTAGTTACGAGAATATCCTGAAAAAGGTAAGCTGGGAATTTGTGCATTTAATTTCCTAAATTTTCTCGTGCGTGTTTCTCAACTTTCGATTCCTGTCTTGGCCAGTGGATCCCAGAACTCCAGCATCATGCTCCTGGCATTCCTATCGTCCTAGTGGGAACCAAAATGGGTGAGTAGAAAGTATTTATTTCCACTGTAGCGGACACCTTTCAAATAAGTTTTCTTTTGGTTGTTGTTGCTTTTTGTCATCTCTAAATGTTGGGTACAATACACAACTAAGTGAATATTGTTGTTTGTTGCTTATTGGTGGAATCACCAACTCATGCACTTGTCATCTCTAAATGTTGGGTACACTACACAACTAAGTGAACATTGTTGTTTATTGCTTATTGGTGGAATCACCAACTCATGCACTTGCTAATGCCTCTCACTGGGTTTTCTATTGACATGTAGATCTTCGTGACGATAAACACTATTTAGCTGATCATCCTGGACTGGTTCCTGTGACCACTTCTCAAGTTAGGTTTCTGTTATCAGTCAGCAACATTTTTCTGTGGCGTACACCATTCCCTGTTGTTGATTGCCATTTTTTATACTCAGGGTGAGGAGCTGCGCAAACTGATCGGTGCTGCCTATTACATAGAATGCAGCTCAAAAACTCAGCAGGTAAAGTACAGACTGGCTTGTATTGCCATACATGATTCTTTTTCATTGCATCATTCGGTTGGTCTAGCATAATGAAGGTTAGAAACATAGGGAGTGTGGGAAATGATTGACTTTTTTTTATGAAAAGATAAAATAAATCATCAAGCATTAATGACTGACCCAGACCTGTCCGAAAGAAATTTTCACTGCCTTCTAAGAAACAAGCTCCCGGAACTTGGCTTGTAGTAGTGTATCAGCTTAACTGTGATTTCAAGTGAAAATGAATGAGGTTTCCTAAGTTGAAGAACGGTTACTTTACCTGTCCTTAGGGCGTCGTCTAATGAACTCCACACCAAAGTATTCAATGGATCCTGATATTAGATCCTGTAGGTAAATTGCTTTGCTAGCTATTTGGCCTTTTATTTTTCTTAATGGCTGACCATGTCATCACCTGCTATCTTGATTCTAGAGATTGTGGATGCTCATCCTTGTTGCTCAGACTTGTAATTTTGAGTGATATCACTGTGCTACTGATCTGATGCATAAATACAATAGCATATTGATGCTTGCTCTCTGATGCATATGCAGAATGTTAAGGCAGTTTTTGATGCTGCAATCAGGGTAGTGATCAAACCACCGCAGAAGCAAAAGGAGAGGAAGAAAAAAAAACCACGTCGAGGATGTTTAGTGTGAGTACTGGAATTTTTCTCTTCTGAGGCTTATTAAATTAAAGGTGAAGGGTATGCAGATCATGTGAAGCTGATAACTAGGGCAGAACTCTGCAACATGTGTAGTTATTGGTGTTTTGGGTCATGTCAGTGTTTGTGGGAGCCAAATAATCGTGTTGTGTGTGTGTGTGTGTGTGTGTGTGTGTGTGTATCTTTCATCTCTTAGCCAGATTGAGAGAGACTTAATTTCACAAAAATCTCAATGGCTTGCGGTTGGACCACCACCACCTTGATTTGAAAGGGTTCACACATTTGCCCTTTCTGGCAGAGGGTGATTCTTTCTAGCATTATTGAAAGAGTTAATTCATTGATGACATCCACTAGTATCGAATTGACAACCAATTGAACTGTTACCTGCCTCTACTGTTTTTCATGTCGCTGGTTCAGGAAGCACTTCTCAGAATATAATTTCTGTCTAGAGGCGGTAGGATATTAAAAATTTTCCTCTCACATCTTGCCATTGCCAATTTCCTCTCTTCTGTAACAACTGCTTAGTACATTCGTTATACCGTACTTAGTGGTCAAATTTGACTGCTTGAACCTTTTTTTCCTCCTTATCCGTTCAGCTGTTAAATTGCTTACCATGATCAAGCAAGTTTGACTTGTGATCTACAGCTACTAGTAACTATTAAACATTTTAATCTCATCCTGTAAAGCCTGGTTTCCCTATAATGCATGCTAGCTTTTGGTGGTTCAGCTTGCTCCTATTGACCCCAAAGAGCTGTCTGTTAGTCGTAGAAACTAAGGATGGATTTGGGTTGACATCTCATAAGTCAAAAGGTTGTTATGTCTCTCTTGCCTAACAGTTCAGACTAGGCTGTGTGATTAGGCGCATGGGACAATTTCAATTTTTCACACCTCCAAGTGTAAATGATTACATGTTTGAGCCGCTTAAGGATTTGGGTTACATTCTACATGGTCCATGATATTAGAGTGGGGTAAGAGGTTTGCTTACCTCAGGTGGGTTTCCTTGTCATTAACAAGCATGTGAATTTCAAATGATCTCAAATGAATTTTTATTTTAATTGTGTTGTTCCTAAGCGCTTGAAGTTTAGTGCGTAACCATTTACTCCAAAAGTTTTAAGTTATTAAAATACGACATGAAATGTATGTTATAGCTTAATGCTCTCCCCTGAAGGTCGGTTTGATGATGAAGGCCTTAAGTGCAAACCTAATACAGGCGAGTAAAAGAATTGCTTGACCCTGTCGCTCATAATAAGTGGAAACTCATAAGTGGGTTAAGAGGAGTGTGAGGAACTGAACTCAAGATATCTGACTCTGATATCAACTTGAAATTGAGTGCACAAATGTTTACTCATGAAACAGCTATTAGAATATGAGAAGAAATATTGGTATAACTGAACATAAATACTTGAGATATCTGATATAGAATTTTAGAGTGAGCCACCTCAAATCACTTAATAATATTGCTGGTTTTAACGTGGCTTGTTTCGCTACTCTGAGGTGCATTTACTCTTAATTTTAATTTAAAATATGCTTTATTTCTAACAGAAACATTTGAGAAACGAAATGAGCAAATGCTCTTTATATGACCTTCATACTTGTAGTGATTCTTCAGCCTTGCTGTGCATACTTACATGGCAATCATCATGTTATCCTAAAGCCACAATTGTTTATATGATCTCACATTTCACTTCCTTAACTCTTTTCATACTCGTTGCTTCTAGACATTTTTCCTCTTGCTGTTAATGCCTCCATTGATTCTGTCCAAGTCCTGTGAAGTCTCACTACTATCAATTTGTGGATGAATGTTCTTTGACCACAGCGCATGGATATAGTGCAATAATGTGGTGCGAAAAAGCATAGCTATGTCGGTGTATCTATCTTAGGAGAGGTGGATGAGATTGAGTGGAGCGAAGCTAGGGAGGTGGCAATGCTGCAAGAACCGCACATTCTTCTGAATGGAAATGGAAATGGCAATAAATAGTGTCTGGTGATGAAAATTATGAGAGGAAACAACAACATTGCATGTGGATGGGATGGTGCATCAATTGTGTGGGTAACCAAAGTTGCGAGAGCAAAGGAACCTTGCATTGGGTGCATTACATGCATAATGCTTCTCCTTCCCAATCCCTAACTAGAAGAAAAATGAAAAAGAAAAAGAAAGTCTTTATGGTACTTTTCAGATGGAAGGGCAATGATTATTCTCTCTTCCCTTTGCCTCTTCTTTTAAATTTCTGTCCTTCTGAGGATTTTTTTTATGAGTTAAAGGGGCAAGAGTCTTTAGAATTGATTGCTGCCGGTTCTTTCCTTTCAAACTGGAGTAACATATGCTGGTGCTTGTGCGGATTGCAGGAACATCTTTTGCGGTAGGAGCTTCGCATGTCTAAAGTGAATTGCACCTAATCTGCTAGGATGTATACGTCTGCTGTCACTTCTGGTAACGGCTTTGTGTGAACACTGACAAGGATTGGTTCGTCATCAGGCTGGCTAATTAGCTGTTCATGTGTGTACTTTGTAGATAAATTTTTCTACTTGCACGGCTTGTTTTCGGTTTTATTCCCCTAGCATTCATTCTACCAATTTGAGGCTATAACTGATGAACTTGCATCTTTCCACTGATTTCCCTGCGTTGGTTGTGTAAAGCATTGACTCCTCTACAGAAAGAAAAAATAGAGAAATTTAATTTCTTAACACGCCAGTTTTGCGTGTATCGCATCTTCTCTACTTGTATCCTGTTCTCACCAGCATGGTTTCGACTTTGTCGAGTTCGAGTCCTGATGAGAAGAAATGGTAGTTCAAAGCTTCACGGGATACTTGTTGCTGATGCCTGACTGAAGCATGGGGACTCTTTTTACCTTTCTGGAGTCAGAAACCGTCGCATCCAATCTCATGAGCCTCGTTTATCCACCCCAAACTTGTCAAGGTTGATTTCAATAGTGTTTTGCTTTCTTAACACGCTCAAGGGTGCAAATTGTCTCCATCTTTCATTGAAGAAAAGCGTTATCCTTTTTTTTTCGCTAAAGGAAGAAATGCATCGTTCATCGGTTGCAATCTCTAAATAATGGCTTCGGTCCATCCAGTTCCCACGACTATACGCAATCGTTCAACTTATCCTTTTACTTTTCAGTGGGGTAAATTAAATTTGACCAGACCAGCTTGTTTCACAGCAAATGATTGATCGGGAGATATTGCTTTTAAAAACAGTTGTTTAGATCGCTTAGAAAAATTAATTTGCAGAAAATACTTTCTCATTAATAATAATCGTGCTTGAACATTTTCATTTACGATGAAAATGTGTTTCGTTTTCTAAATAATGAAGCAAGCTATCATATCAAATCACGCGAATGGTAGGCACCACGGAGAAGGATCTATAGGGCTGGAAGTGGAAAGCACATATCCTTGGGTGATACGGTGCATGCTCCACCACACAGCGGGCATGTCCACACTATTATCATGAGTCATAAGCAAACATAAGGGCTCACCAGGTCGACATGTTTTCTGACCTATGTGGAAACAAGAGAGAAAAACCATTCAGAAGATCATCAGACAATCTGTTTCTTGTTCCTGAGATACAAAAGGAAGCGGAGGTCCCTCGCCAAAAATTTGCAGTCTTGCATGGCTTAGCACGGCATAGTCTACATCACCTTGCAGGATAGGGAAATACTCGCACAGTGCTCACAAAGCATTTATCATCCTCTTCATCTCGGCAGACCTCCTGTGATCTGGTTCGTCAATTGCTCTCTCAGTGAGCACGTGCTTGATACGGCACATTGATTTCCTCACCTGAACCCATAAAGACATGCTATTAGCAACTATGTTATTTCAAGTCAACCTGGATGAAGAAGCCCAGACAGCTAATTCCTGACTTTAATTTCGTTCAGAGCACCCTGGCCTCAGAGCATGAAAGAACTTTTTGAGGAGTGCTGCATTCGGTTAGAAAAGAAAAGGAGCAAAATCGATGTTCACCTTGGGGAGGCGTTCTGGATTGGGAAACCTCAGATTTTGTGCATGAAGCATCTGCCGTTGAGTCATCAGCATATTTTTTTCCTTGAGCAGAACATACCAAAGCTTGTGAAGATCATCCCATGACTTTAGGCGCAGTTCAGAAGCCTTCCAACTTCGACCTGAAAATTATAAGCCACTGAGGGTGTTAAGAACATTCAATTGTAAGTACCCATTATCCGTCCCAGAATGAGGATTTAGGAACGACGACTCAATGACTTCACATCAGACCCTCTAAGTGATAAAGCTTTAAATGGTGTTGTAGACCAAATTGAGTTTTTGGCAATCTCATCAGTCTTATGAATGGATAGGCTGAAAAGGAAGAAACGCACAGGGTCATCATTAGGACCATCGTGCTTGCTGGGAGGGCAGAGTACCAAGACCCTGATGAATGTTATTCGCTCACATCTTCATTCTAACCTCGGGCAATCATTAGATTACTCCTGAGCAAATTAATCAAATACCGACATGAAGATGCACAATTTACTATGCTTGAGTCCTGTTAGCTTAAACCAACGACTGAACTGAATCTTCATAGTCGAGCTGCCTGTTCAATCCCAATCCATATCTTACATTCCTCGATTCTCGACCCAAGAGATATCCTTAAAAAGTGCCCCAGCCGACACTGAATTTAGTAAGTTGAGTAAACTTAATTGGTGGAATTGTGTCTGTGCCCGGGGACTGGACCAGACAATCCCCAGTCATGCCTTGTATGGGTAAACCGCACAACTCCATATTATGACTTCTAGTAGTGAAACAGACAATCTAATACTATGCCTTTTAAGTACAATTCTAGGCTGGTAATACATGCTTAAGTACTGAAGTCCAGCGAGTATTTGCACCATGCACAGTCTAATACAGCCTAAATATACCCTGTCCTCCCTACACAGACAAACCACACCCATTATTCTGTCGTGCACTGTTACACATCTCATTCAATTCAACAGGCCCACAGAAAGCCACTAGTCTTGTAATATGATGCATTTTATAAAAAAAAAATTATAGTTTGATTTAAGATAGTTTTTACATAAAAAGTCAAATCCCTTCCCAGTGGTGGCATTGCCAATTTGCAAGATGATGGCGAAATTGTATGTGTTCATGGGCTGTACAAAGTCAATTGATGTAATAACCTGGACAGGCAATCTGCTCTACATCCTACTACGTAGACCTACCCTTTCGAAATGCCAGTTTCTTCCCTTATGTCGCTACGTGAAAAATACACGGGCCACGTGCAGGTCTTTTTTTATTTTTTCCTTTTCAAGGCCACAGAGGCCATGTGATGGTCAACTGTAGCTAAAAGCCATTCGCCCAAAAGATAAGCATATATGTCATCTCATGCAACTGCCAATGTGTACTCGGCCCCTTTACAAGTTCAATATTTTCCCACTTGGATCTTGTCGAGCATCATAGTCTTTCCTTCTTAACCAAACATGCATGTGAAATGAGCATTCATTTATCAAAAAGAGAGAGCTTGTACCGTAGATAACGGGTGTATCGTTTTCTGGGTTTCTATCTGCCTCGAAGAATGCCTCGAGAGGGTTGTGTCCAGTCCCAGATGTAGCGGCAGAAGCAGCAGCTGCAGCAGTAGTCCCGGCAGAAGACTCTGTTCTAGCAGCAGCAAAAAGTGCTCTGCCTAAAAATCTTGACATGAACATTGATTCTTCACAGATGGCTGCGCAAGAGCACACATGAAAAAAGAAGTTGCACGGTTACAATAAGTAACTGGCTGCAAACAATGGAACTGACGTACCAATTCAAAAAAGAGAAGAAAAGCGAAACATTATCAAACAATTCCATTTCTAGTTCATTGAAGAAGTTGAAAAAACAACATGCAGTGTACGTACATGATATTGATGGAAATGTTTTTCTTTTCTTTTTCACTTCAACTTTTCAAGAAAGGTACTTTTGTGGCACTCCGTTCTGTAACAGAGTCAGGTTAACAATTGATGGAGCAAAAATTGCACCTGCCTAAAATTATTGACATGAACATTGATGGAGCAGGGGCAAGATCGTGCCCCTGCTCCATCAAACTATCTGCGGCACTCCGTTCTGTAACAGTATCTCCTCAACTCTTCTTACCACCCAGAGAAATCAAGTTAACAATTGTGAAATTGCACCCACTCTTCCCTATCAAATTTAATTCGGAAGCACAACCCGGTCAAGATCAATGGAATTTCAAAAAACTTCCACCAGAATGTGAAGCGTGTTTTGCTTCCCTGGTAAGCCTGCTCGACCGACTTCAAGGAATTGGTTAACCCAAATAATGCACCTTCTCCAGCCAGACAGATATGTCATTCAACGACAAGGCACGAATAAGAGGGCAAAGAAATGAACCAGGAGATGGATGAGTAGTTTCCATCATTTTGATTGAGACATTTCACCAAACACTTGGCGCATTAAAGATGAGCGCCCACACAAAAAGACCCGCCCACGAGCGGTTTCCAGTCTCATTCCATGGAGTAGGAAATAATAGCGAGGCATACACCAAACACTAGCCACAAGTCATTTCTAAAGACCCTTTCAATCTTGGAATCTGATCGAGGGAGTTAAAGAAAAAGAGGAACAACCGAGAGAACTGCAGTAAACAAGTCACGCAAGGTAAGAGCAAGAGAGAGAATGACTGGCACGATACCGTCGGAGGGTTTCTTGATCTCTGCGAAACAGAACTCGTGACTAAACACGGAGAGAGAAAGAGAGAGAGATAGAGCTGGAGCTATGGAGTCCTTGAGACTGTGAGCGGTGCTTGAACAAGAGGAGGATGAGGAGGAGTTAGGAGGAGGTAGTTGCAGACACAGGCCGAAAGGGCCCATTAGCCCAAAATACTCGGCCCAATTAGCCCATCCCAAAGCAAAAGCAGAGGGCAAAGGGAAAGAGCTATTGTTTGGTCCATAAGAAGTGCTAGATTTTGTTGATTAAGATTAGAACTCAACTCTGAGTAGTTAAGGCCTAATCCCCTTCCAAAAAAAAATACCAAACTTTAGGTCCACTCTCAATTTTGCCCCCGACTTTTTTTTGTCAAAAAACAAAAATCTTCCATTTTAGGTCCAATTTAAATATGCTCAAACTTTTTTTGTTTAAAAAAATAAGTAACTTTGACTCTAGTGCGAAATTTGTTCCTATCGGCATTTCCTCTAAAAATCATCATTAGTTGTCCCTGATATCTCTAATGTTTGTATTAATGGTATTGATTTTTAGATAAATTTCGTCATTATCTTATTTATGTGGATTTGTCATTTGCGTGAAAATGCCATTTCAAACAACTAATATCGGTCTTTTGATGGAGGATTAACAGGGGTAAATTTAAGATTAGATTGAGAGTTGATGGTATTTTTAAGACAAAAAATTTAATTATGACAGATTTGAAGCTGGACTTAAAGTTTGGCAATTTTTTTAGACAAAAAAATTGTTCAGGAGAAAATTGGTAGTGAAAGTAGAGTTTGGGATTCTCTTTAGACAAAAAGAGATTTTAGGGTAGAATTGAGATTAGATCTAAAGTTTGAAATTTTTTTGTCAAAAAAAGTATTGAGCGAAATTGAGATTGAAATGAAAATTGGGTTTCTCGTAGAGTTTATTGCGACCTAGAAAGTTGTACTTTGCTCTGAGCAAGAAATAATAAGAAGCTTAGATTTCGGCAATTTATTTGAACTAAAGTGGTAAGGAAGTTTGGGCAAAGAGGACGTGTAGTTTTAGGTGTAAGTTTGACTCCTACACTCTATAAGCGTGCTCACCTCAATGGTCAATGGAAATTGGCCGCATTCTCGATATGCTAATTTTGTAAGTTGATCGCAATAACTATAGGATTGCTTTTACATAAATCGAAGCTCGCTCCATTGCATCTTTTGGCAAGAACCATAGGCGGCATTCAACTATGTCCCCACTTGTGGCAGCCCCCTTGTGTCTTAAGAATCATATGGACCACATCAGAGTCCCCAAACGCCCCCAGACCCCCAAGTCCGATGGGGGAAAAGTGTGCAAAAAGGAGGGACTTTGATCACATCCATATCTGCAAGAAGTGAAGGAGCCTTCTCCGGCATCGTCTGTGATTTCCTGAACCTCTCTTTGGCTGTCCCGAGACCGAAAGAACACCATCAGAGCTAGGCCCGAAAACGAAAAGACTTGGCGGGAGAACAGAGAGAAAGCGAGACTCCCACCAAGAACTGCGCACGCACCGTACCCCTCTCTCTTCCCTCAGGATACCAAAAGTGCGGAACAAGCCAGAGTAACTATTGCCAGTTCAACAAGTGGTCCCTCTGCATGGGGAAGCCCACACAAAAGGGGACGCCATTAGTTTGGATTATCTTGTAAAACAAGGGAAAGCAACTTCCACGTTCCTCCTCCTTTTCTCCTGTTCGGATCTGTGCATATTTTCCTTCCCCCCACCATTTTGTCCCTTAGTTTCAAGAATGCCCATCATTCCCCACCTTTTCCCCACTCTTGCATCCACCACTCTGTGCTGCAGTTTTGCTCCACCACCGACCCTTTTTCGTAACTTTTCAAGATCGTATCCATGATGGGGAGTATTACATGTTCTAGGGTTAATCTTCAAAGCCCCCAACCAATCTGATATTGACATCCTGTGATCCCCCCACGAAAACTTAGATAGAATATCTTCCACAGGGTCATCCCAGAAGAGGACAAGGCCATGCAGCTCCTCTTCCCCCTCCAATTCAAATATCACTAACCAGATCTCAGTATTCTATCTCTCACTTTTGGCTCTCCTTTACTTTTCTGCCAATGCCCCATGAAGTGGGTCGACAAACCCGTCAAGAAAACGATCAAGTGAGCAGCCCCATATAAAAAAGGCTATGATCACCTTCACCTCAAAAGCAAGAGGGAGACAATGGCATGGATATGCAGTACAAGGTCGATGCTTCATTTGTCGTCACCCGGGTTCATTTCTTTAATGACAATCCTTCGACTGACAAGCGCCCTGTCTAATTGCTATTGGTGAAACTATTAGATTAGGCATACATAATCTGATGCACACGCGATGAATCCTCCACCTTCGAACCCCCCCTTTGATGAAACATTGCAGTGCATAGTCCTCTGGCCCTCGGAATGTGAAGCCCCGGGTTTCAAAAGTCTCTGGTTTTTGCATCAGCCGCAAAGGGTCGGCGACGTTTCTCTGTCCCTTCGCCCATCACGGGACAGCGACCTCGCCACGACGCACCAGAAGAAGTCCCTGGAAGGAGCCGAGGGGGTGAGCACGTGTATGCGTTGGGTCGAATGACCATTGCCACACGCAAAATCTTACCTCACTTCTCATTGTCTTCGAGGCATCAATCACACCCTGAAAATCAGCAAAGCCTGGTCAAATCTCTCCTCCATTAGCTTTGCTTTTTTAACATTTGGCGTCCCCTGAACTTTATTCCTCATGGGACCCCCCCTGTTCCTTAGCCTTTTCCACCTCCCCTCACGCGATAACAAAAGAAAGGTCCTAGGATCTATCAACCGGTCAATTTAACTACCGTTCCTGGCACACTAGTCGCATGCCCTTCACTGCCTAATAGGACGAGGAAAGAAAGGGGCCGTTTCATGAACCTTGTCAATAAATCCGCGTCGGACCAAATCGACCTTTTCTAATCCAATGGCCGCGCAATTGCACTCGAGCAGCTTCGCGCGACACATTTTCCTGTAGGAAAAATACTTCCAAGGGCTGCACAAAAGCAAACCCACGAAAACGTGAAGGAGCTCATGATGAATGAATTTTTTTTTCCAATGGTGGGTAGTTGCGCTGGTGGTCGAAAGATTTTCTCTCATCGCCTAAATTGAGAGTTTGAAATCTGCAGTTGCTAACGTTTTAAGTGTAGACCATTACGTTGGGGTCTGCGCTAATCTCTCTCGTGGGCATATGGACCCATAATGGATTATTTGATCATTAAAAAAGAGTCGATTATTACTTTCTTGGGCTATAAATGAAAGGATAATTGCGGCCAATTAGGTATCGACACGTTTCATGGTGAATCTCACGTAATGAAAAGTCAACAAGTGTCTGCTATTATCAAAAATCCGAGTAAACCGCGTGTTCTTCGGCCGGAAGCAAAAGCGAGGGGGGCACCGACCCTATCCCCAATCCACCGATAAAAGCGCCACGAAGCTTTCCCCGTTTTGCCAGCCTGGCGCGCGCGCGGGGAGTGCAGTCAAATCCGCGGTGCCACGCGTCGATCATCTACTGGCGGATGGGGACCGGGGGGGATATGTTGGTCGTCCGTCTCTCTCGCCCGCAGCGTGACCCGTGGGACTCCGCCGCAGGGGATGACACCCACCCACCCCCACCCTCGGGATGCGCACCGACTCGCACGTGATCGGGTCTCCTCTCGAATGACCGTTATGCCCTCGGCCTCAATGATTGATTTCGGTGGGCGCGCCGTTTCGGTCCCGGGCGATGGGCAGTTGCGTCCTTTCACCCGCCGGACAGGCTGAGCTCGTCGACACGAAAATACGGAAGACTAAAGTAAGCTCCAAGGTTTGGCTAAGGTTAATATCTCAAAAACCCCTAGATTATACCCAATATTCTAATTTTCTTTATATCATACAATTCCGGATATGATAAATATATAAAATATAAAAATTTGAGGATATTTATGTCTTTTATGATATCTGATGACACAGAAAACTTAATGTGTTTGTGTCATGGAGACCATAATTTGAAGGGTTTTTTTTTTGGGGTGATATTTTGCCTTTCAAGCATAACCAGCTCCGTGGGTAAATGGGCATTTTTGTTGTTGTTAAGTTTTGAGATTTTATGGGTTTTTCTCGTTAAACGGGGTCGTTTAACCGCACCTCAGATGGATACCGTTGTTGCCCTATCCACGTCTTCTCCCCCAGTTCAAAGCTTCCCTCCCATGTGAGAAGGGGCTCATGGAGGATGAACCCTCCAACTACACCAGCTAAATATAAAAGGTTATCAAAGGTTAAAAAGGTTTTTTTGGAGATGGGTTAATGTTAGAGAGAGAAACTGGAGCTTCAAGGGAGAAGGAAATTAAAAATGGAAAAGTACATGCTTTTTTCATAGAGAGAAACAGAGAGAGAGAGAGAGGGAGGGAGGGGACGGTAAAAGCTAGAGATTTTTGCTGCCTCTCGTAGGAAATAGCTATTTTACCTGGTAGCAGTCTATCACCTTCGCTTTGTTGACATGCACCCGTTCCTTCGACATTGTCTTCCTCTTTCATTATAACCCCCACCTGGGTTGTTCTTTATTTGTCCTTTTTCTTTGCACCCTTTTGAGGCGGAGCAATCTTTCAGCTGCGGGGTAACATCCACTAAAGTTGTTACTTTCCACTTGATTTTGCTCCCGACGATTGATTAGAAAGGTGCTTTCCTTAGCTTCCTGTTCTCTTTCCTTCCTTTTCATGTCATCCACCTTCATTTCCCACTTTAACTCTTGCACGGTGCCTTATATTTATTGTTTATCTTCCCCCATTTCTATCTTTTGGGTTACTATCATTTCCTAGTGTCGTCTCTGCTTTCACTGGTTTGAGGTTGTTTGGGTATGCCCTGAGATGGCTTTTGCTTAGATTTGTGCTCTGCTAGTCGCTTTTTTTCTTTGATTTAATGGGGTTATCTCTTCGTATTGATCAAGAAGGACAGCGCTTTTTCCAGAAACAGTGAATACTAAGAAGGGAAAATGGCTGGAGGTGGAGGAGCAGCAAAATCAGATGAGCCAGCGCCACACCCACCAAAAGATCAGCTACCCAACATTTCATACTGCATTACTAGTCCTCCTCCATGGCGTGAGTGTCTTTACAGTGAAATGTTTGAGCTCTCTTGTTGGCGCTTGGATTTTTTATTTTCAAATTAAATATCAGTTCATGAACTGTCTTGTACTTTAGGGGATGATTCTGCTGATCTGATGCGGTATATCTGAAGGAGACTTTGCTGGTGTTCTTTTGTTTGGTGCTGTGAATATTCTTTAACCGTTTTTAATTGTTGAAAGTAGCTTTTTTGAAAAATTCGCTTTCATTTGCCGGATGCCCACTTTAGAGTTGGGATGTGCTATTAGCTAAAGAAAATTGCACTCATCGAAAATTCTGAGACTTAAAGACGGGAACACAGACTTTCTCTTTTAGTTTTAACGAGCAAGTAAACCTATTTAGAATTGCTATTATTTTGAGGAGCAGATTGATGGTGATTTGGGTCCTCGTCTTTTTCCTTAGGTTTTTGTCTCATAAAGTTCTGCTTCAACTGATATTCTTCAATAATTCTTCGATTCTCTGTGGGTGCCACTCGATGCATTCTCCTTTCAAAGTTATTTGTTTAAGGACTTGCTGTCCATTTGACCACATAGTCTGTGTGAACTTGCCGACACAGGCTGGTTGTTATTTATCTCTAAAGCATGATATTCTTCAGTTGTCTGATTTCTTTATTTGTGATCGAGATCAACAATTCATGTGAAATCTATGTGTTGACATGTCTTGTGTGTCTGATACAGCGGAAGCAATTCTCCTGGGCTTCCAACACTTTCTGGTGATGCTCGGCACATCAGTCATCATTCCCACTGCCCTTGTCCCCCAGATGGGAGGTAGAAATGTATGTGAGATGTTATTATGGCTGTAAAAGGGAGATTGTGTTAACTTCATGCTGCACCGACTCAAGTTTAAATAATTGGCTCTGTGACTCATCAACTGCCTCTGATACAGGAAGAAAAGGCAGAAGTCATCCAGACACTACTTTTTGTCGCTGGCATCAACACATTGCAGCAAACGCTGTTTGGGACCCGATTACCTGCTGTAATAGGAGGGTCTTACACCTTTGTCCCAACCACGATATCAATCATCCTCGCTGGTCGATTCAGTGATAATTCAGACCCTGTAGATGTACTGTCACTGAACCTTACTTCCATTTGACGTCTTTATGTGATTTCTGACTGATTGTCAATGACCTTGATGCTCCTTTTAATCTTTGCATTGCTTTAGCATCTATATCCATCCTGTAACCTGATATCACATGTTTATATTTACGACCGAACTTATATCTTGCAACACATACAATCTGTGGACTGCTTTGTAGTCTGATATTAAGGGTTTGAATAGCATTTACTAGAAATATTTGGATTATTATTGACCATTATGTCTACATGTGATTCTAATTTCATGTTTTAAGAACTTTTTTTTTTTGGCCAGAGATTCAAGAGGATTATGCGAGCAATACAGGGTTCCCTTATTGTTGCTTCTACTCTTCAGATCGTGCTTGGCTTCAGTGGCCTTTGGCGGAATGTTACAAGGTCAGTTTAACTAAATGAAGAAAAAAACTTCAATTCGGTAAATGTCCTACTTTGACTTGGGCTTGCATCTTTTTTTATAAGTGTATTGTTCTATCGAACTTTTATACGACACTTGATATGGCTATCATGAACACCACTTACTTTTGCTTCAGTCTAAGCTATAGCTGAGCTCAACGAGATAAAATAAGTCTTCTGGTACTGGCTATGCTGGTAACTCATGCTTGATGGTTGGACAAGTTTTCTGTATTGAGAGTCATGTTAACTTGTAACGATTCCTTTTGTGCTGTTCCACTTTCAGGTTCTTAAGCCCATTATCGGCTGTCCCATTGGTAGCACTAGTAGGCTTTGGTCTCTACGAGCTAGGTTTTCCTGGTGTAAGTAATCTTTTCCACAGATTTGGACATATTCACATGCCGAAAGCGCGCTCTTGTTAACTGTTGTGAAATTCTTCCTTCGAATGTCAGGTCGCCAAGTGTGTGGAGATTGGACTCCCAGAGCTTGTCATCTTGGTGTTTGTTTCACAGGTATGATGTGCACATTAATTTTATTATTCTCATGGTAACTGTCATTCTTACCTTGGGTCATTATACTGTAGCCGAAGTGGTTATTGTGAATGATTGTTTTGCAGTATCTGCCTCATGTGATTCATTCGGGAAGACATTTATTCGACAAATTCGCGGTCATATTCTCAGTCGTGATTGTCTGGATTTATGCTCACCTGCTCACTGTTGGAGGGGCTTACAATGACGCAGCACCAAAGACGCAAGCAAGCTGCCGAACTGATCGTTCTGGGCTTATAGATGCTGCTCCATGGTAACTTTGCTTATTGATACTCCTCCTCTGGTTTTATCGGTTCCTGAAGGATCCTTGTATCTCTTATAAAGAATATTGATGCAACTTTTAGGCTCGCTTTCTTTCATGGAAAACATTATGTTGATTAGACATTTTTTACCGTTTTCATCATGTTGTCGATAATATACCTACTCCGGATCAAGGGGAAATGTATGCATAGAATTCAGTAAAAGACTTTGTGCAATGCCATGAGTGTTCCTTCTGCTACCCAAGGGTAGCTATTGTAGTACCAGGTTGAAATTGATTCCCCTTTATGTTTTTTGGTTGGTCAGGAAAGAATAGCAAGAAAAATTTGGGCACCTACTAAAAAAATTGGTTAAAAAAGTTTTGCGCCTTTTTAAATGGAAGAGATCTTTCCTTGATGTTGATTGATTTCGGATACTTGTCTTCTAAATGAGCTCTTTTCATATGTTTTTTGATAATCCCTTGGGGCCAAGCTAATTTCCCCTGCTTATCAAAAAAGAAAAAAGATTAAAAAAAGAGAGCAATTTTCTCATGCATTAAGCGCCACTCCACTCTAGTACACTTTTGAGGCCTTGCATGATACCTTCGCATGCATTGATTACTACCACACATGGCCTTTCAGCCACTATTATGATTGATGACTCGTTTCTGCGCTTCCATAACTTTCACAGTACACATTTTACCCTATTCTCTCTGTATTATCTCTCATTTGATAGCTAGTTTTGACTTCCAATCGTGATAGATATGTTGATATTATTATTCGTAGCATCTAGGTGTCATTCGTGACAACCTCTTATTCATGGAGCCTTAGACGTGGGAAAAGTACATGTTGTTTTGATTAACTAAGCGGATCCCGCTCTTACTCTTAGGACTTCTAAGGGAGGACTCCTCTTGGATGAAACTTTCCTCTTCAACATCATTCTCATTTTGCAAGTGCTGTCGCATCTTATATGGGCTTGTTTGTTTAGAATTAAGTTTAAATGAACAGTAATCCAATGTCGACATTTTTATAGTGTGAAAGTTTGGAATACTTAGGATTAAAAAGATCAAAGTGCACGTACCACGATATTTGGACTAAGCACAAAGCAAAAGATAAAAGTCTATCCAGACATGTACATGGGCACTGATTATAGTGGAGATCCGTGTTGCTCATTCAGAAGGTGGAGTTCTCTCTGCTGTGGTATGATATTATTACTTGAGACTTGGATGGTAGCTATATTGACTGTGTGAGAGTGCAGGATAAGAGTTCCATATCCATTTCAATGGGGAGCACCTTCATTTGATGCTGGTGAAGCCTTTGCAATGATGATGGCTTCTTTTGTTGCTCTTGTGGAGGTTCGTCGTCATTTCTACTCTTTTCCTATTTTTTATGCTTCTGAAGACTTAGAAACATGAAAAGTTTATTTAAATCTGTCTAGTCATCCTCCAAGCTTTGAGTTGCGTACTGCCTGATCCATGGTTTAGTGGGATGTTATATTGACGTGGGTTCCATGTAAGGTGGAGTTCCCATGTCAAAAAGAACATCAATAAATGAGGTGTTGACAGCTTAATTCTTCTCATAGACTACTATCTTTGTTTCTCATCTTGTGTGGTCTAAAATTAGTTGAGCATTCATAAGTATAATGCAAAATTCCTTGAATAACATGCATCACTTCAATGCAAGCAGTCAACTGGTGCTTTTATGGCGGTGGCAAGATACGCCAGCGCAACCCATTTGCCTCCATCTGTTCTCAGCCGTGGTGTTGGTTGGCAGGTAATTGGAAGGCTTGTCGTCTTATCTTCTATAGCTGTTGCTAAACAATGTGAGCTGCGGCACTTGGAAGTCTAATTCTCATAGATACTAACATATGAGCTCTCTCTTAAATATAAGTCGATTGTCAGGGTTCTTGGATTAACTGTCCAAACCAATCTTATAAGTCCATGTGCTGATAGGTGGGAAAGAGAGGGAAAATGAATAATTATCGTTCATGATTACCTGAGAAAACAAAAATAGTGCATGGTTTTCGCTTGTTTCACTTTAGCTGTCACTGAAGTGGTTCAGGAGAGAGAGATTACATCCATTATTTCCGATGTAGCATCTCTCTAGCTTCCTCTAGGGATAGCTTGCTTACAGAAATGTTAGATTTTAGTGGTTTCCAAGTTATTGTCTCAGTGGCCTAATGTCTAATTCTTTCTTCAGGGAATCGGCATTCTGATCTCTGGCCTGTTTGGAACTGTCACTGGCTCCTCTGTATCAGTGTATGTCTTAAGTCAGGAAGGATAAACAATTGAAGTGGCCTATCAGCTGAACAATTCTCTTCTGGTTTACTTGCAGAGAAAACGCTGGGCTTTTGGCTTTGACACGTGTCGGTAGCAGAAGGGTTGTGCAAATATCAGCTGGATTCATGATTTTCTTTTCCATTCTAGGTGCATCAGTAAAACCCCCAACCCAAAAGAATATATATATTAACTTAAATCTTCAGTTGGAGTTTGTTTATTGACGTTTTATTTGACTGTGCAGGGAAATTTGGAGCTGTCTTTGCTTCAATTCCTGCGCCCATTGTTGCTGCATTATACTGTCTGTTCTTTGCATACGTGGGTAAGTTCCATACGTATCACTTTGATGAGCAGCTCGCAGCTCCTGATTAAGGCTGCCGATATAACAGATGATTTTTTTTTTTAACTTGCCTCGTGTGCATGTTCAGGTTCTGTGGGACTAAGCTTTCTTCAATTTTGCAACCTCAACAGCTTTAGGACAAAGTTCATATTAGGGTTCTCGGTCTTCATGGGCTTGTCCATTCCACAGTACTTCAATGAATATACGGCAATCAATGGATATGGTCCGGTTCACACTGGAGGCAGATGGGTATGTGAAGACTTTAATATTTCCCTCCCTTTATGCTAGTAAACAGTTTGGTCCCTCCCTTGACGAATATTATATGCCTGTTTCTCTTGACAGTTCAATGATATAGTCAACGTTCCCTTATCTTCGGAGCCGTTTGTCGCTGGGTGCTTAGCATATTTCCTCGATAACACGTTGCACCGAAAGGATAGCACAGTGAGAAAAGACAGGGGCAAGCACTGGTGGGACAAATTCCGGTCCTTCGGGGGCGATAATAGAAGCGACGAGTTCTACTCCTTGCCTTTCAATCTGAATAAATACTTCCCAGCAGTGTGAGTCATCGTGGCGCGGTGCCAAGTTTCTCCCCTACCCCCGTCCCTAGTCAATCACTGTGTAATCACGCCGTTGTTTGTTGTCTTGGCATCTCGCGGCAAGGTTATGAGATAAGAAGTCCTCTATAGGAAATCCAAAACGTTTATTTCATTGCTTTCTTTTTGGTAGTAACTTGTAAATCAAGGGGGAGAAATGGTTTTGAAGCTGCAGTCAAGTGATTTGGTGTCGCATTTTCTTTGCTCTCTCTCTCTCTTCCCATATGTACACCTATGAAAAAATCTTGCTTTTCTATTGATTAATGCGGTGTTAAACTCATGGATTCTAATTTCATGTAGCAGCACTAACAAAGCGCCCTGCATATTTTTCTCCAATTTTTAGACATCAGTGGGAAATTGCACATATGCGGAACTCCCAGGCCACCAAGATCAACACAAATTCTCAATGAAAGAAATTGATTTATGGAAGTAAATGCAGGGTCCCCTAGATTTATTCTACTTGCGATTTTTGGGGGGAGAGAGAGAGAGAGAGAGAGAGCGAGAGCAATGGGACCAAGAGTGGTTGCTGGAGAGAGAGAGCAATGGACCGAAAGTGGTTGCTGTCATGCCATTTAATTTCAATGAAAAGGAAAAGAAGTTGGGTGCTGCCCGCAAGGTTTTGAATACCAAAACCCAGGTACATGTGAACAACCAAAAAGTTGGATCCTTCCACGTATATTTTTGTGGTTGTCCTGATACTCCACCAAAGAAAGCATAGATCTTGCCCTTAAATGTTTAATATCAGTGGCCCCCCGCCAATAGCAAGTATCTTCTTTCTTCTGTAAACCTATTAAAAGAAACGAGGACACTACACATTGAAGGTGGGAGGGAAAGCTCGTGGTGCCAAACAAAGACTTCATGTGGCGGCAATTGCTTTGACATCAAGCCCTGTCGTGGTTTTCAGGTCCCGGGTCAATTAAAGGCTTTGCACATGCGTTCATATCAAGGAGCAAGTCTTACTGGTGCACGTAGAGAGTCCCAAGAAGAAAATTCGGGAAAGAAAGATAAGAAGGAAACGACAAGAAGCCCACGAGGGAAGAGCATGAGAGACAGGGGAAACAGGGGAAGTGAGGCTCCTAGCCAGGGCAGCCTTTCTCTCTCGCCGACGTTGGAGAGTGCATAGGAATGTACCACGCGAATTACTTTGCGTGTCTGCAAGAGTCAAAGCTGCATCATTTCATGGGTCACTGTTGTTCTCTTCAAAGATCCAAATCATAAGATAACAAAGAAAAAAAATGAGAATGATTACACTGGTTAGGTTTAGCTGGCAACTCCTTAGAAAAGAGAGAAGAAACAGAGCAAGAGCGTACGGCTTTTTCGAGAGCAGAGGCCAGCTTCACGTGCGGGTCAAGATTCGAGGACGTGATGATTCTGCAGGTTGTGGAATTCCCCAAGATTTGTGAAACCCTAGAAGCAGAGGAAGCAATTCCTGTAGATGAATAAGATTTAGATCTACTGTTGAGAACTTCAGTAATCAAAGTCACTAAAATAATTATTTTTTGTAGTACTAATTTCTTTAAATTTACGCGTCTTTTGAAAATCACGATATATGAATTTAGATCAACCGATCACATAGATAGCATCTTAAATATGCCAATGATCCCCAAGTTGCATGGTTTGATAAGAGAGCTCTTCTTAGGAGGCTCAAATGGAATATAACAGACCTAATCATTATGTTGTAGTAAAGTGGCATGAACTAATATTAAGAAAATGTGAGGCTAATTTTTTTATTATTTCGAAAAGTATGAAGCCATGGTATTACGGTCATATACTAGTCTCCCCCAAGGTATAGGAGCCCAACTCTTTGATGCCGTTTGGGTACAGGGGTCCGTGGTAGATAAGAATATATTCTTTTCTTACAATTGGGTTTGTGATTCGACATTTGGGATTCAACTCTCTTAGCGGTAGGTTATCGAATTAGTCTCTCGAGGTATTGACCTGCGAATAACGGAAAGTGAGTATCTTTGGTCATAATAGAGAGAAATTTTTTTTTACTTTGAGTAAATAAAAAAATTAGGATTTCGTTAATTTGAGTAAATAAAGAAAAAGGATTTCGTTAATCTCATTATGGAGAGAGAGAACATAATTTTTGGAAGCTTCAAGTGGAGATTTCATATGATACCACAAACCTAGGAGGTTGGCTTGATCCCAAGAACTCACTTGTGTTGAACGGAACGAGGGGCCGAGATTTAATGTGTTCATATCTTCAAAGTCGACGTCGCAATGAATCCGATTGCCACGTACGCGACACGTGTCGGTCCATCGGGACCACTGCTTTCCCAAATGATCATTGGGCTCCTTCGAAGTAACATCTGCATTTGACATGCATCGTGGGTTGTTGACACGTCGATGCCCGCCGATAACGCCATCGTTTTTACAGCCAGCGCTGCCGCCGCCGCCGTCGCACCACCGCCAATTCCACTCAACCGCCGACTGCTAAGCTCCCTTCCGCAGCTGATTTCCTCAAACTACTTGTATGCATGGTCACTATTTCAACCACACGCCGAATATATTAAGCACATCCTCATGACCATAAGTTAAAAATAACAAAATTTTCCGATTGCGATAACTAATTAAATTGCAATTGGCTAAAAGTTGTCAAACGTACTTAACGAATTCGATTTCGTATTTATCAAATCACAGAGGGTTGCCAAATGATTGGCCTAGAACGGGTCGGCACGATATCCGATCAGAGCCAGATATAAAAAAAGAGATCATATATTTTTACAACTCCAAGATCGAACGATACATAATCTGCACTGGAAAAAGTAAAAAAAAAAAACTTATTAAAATTGAAGATCATATTATTAAGGGTTTATTATTCTCTTGAAAATTGAAATTCGAATTAGTGGGATCAATTTCTCGTTCTCTATGATTGTCAATTCTATTATTATTGATACGAGGATCGAACCAATATTTCAAAGAATTATTTAAAATCGGCCGATTCGATTCTCGATTCCATCTATCTACATCGCTCCACCCAAACACGCCATGCTCGTGAATTAGAACAGGAGCTTGGGGGACAATGATTTTGAAAGAATTTTACCCGACGAGGCAGCGACTCTTTTACCAGCGAGAGAAAAGAGGGCCGAGCCGAGATCTCTTCGAAGGACGAGAATTCTGACAGAGCACAAGGGAGGGGCCCCACCAGAGATCGATGATCTGTATATTCTGTCCCCAAATCGAACGACCCAGCGTGGGGCCCTATCGTGGTCCTCCACACACCGGAAAAAGTTCGAAAAAGAGAGAGAGAGAGAGAGAGTAATAGATTGAGGATAATCATATGGTTCGCCCCTTTGGTCGCATTTAATGTACAAATTTCCCCATCGATGTCTCCATAAACCCTGTCGCCTTCACTTTCGCCATCCCCCACATCTCCCTCTTTTTTCAAAATGAAAGGACCGAACCCGGGGGTCAAAAATGTCAGAAACGTAATTTCGGAGTGATAATGCCCGATGTGGGGTCCACTGCTGACGTCACTAATAAAAATAAATACCATAAAAAACCCTAAACTTTACCATTCACGGCACATTTACCCCCAAACTTCGTTTTACACAAAAAATCTCAAATTTATTTCATTGTGACATATTTACCCTAAACTAATAAAAACTCTGAATTTATATTGTTGTGACACATTTACCATATGATTTTTTTTTATTCTTTTCTTTATTGAGACCCTAGGGGAGATCCAACGGTCCTCTCTAAAGTAGAAGAAAAAAATATATGGGGTAAATGTGTCACGTAGATATAAATTTAAGATTTTTAATGTCATAAGAAAAAAATTTATGGTAAATGTGTTATAGAAAGTATAGTTTGGAGTTCTTTTGTGGTATTTTCCCAATAAATAAATCAGATTGGTGGGAATATTTTACGAGTTTCGTGATTCACGAATTCGCAACGAACTATAATAAGGATTAAAATAACCGTAATAGAGAAACATGGATTACATGTCAGCATCGGAATCATGTATGTTATTATATATTTTTATTTGTACAATCATCGATAATATGTCGATGATTGAGATAATATAAAGTAGGGAAGGACAAAAAGAGGGTCGTCCCCGTCCGTGGGTGCGTGCACCTTTTGAGGGAGACTTAACGTTGAATGTCTTCCCACTTCAAATTGGATCCCATTCAATAATATCACTTAAGCAAAACACCCGGATCTAATGTCTGACCAAAAATAGGAAAGGAGAAAAAAAAGGATCCGATAAGAAAATGATTAATAAGTAATAAAGGGAATAAAAAGTAATTATCTTACCTAATAATGGATAACTGTGTTGATTGAGAGCTCTTTTCTCGTCGCCAAGGTCGAGTATTTGAAACCCGAAATTCTTAGCGTGTTAATTGGAGGGTCATGGTGTTGGGTATTGTGCTAGTCTCCCTCGAGGTATAAGGATCCGTCGCCTTTGGTGGCATTTGGGCACAAGGATCCATGGTGAATTCCTCAGTCATAAAAAAAAAAAACTAGTTATCTCAAGGTATGTTTGTTTCGTAGAAAATAAATAATTAAAAAAAGTTTTCTTAAAATGATTGCTTGTTTTATTTGTAGGAACCAATGAAGGAAAAATATATTAATCGTTTATGAAAATATTCGGATATAAATTTGCGGTGATATTGAAAATATGTTTCATTAAATAATTATTTTAATATATAGAAACCATAGTTCTTTGAAATATATTTTTCCAAATAAGTCTCCATAAATGATAAGATTTTCTGAAGAATGCATAAGGGCATTTCTACAAGTCCAATGCATCAAAAAAGTGAAGATTCCAAAAGTGCGGTTTGGAAATTAGAACATAAGGTCATTCGCGTGATGTGCAAGATCTCGGTCTTTTGTTTTTCTTTCGATGAAAAATAAGATAACACAATCGTTGTAACTTTTATCCAAAACTTTATTCAATATCATAATCTTTTAAAAACATCCCGACGTGTCATGACATATATATAAATATATATTTTAATTAATATTATATTTAAACGAGCATAGGAAGTCGTGACATCTATGTTGCAATTTTTTTTTTTTTATGATGGGTAGCTGTATCGATTGAAAACTTCTCTCTCATCTCAAAGGTCGAGGGTTCGAAACCCACGATTTTTAATGTCTTAAGTGGGGGTCATAGTGTTGGGGTCTTGTACTAGTCTTTCTCGAGGTATTTTTGCTGTCCGGGCACGGGGGCTCGTGATGGATTTATCGATCATAAAAAAAACTATCAATAGATGGACGGTGCATAAAATTCAGAAGGACCAGTGGAGTGTTGAATCCACCGTTTCCCTCTTTTATGTTACGGGTTTCAAGAAGGAAGGGAGGAAGGAAGGAAAGCAAGGCGAAAAGATTGCCTTTTTTCTATTATCTTTTTTTTTTCTGTTTATACTTTTCTATTTTTGGAGCGGGCTTCAATTTCCGCTGAATTCCCAAAATCCAAGAAAAAAAAAGTCAGGGGGGAAAAGGAAATTACTTTTGCGACTTTCTGCAGCGTGCGAGGTAAAAGGGGCAGAGAATATCTTTAATTTCAGGAAAAAGACAAAAAAGGGAAAAAAAAAGAAATTTAATCGTTGGGCATTCGAGAGGAAAACTGGTTGCGTGCGAACCTTTTCCGCTCCGTGAATTCTTTTATTATTATTATTATTATTATCATCATTATTGCTTTCTGAAAAAGCGTCTTGGAATGTTGGGATTTTTATTAAGAATTATACGTGAAAAAAGGGAAAAAAACAAGTCAAGCCACCACGCGCGACACCCACTCATGTTGTTGGACTCCGGACTTTTCCAAGCGATGTATTGCGGTGGGCCCACGTGGGCCCATGCTCCCACCACGCGCCACGCGTGGTCCTACATGGCATTAACAAAGGGGTTCGATGAGGAAGCAGTATTTTCAATAGGTGTTATCGGTTCCAAGATTGACCGTGTTAGAATTTGTTCTCGACTTTTTGGAAATCGAATCGTACTCTGCTTGCCCTAGAGAAATTAAGAAAAAGAGATGCCAAAAGAAGATTTATAGTTTTTATGAAATCGATCCTAAATTCCATTCGGTCAGTCTCGCCAGGTAATTGGAGAGAATAAAAAGAAAAGAGAAAGAGAAATTGAAAAAAAGGATGCAGAAAGAGAAATTAGGGTTTTTAGATTTTATGAAGCCAATCCCAAGTTCCATTTAGTCCGTCCCATTTTCGTAGGAAACTAGAGTGGTTCTAACAGGAATCTTGAATCGAATTGATTATCAGGATGCTCTAATCCGATTATTCGTTGGAATCAATTCGGTTGCATAGTCCTATGTTGGACAAGTGACAAGTAGGAGAGAAACGCCTGTGCTAGCATTCGTAGAGTTTTGTTCGACGAAATGGCAATTTGGGAAGAAAAATTGCAATTGTTGAAGATAAATAGGATTGGAAGGATGCAAGTGATGGAGTAATTAAATATTAATTCACGTTTTCATTTCATAATTTAATTTTTTAGAACATTTAGTAATGGTCCCGTACAATATCACATGGTATTAGAGCATAAAGTATTGAGTTCAATTTTTTTTTGGACCTCTATTCCCCTCTCCCCCAATTATATATTTTATACACTTATGATTCAGGATCTAGCAATTTCTCTAGAAAATATGTCGAATGTCTGGTTAAAGAGTTATCGATCACGAAGGAATGAAATTTGATGCTTCCGATGATTTGAATCAAAGTTCAATGCCTTGAATTCCCATTAAGATTCAGTGATCGGTAGAGTCGATACACTAAAGAATTGTCTCGAGCCCTTGATCAAGTCCAGTGACACGACAAAAATTCAGACTTAATTACAGCTTTGCTGAATCCGTGAAATATCTTATATAAATTTCAAGTTTCGCATATTCGGATTTTGTAAGCCTCGAAAATTGTAGGAGAAAATCTACCGAAGTAGATTACCCTAGAGTTATCGGGAAAACCAATTGTCGTTATCAAGTGACGTAATGTAATACGCTTGTAGACATATTCACGAAATGCAAAAAAGTAAAAAAAAATAATAATAATAAAGTAAAAGAGGAGTCAGTTAAAAGATGAAAGTGAAAAAAAGGAAAATCGAACGTACGCGTTACAGTCTGCAAGTGCAGCGTTTCCCATGCAAAAACCTAAAATCCCGGCAACGTATCTCGTGTTTACTTTTACTTACTGAATTTTTATTAAATTTATCTAACAGCTGTTAAAGTGTCGGCGTGACGCCTCTTCCACGTGGCAGTCTCACAGTCTTCAATGCGACGGTGGTGACCGCCGGTGACCGACCCACGCGGCGAAGCACAGATAAATCGGAGTTAGGTGTATATTTATTTATCGATTATACTCAACGAGAAAATAAGTTTCTGCATATACTAATTCTTTTTTCCCCGTTCAAATGCAGAAAACTAATATTAGGCTTAATTACTTAAAAAACCCCCGAACTTGTATCCAATTCCAGTTCTGCCCCCAACACCTTTTCTTTTGTTTCAAAAAAAAAAAATTACAGACTTTCACTATAGTTTAGGATCGGTCGACCGCGTTCTAAAGTTGCCGCTAATTCTTCTAAAATTATCAACATCACAACCAGTCAGATGTTCACTTTTAAAACACGGATCTTCACCAATATCATCTTCCTCATACGAAACAATAACAACATCTCAATGTTGATGATTTCGAAGAAATCGGAGACGATTTTCGAACACGATTCGGGTGTGCAATTAGAGTGAATGTTGATATCTTTTTCTTTTTAGACGAAAAGAAAGTTTTAGATAGAATTAAAATTGGATCTAAAGTGAGAATTTATTTTTTCACCAAGTTTGACATTTTTCCAATCTATTCGTTTGACAACAACCGTGGGAGTTACCTACCCATGGGTAGGGGTGAACTTGGACTTCTTTGAAGTCTCGGGCTCGATACCCCAGGGAAACACATGTGATTTAAGTGAGGGGCCATGGCAGTAGGTTGCTGTGCTAGTCTCTCCCGAGGAATAGTCAAGGTGTGCGCAAGCTGGCCCGGACACCTCGGTTACCCAAAAAAAAAAAAAACAACCGTGGGAGTCAATAACTTCAACCCAAGCCTCCACGCAAACGAGGCGGCGAGGCATTGAAGAGCGGTGGTGCGTCATTTGCGCACCATCTCTTCTGCATTCAGACTCGACCGACTCTCGACTGCGAAAGCGACTCGAGGAGGGGGACGGTGACGCCATCGATGGTGGGCCTGTCCGTGCGCCATGGCCATCCGGATCAAGCTATGGATCACGACCACATCCGAGAATTCAACGCGTCAGGAAAACAACCATCTTCACTTAACTTCTTAAACGAGTGACGCGCGGAAGGTTAGCTCCATCGGGTTCCGTTCGCTCTGGTTCTGGCACCGGCGGGCTAGTCGGTTTGCCGGCAATGCTCATTTCCTCACTCGGTATCTAGGTCCGGACCGTTGCGCTCTTGGTTGTACATTGGATGACGATGAGATCGGAAGTCCCCGCAAAAGGCGTGGAAAGGGATTAGAAGAAAATACCGAGCGCGATGTCGAGAATTATCAGAACCGATCTACTGAATTTGATTTATTAAGCAGGTTCGAAATTGAGCAGGTGGAAGTTAAATTAAATCTAGAGCAGCGTAATTGAATGGAGTTCTTGAAAAATATGGCCTTCTTCCAAATGATAAGGCAGGCCATTTATACTCGCTTGCCATTTTGAAAAAGTGGGTGGTGGGTGGTAGCTATAAAGAGCCTTCATATTACTCTCCACCACCTCCTTCACCTTCTCTCTCTTTGGTCGCCTCTTGTCCGTTGTCCTCGCTATTTAGCATATCCGCCCACGCTCCCCGAGCTCGCCTTATGCACCGCACAGCCCTCATCTGCTTCCAAGATTTTTGAAGCCGCGTCGGTCCCTCACTTGGCAAGGAAAGGAAGGGGGCAGAGGCGAACACAGAGAGAGAGAGAGAGAGAGAGAGAGAGAGAGAGAGAGAGAGAGATGGGGAATTGCCAGGCCATTGATGCGGCGACGCTGGTGATCCAGCATCCATGTGGGAAGGTTGACAAGTTGTACTGGCCTGTTTGTGCCGGTGAGGTCATGAAGGCGAACCCCGGCCACTACGTGGCTCTACTCATCTCCACCACCGTGTGTCCGCCGCCGCATAACGGTGCTGCTCATGCCAAAGAGAAATGCTCTGCCGCCCCGGCCACCGCGGCGGCCGATGGTAATTCCGTCCGCGTTACCCGCATTAAGCTTCTCCAGCCCACGGATACTCTTGCTCTTGGCCAAGTTTATAGGCTCATCACTGCCAAAGGTTCGAGTCACGCTACCTGCTCATACGCCAATTCTTGTAACCGTCTTGTTTTGGTTTCTGAAATTAAAGCGGGACTAGTTGGTCCTCTCTCTCTCTGTGTGGCTTTAGCTGAATTGATGCCGAGTGTTTTTGTATGTTTTTGTTTTCTTGGTCTGTAGAGGTTATGAAGGTTTTATCGGCTAAGAAGCATGCAAAGATGAGGAAGGGCCAGCATGAGATCAAGGTGGAGAATGAAGAGAAGCTGTCTTCATCTGGGTTGGAAATAATAGCACCAAGAAGATCTGATTCATCTGACACGAGGAAAGAAAACCAGGTAGAAATTTAAAGAAGCAATGTCATCCCATTCTATTCAGTACACATCAAGAAAGTCTCCGACGAAAGAAAAGAAGAAACCTTTTCTGGTTCCAGTTCTAAGTTTTGTTTTGTTTTCCTTTTTTCCTCTTCCTGGCTGATAACTTCTGGGTTATAACTTGTATGCGCCTGCAAAATTCTGCTTAAAGAAAGCTTTGAGTGAAGTACCGCAACTCAAGGAAGTGTTAAATTGGTCCTTTCAGTCTCTTTCTCTTGTCAATGATCGTCTCTTGATGTAAATTAGGTGGCGAGACATGAAAATCACAGGCAGAAGACAAGTACAGCACCGAGTAATTCAGCTGTCAACAGGCCAAGAACGTGGCAACCCTCGTTGCAGAGCATCTCTGAGGCAGCAAGTTGAAGTTTTCCTCTGGATGTTTGACAGATATGTGATTGACGAGTCTTGTGGGTTCTGATGACTCTGCTATGTGCACTCAATTTCTTCGAGTATTGGAAGTTCAAATGTTTTACACAGAGAGAGAAGAACTCATCTTGGAACTGTTGATAGGCCAAATCTTTGCTTGTATAGAGGGGAAAAAGATCGAGCAATCCCATGTAATCAATTTGCTGCTCTCCTTAATGAAATTTGGGCAGGATTACAATGACCAAGACCGACTCTGAGCTTGGATGACATAATCTTCTGCTGTTCTGTACTTGTTCATTACTATCCTCAGGAGCCCATTGATTTAAATTTTCTGATTCGTGTCAGAAAGAGATTTCTATTTTGGCCTTGACGCAAGAAATAATGCGTAATTCTACCATCAGCTACCACCACCACCACTTTGATGGATGAATTTAATATTTCTGAAGCTTTATTTCATAATATTTGATACAGAGAATGCATCTCGAACACCCCAGCCAGGAAATAGTTCGTGAAAAAGAAAACTACGAAAGCTAACTTCGAGTTTGGCTAATTATGCAATACTACACAAAAACCAAAGCCAGTAAAATGCAAGCAGCAGAGTGACGGAGGCAGTCAAAGGTCCTCTCTGACGCCTTCATTTGAACAAAACTTGAGTTTGAAAGACCACCTAGACCGATGCATCATGTGAACAGCTATACCATGTTTTGCCGTGGATTGGGTGAAATGATGAAAACAGGGAAATGTTTCTGTCGGTTTCATTTATAATTTCCATTTCCAGATGGAGTTTGGGACCAATGGGCATCCTATGTTTCTTGAAAAAGCCTACCTGAGCATTTGAGATTGATCCCCTATACCTTAACCCTAGGGAGAGAGAATAATAGTGATTACTTGCTGTCCCTTCTTTCATAGCTTCATAATTGAATTGAATATTACCCTTGCCTATTTCTATCTGGGACCATAGTTCCCGACTCCATCATGCTCTAAATCACTAATTGAGCGGGAATTTTCTTCTGTCTACAAGGAATTAGGTGAGCAATGTAATCCGAAGCACCAAACAAGTCTCTTGAATAAAACAAAACCCTGTTTTAGAGCTTTCAGCAGGCTCAAAAGGGATGATGGGTCATGCTTTTCTGCACTTGAATCAAGTCATGCATTGCTTGCAACTGGCAAGCATGGCTACCGTGATTGGGCTGAAAAAAGGGTACCGGCTGCTTGTCCCTTTGTATCCTTCTTTCTCCTTCATAACCTACAAGACTTTAAAAAAGTGAGAGTTGAAGGCAGAAATAAAGGTTTTCTGCGAGGAACAAACTGCATTTGTCACATGAAATATCACGCTCTACCAAGCGACATGATTAGGGTCAAATGTTCCAAGGCCAACATAAGGAGGAAGAAATCATTTGACCACTCGATGCTCTTTGTGGGCATGAAAAGAGAGCGGCCACCTTAAAATATAGCTTCTTTTAATCATGGTTCAAGCCTTTTTTGACTTCAGGACAGCCATCAGATGACTGCTAATTATATTTTGCGCGCCTGTGGTGGCAGAATACATGGCTTCCCACCAATCAAAAGACCTGTAATGCCTCATCCTTTTTTAAAGTGCTCTCGTGGAAGCCAGGCTAATTTTATTTAAGATTGAAAAAAGAATTCCTTACCCCCACCTTCCCCCTTCCCCCTTTTTTGTGAGAAGAACATGGGTTAATTAGTTTCTTGCTTTCTCACCAAATAAAGAAATTTTCTTAAGAAGGAAAAAGAAGAAGAAGAAGAAGAATCCCTTCAGTTCATTGTCCTTTCAGTGAACAAAAAAGAATTATGAAGTTTATTAATGGGAGCTCTTGAACAGGCCAACCACAGCCAACTCACCTTACAAGAACACTGGGCAAAAAAGAAAATGAGAAGTGAGAGCATCATAAAACGTAGATCATAAAAAGAGTTCCGGATTAAGAAATCTTTTTAAGTGGGCCTTTAACCGCTGGCGTTTTGCACCAACTTTCGTGTCATATATCCTGTAAAACTTTGTCTCCACTCTGATCAATCATTGAGAAATGCAAACCAGGGCTGATAAGTTGGGACCAGACATATATACTTTGCTGTACTTTGATGGAGCTGGATGTGGTGTACATGTTCTAACTTGTCAGTATCTCTCACAAATTATTATGGAGATAACTCCTAACTTTTTTCATAGAGCACTTGAATAACTTGAGGTTCTTGTTAGGTTTGAGTATGAAAACAATTTCGGTTGAACGGACCCCTTCAAGAACTTGTTTAAGAGATCATCACTTTCATTGAAAGTAACTGCACCGCAACCACCAACTTGCCATCCTTGCATTAAATTATTGAAAGAACGAGCAACTAGCTGAAGTTATTGCAGCACGGGAAACGTATCTTCAGATACACAAAGACCAATAGTCTCTGAACTGAAGACATTTGGCTTCCCTTAAAAAGTATTTGGCTCTGAGTTATAGCATCAGCAGGATATAACCTCCACGTTACACCTTCGAGATCACCAATTTTCTTCTTTTGCCATTGTCATATACAAGTAAAAACATCGAACTTGGGTGATTGAGACAGTTCAACACACAAATAGACTCCTTTTTTTAATCACTCTGTAGATAAAACTGATGGGTTGCAAGCTCTGATACAGGAGGAAGGAGCTATGTGAGAAAGGAGGAATTTGAAAGATTTATTTGAGCCAAAGATTGATCGATTCCATTTGCGGTTGAAGGTCACATGGTGTCCTCGGACGTGGGCAACTGACAGCGACCTAACAGCCACAAATGATGCAGAGACGATCAAAAGATTTTGGAGTGCAATAGAAGCCATATTAGTGAGGGTGGAGAGCGATATGCATAAACTGGGTTGATGTTATTATTCCTCCCCCGCGATTGCCCACCTATTGTCCTCACATTTGGTGCTCAAACTTATCAGGAGATGACTCACTGCGACTCTCTCTAAGTTTCATTTCTCAGACGGAAGAAAAAGTTATTCCTCTATGCATAATTCAACACACTCTAAATTCTATGACCCGAGTTGAGGAACAGAAATCTAAGTAGGAGAAGAGCAAATTCTCTCTGGCTAGAATTCCAGAAGAAGATTTTGAAAGGTGGTAGTCGAAGCATAGCGATCTATTCTGAGCAGCCGAGCTTGTGGGGCGGCACAGCACCCACAGTTTGCTATCGATCTGACCAGACCTAGTGAAGGCTTTGCGGAGTGCTGAAATGTGATTCATCATGAACAACACATCATCATTTCTTTTATAAGGATGAAGGTAACGTCAGTGAAACTCCATAATTTGTGTGCTGTTTTCCGTTTTTCCTTCACTACCATCAGACAAGCACAGTATCGTAACTGAATTTGCTGCTTAATCCTGCCTAGGTATCGTCGAAGTTCCTAGAATAACTGGCTTATCTGGGAACAAGGCAATCCAATTCATCCTCAAACATTTGTTTTATGCACCGTCGCCACAGAATGGTTATCCAAGTCAACGTATAGCTGCATATGGGATACGAATTTTGCAAGCTGACGTATGGTTGAACACATGTCATGGCACACATTATGCTGCACAGCATACGAATGAAACAAAGGAAGAACTTGGTACCAGATATAAGGGAGGGGCAAAAGGCGAGAAGGTATTGGCAAAGTCAATTAACAGTAAAAACGTGAAAGTCTAATTTCCAAATGCTTGGCATCGTTGGCAAGTAGTACAACAGAGTGTGGATCAAGCGTATGGAGAAGATTGGAAAGGAAAAACAAGAAATAGGCAACTGTCTCGAGGACAAAGATTTATCTCCATTCTCTCCACAAAAACAAAATCACACAAAAAATTTTGTTTTAGTATTTTCACTCGAGAAACTGAGCAGCAAGTCTCCAGTAGTTATCCATTCAGGTTGCATGCTCGAATATTACAGCAAACTTAGTTATCTCCATAAAACAGAAAATCAACACTTAACTTTTTGTGTACCTTGGAACCGAGTCCGCATCTTGCTGATGATACATGATTTTTGTCAAAGGAGACCGATAACTGCATTGACTTGACTATCAGAGTATGACTACTCTGCCCCTAAGAACTCTCTAGCCTGTCGTTTCTTCATGGCTATCGAGCTGACTGAAGTTTCCTTTCTCCTTGAATAACTGATTGTGGTGGTGCCTGCAGTAGAGACGGTGCTCGTGGGCTATGTAATTTGATGGACTGATTACGCAACCGCCGTGAGTACACCTGAAGCATGCTTTGTGATATGATGTGCCATCAACAGCCACCTGGCGAACAGCAGTCGGTTCATGAGCACCACTAAGGTTGATAAACTGTCAGGTTAAATTCAGTGTTTGTACACACATGGGGAGGGAGGGAGGGAGGGACACAGAGAGAGAGAGAGAGAGAGAGAGAGAGAGAGAGATAACTTATTAATAATATCCGGAGAAGGTAAACTCATCAAATTATGAACTTAACTCCAATCCAGACTAACATTACTCAAGACATGACAAATTATGCGCAGGCACCTACGCACAAGTGATACATCTGAAAGCAGTATCAGATTAGTACAGTAAGTTGTTTAGGAATATCGACAGACTAGTGCTACATTGATTAGTGCAATAAGGGAATATTGACGAGCAGGCCTTGCCGATCTTTTCAATAACAAGACGAATATTGAAATTACAAGGCTCAAAGACTTGATATGGCATATGTTATGAAAAAAAGACTTGGCATGGCATAGATTGAAATTACACCAAGAAAGGTTATATTGGCAGGAAGAGCTCACGATAAGATTTATCCTAGCTATACCTTTTCGATGGGATAAACAGTCTTCTTGCAAGCAACACACTTGTCTTGAGTTCCAGCAAACATACTAGAGACTTTGGCATTACTGTGGCCCTGAACAAGTCCAGACGTTATTGGAAGCAACTTGTAGTGATACTTCGGACATCTAACTGTAACTGACATTTCATAAATATCATGAACAAAGTTAGTGGAAGCTTGAAGATTGAGGGGGTACCTGATCAGCGGATCTATCGACAGTTTTTGGAGTGCCTATTTAAGAACAATTATCTATGAGCATAACGGGGGCAAGAGCAGCAGAGATACATGAATAAATAGTAATAAAAGCCATCTTCATTGATTACCTTCAAAACTTTTATCCAAGCTCCCAGTCATCTTAAAGAGCTGATTGAAATGCGGCTTGCAATATAATACACCCTCGAAAGAACAATAGTTACTCAACTGCAGAAAGCGGAAGAACAAGGGAGTTATAGAGATGTCCCGCCAGCAACAAAATGCCTTCATGGGAGACAAAACACACATAATGTCTTACAAACAGGGGTAATAGTTTTGGTCCTGCAACTACAATTATCCGTATATGAGGACCCTCAACAATATAATTTTGCAAAGGGATCAACTTGGCGTACCACACATGCATTAGCTCAGACCAAACATTTCGAACCCATATATAGACCGCATCATATAAATGAGTGTCATGACCATGTGAAGGTGAACAAGCAAGAGCATTATCTTCATCATAATCAACAGACAACTCAAAGGCGTTGCTTGAGTACTCCACTGATTTCGTAAAATGTGTCAGGACAGAGGGACTGCCACACTCAATTCGGATTAATTAGGTGCTTGACGAACAGTGAGACCTCATTGCCAACCCAACCAAAGGAAAAGAACAACAGAAGAAAGGCCACAACATTTTATTCTCTCCCTCCCAGTTTCCCTCCGGCTGCATTCTTGACCAGGCAACGCCAGACTAAAACCTTCCTCTCTAAAATCCTCAATCTTGACAAGGGAGATCAGATCAAATATCATAATCTATAGCCGATTGAGTCTGCTTTTCATCACTTAGTTGTTTTTGGTGAATTGATTTAGCTTCAGAGTAGTCATGGATGATCCAAATCGACCTATTATAATGCCTTCTCACCTAATATGCTATCCCAATTTTAAACACAACATGCATAATTTATCCAGATTTGATCAAAAGAAGTTATCTGGTTTTGACTAGCCCTGAATCTTCAACCTTCTATCCAATCTAAAGGTACTTTCAATATTTTCTAAGTTTTTGTAGATGGACAAGCAAGACTTCCGGAGACCAATAAATGCCCCTAAAGAATTAGCCACGGATGATGTTCCACATAACTTCCATGTATTAATTAACTGTGAAAAAATGAGCATTAACAGCGCCAAAGACTAGATTAAGCAGATTCACGCGACCGTATTGACAGAATAGAAAAGGGAGCGTAAGCAAAGATTGACCCAGAATAACCATCAGCATAAAAAGGCAAGCTTGGAAATTCGCAAACCATGCCTTGCACAAGAAACAGCTTTTCCAGCGATGCAAGAACTTCGTATTCACAAACAAGAACATTCATGAACAGCATCTCACTTCAAAAGCAATGAAGCAGAGAGAGAGAGAGAGACTTTGAGAGTGCCCTTGCAATGGTGGCATCTGAAGCAGGCCTTGTGGAAGACCTTGTTATCAGCAGTGAGCTGATCAACCAGATACACGGTCTTGTCACAAGCCTTGCACTTCTGCGTCGTCCCTGCAAATGTTGCTGCCATCTCCGATCACCACTCTCAGAGGCTCTCCACTGAAAGAATGAACTCTCAAACAAAACCAAATAGACAATCAAGAGACCAGATAAGATCGCCTTTCCTTGATGACTTTTCAGTCCTCCCTCTCTAAATATCTAGACTCTAAAGAAACAACAGTGGCAACGACAAACAAGCCGCAGGTCATTGTTTTCTAGACTTTCGGACTAAACAAAAGCAAAAAGAGAAGATAGACATGTCATTCATGATATACGTTGGTTTTCCATACTAGTGGTCATTAAAGTAACTTCAAGTGGGGGATATGCTGATGATGATGGACTGAAATTTACAGAAATGCCTTTGTTTGACCGACTTCTCCCGTGGCCTTGCATTGAGGAGAGAGCTTCTATCTTTCGAGTACATTGATCCCGTCATAATTCCGTTGTAATCACATGTATCCTACTGTAACTTTCTTGTAAAATAATAACACAGAGATTTGACAAAAGATTTATCAATTAGCAGGTGAATTTGGTAAATGTTTTTATTTGATGGTCAGGACATCTCCAGAGATCCAATTCCCGAGGAACTTGGGGCGCCAATGCCATCGGCCCAATCTTTGTGTTATCTACATGCACAACAATATCCAAACTTGTTGAATTTCAAAGTGCCATCGAAACACTTCATGAATAATCAAATAACAAAGACATTGTAATTCTCAATGGGTCGGTCACCCCCCTCATATGCAACGTCAATATTTGAAACCTTGAATTATCTTTCTCTTAAGTATTTGGAGGGAGTTCCTTAGAAAAGTTATGTTAGAAACCGATGGACATAGGCTTAATTGGCCGGATGATAGGACGTGACACTTGAAAACAAAAATGGGAAGTGGAGAGGCGAAGGGCATGTGATTCGGAGTGGATAATGTTGTTCTGTCTGAAAGTGATTCTTCCTGTCTTCGGTCTTTGTTCTCACGCTGTTCCTTGGCCGTATTATTCCCTTCTCTGGACTGCTAATACTTGGAGTGCATGCATGATGGGCAGCTCACTCCCCGCTCCTAATCATTTACCTCCCATTTCAAACGTTGAAAAGAGAAGCTCGTGAATTATCGGTAGCAACTCTTGTTGAAATGACCAATTTTTTTTTTCAAAGTTTGATATGTCCTCCTAAATGTATCGAAAGTACTCGTTCATGATCTGCGAATTTAGGATAAAATGACATGAATAATCCCTAAACTTTGAATCGGTGTGTAATATTGTCCCTTGAGTTTGGTTTCCTCCAATGTCGCCATTGAACTACTCCTACATGTTCAATCTAGATCATAACTTTTCAATTTGTTCAAACAAGTCTTTTCACTTTTCATAACAAAGTCAAATGAGTCCTTTGGTAGTTAACAAGTTTTCACGATTATGTTGTTGCCTAGCTTTTATTATATATATTTTCTTTTTTTCATCTCAATCAATTTCCTAAATCAACAAAAGAATTATTCTCTTTTTATTGCAGTTTCACCTTTTTGGTCTTTGTAAGTAATACTAGAGTTCCATCCAAGTATATTTTAACTTGTAGTATCTCATATAATAAAAATATGATCTCGTTAGAGTTGTATCGGATTTAAAAATAGGTATTTTCATAGGAATATTTAACAACAATTTATCTATATGTTTCTTGTGCTTATATTAATCTAAGTCTTATTGCCAATTTTTCTCATAGATGAAATTTCCTAGTTTTTGTGTTTCATGTTTCCTTGATTGAATTTAGTTAAACATGTAATTAGAAAATTTAAATAGTAGGATATCACCCGATACAATATTAAATGAGGCTCTAATATTTTATGATATAGATATGATGAGCTAAAATTATACTTAAATAGAAATATCGTAATATCTATGAACACCAAAAAGCCAAAAAGAAAAAAGAAGAAGTAATGAAACAATAGCTGCACTTGTTTTGGGTCGATTTAGGAAATGGATTGAAACGAAAATATATTTTAAAATTCCAGCAATAATGTAACCGTGAAAACTTTTGACTCATTTATGAAAAGTCGAGAGACTTGATTGAATAAATTAAAATTTTAGGGATCGAATCGAAAGTTTAGGAACGTTTCAATGACCATATTAAATAGAGCAAAAGGCAAAGGATGATATTGCACACCATGTTTTGATTTAGGAATTATCCGAATGGCTTTTCGGCGTGAATAATCACTGTGAGGGCAGGGGTGCGGAGAGTGCTCCAATTGAGTCTGAGTTTCCACATTTCTGCATCGCATCAGAAGGAGAAGGCGTGAAAAAGAGATCGATGGGGACCAAATTGACAAGAGAAACCTTCTTTCAGGAGATGTGAGTGGCGAAATGGGCCGCAGTCGCAAGGCAAGCGAATCATTCTTTTGAGTTAGACGGCGTCCCCTTGCCCATTGTTTCCTCTCGATGAGGGTAGGGGCCAAGGACAGAGAAAAGGTATAAAGCTGGATTCCTTTCGAATCCCCCGATGGGAAGAAGAGACGAACCTTCATCTACCGCCGGCGCACGCGTGCTTCCTTAGCATCGACAATCGACACCCGACATGGTCTCAGCACTTTCCTGCTACTTAAGGCAACGAGGTGAAACATCAGGCATGGTATCCCCTTCCCCTGTTTCATAAGTCAGTGATGAGAGGGAACCACAAAGTGCGACCTGGAGTACGGTGCGTTTGATGCTTCTTAACTCCTTCCGGAAAAGATCGGGTCAAACTGATTCACATAGGACCAACCTGCTCGAATGATCCCCATAATCAAAGAAACCGCAAATTGTCGGCTCGCATGCGCGAACCGTGCTTGTTGGTCCAGCTTCGACTAAAGACCTGAATATGTTAATGCTTGCATGAGCCTGCTCATGCAATGCGATGCAACAACACTTCTTTATTAAAGGACACGAGTTTCCACGTTAAAAAGAGTCAAGGACAAGAGGTAAATTACACTCAGGAGTGCACCGACTTGAGGAAGGAGGTGAGTGCAGTAGATGAATGTCCTCTTGCTTCTCGCCACGCAACCCTCACAAGATTCACCTTACTCCAACGAGAAACGAAGGAAACAGAGTCATGCACCAATTGTGCTCTCTCTCCTTTTGCCATACGAAGAGCCTTTTCTCTTGCATACCAAGCTAAGTTAGGCAATTTAACCTTTCAAGGTCCAACAAGTGAAATGTGCTCCATCCAATAAAATGAGAATTGGAAATAGAGACAAAAGACTTCAAACTGAGGAGCATTGCATGTAGTAGTGTCCTGCTTATTGGCCACTGTTCTCCCAAACTATGGCTAAACAAACATACACAAGTTTAGGAAATGAACACTGGACTAAGCCCTTTCACCAGAGGCACTCCCCTGTTTTCGAGCTTCTTCTCGCATCACTGCTTTCACATAAATCTCATAGCAACATCCTGAAACATTATGCAGCATGAAATGCATCAGAGCTATAACGTTACACAACGAAAATGAACTCTATTTCCACATGATATGGCACATTGTCCAATGACAATGCTACTCTGCATACGCAAAGCTTTGTTTTCCATTTGAAATAGCGCCAAAATTGACAATCTAACATGTAAATATGCATCTGAGTCATTATCAGCAATATTTTAACACTAATTAATGCATCATAATGAAAAACTGAAGTAAAACCAAATTGCAAAACAAGCAACTTTATCATTTTAAATTGGAACACAAAGATATGAAATGAGGCAACGAGCAAAACTTAAGAGTGATACCTCACACGTTACCAATGGCAGCATGTTTCAAGAAAAAGAATAATGCACGAGAGTTTTAATCAGAGACCCAGACTCAGGGTAATCACAGCTCTCAAAAGGAAGGGGTTTCAAATCTGGGATCAATTGTCCACATCCCCAACCCCCCATTACAAATCTGGTTGCCTAGTCTCAGAGACATTGTTATAATTCTAGGGACTTCAGGTCAAACTACTCAAGATAACATAAGTAGTATAGTAGAACCATGCTTTTCCCAACATGCTATTCAGGCACTTTTGAGTATGTTATTCAAAAGACAGTCAAAAGGCAATAATCATAAGCTTCATCTAAGCAGTGGGTCGGCGTAATTGCCAAAAAAAAGGTGCCATAACCATTGAGAAGTAGGCGCCAATCATAGCGATACTTGAAAAAACACTAGGACCGATCTTCATGAACACATGCTACTACTGGTGCAGTTGCAGACTAGTTTGTAGGTTGGGACTCATAGAAGCCCATCCAAGTACAACTTAGTACACATAAACAAAAGAAAAGTCAGCATTTATTTCAATGAGATTATTTTAGTGGAAAGATGGAGTATGCTGAGAAAAGTACTATCCCAATTAGTCAAAGGTAACAATATAAATGCTAAGATCAACCACAGATGCAATATCAAGAAGATTGTTCAATCCACATCATCAAAACTAAATGCCTACCAGCAACGACAACAACTGTGAGGACATCTCCAATCCTTTTCAACTGCTTCACACTCTTCTTATGTGACTTGAAACGGCTTAGAATCGGATCTGGTGCCAGAAGCTGCCATTTGCAGTCATATGAATTAGAAAACTCCACAATCAAAAGCAAAAAAGAAGAAGAAGTGACCAAGCACATGCTCGAGCTGGACCGGAAAAGAGTATCTATAATAGAATCAGCAAATCCGTTGGAAAGCATAATGTTGATTCTCCAATCTGAATCATAATTGTTGAAATATTGGTTTACGATGCAAGATGCACATGCATCTACCCTCAACCCAACACCAAGAATATAGGCCACATTTGAGACCAGGTACAAAGACCAAATCTCCAAAAAGCTATTCAAGTACTACGAAGGAAAATGTGCAAAAAACCATGTCGAGCATGAATGTGAATAGTCTAAGCTATTCATTTATATTCATCGAACCCAGTAAAGCTAACCAAAGCCTCATCAATCATCTAATTCGAGGTATTTATTATCACACGTTCGATTTTCACGAATCTCGTACTCAAGGCAAACGCAACGACAACATCTGAACACGGATTCCTCGCGGAACCAAAACGACAACCCACGCTCGGAAAGCCCAAAAAAGGAGCGTCAACGGCGAAGAGAGAATCTTACAGCTTTCTCGCGAGGCCCTGGTTCGACGTGGAATCCACGACGCGGCGGCAGCGGGAGAGCATTCTCCGTCCTCTACAATCGCCAGCGCATGTCCGAAACCGAGAAAAACAAAGAGGGAGCATAGGATCAAGCGACGCATCGCAACACGCGAGAGGAACCGAGCGCCGATTGAACGACGAAAAGGACGGAAACGAAAGCCAAAACGGTCCATAGATTAGCAGACAGTAGTACCTGAGGACGAGATCGGAGGTGATAGAGGATGGTGTTGGTCTTGTTGAGCAAGGAAGCCATTGAAGATCGCTCCAAAATGCAGAAGCTCAAACCCGCGAGCGAAGACGCGAGACAGAGAGAGAAAGAGAGAGAAAGAGTCGTGGTGTGACTACTATCTGAGTTGAAGCTGTGCTTTCCCACTTGTGCCCTCGTACTAGTGCTCGGTTACCAACTTTGTCCCTTGTGAGCTAGGGCCCGACGAGAAAATATTCAATAAATACTAAACGCCACCTCATCAGCTGACGTGGCACCAATCAAGTAAAATTTTCTGAAATGTCCTATCATCTCATAAATGCACAGTAGCTTTTGCCGTGACGCCTAGCAACTATTGAATATTTTCTCCAAATTGATGGACAGAGGATAAAAAACGGTCCGCTTTAAATAGAACAATTTAATCCATTTTGCCTCTTTATTACAGGATGTAAATACAACGACTTATTTTCGACCCGACTTATATAATAACACATATTTAATTTGACTTATATTATCGTAACATTTCAATATTTAACACAATTTAAAATTTTAATATCAAAATTGAGGTGACTGAGCGAATACGAAACAAAAAAAAAGATTGGATCTTGGCAAATTTTAAATTTATTGAAATTTAAATTATGATTTATGATCTATTTTTAAGAAATAATTGATTTATATATTAACTCAATCCATCTTATACCGTTGGAAAATGAGGTTGTGACAATGACAATGGCCGACCCCGCGGCTACAGAAAACGGGCGAAGCAGAGATTGCCACGCGGTTGGTAAGCGAGGAAACCGTCTCTTGGTTCAGCACAAATGTTGGCCTCCTTTGTGCCAGAATCACGATGCTGTCGAGAAGAACCAAGAATGGCTTTGAGAGGAGCCGCGGCCTTATGCATTGGGAGGCACAAGAACGCTTCTTTGAGTTTGATTTCGATACCCAATCGACTGCTCCCGAGATCGCCGCAACGATTCAGTTTGTCTCTTCAACACCAAGCTGGTGAGTTCTGTATTCTCTCTCTCTGTCTCTCTCTCGTATGGTTAGCCTGTAACATTATGCTCTATTGTATGCTGTTATGGTTGTGTTCTCTGTATTGGTTTTATGTCTTCAAGTTCTGGATTGATTCTTGATTTGCAATTTGTCATATTTTATGCATATTTGCTGCTTGGCTGACAATATCGGTGTAAAGATGAAGACTGCATAGGATGTGTCTTGAGTTGTAATCCTGTTTTGATGTGTTTAGGAAGATCTGTTCGGGCAATTCAAGGAGCTACTGCGCAGCCGGTTGCTCCCAAGAAAGAAGATGAACAGCAGTCACCCCAGGATTGGAAGATCAAAATGCTCTACGATGGTGATTGCCCGCTCTGCATGCGTGAGGTCTTTATCGGATGATATAAATAAAGGGATGTTTTATTTGTGACAGGGAAGTTGTAGGTTGAGTAGTCCTAATTTTCTGTGGTTGTTTTCCATGTGTTACTTTAGGTTAATATGCTGAGAGAGAGGAATAAGCAGTATGGTACAATAAAGTTTGTCGACATTGGCTCAGCTGAATATTCGCCTGAGGAAAATCAGGGCCTTGATTATAAAACGGTATCAGACTGGTCTATGCTATTAGGGCCTTCTCTCTTTATCTTCCTTGCATCATTGAAAAAAAGAGTAAAGGGAAGGAAAGTTTTACATTTTTATCTAGACGCCAGAATTGAGTAGCTAATCAAGAATGCGCAGAAATTAGCCGGCCTATAATTCCCTGCTTCTGCCATTTCCTGACCATTTGATAGCATGAAAGACTGAATTTCTAGCAATCTACTTTCCGCATTTTCTGTGTGTTGACAAACTACCAAAGAATCGTCACGACTATGTTGCTCTTGTAACTTCTGTCCTAAATTAGTGATGGACTTTATGCTATCCACATGCTTGTCAGCCTGAAAAATCATAATTTCGTAGAGTCATTCATCTTGATACTATCGTGGCTTTTGAAGGAGAAAATAGATACTGTCATATTGTGCAAATAGATTTGCTCTTCAACTTTTGGCACCGAGTTAGCAAGATTTGCTTCTTTTTTTCAGGTTATGGGAAGGATCCATGCAATTCTTTCGGATGGAACTGTTGTGACTGATGTGGAAGTACGATCCTCTCAGGATCTTCATGCTAATTTTCAGTTGTCAAGCACATGTTGGTTTAAATTAATTTGGTTTCTCATAAGTTAATGGTTATCTCTCCTGAGAAAGAAAATGTGTATATACTGAAAAACCGCAGTTAAATATAATTTCACTGCAAAAGTAAAAGAAGGAAAGGACTGCAACATTGAGCCCGTGTATGGTGAAGGGCTATTCATGTCATTGGACCTCTTCACAGAGGGATACATTCTTTCAGCAGACATATATGCCTTTTTCAGTACTTTCTGCGGTTTTTGCAGGCATTTAGAAGACTTTATGAGCTAGTGGGTCTTGGATGGGTTTATGCCATTACCAAGTATGAACCGGTAGGTACTCTTCAGTTTGCTCATCATGCATTTTCAACATTTATGCTAGATTGATATGGGGCCAAACTCTGCATTTCCTAGCTTAATTTACATGCTTTCTTTTCATAGGTTGCAACCATAGCTGACACGGTTTATAGAGTTTGGGCTAGATATCGTCTGCAAATTACTGGTAAGTTCTCTCTTGAGTGGATTGTCAAAACTCCACGTGGTGTTTATAATTTTTTATACGTCTTTTACAACCCAAAGAACAGATTGGACTTTCAAATGACTTCTCATCTCGTACCGAAATAGTCAGGAACTTGCTCATTCATGTATAGTCAACCTCATTGCTGGTCTCTCTCTGATTGGTTTGCTGCGACTAAAAGTAACATGCCTAAGCAGTAAAAGTTTTCTGCAGTCCAACAGCTTGTATTGACTCTGTGATTCCCATTTTGAATTCCATTCGATCAGCAGAAAGTTTTCTGTTTGGATTAAACATGCGATAATGCTTTCTTGTAATTTTCTGTAACGCGAGGTTACGTTAACAGCAAAGACTATGCTTTCCTTCATCTAGTTCTGGTTTTGACCACTGCTAGCTTGTTGCCTGCAATGCTTCTGCCTTTGCCGTCTGCACTTTGCTTCAGATTGGTATCGTCAATTCTGCAGTAAATAAGACAATGGTTCAGTTTAGTGATTCATGGACCATTTTTTTGTCAGGGCGTCCACCATTGGAACAGATACTGGAAGCACGAAAGAATAAGGTAGGACCCCTATAGTGATGTGGACTCTGTGTGCATGTGTGAGCGTGCATGTGGCGTGTGTTGTGATTGAGTGCTTGCGAAATTCAGATGCAAAGATACCTTTTGTGGTCAATTTTTTTGACCCACGCCTCTAGAAGTCAGGTAAATACTCTGTGCTGTACCGTTTGAATCATCATTTCAGTTTTTTATGGTCAAAATTCTAGTCATTTTATTTCTTAAAAATGGACTTTGACTCTTGATTACCTTCTGTCTAAAGATGTTCAGCATTTGCATAAATTCGTTATCTAGCAAGAGAGCGTTGCCTATCTCTTTGACATATAAGTAGCACTGAGAGCCTAAAATGATTGGACATTTTTTGGGGGTACCTAGAATCCGTTTCCATTAATTGAAATGCTTTCAGTTGCTTTAACTGGTTTCCGCTGAACCTCAGTAGACAATATGCTATAGCCTATGGCCAATCAGCAATGTGCATTGCACCAAAGATTGCGAATTGAAACTGAAATTCAGGGATTTGCTAGTGATATGTCATAGGCATAAAAAAAGACGTGATATTATGATCAAGGACTTTAGCGTTCTGTTTGAAGTAAGCGGATCCCAATTGGTAATCGGTCATTTGTTACCTTTGCAGGGTGAAACGTGTGACGATGGCAACAAATGTAAGATGTGAACCTCCAACTGAAGGTCAAATTTCTTATCCTGCGGAAGAGCTTCATTTGTTGCTTTTGTAACGGAAATCTGTTCCAGAGATCGCCTCTCTATATTGTCATGCATTGAGTAGCCCAACTATAGGACGATTACATTGTTTTGTAACACAAAAATCTCAGGTCTCTGGAAATGATAAGTGACCATGAGCGAATGGCTCCACAAAATGTATATCCATTCTGGTGCACATTATAGTTTGTTTAGATTATTATATTTGATACTTTACCATTCAGACGTTTGCACAAAGAATTACACTTGGCTAGCGCATTAGCAGGAAGCAACTCCAGCTAAATTGATTTATCCTCAAGTAGAGTTGGTGCACGCAGGTAAACAATCGATTGCCGGGAAAATTTAGCACTCCATAGCTCGCCACGGTTTTCTTTTCCTTCTTCTTATTTCTTTTCGCACAAAAAATGGCTCAGTCATTTCTGCATCAACGATTATTGTAGAATAGCATATCTCAATAAAATGACATACTAGCAGGAATTATAGCTGCTTACTACTCCCTAACTCTTTGTTCAAGCGAAATACCGGATGTACAACAAAAGGCGAAAGAAACCATAAGATTCTGGACACAAACTATTCATTGATCTTCTTCCATCTGAATCTTTGAGAATTAGCAAATATTGGAAAGCAGCTTGTACACAAATTAAAGTGGCTCCAAGCTAAGCAGGCATTGCCAACGATGATTATGTAGGATTTGCTTTTGGAAGAAAAACTATGCACTTGATTCAGAAAAACCGAACACAGGCTATAAGTTCGTAAGCACCGGCTGCACATCTGCTAATGCACAAGAGCAGTTGCACTTCAGAACAGCAGGCCTGTTAATAAGCTTCCGCCACAAGGTATATGAATATATCTAGGAAGACTTCCTAGGTCCTCATAATATCTCTTGAATTCCAGATGCAGCACATGATTTTCTCTTTGTCACAAGTTTTCTTATAGAGAACCACTTGAAAACACTCAAAAGCTTTCTCCATCTCCTCTGAGCTTTGTTAATGGCCTCAGATGGATGCTGTGAACGAGAAAGACATTCTGTGTTGAAAAATTGAAATGGTTCATCCTCAAGAAAACTTTGGCTCAATGACCCGAGATCATGAATTGATGGGTCGACAATTAGGCCAGAGATAGTCGGAGACTGATTGGATCTAAGATCCCCACCGTCCAAAGAATCAAAGGAATAATCATCCATGGTAAAGATGGATGAAATGGTATTTGGTGAGGACATGTGCTGCTGTGCATAATCAGATCCACCAATCTGATTCCTCGGCGGAAGCCATAAACTACCAGAACTGGAAGTCCCAGGTGAGCTCGGGCTGCGAAGAGCACTGTTTGTATTCAAAAGCCCAGTTGGACAAGCTTCATCACCAAAAGCAACTACGTCCTCCCAATGTTGCCTTGCAGATATGACCATGGTGTTGTCATCAGCCTGATTGAAGATACATACGTTATAAGAGACTGATGACAACTACGAGAAGTACCGGAATAGCCAGAAAAATGCACCTTTTCAGCTTCAGATAGCTTTTCTGAGGGAATATATTTATCGTCAGAAAGCAATCCCATCACTTGCCCTCCGATGTTGAAGAGAACACCAGTCTCTGGCTCTGAGGAAGGAGGGCGATAAAAGTATATTGTCTGGTCCAGAGAACAAGTTCGGGCGTGCTCAACAGTAACTTCCCACATTTTACGAGACATACCAGCACCAAGAATCTGCAGATGTCAGGAAATCCTCTGCTCAAACAATTGTAGTTTTCAAGAGCTGAAATGAATCATCCTTGATTGACTCGTTACAAATCAGTCCAAAGTTGAAACAATCTAAACTGGTATTGCTATGAACCCAAGGGCTCGTTAGGAAGACGAAGTAAAGCGAAGTTATTTTGAAGCAAGTAGATACCAAATTTCTGTCAAACAGAAAGGCGTGGTGTTTGAAATAAGAAGCATGCCTGAGCTAGGAGACACTATTGCCTCCACATGACATTTCTTAGAAGAAGCCCATGAGTTCACACTGTTGAACAGGTCTCATACACTGATATTGCACCCTTGAGGCAGATGCTCAATGCGAAATGTGAATAACCTTTCAAAATGTTAATCGGGGTGAAAGAGATCAATTACATTTCGGAGTCTCGAAGGATCAACAGAGAGTAGGATCAAAAAATCTTTCACAGTGTTGACATTAGCCTCACTGAGACGCTTATGAAAAGCTCCATCTTTGCCAATCTTCTCTAATCTCCACACATCGTCAGACAGAGCAGGAGGGTGATGCTTCTTGTACACTGCAAGAAGAATACAGAGTTCAGGAGAAAGTCTTAAATTCATGTCTTGACTCTATAGCGCAGAATAACATGGATGTCGAAATGGTGATACTTTCGTTATTGACTTGACTAGAGTTGTAGCATCGAATTCCCAACTCATGAAATTAAAGACATCACAGACAACAGTTAGAATGCTATGCCCTTGCTGACAACAATATTCCAATTTGGATGAAAAGGAAGAAGCTGATATAACAAGTGTTATGCAGAAAATTCAAGTCAAACAAGAGGAATGTCAAACAAGTGTATGAATGAAGAGAAGTATAGCAAGGGTAAGTTCATTTATGCTCCTAAAAGTACAACCATTCATTGACAATGACATGGAATAGACTGTAGAGGCATTGAGAAAAAAATTACCAAAATGAAAAAACAATGAAATAGATAGCATTGAATGATGACGTCAAACACCTTGATAAACGACAGCCAGACGACCTGATATACTATAAACTCACATTCTCCTCGATGATCCTTGACTACAAAAGATTCTGTTTTCGCTTCCCTTATCCTAGTCCCTTCAAATTTATCCATAACTCTTGCTCCAAGTCTGAACCTGCGGCTCCTTGTCCAGCTTGAGTTATCTGAAAAGGCAATTTCACCAACTAAGCCAACTCCATCTTTGAGTTTCACAACTCCATCCCCTGTAAGAAGGGGTCTCTTTCCTTCCCTCTCTCTAACAATATTATTATCAAATTCTTCAACTGTCCATTTGCTGCCTTCATCTCCATCAAAATCTCCCTCAAGAACCATAATTTCTACATTGGCAGATGATTCAGGGCCAGTATCAACAATTTTCCCAGTAAAACCATCCACTAGAGCTACCTTCATCTTAGAACCGCCATCACCCTCAAGTCGAGCACCAGTAAATATTGGAAGTGAGAGACCATTCAAAAATTGTAACTGTAAACCTCTCGATTCAGAAAGATGCACCTCTTTCCCGAAACTCCTGGAGAATAAGTAGATGACTGTGTTAAGACTCTACAAGCTTTCAGCCCAAGTATTTTCTCATTTGTTTTGCATTTTATTCGATTTAATTTTTATGGAATGATGAGAAATTCCTACCTTCTCATGGCAGTAAAATGATTTCCCAGAGCAAGCTCGATTTCCTCCTTAACCTGTAATGACTTAAGGTCAACCACTATTGCTTCTCAATAAGCAGGCAGTGATGGCATGAAAATGTGCGTAATAGAAACTGCAGGGAAATATGGAATCTGACGAACAATAAAGAACATGTGCTACTGCCTATGTGAAAGCGTTAGCAACAGACCTTTATGCAGCACTTTAAACATCAACACCATCTCACAACAAGGCCTTGCATTCAAGATATTTTCTCAAGTTCCCTTAACAACAATTATATTGAGGCCACCTACATAAAAGATCCAAGCAACTCAGATCCACCTACAACTTCGGGGGCTAATTTATGAGGGCAATGAGCACATAGACAAAAGAATTTGTGAGAACCAGCTCTATACAAAGCAAACGAGATCAACTGGAGATCATAACGAATAGCCATATAAAAGAAGTTTCTCATCTTCATAGCTAGTACTTCCAATATTTGACTTCTATCTTTCCGGAGTTTTGTTGAGAAACGTAGCCCAAATTTTTCACGAAAAAAAAAAAAAACTTTTCAAGTCTGTTCTCTAAGGTTGGATTACCGCTATAATACCCACAAGATTATGTAAGGCAGTTCAAAAATGCCTCCTCTCGTGTACTCTCTTCAGCGAGAGAGACAAATGATTTGACAGGACTGTCCTAAGAATCTAATGTGTTACTCTTATTAGGCTTGGCAGACTGCACAAAATGACAGCAGCTATCATAAATGCAAAGTCACTTTGTTCGAGAGGCAAACTAGTTGGAAAGACAGAAGGGCTGAATAAGCAACGTCAGAACAAACCAATACAAAGGCGGAACAAAAAAACCTCATGCCTTAAACCACAGGATAACTTGAAACGGCAACCCACATATTTGGCTTGTCGGTGCAATCTAAGAGGATACCTACCACTCTACGAACCAAAGGCTCCAGAATTTGCTCCAAGAAATTCCGGACGCGCTGCTTCCTCACTACTTCGGAAATAACACTATACACAACCAATTTATGAATCAGTATCTAAGTCAAGTAAATCAATGAGGACAGCATCAAATGAAACAGAAAGCTTCAAGTAGATCATTCCTCCAATTGCAGGATTTGACGAAAATCAAGTCGGACTCATCTTTCACTTCCTATTCTAGCAGTAGAAGCACAAAATTACTTCGAATATCCTGAACCATCATTAAGCAACAAAGCACCGAGGTCAACAGCGACCAATTCCGACAAGAAATCAGCTAGTTGACCATCACACTTTACCGTCAAAGCGCAAAAAGAAGAGCATGTGCAGCTTCTCCTGATTATGCAAAGACTTGAATAATCCGACAATCCACTGTCGATTGATATCTTCCATGTGTACAGACTAAGGTTTCGCACGACCAGTTAAGGCAGTCCAAATAGAGACAAATTCCCAAGACGAAGATAAAAGCAAGAAGAAGGTGAAGATTTTACTCACTGCTTTAGAGTAGGAAGCCGGCGACGCTTATCCCGGGGGCTATCAGCGCCATCCTCCTTTTGCCGCTTCTGCGACATTAGTTACCGAGAACGACTGAGAAACGCGGCAGCGCGCTACGGAGAACGGAAGCTGAAGTATCGGCAAGCGTGTGCGACGAGGCGGCGCTCGGACAATCGTGCTCGTGCTTCTCCGCTAGCCATTGTCGGCGTTCAATCGCCACCGCAGCCGCGACGCTCCGTCCCCGCGAGACGCCGCGATCATCTTGCGAAGCGAACTGTCCTCGGTCGAGAGCAATGGAAGGAGAGCCGCGACTTCGTGGTCCGAGCCCGTCGCGGGGCGTCGATGGAGATCGGGGTCGAGCTCTGGCCGTAAGAGCGCGATCAGAAAGAGCGAGCGAGCGAGAGAGAGAGAGAGAGCGTGTGGGGTCGGAGAAAGCGCGTTACGGACAATGCTGACAAAGAAGAACCAGGAAGAAGAGCTTTGAAGAATTTTCATGGGTGGGCCCATCCAAGACCGTTACTTTTTCGGGAAGCAAGTGTGGCCGTTGGATCGACTAAGGTGGAAAGTAGAGGGATCCAATTGATGAATTCTTGCCAACACATCACTCGCCCCCTTTCGCCAGTCAACGAAATTTCATTCAAGCACAGGCAGCACAAAGAAGCTTTTTTATGGTCAAGTCAAAGCAGATTTTTCACCCCACTAGAGGGATGGCCTTGCAGAAAAGGAGAGATTGGCTTTTGCATCACCAACTCACATTGCATCACGTCCACACAATGAGCATCAGTAAACTGACAAGCGCACTGTAGTGGATGCCCTTCAACATGTAGAATATCTCATTGGCAATCATCTATAAAGTCAATCGTTTCATCAACTCTACGGCGCGATGCAGGGGGGTTTCCACTTGTTTACATTACAAGGATGAAAGGGAGATGCACACGTATCCTGCTAATTCTACTTCTATTTTAACTCCTAATCTAGTCGAGGGCTAACTTCTAACACTGAAAGAATCCCTGTGTTTGTAAGTCGAACAGTCCGTGTAGGACCAACCTCTGATTATTGCTCCCCAGTTGAAAAAGAATTATGCAATGTACACAATGTACACTGTATCATAAGAACAACCAGAGCCCACAGTAGCCTGCCATGCTGCATGATCTTCGTCTACAAGTGCTGGAGTCGACACCACAGTCTTCATCAGTCAAACACCTGTGATTGCCAAGTTTATCGGGGACGTGACAAGCGCTCTCCATTCTCTCTTTGTGTGAAGGGGTGCTCAATGCAGGACAGAGTTGCAAAGACATGGCACTTCCTCGTCTTGTTTGCTTGTCCGTCTGCTTAAGCCAAAAATGCACAAGATTACATTGATTTGACACTTTCTAAGACTCAGAACAGGGAACATCGAGGGGCAAGGATCCTGATGTTTGATCAGCTGACAAACAAAGGAGCTATACAATTTAAGCAACAGCAACTTATGAAACAAACGAAGCATGAGTTGCCAAGGGTCAATTTTCGTTTTGGCTATAAGGAGAGATGAGCACCTTAACAAAGGTCCAGTTGGTAGGAATGAAGGTCTCGGGAAGCCTCTCTTGCCAATCTCTCAATACAGGAAGAGGGTGTCCCTCTGTTGTGAATACATAGTTCTGATTGACCAAAAACTGATCATCAAATAGAAGATACAAATACTTGCACCTGCAGAAGATTCAGGTGAAACTTCAGCATACGCTAGTTTCATGGGCATATGCATTGAAAAAGCTGTCTTACGTTTCAGCGAGAAAGAAACTGTGCTGATGGTCTTCCAGTTGCATGGTTGTCACGTCCCTCACGCTTGCAAATCCTCCTTCCACTTTTGTATATAGATTAAGGGAATTAACCATTGACTCACCCACTTCGATGTACCATGGATCTTATAACAAGCCAAATATTTAATGATCAGGATAAAAACATAGAAAGTACAAGAAGGTGACAAAATAGACATGCGGACAATTTTACACCATCGTTGGACTGAGATTACCAGATAAATTATGCTTTCATCACGTGCAGGAATGTACTTATGCTCCTCTTCCTAGTTTATCGCACTAAAACTTTAACTCATGAATCACAACAGATTGTATGTAATACTTAAGCATTTCAATTTCTGTTTTGTTTGTTCTAGCTAAATATGAAAGTTTTGAGCCAAAGTTGGTTTATTTAACAAATCAAAAGAAGAAACGTCGTCACGATTGTATCCTTTCTTTTTCCCAATTTCCCAATTCTCTCTCTCTCATATGCACCCACCCCAACACCCACACCCACACCCAAACCCAAACCCACACCCACCTACCCCCCCTTACCTTTGTAACATCAAGTTGAAAGTAAGACAGATGACACCAAAATTACAGACCTCTGGTTAATCTCTCCCTGTCTCTGTCTCTGTCTCTCTCTCTCAGACACACACATCAAGTTGAAAGTAAGACAGATGACACCAAAATTGCATACCTTCAGTTAATCTCTCTCTCTCTCTCTCTCTCTCTCTCTCCACACCCCCATCACATTAAGTTGAAAGTAAGACAGATGACACCAAAATTGCTGACCTTTGGTTGCTTGATATAAGTAGAATGTGGACTCGGCCAATTCAGGTCGAAGAGGATAGTACTTCTCTGTTGGATGAACCATTTGATGATCAAGCAAGTACCTTTCTGGTATTACGCCAAACTTCTTCCACACTTGAACAAATTCACGATGTGTGGAATTTGCAGCGGCAATATCCCCAACAAGAACCTAATCATGTTAAAGTAACATTTGGGATTATGAAAGTTCCTGAAGCTTCATCCCATAATTCTCTATAGGACATAGTTTACTTGCCTGTAACCCAGGCCAAAATGCTTGAAGGCTTGTCAGCTGCCAGTGAGTTGCTTTTCCTGTTCTCATATCAGCTTCATGGTACCTATTTAGAAAATTAATTATATTTGCATCGCCATAAGTCAACTTGTAAAGCTAGTAAAAATAAGCTAGCCTGTTTTATTGTTGATGGTAAAATACAAGCATATCGATTGTATATGCTGCCCTGCCTAACTCCTTTAGTAGTCAGACAAAATTCAGTTTACAACTCCTACCTCTAATTTTCCTTAATATGTCTATAGTTGCGTATTTATTGCATGATTTCATGTGAAAAATATACCAATGAAAGTTGAAACAAGGAGAGTTTTACTGATTAATTTCATTAGATTCCGCTAGAGCAGTTTCCTTACAAAGTGTAGTGAGAACATAATCAAGAAAGTGCCCACAAAAGCTGACATTCAACTTATCTTCTATTGGTAAATGATGAAGAACCTCCGAATTTTAAATGCATGTAAAAAGCACAAGAATGCTTTAGTGTCCACAACTTTTCCACCAAAGCAAACCTAGTATGCACAAATATTTGACCAGGCAGAAATATAAATAGAATATCATCGGTGAAATAAAAGTGCCCATTGTACCAAGGACCATGTCTGAAGTATTTCTGCACAGCAAGATAAGCGGAGTGAAACATTCTCCAGTAGTCCTCCTTCCCGAATAAGATATACGCTTTGCATAAATACTCATAAAAAGAATCAACTCCTGCGCGATTATATAGAAGGCAAAATCAGAAGAATTTAGGGCCATTGTGAAAGCCCCTAGATACTTTAAATTATGTAACTAACAAGGTAATAAAGGTGCTTCTTCGACAAATCTAATTAACAAATAGACACAGCACCTTAAATTACACAAGTACAGAGAGACCAATACCAGCCCCAATCCCAGAGGAATACTCAATCCATTCTCCTGTTTCCACATCCAGAGTTGTCCCCATTAAATTTAAGGAACTCCTCATGCTCCATAATTTGCGAAGTGCACGTAAAGCAGCAGACTCAAACCTGGGGTCTCCAGTTAGTCGTGATAATGTGCCCATTTCAAGAATTAATGAACCTGAACCGCCCACAAAAGTGAACAAATGTCAGCAGCAACACAGGACAGTACGTCATAATTATCTGTAAATAGTGAGGACCTCACCACACCCAGAGGTGCTCGTTTCAGTAGTCTCATCAGCTGTTACTCCAAACTGTAACACAATTTTGCAGTGATCCAAAGTGAAAATCTTTTTTGAGAAAGGACAGGCATATGAAAAATGCATAAGATAGTTTACTACAGCAGCCAGAACTCTGATAATGCATTTATTTAAAAGGTATTGAATAAACTATAGGAAATGAGGATCTCTGCCACTTAGTCCAATGAAGTAAACTTTTCTTCATCTTCTCTTGTTGACAAAATATAATGCTGACAACAAAAGGAAGGCCATAAAAAGATGAGGTATATATGCACAAAGGAAACAACCAGCATCTCCCGACCCCATAAGGATTTTTCCCTGTCTTTTAATACCTGCCGGAACAGCTTTTGCACCTATCCGATATAACCAGTAGCTCAGTCTAACTCATTTTAGCCACGGAAGAGAAAACTTGCCTTAAATTAATGATACAAACAGATATAATGCATCATTAGTTCACAATAACATTGTCAAAGGTCCAGATACTCCTTTCACATAGAACTTGATACTTTACTCAATGAACCTGTAAGAAGTTTAAACTGCCATGCCTTTAACGCTTGGAATGAGAAACTGATGATCTCTAATAGCACCAGGCGCATATGCTAGACCTTCATAGTTGTTGGTTACTATATCTTTGCCTTGAAACATCCCTATATTGTACCTTTAAATTAATCCAAGCGTATGGCAATCCAGTCGGTGTATCAAATGCAGGTAGAAAGCGTTCGCCTAGATCTTTTGCTAGGAAAAGCAGCTGGTTCTTGTAAGATCCTTGAACCAACCTGTGGGTAGATTCGGTGGCAAGAATATGAGCAGAAACAAGTCCTCCAAGAACTCTTATGTTGCACTACACAATAACAGTTAGGTGAAGAAAGATTATTAAAAATCTCATTGGAAAATCTCATGACATTCTTTATTAGCAAAGTTGCTATACCAATTCTTTCTCGTTAAACACAGACATCCATTAATATTTATGATGTACAGTTTTAGATATCAAAAATCAACATTGAGAACTGAGTACCTCAAAAAGATTTATTCGTGCATCAACATCAAATTTTAGATTTTGAGAAAGCCACAAAACTGCCTTCTCAAACTCGGTGTTATTCCCCAATATAATAAGGCTGCAAGAGAGAGAGAGAGAGAGAGAGAGAGAGAGTTAGCAAGATGGACTAGAAACTGGAGCTAACAACGCACAAAACAATTATAGCTGTCAATTTGTGAAAATACAAGGGTGTTCCGTACATTTGAATAATGACATCAACAGCTGACAAAAAGATCCACAACAAACCTAGATAACGATTCTATCAGTGTAAGGGCGGATCCATTGTAGTCTTGTGGTAGGTGCTCAAGCTGAAAAGAAAGCACCAAGAGGATGAATTGTCATCAAGCATCTCAAACTGATTTATTACTCAATTGCTGAGCCAATCAGTTATCACCTTAAGATTGCCAAGCTCACTAAGAGAGTCTGTGAAAGTTTTCGTTAGAGGCTTTAGCTCATCATGCTGGGAGAAAAAAAAAAACAAGCATCATTCAACAGAACAATAAATTTGCGGTCCCTTGATCTCCAAAAATAAGGAAGGAACAGCAACTGACTGGAAAAGCATGGGTCATGTAGTTGTCATATGCATGGTAGAACCTGAAAGAAGAGATTGAGTCAAAAGAATCCTACAATCAATCAAGATGCCATTTATGCCTGGCAGAATGGCAATGACACTTGAAGATCAGATGAACTTGCATTACACATTATTCTTTATCAAAGATTGCCATGCGAAACACAATCCTCTTCAAACTGATTACTGACAGTGAGTATGAAGAATTAATAACAATCAAGTCCTAGCCATATTGAAGTCCTTAACAGGGAAATCAACATCCCCATCAAGTGCACTTCCCATACAACTGGTTCAGTTCAATCACATCCTCACGAACTACAGTACATACCCAATAACATATTCAAGAATTGGCACAGATCATCGTGGTTAAATGGAACAAGAATCAACTGGGTCAAAGGGGTAACGAAATTTCCAACATACATCCGGCGAACTTTTTCCCTCAGGAGCCTCCTCTTAGCTTCCCAGCGCGAATCCGACGCGGAAACGGACCGATCAAAGAGAGCCGGCGAGAGCACGAGGAACGTCATTAGCAGCAGAGTCCTGAAATTGCAAGGAAACATGTTCTCTCGGGGTACGTGGGTTCGGACAGCAGCGCGTGGGTTCTGACGAGAGAAGAAAGCCCGGGGATTTGCTTCGGACTGCGAGGTGGTGCGAGCTATAAAGAAGGGAGGGGCGGGCACCGGACAGATCTTGTCTAGAAGAATGAATGATCACGGAGTCATGATCCCGGTCGTATTTGACGTCGACTGGTTCGAGGGGATACGCTTATTTTGACGGCATTACAAGACGGGTACAAAAAAATTAATGAGAAATCCGGGAACCAAAATTACAAGATAAAAAAAAAGTCATTAATCAGATCAATAAGCAAGTTGATATATTTATATAGAACTTGCTCATTGTGGATTTACAAAAAGTTTCTTCACATTTATACAAATATTGTTGATTGCTCGTAAATATTATTATTTATGATTTGTAAATATGGAAAAGACATCGCGTCACTTGAAAATGAACACTATTGATTGTTGTTGTTATATTATGCAATTACTTTCTCCGTCAAAATAGTTAGCTAAGTGATGGAATCCCGAATTACTTTAGATCGCAACAGAAAAAATCAGACGTACAATCTATAATGTTTGATAATCGAGGAACAATCTATAACGTTTGGTTACATCCGACAAATTAATCGGACGTATTTTAAATGTAAGCAATTTCATGTCAGGTAGCATATTTTTGTAATAAGTAAGTCTGCATATGTCAATGATCGGTATCATTTTCATTGCTTCATGGGCCAAATCTATTCAAAGTGGATATCACAAAGAGAGAAGAAACGCCCTTCTTGCTCAAAACAGTGTAATTTTAGGATATCACGGTGAACTTTTTTCTGACAGTAGCTCGGACTCACCCTTACACTTGTGAACGCCATCGTCACTCGTCAGTAATGACAAACGCACTCGTTGACTTCTAGATCTCGACAGACATCCGCCATTGACTTGGCGCATTTCTGCTTCCTCTGGGCAAATTTCTTATAGGAACCGTCGTGTCCACCCTGACTGGCCATCATGAAATGCACGTTTGCGATGAAAGAGCCGATGCTTGTGAAAAGAACTGAAGTGGATGAGGAAGAAGAGCAAGAACAAGTCTATCTAGTTTATTGCTGATGGCCCTTCCAAATTCAGGCATGTACAAATCCAGAATACAGAACTCAGAACAAATGAGTAAACGAAGTGGCAAAAGAGAGAAGCAGAAACACAACTCAATTATCAGCATCACTCACCCGCTGAATAAAGTAATATGCACACCTACATATGCACAAACTTGCCCAATCATAGCAACCAAAAATTCCAGCAATGGACTGACATTCCCTCCTCGAGATTTCTGCGGCAACAATGTTGGCATCCACTTTCACTCCGCAAAATGGTAATTTAGCTTTAGTAAATGAAATCACGAGTTTCCCCTCCTTCCATCAGCAGTTCATGACTGAATCTGTTAACTGCCACTTGATCTTCCCAGATACTCAGAGCCTGAATTGGGAAAGGAAACTGACATAATGAACAAGTAGAACTAGGTAGTGTTTGCACCATACAGATTTCTCCCATCAGAATCGAAGACACCAAATCTGTAACGGGTCCTGTTATATCCGCCTGATTCCAAGGGCACCAACCGGTCAGGATCCTCTTCCTCACCTTGCTCACTTCCTTTCATTATTTCCATCAACCTCCTAGCCTTCTCTCTTGCTCGATCGGTCCCCTTCTCCTCAACCTTCCTCAAGACCTCCACTGCCTTTGCATCCATTGCCAACCCTCTAAACCTCATACTCCCATGACTCATTGCGTAGAGTGCTGCAACGCAATTCTCTCTGGTTGCCTCAGACTCCACCTCCTTCCCTCTCAAAAGCTCAACTAGAATCCCCACTGCATTGGCGTCAAGCATGGCTGACCTTCCCTCCACACAAGCAGCCAGATTGCACAAAATGAGCAATACCCGGTTGGACAAGTTCCTAACTCTCGCCATTGCCAAAAGAGCAGGCGCCGCATTAAGCTTCACCAATTTGATCCTATTGCTCTGCACCAGAGTCAAATTATACAGAGCAAGTGCCGAGTCATGCCTGGTGCGCTCACTCTCCGATCTAAGTGCATGTAAAAGGGGTGGCAAAGCACCTAAGACTCCAATCGCCATCTTGTTGTCGTCCTCCAAAGCTAAACTAAACAACGCGCCTGCAGCATGCTCTTGCGCTTCGCTTATACCTCCCTTCAACAAATCGATCAACAGCGGCACAACCCCTGACCTCACTATTTTCACCTTGTTCGTGTTCTCAAGCGACAAATTGACCAGCGAAGCAACGGCATTCACCTGCACCGTGTTATGCCGCGCGGCTAGAAGCGCCTTGAGTGCGGCAATCATCCTTGGCGTGCACAGAGAAATCCTGCAGTCCTCTTTCGTCCTCGTGATCTTCCTCAGCAAGAGCACACCCTGCTCTTGGTCGAGAAGCTCGGAGCTCTCCAGCTTCGCCAACAAGTTCTCCTCTTCCGGATTAGAAGCCGAGCCCAAGGTCTCCCTCTCCACAATTTCGGAGGAGCTCCACGGCAAGAAACAGGAAGGCCTCGTGGTCAACGTCAATGGAGTCTCCGGGCTCGCCGTGACCACCACGGATTCATCCGACGAGCTCGAGTAAAAGTGGTTGACCCGGGGACCAACCGCACTCACGGCGTGCGAGAATATCACTGGCGGATTCTCCGCAACTCCCTTCAGCAGCTCCACCTCCGATGCCCTAATCTCGCCCCTCGGCTCCTGTTCCTTCTTCCCCTTCTCCCTTTCCTCGGCGGCGATCTTGGACCGCACGACCCTCTCGACGGAGCAATAATCTGGCGCCTGTGGTGGCTGGGACCCCGATTTGTCGCACCAATTAAGGATCGTCCTTTGGAGGGCCTTATTTGGGATAAGAGCGGTGAAATCGAGCCTAGAATCATCGTCATACAGAGCCGGCGAGAAGCCCAGCTCCTTGCACACTTCTGCGCAAACCCGCTCGAAGGTCTGGCCCGACGAGACGACGACGGGCTCCGCCATGATAGACCCGGTGATCGGGCACAGAAACTCTCGCGGCGGGTCCTTCGAGGCGGAGGAGGAGCGGCCAAGGGAGATGATCCACCGGTACTTTCTTCCGTTGCCACTGCCCATTGCTCGAAAAGGAAAGGCGACGGTGGAGGATGGGATGAACTCAAGAGAGAGAGGAGGCCAGAGCTGAGGGTTTGGGAAGTGGGGACATAGACATTCTCGCCGTCCACGGTGCTTCTCTCTCTCTCTCTCTCTCTCTCTCTCTCTCTCTCCGCGCGGTGGTGGCGACTGTAATTAGCGAGAGAGGAGATAGCGCGGAGGATGGCTGCGCAAGAGTTGACTTTGACTAGTATAACAGGAGGAGATGGCGGAGCCGGCCGTCATTGTTCGTTATGACTACATTTATCTTCTTCTAATTTTTCTTTTGTATAATATCATATCTCGTCCTCCTATTTATATTTTTGTGCGATTGAGTCCTTTTCTTTTAATTCGTACATGTTAAATTATGTGGCTTGCCTAATACCATACTTTGCACGAGTTTTTTATCTTTCGAAAATCATTTAAGCATATATGAAATTAGAAAATAAAATTCTAATATAACTAATTATTCATGGTATAATTACTACATTTGAATATAATTATAATGTACAGTCAATTCATACTTAAAGAGAGATTTTAAGAAATCATCTCATTAATAGTTCAGCAAAAGTAAAGAGCATTCTATACTTTCCCATCAAAATCTATAATACTACATGAATTTAAAAAATTACGAAAAATGCATGTGAATTTACTTATCAAAACTTCCTTGTCGTGAAAGTTTTCAACATCTTTTTATTTAAAATATGTGAGTATTTACTACAAAACAAGCTGTGAAGCACCTTTTTGTATATACAAAATAAAGCCAATGTGCTTGCCGACAAAACCATTTTTCCTTGGGAACTACAACAATTTTCAAGTGACAACTGAACTAATTTCTTTGCAACAACAAACAAAATCGTGCCAACAAAACTAGTTAGGAACAAGTATGTATAGAAGAAAAAGTTACGTATAACTTAGTATGCAGTATTATTTATTAATTTTTAATTTATTTAATATAATCTTTAAACTTTCGATATATATTTAATATAATTCCTAAGTTAAGTAAATGTTAAATATCCCCAAAATGACATTGAACATTTTTTTCATTGAAGTCATATAAAAAAATTGATAGATTATATTAAATAAATTAAAAATTTAAGGACGATAATGCACATATTATTTTGCCTATTTATAGAGATAGATGAAAATAAGGATTTTGGGAGCAAGATAGATGAACACGCATCACCCCCTCAAGCCCTTTTTTTTTTACTTTTTTTTTTTCTAATTTTATTCTCTTTTCATTTTCAAATTGACAAGTAGCGATTTCATTTATTTTGCCCATATTGACTTTCCCTTCTTCTTATTTAAAATATTCATCACGTCATCCATGTCTTTTCAGGAAAAAAATTTAAAGATATTTATCACTTTTTGTAATTCCTGAAAAATGTCTTGAGTGAATACACAAAACATTTAGGAAATATATATATATATATATATATATATATATATATATCTCGTATTTTTTGAAGTCGATGAAAATTTTGAAAAAAAAAAACACGAGAGAAAATGCAATAAATATGGAATCTAGATGAAGAGGAAGATCATAAAATGAATATGCAACTGATATCCAGCGTCAGTCTCGTTCCGCCAGTCGAGTCGAGTCTTTCTTCCTCTTCTTCAGCAAAGAAGGACGACAATCGCAGCGAAGCCGACTTGGCAGACTTGGGATCGCCATGTTAGTTTCGCGGTGCAAATTTCCCGGCATTTCCACACCGTTATCTGTTGGGACTTTCGTCAAACACCTGGCGGTCCCTATATCGACGAGGCTACCCTGTGCTCTGGTCAGTGCAGAAGGCGGGGCCAAGAGCAGCGCTGCTCGGTGTCCGAAGTTCCAGACCCTGAAGAATCATCAGAAAGAGCAGATGCACATCTACGTCGACGCTCTCCTTGAGTGGAACCAGGTTTTCCGTCTCTTCTTTGTCTCTTCTGTATAAACACCCGGCGACAAAGCAAGAAAAGGCGTGTTTTTTCTTTGAGAGCTTTGTGTCTTTGACGCATTGAGGTTAAGGAAAAAGGAAATTGTCGCGCAGAGAATGAATCTGACAGCTGTCAAAGAGGCGGATGAGGCGATGGAGAGGCACGTCGAGGACTCTTTATCGATTATCCCTCCAATGCGGGACTCTTATCTATCGCAATGCGGTGCTTCTTGCGGTAACATTAGAGTGGTTGACGTTGGGAGCGGCGCTGGGCTTCCTGGACTTGTCTTAGCAATTGCAGAGCCTGGTAAGCATATCAGTTCGTCAGTCGTATCATTATGGCCGACTTTTGTGGAAGTCATAGTCGCACAGTCAGTTGGATATGATATGGTTTTGCTCACTTTTTGAGATTTGGGGATGGTGGGACGTTTTGATCCTTGTTACAAATGCACTGAAGATTGGCAGGTGACTCTTGTTGAGTCTATGAGAAAACGTTGTGTTTTCTTGGAGCATGCGGTCAATCTAGCTGGGTTGTCCAATGTTGAGGTCGTGAATGGAAGAGCTGAGGTACGAGTTCCGCGTCTTTCTATGATTACGGACTTATCCATTAAAATTGAGAATATTCCGTTGTTTCATGTTGGAAGTTTGGAGGATTCTGGTAATGCTGCTGTGGTGCCTATTCTGAAAATCTGTTCTTGTGCAGGATATTGGTAATGATTTGTGCTTCAGAGAACAATTTGATGTTGCTGTTGCAAGAGCTGTAGCCGAGATGAGAGTCTTAGGTGATAAATGGATGTTATTAGAATCTAATTTCATTCTCTCAGTTTGCAACTTCTTAAGCTAGTGCTTATACTTGTTGCATTTCCAGCTGAATACTGTCTCCCACTTGTTCGTGTCGGTGGCTTGTTTGTGGCTGCGAAGGGTCACAATCCAGAGGTTTGTACTTTTTCTCCTTTCATCAATATTTTTGGTGCTTCAATTAGCAGGATATTTTTAACTTGGTCTATCTTTCTGTCTCACCATCACACTGAGTTCTAAAACAATTCACCAGAGTAATTCCATTAAGGGTGAGATTTTACATTTGCCAGAAAATTTCCTGTGGTAGACATTAGGTGACAATTGCATTAACTTTTCTTCATTGGGAAATTGAGCAGGATGAAGTTAAAAGTGCTGAAACGGCAATTCGGTCAATGGGCGCTTCCCTTTTGCAAGTCTGTGCTGGTAAATATTCCGTATTTCTAGCCGATGAAAACATCCCTGGAGTTTGCTTTTATGCATGAGAATTTTTTGCTAGTGCCTGTAGCGGTTGATAATCAGGCAGGCAGGCCTGTTTTATCTGGTAGATTTAGGAGTAATACAACTTCCTGCATAAAACATAGAGCATCGGTAATCTAGAAAGAAAGGGAGATCGGTGGACAGTGCTATGCTGTGATAGTAGGAATAAGAGTATTAGGTTTACTAGTCTCATGCGCAGGACTAATTAAGCTGGTACAGCATGTGAATAATCGTGAGAAATGTGAAGCCAAATTCACTTCATCTAAGACACTATCAAACAAACTGATTAAGTTGTCAGCATTCTCCTCTCAATGCAAAGTAGGCTATGGGAGAATAATTTTTGTGCCATTATTCTTCTGCGGATTGAGATTGAAGTTTGGAGGATCCATTCCACTTCATGCAAAATATATGAGTTCATCATGCTTATTTCACGAGTTATATTGATGTATCCATTGTAATTGGATCCAGTTGAATCCCATGGTCCATACGGCCAGAGAACCGCCATCATCTGTTTGAAGGACCAGCCCACACCCAGAAAGTATCCCCGCCGTGCAGGCACACCAGCGAAAGAACCACTGTAAACATTCATGTGGCCATCTGCCGTTCATCGCAAGCTATTTATGAAAGTGTGATTCTTCGTCGAATTCATTCAGCGTCATTAGCAGTTTATCAACGAATTGATTATTGTAATGTTAGGTCTTACTTAGCATGGAGAGTGTTTATACCTGCCACATGCAGCATCTGGTGTAAGATTTCCTGTGTATTCTAGACTTGTAATAATATCAACAGAGATGAGCTTTTTGACCTTGGTCCATCCACATGTGATATTCAAAAGGTCATCACCACCGGCCCAATCTGATTGGCCTGGCCTTATAACAAAAACAGGATACTTATGTGGGAAAAAGAAAGAAAATAAAAAAAAGGTCAAATATCACAAAAATTTCCAAAATTATACTTATTGTGACACTATATTTCAAACTAATTTTTTGTGCCACCAAAATCTCTATCCTCACTGATTGTGATACAAATATTTCTAACTTTTCTTTGTCAAAAACTTAAATTTGTATATGTATAATATATATGTATTTTTATTTCAATTTGATTTAAAATAAATTTATCATATTAATATAAATTTGATTTTTTTGTGTTACGAAAAAAATTTAAAATATTTAAATCGCGATGTGAAAATTTAGGATACCATGCATAATTGGGAGTGTTTTATAGGATTTATTCTGAAAAAAAAAATGAAGCAACTATACTAACAAAAAGACATACAAAATCCAAATGAACCCCCCACGTCATCCTTGTTGACGTCTTTCTCCTCTCTGCAAGAGCCAATGCAGTCTGCAGTGTTTCTCTCTCCGGCCGGCCTCGAAGTTTTGTCTCGTTCTTCATCTGAGAATCTGAACTCTCTCTCGCTCTCTCTTTCTGTGTTTGACAATGCATAAGCTCTCTATAAACTCCCGCGGCCTCTCTCCCAGTCCTGCACTCCCCATCCCTCACCTCCTCCTCTCCCTTTCACCGCCGCCGCCATGGCACGGCCTCCGTCTCCGGCCGTTTCCCTCGCCCTCGTCCTCCTCCTCAGCATCGCCTCCTCGGCTCGGTGCTCCACCGCTGGAGTCGGGTACATGTCGCCGCTCCTCGAGATTCAGGATCGCGAGCGCGCTCCGGCCGCGGTCCAGCTGGCCGCGGCCCGCGGTGTGCTCCGGCGGTTGCTGCCTTCGCTTTACTCGAGCTTCGAGTTCCGCATCATTTCTAAGGTACTCAATTCATGAGTACTAGCGTTATCTCCTGGGATTGGAAGCTCGTAACAGTTTTTTTTGAAATGATTTCGCGCGACATGAAATGATCGGACTGAGTCGGTGTATTATCGTGTGATCACTCTCGTTTTGAGAGCAAAGTCGTGCGTCGTGCCATCGGGTGCATGTCTTTCATGAACTTGCTTAGATATTTGAGTGAAAGTTCTGTAATCAGAATTCCTATATGTTAGTCGATCAAAGCTTATAACCGTTTACTGCTTGACTTTCAATTGATTGCAGTGGAGAAAGATTATAACCATTTACTAATATTTGGTTCTTTCAGGATGAATGCGGTGGTGAGATTTGCTTTATGATAACGAATCATCCTCCATTTGGCAGACGTGGCACTGCTGAAATATTGTAAGCCAACATCCCTTGTTCGAATGTTGTTTTTTTATGTTAAAGCATTAAAAGGCATGTTAGTCAGTTCACTGGTAGTTTCTGTCGTGTCATCTTGGTGAATGTCATTAACACTTCGCTAGCACTAGAAAAGATAGGCACAGCTTGCAAAATTTTACCTCAAAATCATGAAGTGTCTGCTCCCCAAATCCTCAAAGCCCTCGTCTTTTCCTCATGAAAGTCATAATGCTTCATGGATCTCCATCCATTCCCAATCTTCATTTTTCTTTGGCAGTTTAGCACACATCTTTGTTGGGGTTATTATTAATATGGTCGATGTCTTCATGGACGATCATGAGTGAGAACTTGTTGAGGAAAGTGCTGAAAGGACAAATAGTTCCTCTGTTATTTCAAGAGTTGCCAATTCTCTTTTTTCGGGCCTTTTCTTTCTCTTTCCATTCTTGACCATGGTTTTACTTTTAAATAGGATTTCCGGAGTAACTGGGGTGGAGGTGTTGGCCGGTCTACACTGGTACTTGAAGTACTGGTGTGGTTCACACATTTCTTGGGACAAAACTGGTGGTCTGCAAATGGATTCAATACCAAAATTTGGTTCTCTTCCCCCTGTTCAGAATGCTGGCATTGTTGTTCAGAGACCCATTCCTTGGAGTTACTATCAAAATGCTGTTACATCAAGCTGTAAGATTCTAGCGAGAATATTAATGTATACTTTTTAGGCAGTCATCCTATGGCAATTTTATGAGCTCCTGATGCAATGTTAATATGATGATAAAGTTGTATTTTGGATTTGGTACTAGCCTAACTAGATCTATTGTGATTTGGGAAGATTCTTTTGCTTGGTGGGATTGGAGAAGATGGGAGAAGGAAATTGATTGGATGGCTCTTCAAGGTGTCAACTTACCACTGGCATTCACTGGGCAAGAGGCTATTTGGCAAAAAGTTTTTCAGGTATTGTTTTTGTACTTCCGATAAAATTATATGAACAAACTGACACTTGTTATTTGCAAATTGTGGATTATTCACTGTTCAAAAGTATTTGCCTGTCTTGGCTTTTTGTATTTCTGATGGATAATGATGCAGCTGCTTGGCAACTCAGCATGATGCTTTGGCTCTCAGTTGTGACTTTATTCTCTACGGAGACTTAAGTTAGCATAGAGCCATAGAGCGAAGGAGATACCATAAATCAACTTTACACTGTTAATATAGGATATATTCTATCGTTGCCTCTGTTCTTGTCTGTGGTTCCCCTCACTAGTGCTTTGAGAAAGAATCATTCAAAAGCCATTTTCCACGCAGTTTAAGAATATTTAATGTTTTTTAAGTCACGGCAACTTTTACTAGGATTTGTTACTTTGCCTCTGGATCTTGCCGCTTAATTTGTTGAGGCATCTGCTGTTGATTTAATTCAGACGATGAATATTAGTAGTACATAATATTTCTCTGAAAAGTGCATTTTAACATGCTTCATCATGTCTGATTTGGTATTATCCTCCATATTTCTTTAGCAGAAGTTTAACGTAAGCACGTCAGATCTGAATGATTTCTTTGGAGGTCCCGCATTTCTTGCCTGGTCTCGCATGGGAAATTTGCATGGGTGAGCTATATTTTCTCAATTGCTGATCTTACTGCCGGTTTTCTGATCAACATTTTTTTAGGTTTTAATAAGCATGTTGTCTATGTTTTGGCATTTCTTAGACTATTTCTGATTTTTTTCAATGATCCGCTCACTCTTCGTGACAGGTTTTGCTTTTGACTTTGCAGTTTGTGTCTTTGTGTGTCTTCTTTATAGATAGTTCTTTGCTCCTCAAAATAATCAGATTGAGATGGTTGAAATGGTAAAAAGGCTTTGTCAAATGTTCCATCAAGAATGCATGTTAAATAGCCACCAAAGTACTCTCTTCGTCGCTTTGTTCTCATTGATTTTAGTAGTTCCTGTCATAATTAGTGAGCTTATATTTAGCACAGATGGGGTGGACCGCTACCGCAGAATTGGTTGGACCAACAATTACGTCTGCAGAAAAAAATTCTGAGAAGAATGTATGAACTCGGGATGACACCAGGTACCACGTCGACTGAATATTGGCCTGCATTTTGAAGTTGACTTCTTCTATCACTTGGAAGCTTCTCATCAACATGGATTGATTTGATATATGTTATTTTAGACTCAACTTTATCTCATTTTCCCTGCAAAAAAAAAAAAAGAGTCTCATGGGATGTCAGTTGATTGTCATTGTTCACAATCTCATTCGGTTGAACTTGTCTAGTATTATGTAGTCACTTAAGCATTTGAGGTCTCTGAACGCAACATTTAATGTCCTCAACTTTACTGCTGAGAGAATTGCAATGCAAAGGGAAATCAGGCAGGACTAGTTTTATTGAGAAAGTTTCTTTGACAAAAACACAAGTATAACATAGTATGGAGTCTTTATAAGCATCTCACTTGGTCTAGGTGTCTTGTAATTCAACACTTTATCTCTCTTGCAGTCCTTCCAGCCTTTTCTGGGAATATTCCAGCAGCACTAAAAGATATATTCCCTTCAGCAAAGATCACTCGCCTAGGGAACTGGTGAGCATCTGCTTTGGCAACTTGAGTTGGAAATTTCTCCTGGATTTCCTGCAATAAGAAGATGTCAGTAACGTGCACAGCATGTATGTTGAGTAATTTTAATTGCCTGTCTCAAGAGGAACGTCTGTGGCTATGCAGTGTCCATGAAATCATGACCATGATCCATTAAACAAAGTAGCACATGTCCAAGCATCTGTCATCTTGTTTATTTAAGTTCGCGTGGCTTTATCATGGGCATTAGAATTTCGTTTTAGTTTTCTTGCTGCATCTGTTGAACATGTTTTTAGGTTTTCCGTTGAGAGTAATCCAAGATGGTGCTGCACTTATCTTCTTGACGCAACTGACCCCCTCTTTGTTGAGATTGGACGGGCATTCATTGAGCAACAACTGAGAGGTATGCATAGTTCACGTTGTTGTATATGAAAGGCGTCTTCTTTCTCCATAGTTATCTTCTTTTTCCTGCTTCTTTCTCAGAATATGGAAGAACTGGTCACATTTACAACTGGTAAGAACTCTCGTCATTTTACTGATGTTTGCTCTGCCCAATTGAAGCTATTGCGGATGTTTTTTATTATGCTGATGTTACCTGCGGTATTGTTTCAAATACTTAAATTTTTGAAGCTGCTAATGGAGTGCTGCACACTTGTGGCATTCATGATGCAAGTGCAAAGTTGGCGATTGACATGCCTGTAACCAATGCCGCTCTTTTAGGTTTGGATCTGGTTCTAGCCTAAATAAGCAGTCTATGCTTGGATTTTCTGCTTCGGATTTTTATTTGGTAAATAGCAGTATTGGCTGCTGTAGAAATACCATAATGGCCAAAGCCCTAGGCTGGTACAGGTATTCATTAATTGCGGTAAATGTCTGAATGAATTGTTTGATGAAACGCAGGGAACCGACAGTAAATGACATTAATTCTTTTGGAACAGTAAATTGACCCAGTCAAAATATATCCGTAAATGGTGATCTAAAGTACATCAAGTACTTGTGCCTTCTTCTGTCTACCTTCTGTTATGTATAGGCCTCTTCCATCTAGGGCATCGCATAGTGAATATTTGAGGTTATTGCAGTGACACCTTTGATGAGAACACTCCGCCTATAGATGAACCGGCATATATATCTTCATTGGGTGCTGCAATCTTTGAAGGAATGCAGAGTGGCGATGCTGATGCAGTCTGGCTGATGCAGGTGTGAATTCACCTCCACTAACAAACAAACTTTCTTTGGCAACTAGGAGATTTCTATGTGCCAAATTTATGGTTTGAATATCTCTATGATAGTTTTTCACATCAGTCCAATTTGAGGTAGTCTGCTTTGTCTTCTCTTTAGGGATGGCTGTTTTCTTATGATCCATTCTGGAGACCTCCCCAAATGAAGGTGAGATATGCCGCCATCAAATTGCTGTGAAATTGCCTGCAGTGCAATCTCCAAGAAAACAAAGGAACTTGTGCAGCCATATTGAACAGCCACTATGTCGGTTTCTTCTTTTTGAATATTTAGACAACTTTTGCATATATTGCGGTGCTTCTCTTTATACACAGATGACAGAGATACTGGTGGATGTGGCAGATCTCTATCAATATGCAATACTTACTGCGTTTAAGCTTATATGTGCTGGTAGATAATTCTGCATTATGTGGTTACTTCAGGCACTTCTACATTCTGTGCCATTGGGGAAGCTGGTAGTCCTCGATCTCTTCGCTGAAGTGAAACCCATATGGATTAGTTCGGAGCAGTTTTATGGGGTGCCTTACATCTGGAAAGTTTCCTTCTTGTTCTTTTTGTTGGTAACTCTATCTAGAGTATTCCCTTGTGACTATAAAAGTCTTACTCAGTTTCACCAAGTAAAGATATATGTCTGGAACAGGAAGTAACAAACAGTAGCTTGGTTTTGTCGTTGTGTTCTTTTGGACCAGAATGTGTTTTTGATTATTTTATATCTTCATTGATTGAGCTTGAAAGTGAGCTTGCGCATTTCTATGTTCGTTTGGGTTAATATGGTACTGCTCTTTTAGTATCTTATTTTGTTTTTGCTTTTATGTACTTCAGGTGCATGCTTCACAACTTTGCTGGAAATATTGAGATGTACGGGGTACTAGATGCTGTAGCATCTGGACCAATTGAAGCTCGCATGAGTGAAAACTCAACAATGGTAGATTCATTTTTTTGATGTGGATAGCATTAGTTGTTAGTTGCTTGTTTAAGTGCAACATGGAATTGCAGTCACTTTCACATCATTACTATTGGCCACTTCTCTGGACGTGAATGCTGGGCAATAATTTAGTCATCTGAAGGATGAGAGAAACTATTGGTGGTGCTGCTCCATTCTGCTCATATTTGTCACAGAGACACAAGATATATGAAGAAAGAATAATTTTGAGGAAGATCACACATTTTGAATATGTAATACATAGAGAAAGTGCTCAGGCTATCTTTTGTACAATAGGTGTTCGTACTGCTTTTCAGTGCTGACATGTTGGCTGACCAACTGGAATCTCTTGCTTTCAAAACAGACATGATACGTGAAGAAAGAATAATGTTGAGGAAGATCACATATTTTGGATATGTAATGTGTACAGAAAGTTCTCAGGCTATTTTTTGCGCAATAGTTCTTTGCACTGTTTTTCGGTGTTGACATGTTGGCTGACCAACTGAAATTCCTTGTTTCCAAAACTTTTTTCCTTTTCATTTTCATAGGAAGATTACACTGAGCACGAGATTATGAATTTCATCTGAACTAATTGATATGTGATTATCATCAATTGCAGTTAGAATTTTTCTTAAGAAATCATAAACCTTCTGATTGCTTTGTTGGTCAGATCTGTGGCGGATAATCGGTTCTTGTAATTGCCCATAGAAAAGGTTGTGACCAGATCTATTGTAGCTTCATGAGAAAATGATGCTTTGTTAGGATTAATAGCTACTGTTTGTTTTTACTCTTAACCATCTTTGTTTTTTAATCTTAAAAGAAATATGAAGAATTTACTGCTATTTTTCTTGTTGGCTGCTGAAGGTTGGTGTTGGGATGTCTATGGAGGGCATTGAACAGAATCCTGTTGTGTATGATCTCATGTCTGAGATGGCATTGCAGCAAAGGAAAGTTGATGTTAAGGTAATTAAAACTATATCTGTAACTTCAATGTGAAATGCAAACATGTAGGAATAGCTAATACCCACCTGCATGCTTAACCCAGTAATTCCCTGTGAGATGCTTAAGACCTGCAGTGTCCCGGTATAAGCATGTGCTTTCTATGGCTCAAACTCTTACTCGTTAGATCAGTGTTTTAGTGAAGGGCTACATTTTTCCTGTCACTGATACATTGTAAAGCAGAATAAAATGTTAGGACACAGACTATGCATCTTCCAAAATGGCTAACTGCAGAAAGTTGGAGGTGGAGCATTTCCAACCTGAAAAATCACATAATTTGGTTACTATTGCTTAGCATACTATTGTTCAAACCTTTCCTTTTCCTGTCTGCATTATTTGGTTATGTGGGCACAACTTGAATATGAACTTTTTTTATTCATTTAAAATCATGTTTCCTCTTTGTCTCAGACATGGATCGACCTATATTCAGCTCGACGTTATGGGCAATCAGTTTCTTTCATAAAAGAAGCATGGAACATCCTTTATCACACGATCTATAACTGCACTGATGGCTTATATGTAAGTCTCTTCTGCATTCACATTTATTGTATGTGTTTAGGTTGTTCTGTTGTGTGTTGTGGTTTTACGGGGCTGATGCATAAATGACTGTAACAATTAATATGCTGATGTATTATCCTAAAGGATATTGGATTATGTTTTTGTCCAGTGAACTTCTTTGTTTCATTGATGCAGGACAAGAACAGAGATGTCATTGTGGCTTTCCCTGATTCTGATCCTTCTTCAATTTCATTCTCACAACTGAGGTATCATCACTATGGCAAGCCATTATTGAGAAGAGCATCGCTGAACGAAAAAACTGGTTTGACTGATCAGCCTCATTTGTGGTATGCGACATCCGAAGTGGTTCGCGCATTAGAACTTTTCCTTGCAGGTGGCGATCAACTACAATCTAGTGATACTTACAGGTTTGATGCTTCAATTTATGTCAACTCAAACGACTTTCGAAGTTTTTTCTTGCTAACTATGTTGATGGAGAGTCGCAGCTCTTTACTTTTGCTAATGCATCTTCTCTCTCATCATCTTTCCGTCTCAGTAATCTGCAATATATTTGCTTCCAATCTCATCCGTAGGTATGATCTTGTCGATCTAACAAGACAAGCTTTGGCAAAGTATGCAAATCAGTTATTTTTGAAAGTCATAGAAGATTACCAACGAGAAGATGCTGATGGAGTTGCTTTCCATAGCCAGAAATTCCTCAATCTCGTTGAGGACATGGACACGCTCTTGGCTTGTCATGAAGGATTTCTTCTGGGACCGTGGGTAGAAAGTGCCAAGCAGCTCGCCCAAGATAAAGAACAAGAAAGAAAGGTTAGAGTCAGTGATCAATCAGTTTAAGAATTTCTTTTCTTTTCTTTAAACTTTTAAACTTAACATCTGGAAAGTGATAATTCGACAGTTTGAATGGAATGCAAGGACACAGATAACAATGTGGTTTGATAACTCAGTGGATGAAGCGAGTCTACTGCGTGATTATGGTGAGGAATTTGAACCTATTGCTTCTGTTTCTTTTAAAGCTCGCATGGTATATACAATCCTGGGAAGTAGCTGGTTTCCATGGGTGAATGTATTATATTCACAATAGAGTGGACATTGTCGGGTCACATCTAGTATATGCTTTTGAGTACTTAATGCATTTGACATTCCATTATTTTCTTACCACATCTCGTCGTTTAATCCTGAATTGCTATGAAATTTATCTGCAGAGAGAGAGAGAGAGAGAGAGCATAACTTTTAGGTGAATGATCTTCTCTTTCCTTTTGTTTAGGAAACAAATATTGGAGCGGACTGCTAAGAGATTACTATGGTCCTCGAGCAGCTCTTTATTTCAAATTCCTGAAAGAGAGTTTGGAGGAGGGCCACGATTTCCGGTTGAAAGAATGGAGGAGGCAGTGGGTAAAGCTTACAAATGATTGGCAAAACAGCAGAAACCTGTACCCAGTGGAGAGTGTGGGTCACGCTGTTCACATATCGCAATGGCTATTTGACAAATACTTGAGAGATCCTGACACTCATGATCAGTAGCTGAGACTACAAAGCAGAATTCTAAATAAGGCCTTGGGGGAATTTACCGTAGTATCATCTGTCGTCTTCGGTATCATGTAGCTATGTGGTGTTCTTTAACTCGCGATCAGGCTCTAATTCTCTGCAACATTCTCTTTGTTAACCGAATGCAAAGTCCATCTCATGTCTCTTCTTCTTTTTATCGTGAACAATAAGGTGTAACTGGATCTCTTCCAATTATATTTCTTGGGAACAAAACCATAGTGAAATGCTTGCCCGGTTGTGCCTTATGTGGTAATCTTGTTCTTCTTATGCGAGCGGGAGTATACTAGCAAACTGTTACAGCGGTTCCTTTTCTTTTCTTTTTTCCTTTCTCTTTTTAGAGAAGAAACGATCTGCTCGTAAGACGGAGGTGAAAGCATCGCGCACGATGCCCTTTTAGTCCAAATGGCTCCGACACGACCGATCATGTATGCTTTTGACGAGGGATTCAAAACGAACTTCGAAATTGGATGCCGCCGCCGAAGATTCCAGTTCTGTAATCTGCAGCCTGTGGTCTCTTTCAGCATAACAGCCGTCTCAAAGGTACGCGCAGACAACCATCAGGGTCGTTCTTCAGTTTTGTGGGTGTGGTACCAAGGCTCTTATTAATATCCCATTGACTTGTCATTATCCTTGCATTCGGTATTCTGGTCAGTAGCCGCCTTGCACCGCCCTATAGCTGATCTCTATTAGAGGTCTTGGTCAAAGGTCTCTGGATGGTTCCAGATGCTGATGCAACAGCACACGGTTCTCGTTCATTTCCTTGGTTCCGATTCAGGGGAGGCTTCAGACATGCACCAACTTCCAATTCAGAAAGAGGGAACAGCCCGTTACTTCGTAAGAGGAACAATTTGACTTTGCCAATAATGAAAATTACTGTTTCTCTTGGACATTTCGAAAAGCGTCTACTTTATTCATGAGGTGTTGGATGGAAGGTGGAGGGAAGAAGAGGAGGGGCGTGCGTTTCTTGACTTCTTGCTTCTCGCCGCGCGCGTGGAGTTTCCACTTTTTTACGCAAACTCTCCAAGGACTTATTCGTTTCTTGAGGTTGTAGCTTGTAGGACTCTTATATAATGTAGTGTTGGCTTCGCTGAGTACCACCTTATCTTATTCTCATACCACCAAACCAAGCTTCTCTCTCTCTCTCTCTCTCTCTCTCTCTCTGTGAAGAGTTACAGGTCTTGAGGTTCTCTCTGTGGAGAAATTTGTTGAACATGGAGGGACACGAGTCATACGGCACGTCGTGGGCGGACCAGTGGGACCCCAGCCCGGATCCGTCTCCGGCAGAGAACAACAAGAAGAAGAGCATGACGACGGCCAAGTACAAGGAGAAGATGGGGGAAGGCCTTGTCAAGACCAAGATCGTGGCGTCGCACAGCGTCAAGAAGGTCAAAGAAGGAACCACCGTCGGAATCCAGTGGATCAAGGACAAGTACCACAAGACCACCCAGAAGAAATAATTTGGCTTAGCTCTCTCTCTCTCTCTCTCTCTCTCTCTCTCTCTCTCTCTCTCTCTCTCTCTCTCTCTCTCTATCTCTCTGTGGGGAACATGTGACAGTTTTTCCTTTTGGTTCTTTCGATTCTTTCCTTCACCTGTACCATAGACTTATGCGCTTGCGTGTGACTTTGTATCATATCACTTGACGATCATTTTCGTCTTCGGATTTCTAGTGGATTGTAGTTTCCTTTCTGTGGTTTCATATCATGAATTATGTATTGATAGATTTGGTTCGCGTCATCTTCGAAGCACGCTGACCAATTGTCAGATGACGTGCATGGTATCTCTCTATATTATCCGGTCGAGGAATACGTATTCCACGTTCGAAGATGGATTTGCTCGCCTGCTTTGGAATTCCAGTTTTGGCAGAGATTAGAGGGTCTTCGACTGCCTAAGAGCAAAAAGTCTGCTGAGATTAGATGCTTCCAATAATCAATCTTCGTCTCGGTCAGCGTCAGGCGTGCACGGAGAAGGAATGGACCGCCGCTCTTTCTTGACCTGATCCTTCTTTAGAGAAGAATTGAACGTTCACCATTTTAATCTCCATGGGATCGTGAAATTCAGCCCTGTGAAGGAATTACCTTTCCATCAACCACGTAAATAAAGGGATGCATGCTTGTTCGTGTTCTTTGGGCTTAATTCTAGCCATTCATCATGTCGAGGGTTGACGACAAGACACGGCATGTGGGATTCGAAGTTCTGTTATTTGCTTGCACGTATTAAACTTGATTGAAAGGACCTTTCTGAAGTATAATATGTACAAATGTTTTCATAAAGGTATTGAGAGAGAAAGAGAGAGAATACCCGATTTAGGCCTAGAGAACACCATGCCCACCCACTCACCAAATAAAGATATTATGTCTATTTTAATGAGGCTCTCTAGTCGACCCAAGAAGGAAACAGATTGCTCGGATCTGCTCATCAGGAGTTCCGGCTACCAAATGCATTATCACCTTAGTTAAGAGAGTAATATGAAGTTACTTACGTCAACATGAGTACACATATCAAAATGGGTCATAAATACATTTCTCAACTCATGTACAATGAATTGAATTGTTGTATTGGTTAATTATATTTAGTGAGTATGTCATAAATAGGCTTAGAATAATGCAATGTAATGTATTATAAGTAGTGTTAAATGAATTTACAATTTATTAACACCCAACTTCCTCCCGAGGTATAGAGGCCTAGCCCTTTGGTGCCGTCCGGATATGGAAGATACGTGGTGAATTCATCGGTCATAAAAAAAAAAAAACCCTCTCTCTCTCTCTCCTTTACTCGATCTTACATTTGCTCACTCTGCAAACTCAGTATGAGTATGAATTTCCCTAAATTTGATTAAATATGGAAGTCTTTCGGTCATATAGACCAGGTCAAAAAATGAAAGTGTTTCAGCTATCATATTTGCATTACATGGAAATAAATTGGAACGAGTTAAATGAGATTATTCGAGTTGAATCATTTTTTACCTGGTCCGCCCATTTGATGAGTTTAAATATGAGGTTCATTCCATACATTTTGACATCATGTAAATGAATAAACTTATCACCTCTAGATTGATGAGTTCCCTGTGTCTCCCGCTGAAAGCAACATCAAGCGGATGCTAGGTGCTCTTGAAAAATGGGAACCGTATGATAGAATATTTGAATATTAAAACTATATTTTTATCTGACCTATTAGTTCTTTAGTATAATTAGCGGTGACATCATAAAATCTCATATGATATTAAAGTATGAGTTCCTGAGTTCGAATCCTTCTAAACTCTTAAATGCCTCTCTAATAAAATACTTCGACGCTCAAAACTAGGCAAAAATAAACACGAGGAGAAGTGAGAGAAAAAATTAGTCCAAGCATAAGAGGGAGTGAGAGAATATCTAAATATTAGATCACGCGTCCATTTCACAATTTGAATCTTTAAAATAGTCAACGGCGATTTCACAATCAAATCCAGTAATTGAAAAGTGTCTCGAAATTGCGACAGGAAGCCAAAATGCGACTGGTGAGCCTGTTTTGGGCTAAAACTCTTCAAAGTGGACCTGAGAGAGTGTATACGTAGCTCATTGGAGCTTATGATTTTGGGGCCATATATTGATCACGTAGTGGCCCAAGCAACGAAGCTTTGCGTTCTAGTGCATCTAATGGAAGACACCCTTTCCTCTTAATGAGCCTTTTCGACCTTTTTAAGGCACGTCGACGAGCATGTCCCTCGAGTTTCAAGGTCAATTTCTCGTTGAAGTACGAAGAGCGCGTCGATTATCATGCCGAATGACTATTTAGGTGTCAAAATAACGGTCAATCATTTCAATAATATCGAAAGTTATGATCAATTGGTTGATATCGATTGTCATGATAGGAAAAATAGATCCAAAATCTCGAATGATATGCATCGATTATCGTAATCAAAGCATAAGCGGCCATTTGTAATTGACATTGGAGGGATATAATTAACCCCGCAAGATATTGTCGTAAAGGATCTGACAGGCAATTATTAGTGAGATCTCCCATTATCTTCCTTCAATTTATTTATTCCTGCAAATTTTGCTATTCTGCACTTCACATCCCACCATTAACATTTTACTTTCTGTTAGCTGTAAAGCGCATACATTCTCCTATTCAAGATCAGAGAAGCCTTTCTCACCAAAAACGAAAGTCCTTTCTTTTCTTCCTTTTTTTCCTTGTGAAAGATCTTTCACTTTCTGAATAGAACAAGTACCCATCTCTTTAAGTCAATATCCATGAAAAATGGAAAAAGTACTAAAACATTTCTAAATCTATTACATTAACATCAATTTAGTCATATCGTATTAACACCAAATTAGTCGTAAACATTTTAATTGAATAAATTTTAATTATTTTCACGTTCATACTATTTTAGTCCATCCAGCTAATTTAGAGTGAAAATCGCTAACTTAAACGTGACATGGTCAATGACGAAGTGAAATATTTTAATTTTAAAAAAATGAAATTTTTGTCGATTATTTCTTTTTTCCCTTTTATTTTCCTTTTTCATTTCTCTTTTTTTTTTCTTTCTTGTTACCCTAGTCGCCAATTGACAAGGGCGAGGATTAGGGTTGGGTTGCTCTCGCCGACCATTTGCGAGGCCCGAGCTAGGGCTGGGTGAGGCCATCCCTCAACGATTCTCGTTGTGGCATCCTTCCACCTCCATTGATTGGGGAAAGGTTGAGGGTAAAAGGGTAAAAATAGGAGAACGGAGAAAAAAAATGAAAACAGAAAAAAATGAAAATGAAAAAGAAAATAAAATTTTATTAAAATTTCAAAACAAAGCATTTAAAAGTTGAAAAAAACTATTAAGTGTCGGTCGCGCCATATAAGATAGCCAACATCCGCATCAGCAATTTAGGTCTAAATTGAACGGATGGACTAAATTAGTACCAATGTAAAAATGTTTATAATTAAATTGATCCAATTGAAAGTTTAGTATCGATACAATATTAAGGACACTATATATTTTTTTTCCTAAAGGAAAACACATAGCCAAATTTTTTTTTGATAATAACATAAATAGTAATGTATAATGTCGTTTCTGAATTTTTATTTTTATGTAATGTGATTCCTAAATTTTGACCCAATAGGTGATGTTATCTTTACACCTTTTAATGTTCAGTGTAGTTCTTTGGTTTGTGTCATTTTCATGTAGTTAATAGATTAAAATTAATATTTACCAATAGTTCGGAAATCATATCAAACAATTTGAAAATTTCAAGAAATTGCATATTGGGTCAAAGTTGAAGGACTAAATTCAAAAAATTAATAATTTAGAGACGGTATTATGCATTTCATTAAAGTTGTGGAAAAAATTAATGTCATTTTTTTCAAATAAATATTATGTTATTTTGTTTTATTTTCAGACACTATGATTCCACATGTGAGGTGACTGCTTTCCAGGTTTTTGTTCGTTGGAGCGCACATTTTTTTAGTACATGTTTATGTACGTATTCATTGGCCACTGTGCCAAAAAAAGAAAAATATCATTTTTTTTGGCCAAATAATTTATTAACCAATATCCACGTTCAATACATCCCACGTGCTCGATGATGGGAAAGACAAAAAGTTCGAGAGGATACCCAGGCGCACGTGCAATCCCGAGCTAGTCCGTGCGAGGCATTTTCTTTTAGAATCTTGCTTTTATTTTATAAATTTTCTCCAAAGTCTGTAACCCAAAATTATGTAGATTGTGAACAGTGGTTTGCTCTTTTATAAGATAAAGTAGCGAATTTAGGAAAAAGAGATGAGAGGCTAGTTTTAAAAAAATTAAATAAAGTGAGTTCAAAAAGCATATTAAAGAAATCACGAAATAATTATCTCTGTGCAGCTCATCATATATATACATTCTCTTGGAATAATACACAGAAGGGCCGGATGTCTCATGATGTATGGGATTAATTGATCGGTAATTAGTGTAAAGTATGTTGACCGTATGAACAATATCTTTATTAAGAAATCACTAGTGTTAAATTTTTTATGCAATGTAAAATAGCATAATTGATGATAATTTTCCCTCTCCTCAAAAAAAAAAATTTGGGGGGAACCCATTGGCGGGACTCGTGAATAAATATGAGCCCATCACGAATTTAAAAAAAATTATTCTATAAACTCAATGTATAAAAATAAAATAAAATTTGGATTATCAAATTCGATGAATCGCACTAAAAATTTGTCATTTTAATGATCTTGGTTCAATTTAAGATGTTGAATCCTTTCAACTAATTATTTCTCACAACTTAGAGATACTTTTGAGTCATTCATTAACAACTTTGCCTACCTCATTGCTTCCACTCATTTGTTGGACTCAATAATTCAATAATTGGTATCAAGTATATTAATCATATGAAAAAATCTCTATTAGAAAATCACATAGATATTTTTTTTTGCAATCAGAAATAATATTTCTTTTACAGCCTCACAAATAATAATTTTCTCTCTACTCCACAAAAGAAAAGGCAAAAAAAAAGAACTCTCTTTCCCTTTTCTTTTGAGGAATAAACAATAGCAACCAATCATAAGATTCAAGAGAAACTATTAAGTAAGCTTGATGTATGAATTAATCGAGTTTTGACTATCATATTTGACGAATCGCTTTAAGAATTTCCAATTTTTAACGATGTTTATTCTATTCACGACGAGTTTACCATCTGATAGTTTTTCGTATTTTCATAATTCACCGTGTAAAATCAACTTTAAGATAATTTTGAATCATTTACGATACCTTCACTCACCTCATTACTTCTACTCATTGATTGGTTCAACAGTTTAATGATTGGTGCCAAGTATGTTTACCATACAAAAAACTTATTTATACAAATCATAAATTCTATATATCTTTAATGCAAATGTGAAGTAATATCTTGTTTATAGCATAACAAATATTAATTTTCCCGCTACCCAAAAAAATGGGAAAAAAAAAGACCCTCTTTGACAGGGCTGATGAATAAATGAAAGTGACCAATCGTGAATTTTAGAGATATTATCCTGTAAAATCGGTATATAAATTTAAATTTGAATTTAGACCGTCTGATTTGATGAATTGTGCGGACGATCCGTCATCTTTTACTGATCCCGATTCAATTTAAGACACAAGATTCACTTATTTACTAATTTTTCACAATTTTCACGATTCGTTCCGGAAAAAGAGATCTCCGAAATCATCTTGGACGGCTTTGCGTTCCTCATGGCGGTCAGCCTCCGCAGATGCTTCCAAGATCCAACGGTCATAAATATTATCCATCCGTACAAAAGCCCGGCGAAAATAAAGGAGGAAAACTCTACAGTGGAGCAAGCTCCGATTTCTCTCTGTCGCGCATATAGTCAAACGCTCGACCGACAGCGAGATCACCTGAGGGAGGGCAAGCAAAGCAAAGAAGTGACCGAGACATGGCGATCCGCGTTCCGAGCCGTCTGCTGTTCATCGATGGCGAGTGGAGGGAACCCGTTCTCAAGAAACGCATCCCCATCATCAACCCTTCGACCGAGGAAACCATCGGTCTCTCTCTCTCTCTCTCCATGTTTCTTGCTAAGCGATAAGCGATTTGCTTTATAGTGGGTATATTCGACATGAATCCCATTTTTCATGTTCTGTTTCTTGATATAATTCCGTCTCTGCTGCTGTGCTGGCGCATCATGCGTCATTTCTGTAAGATGTGCTGAGGAAGCATATGATCGTGTTATGATTCAGTGCACGCCGATCACTGAGAAGGCTCGAGCTTTAAGCTTTTTTATGTGGGTTGACGATGGTCTCCATAGTTCGATCTTAAACTTGAATATTGAATAGTTATTTGTTTGATGATGCTTTTTGGTTAGAGTATTAGATCTGGAACTTGTGTATTGTCCGTAGGGGATATACCGGCTGCCACTGCTGAAGATGTGGAGATTGCTGTGGGTGCTGCTAGGAGAGCCTTTACTAGGAACAAAGGAAAGGACTGGGCGTCAGCATCAGGGGCTGTCCGTGCCAAGTACTTGCGTGCTATTGCTGCTAAGGTGTGGGATGAGAACGTTGCTTAAGCCATTGTTAAAACATTTTAAATACGAAGCTGCATATTCATCTGACTAATAAGTGATCTTGCATTTCTTTATCGTATCAAAGCAGGAAACTATAACTGATAAAAAAAGGAGCTTTTGCACGCTAATCTATCCTCCCTCATTGTCTACTCATTTCCATTGAATTTCTGTGCTATAACATAAAGAAAGATCTGAGTTATTGCATGTCAATTTGTTTTATCATTAAACTCTTATTGTCTTCCACATGCTTTGGCTCTGTGTGACCTTCTGAAGTTGTTTGTCTTATCAAACATTTTCCATGGAGAATTATTTTTTCTTTGCCATGCAGATCACAGAGAAAAAGTCTGAACTAGCTAAATTCGAGGCAATTGACTGTGGAAAACCTCTGGAAGAAGCAGCATGGGACATGGTGATGTTTTTAACTTATAGGATCGTGCTACGTCTTACTCTGTTGCCATCCAATTCATTAATATGGTTGTTAATTCCATCCAGGACGATGTAGCTGGTTGCTTTGAGTACTACGCAGATTTTGCTGAAGGTTTGGATGCTAAGCAAAAGGCTCCTGTCTCTCTTCCTATGGAGTCATTTAAGAGTTATGTTCTCCACGAACCAATTGGAGTCGTTGCATTGATTACTCCATGGTAATGGTGCTTTATTTTGCTGGCAAGATGCGCCACCTAAATATATCATAGATTCTCTTTCTAACCATTAGATGTGATGGGTTGGATCAACACTTTATTATCAGCCTGTAGCAACGAAATGATGGCTTGTGATTTTTGTGAGATACTCATCTGCTCATGTCAGACTTAACCATTTTGTTAGCAACTTGTGTTTTTGTGTTGTTTGGGATGATGATTTTGGTTCTTGCTCTGATCATTCAATGTCCTTTCTTGATGAATCTCATGCCATGAAGGAACTACCCTCTTTTGATGGCTACGTGGAAAGTAGCTCCTGCTCTGGCTGCTGGTTGCACCGCGATACTCAAGCCGTCTGAGTTAGCATCTGTGTATGTGTTAATCTCCTTTTGCATCATTAACTCAATTAACTCATTTTCCTCGTTGATTCTTTAATGCAACTGAGCATGTTCTTGAAACTTCAGAACATGCTTGGAGCTTGCTGAAGTGTGTAGGGAGGTGGGTCTTCCTCCTGGTGTCCTCAATATTCTGACTGGTCTTGGCCCTGAAGCTGGAGCTCCTTTGGCATCTCATCCCCAAGTTGACAAGGTCTGTATTCTCTCGTCATCTCTTCTTTAGACATTCTGTGAAGTTTCCTCTGACGCATTCTGCAAATTGGTTTTTCTGATTACATACAGCTAAGTCTCTTGGGTCTTGTCAACAGATTGCTTTTACAGGAAGCTCAGCTACAGGGAGCAAGATTATGACTGCCGCTGCTCAACTTGTCAAGGTGAAGCTATTTTTTATGTCTTTGTTTAATTCAACAAGGGAAAGTCTTTGTGTGAGAGTAACTTTTCTGGCATGTGTGTATTATGACCTCTCAGCCTGTTTCGCTGGAACTTGGTGGAAAAAGTCCCATTGTTGTGTTTGAGGATGTTGATCTTGATAAAGGTTGGTGAATTCTGAAGCATATACCCCTTAAAAAAACTTATGTAATTGCTATTTTCCTTATGAAATTACTTGCGATGATATGTTCATTCTCGAGTGATTTCTATGTGAATAAGCTTGATCATGTATGAATGTTGCTGACAATAGGCCTTACTACTTGTGATTCAAACAGCTGCTGAATGGACACTTTTTGGATGCTTTTGGACGAATGGTCAAATTTGTAGTGCTACATCCAGACTTATTGTGCATGTAAGTTATAATCCTATGTATATTTACCTTAGCATTGCAAGATCATTATGTACATGCTTCCTTTATTTCCTACATCTGGTACTTGCACTTGGTAAAACTTCTGGATTCGTTTTACTTCTTTCTGCCTTATCATGCATATGGTTGTATTCCTGAGTAGCATGAAGGATTTCATGCATTGACTTGGAGATACATACAAAATGTGAAAAGGAAAATGAATACACAGTGAGAATCTTCTTTGTTGTTATTTTTTGAAGATTCAGGAGCTCTTTATCAGGGAAAGTTAGATCTTGTGAGTCATTCATAAGAACATGGACGTGCAATGTCGAATCAACCCTCTGTACCATTCTTACGGAAGGAGTCGAGAAAAGCTCTTTATCGAGAAAACTGTGCTTATAATTTGCAAAGTCATAACTGAGAACTTTAGGCCCGCAAAAATGATCCTTAAATGAAATAAAATATCAGATGTCAGAGGACTATAATTGTCTGCTAGGTGCGCATAATATCTTATGAAGTGATTGCTCTCTTTCAAACCATTATATTATATGACTTGCATTATATTTAATGGGCATATCACAACTATTTCAGGAAAGCATTGCTGCTCAATTTATTGAGAAGCTTGTTCAATGGACCAGAAATATAAAAATATCCGATCCTCTAGAGGAGGGCTGCAGGCTTGGCCCCGTTGTGAGTGGGGGACAGGTATATCTTTCATCATTTGCTGGTTCAGTACTGTATAGTTCTGAAGTCTAGTAGTTAGTGCATTATTATCTTAAGACTTTTTACCAATTTATGGAGTTACGTTCTGTAGGGTTTTCTGTCATAACAAATCCCTGGGTCAGTTTATCAAGTATTGTAAAAAGTAGTGAAGATTTAGAGGATAATACAAAACTTCCCACAATTATTTTCACTTTTGGGAGAAGTGTAGTCCTTTCATCTAGCCATTGCAGCAGTTGTATCACGGGCATACCCTACCCCATTCATTCACTATAATTAGGAGCAAATGATCATTTTTGAGGCAAAGCATGGAATGAAGGCAGTGCCCTATGTTGGGAAGATATCATGGGGAATAGCTTTAGTCTGGGATTTTTAATGACCATTGGCTTGTTTCACTTTTCAAATGTTTAGTATCAAATCTGCCAGCTGGATTTGTTGAAATGGTAATCTCATTTTCTTTGCTTCAGTATGAGAAAATACAGAAATTCATCTCCACGGCTAAGAGTGAGGGGGCTACTATTTCGTGTGGTGGAGATCGTCCTGAGGTACAGTGCTTTAGCTTGTCATTTTTAGTACTCTCGTGAAGAGCCCTTCTGCTTCCGAAAATGCTTTTCCTGACTTCTGTAAATCATCTCCAACAATTAATAGCATTTGAGAAAGGGATTCTTCCTTGAGCCAACCATCATAACTGATGTCACTACATCAATGCAAATTTGGAGAGAGGAAGTCTTTGGACCTGTTCTTTGTGTTAAAACATTTGGCACAGAGGATGAAGCCATCGAATTAGCAAATGATACTCAGTGAGTTGATTCCTTCTTTTTATAGTGTTCAGAATACACAGGACAATCTGCTCATTTATTGTAATCTAAATTGTTACTCCATTCTTGCCTGAGTAGACTTTTTCAATTGGGAGGTTACGAGAATCTCACTATTAATCGATGCTTCACAGTTATGGACTAGGTGCTGCTGTCTTGTCAAATGATTTGGAAAGGTGTGAGCGCCTGACCAAGGTGAGGTTCAAAGAATATTTGTGTGAACCTTCGGCCCTCAGATGATGACTAGAAGATGTACATGGAAATTATTTACTTTGTTGCATTACTTGATTGTTGTTATCTCTTGGTGGTGAATTGCAGGCTTTCCAGGCAGGCATTGTGTGGATCAACTGTTCACAACCGTGCTTCTGTCAGGCCCCTTGGGGAGGAAACAAACGGAGTGGTTTTGGTCGGGAGTTAGGAGAATGGTATTGTCCGCTTCTCTATGACGAAATGAATGACAGAACTTGAAGGAAAATTTAAAAAAAAAATGATCTAGTAGGAAAAGGGAGTCTTGTCTCCGAATTATTTGTCTTGTACGGTAGTTATGACTTATGAGTCCGGGCAAAGTTTTAACTGCTTACTGCATTATTTCGGCACAGAAATTAAATTTGACGATCATAACTTCCTATTGACAAGATTAGTGTGCCTTTCTTTTCGCAGGGGATTGAATAATTATTTGAACGTGAAGCAGGTTACACAGTACATATCCAGTGAACCCTGGGGATGGTATAAATCTCCCTCGAAGCTGTGAACTGTCCTGAGGTACTACAGGATGTTTACCTTGTACCCACTACTAGAAGTAAGGAATGAAGGACATTGTCATAGAGACTTGAGTATAGACAGTAAAATAAATTGAAGAAGATTGCGGCTCCTGTTATTATTTAATTTCTACTCATTAGCATTTAACATTTCACTATTGCACTTCATTCACAAAAGGCTTGTACAAATGCATATGAGCGCGTTCAAATGAAGATCATATTGTTGCATAATCATTGCTACTTCCTCACATGTTAAGCCAGAGCTCTGCTGGTTGGTTGACTCCCTAAACGAGGGTCATACGTGCTGTTACTTGATGGACCGGGTAAAGCTAGTTCGATGCCCATCACCTGCATCCTTACATTTCCTTCATGGACATGTCCGAGGCTTACCACGCTAACGCATGTGCTCTTAGCACTGTAGTATGTGAAAAATGTTAATAAGCGAGGTGAGATTATTCGAAATTCTTCATGTAGCCATTTCAGGGAGTTACGACGATGCTGTTCATTCGACAGGCCATGTTTTTGGTACAAGGAATTCATGCATGATTTATCGAATAGACACTGTAAGCCATCTTTGTAAAGGCACATCTGCCATATATAATTTGCCGTGCAAAAATATCTGCATCTAAGTACCGTAATTCTGTAAATCGGCAAACACAGATTCCAAATGCATTTTTAAAAGAAAATAATCCCAACACTTACAATTGTGTTTTTGCCTTTTCTCAAGTCTCAGAAGAAACGATATGTTCAGTGATAGAGAAGAGAAGCAAAAGCTGGAACGAAGCTGACAATTGCGCTATATTTGCATGATCCAAGTGCATCTCCAAATCTCATCCTTCTCATTCCAGCTTAAATTGCTTTCAGTCTTTTTTTCTAGTCCGGGATCTCGTCATGTGAGTAGCCACAGGATGACTCTTGCGCCAATCACCTGCTTCGATCCCAAATATCAGCCTGTCAAACTTGAAGCAGCAGTGGTAGATTTGCTCCTAAATTTACCACATATCACCAAACACCAAGCTGGATTTCTGTAGCGTGAACCCTAATAAACAAGATGAACTGGCTTAGAAGAAAATGTTTGACGTAAAACTAAATGAATGTCACTTCCATTGATGAAAGCAATACCTTCCCAATGACATTCATGGAGGAGGGGAACATAAACCATTTTAAGCTGTAGCAGATTCGTCCAAAGAGGACTGAAAGTAGGGATTTCTGGGTTCTACTTAATAAATAATTCCAGCGGTCATATCATCCTTAAAAACCTTGCAGCCCTATCAGGGGATATCAAACCGACCTCCCCATGAACGAACGACATTTTGTCACCTGAAGATACAACAAAAGAAAAGACATAAAGCGCCTAAAGAAGGAGCAGTTCCAACACTGAAGAGTGTCTCTGCAAGAATAAAAAAGTACCAAAAGCATGTGCCTATCTTACTTGAATTACTGCAAACGAAAAAGCTCTGAACCGCACAATATCAAGCAACAATTAGACAGAATCAAAGTGTCGTCCTTCTAGTCCCGATATATCTTTCTGCCAAGGTCCTGTGATATTATCCAGATTCCTACTGCAGAAGTATAATCAGGATAGCATCTATCAACTATCTCATTCTGACCACAGGGTCACAAGGACAATAAATAAATAAAAGTTGAAATAGTATCTGTTACATCTGTAGTGCTTACAATGGCAGAACCCGTCCCCCTGAAGCTTGTTGCTAGCTGATATATTGTGTCAGATCTGAAAAGCTGAAACTCAAGCTGAGAAAAGGGGATGAATATCGTCGGCATGTTCAGTATAGATCAACAGAGAGCTCAAGCTATAACTTGAAACGACGAGGAAGACGGCCAGATTTGCTTTGCACGCTTAGAATCTCCTTGGCAAAACCTTGGTTTCCAGTTAGTAAAAGCCCATCCAAGACCCTGTTGAAAGTAAATTTTCTAGGCACAAATCCTCTGTCAACCATCTCAATCAACAATTTCCCTGCCAGCACCAAATCATCTGATTTCTTCCTGACAAACATGGAACTGATAAGGATGTTGTACGTGTCCAAATTTGGCAAGCAAATCCCGCTTCCCATTTTCTCAAACAGGTGCATGCCACTCTCTATTTCTCCAGCATCACAAAAGTAACGAATTATGATATTGTATGTCTGTACATTAGGTTCGCAACCATCGCCCTCCATTCTTGACATAAATTCCACAGCCCTGTCCATATGCCCTGCATGACACAATCCCCTAATGACCAAATTGTAAGTAATCGGATTGGGCACGTAACCCTTCCTCGACATTTCTTCGAAAACCTTAATTGCGTTTTCCACATTATCTTTCTTACAGAGAACCTGAATCATGGCATTATAAGTCGCAACAGAAGGGAGAATTCCCTCTCTAGCCATCTCATCAAACACCCTTTTAGCTTTTTTAATCTCACCAACGATGCCGAAGCCATGGATCACCGTGGTATATGTGACGACATCAACATCACACTTCCTCTTCTTCATTTGCAGAAAGAATTCCCAAGCTTCATCAACCTGGCCCGCTCTAAAGAACCCTTTAAGCATTATATTATAAGTTGTCGAACTCGGGGTCAACCCCCTATCCACCATCTCCTTCAACACCTCCAAAGCCATCGGCGTCCGTTTGATCAAACACCACCCATTCGAAATTATATTGTAACTAACACAATCAGCCTTGAACCTTCTCCGGAAAACCTTGAACAACTTGTTGCTAGCCATCTCTACATGTCTAGACTTGCACAGTACATCAAGAATAGTATTAAAGGAACTCAAATCCTGACGACAACCGTGCTCGTGCATCGACAAGAACACCTTCACCGCTCTATCCGGTTTGCCAGCGGCCACATACCTCTCGGCGATAATCGCAAATGTCTTTGGGGAGGGGCCGAGGCGGAGGGACCGCATCCGGGCCACGAAGGCCCACACGGCCCTGTAGTCGCGGACACGCGCGGCGAGGTCGATGGCGTGGTCGAAGGAGGAGGCGGAGTGGGCGTAACTGGGATGGTGGGAGAGCTGAGCGAAGAAAGCCAGGGCCTTTGGGGCATGGTTCCAGAGGCGCTTCAAGGTCTTGTCGACAAGGTCGGGCGTCCATTGGATGCTAGGATTTTGGAGGATTCGAGGCAGGGTTTGAGGGGTGGAGGCGAGGATTGAGGCGGCGATGGAGGCGTCAAGTGGAGGAGGAGGCGGTGCGGCGGTGGTTAGGAGGCGGTGGGGTAGGGAAGAGGAGGTGAAGAAGAAGAAGAAGAAGTTGGAGATGGAGATGGAGATGTTCTGAACAGGACGTCTGTGCAGAAGAGCGCGCATCTCCCGGCGGTGAATGGCGCTTCTGAAATGGTCAAGTGCTTATGAGACATGGTCGATCCGGTCGGGCGGACCGGACAGAAGCAGAAAATGTTTGGCGATACAAAATCCGGTGCGTTGCATTTTTTTAATCAAATTCATTCGCGAATTAACAGATTTAAAATCATAACTTGAAAATCTGGAAGTCATGAATATACTGTATCTTATTAGAAAAAAAAATTCAAATACTAGATTAAGGAAATTCTCTCTTCAAATCGCTATGTCAATTAAGGGTAATCGATTCAAAGGTTGAATACTTTCACCCTAGATTGAGTTCTGTCCATTAAAGATTTACTCCGCACAAAGAGAATCAGAAATCCTCGTTGATTTCATAAATCCACCCAGAAATCAAACTATCGGTTTGGTCTGATTTCCGAATGGGTCGATAGAATCAATGTAAATGTCCTCGACAAAACTGCGATTTTCAAAATGCTTAATTTCATCATAACATCAAATTTCAGCTCAATCGTAGACAAGGCCTCGACAGGACTCGAAAGAAGAGTTAGAGAATACTTATTTAGGGTCCGTTCATTTTGCGGAAAATAAAGCATCTCGGAAAATATTTTCCAAGAAGTCATTTTCAATGACAACATTTTATGGTATTCGTTTGAAACTTAAATTTTTTACAAATTTTTTTCTTTTTTTTCTTATTCATGGATGCTCAACTACCGCTGCCGCTGCCCGATTGCCACCCTAACGGCGGTCCAGTGGTCGACCGGCAACCAACGGAGGTTCATCGATCGGCGGCGGGCGGAGGTCCGGCGGTTGGCGGTGGTCCGGCGGCGGATTTATTAGTAATTTGATCGACATCGATGATCGATTAGCTTCCGGAAAATATTTCCCTCTTTTTGAAAAGAGGAAAATATTTTCCTTAGTTTTAGAATGAAAGTTCTCCTTGATTGGAAAATATTTTTCATGGTAAAATATTTTCCGCCGACCGAACACCACAATTTCCGGAAAATATTTTTCGCGAAACGAAGAGACCTTTAGTCAATAGTGAAAGGAGCTGCTAACTTCTTGTGGTAGCTAACGTGGCGATCACTGAAGAGGATGCCGAAGACAAGCTATGCAAAATGACATCCTATGTATTGTCGATGCCGTTGTAGAGAAAATTACACGATGATATATGCAAGACGAGACATAATGAAGATGAAACAGAAGGTGGAATTTACTGATTAGGCCATCTTGATAGAATCAAAGAAGACTCGGGGAGACTGAAAATCGTTTCAGAACGTATTTGAACAGTGGGAAGTGACTGATGAGGTTTGAATGTATGTCCGTGGAATTGAGAGTAATCCAATACCGGTGAACATCGAAATTTGTGTCCGAGGGTCAATTCCCGCTGGATCATAGAGAAAGAAATGGAATGCCTGTTATATGAGAAATTACGAATGTGTTCATTTGAATCTTCGATGCAAGCATGGAAAAGAGCTCCCTTGCCTTGGTGTATTGAATTTGCCATAGATATCTTGTGCGTTTGAAGCTGTAATTAGATATAATTACCTGGGTGCACTTCATAGCAGCTACCGACTTGATAATCTCAAACCACTAAATATTTTCTCATCTAAGGATGGATGACAAACAGTTTAGATGTCAAGCTAATTCTCTTTGCATGGGCCAGTTTCAAATAGGATTGTGCCTAGGCACGGCCTATTATTTGACGGTCCGTCCCTAGGCTGTGCTCCATTATGGACTGGGACGGGCCAGGTTTGATGAGTAAAATTTATTCGAATTTTAAAATGACGTGGAGGGAGAGAGATGTACATATGGAATAGCATGTCAGATTTTAAATGGTGTTATCAAATGAAAAACTTAATGGGTTCTGACTGAAAGTAATTAATTTTTATGAGATAAAAAAATTTCTAATCAAAAGTAAGACCCAACTTAAAGTCTATGATTTTTAAGAGAATTTGGCCTTCTTCTTCTTCTTCTTCTAATTTTTTATGTTGTCTAAGTCCTGTTTGATCCCTTTAAAAATCCATATTCAAAGTTGTGATCGGATTTATTCATTAAAAAAAAAGTCGATTCTATACCTTTCTTATATACCCATACTGACGCCACATAAAAGAGATTTCACAAATCATAGTAGGACGCATGTACTCTATTGTCCAACCTAGTTATCTCCTTGTCCATCCAACTAATGGAAAAACTTTCAAATTGGTACATCAAGGCCGTATTTAGCCTAAGCTAAATTTTGTCTTACAAAAATTCCTAATTGGCGTACATGTGTCGCATTTACCTCGATTAGTGATAAATAGGAGATTTTTTTGGGGGAATATATAATACAAATATATTAATTTGGAGTAAATATGGCACGAATATATCAGTTTGAGATTTTTTGTAGCACTAATCAAAACCTATTCATAATAAAGTCTATTATCAATGGATGTCGAGCTGAGTAAATTATTGATGATATATCTTATTATAAATTTCTTTGAATTAATTGGTTGGTCGATCTAGATATAACAATTGAAAAACATATGAAAGTTTACCTCTTTATGGAGCGGAAAATTAAGTCCTTATTCTATATATTGACTAATTATTTATTGATTATTTATAAATTAATGGGCAAATAACATAAAAAATCTTAAATTATGTTTATTGTGAAGCAAATATTTAAAATTACTACGTATCACCAACAATCCAAAACTTGGTCAGTGTGACGAAAATATTCTAATTTTTTTATGTCACTGGAAAAAACATAAACTTATACATGCATGACGTGTATGTCCTTTATTTATATTCTATATATGATATCTTTATTCGATTGGTAAAAGTTCAAGGTTTTCTAAGATAAAAGTGTAACGATGAAAATTTTTAGGCTTTTTAGCAACAAAAATAAATTCGACGAACTTATATGATAGTAAGCATAATTTGAGATTTCTTGTAGTATTTACCTTAAATCAATCAGCATGCTCGACATAAGCAAGCCGCAACTAATATTCCTTTTCGGCATGTCTATATTGGCCTTTACTATTACATTTTGCTTGGAAAAAAAAAGTAATTAAAATACATTCAAATTAAGAGCAGGGACCGGGAAGGTAGCCCTTCTTCGTGCATTCGAACTTCACTACACTTTCTTTCTCTCGTCTTCTTTGAGAAAACGTTTCGAGAAGGGGAAGAGGAAGAAGAGGAAGACGACGACTAAGAAGGACACCCACTTTCCTCCCCGTCGCCGCTCCCTTGCTGCCGCTTCAGCAATCCGCAGAAGCTTCGGCACTGCAAGAACCCGAACTTCAACTGCTTTCTCACTGGATGCTTCGTGCATGTTGTAGATTCCGCGATTCGAGAGAGTTCCAATGAGTTCGAAGGAAATCTGCCGGAACGAGCTCCGAATTGCAGTCCGCCAGCTCAGCGATCGCTGCCTCTACTCTGCTTCCAAATGGTATGGCGTCCCAAAACCCTAGCCCCGATTTCAAATGCTTCCGCGTTGGGTAGGAGACGGTAATGTTGAGAAGTAGAGCTGCTTTATGGGTTGTACATGGCTGTCTTTACTTTCGACATTGGTGGGTGCTGTCCACTTTCTTGATTCTTAAGTCCTCGATTTTGATTTTTCTAGTTAATTAGTTTCGGGTAATGGGGTTTCTGAATTAATGGAATGAATTTCAAAAAGTGTGAGCTTTACACTCCAATAGCGAAACTTTGAGCTTCACACTCCAATTTCTAGTGTTAGAAGCTTGTGGTGCGCAAAACCTTATGCCTTTTGCTGCCCAATGAAATGATCAAAGAGGCACAACATTAATGTTCTCTATCATGATCTGCTTCTACTTTCTTGATCTTATGGAGATAAAGTTGGATTCGTTCTCTGTTCAATATGTTTGGCCTCAGTTCCAGTACAGAGGAATTCATGAAGATATAACAATATGCAGGGCGGCAGAACAATTAGTGGGAATCGAGCTAGACCCGGTAAAGTTCACACCTTCAAACACCAGATTCCAACGCGGGAGCTCCAGCATCCGCAGGAGATTTCGCACCAATGAGATCACGTCAACACCAATTGCTGGAGTGTCATATGTGAGTACTCCGGTCATGGAGGAAGATGACGTCGTTGATGGTGACTTTTACCTTCTGGCCAAGTCTTACTTTGACTGCCGTGAGTACAGGAGGGCTGCTCATGTGCTTCGGGATCAATCTGGGAAGAAAGCTGTCTTCCTACGATGTTATGCTCTTTATCTGGTTTGTCACTCAAGGCTTCTGCGTTCAGCCATCTCACATCTAGTTATATCCTTTCATTTCTCTTTTCTTTTTACTGACTTTCATCCACGATAACCCGATAGATATGTTCTAGGTCTGAGTATTCTTGGGTCTGAGTATGTTTGTCAAAAGAAGAATTGACTTGCATGCCCAATAAAAGAGTTGGTTACTTTAGACTTACACACTTATAAGCATGTTGGCGGTGGTTACGTGACAATGAGGAGTTTCACATGTTGTTACAATCATCTTTGCCTAAAACGTATTGGATGCTGAAGTAGATAGGTGAAGATTGATATTATGGAGATTTAAATTTTCTTGTGATAAAAAAATTTAAAATTTGCAACATATGTAGCTTAAGGTTAGTATGGTACGAATTTATCACAGAGTTAGCCAAATCACTGGATGAATTTCACCTTTCTCTGAATGACTTGCTTGTTATTATTCATACTTTGGTACCTAGAGAACGATGGGATTACCTGCTTGCTCTGTGGAGCTGCCTCACCAAGTTTCTGCACCACTTTTATTAGCTGTTTTGATCTCGTGCAAACATACATCACATCGGAGGCCTGCATAATTTGATGAAACTCCTGCCTGTCCATGGTCCCACTTATAAGTTATGACTATCGTCTGTTTTATGTAGGCTGGAGAAAAGCGGAAAGAAGAAGAGAATATAGAACTTGACGGACCCTTAGGTAAAAGTGACGCTGTTAACAAGGAATTGGTTTCTCTGGAGAGGGAGTTATCAATACTACGTAAGAATGGGTCCATTGATCCATTTGGGTTGTACTTGTATGGTCTTGTTCTTAAAGAGAAAGGCAGTGAACACCTCGCACGTAGCGTTCTTGTGGAATCTGTGAATACCTATCCTTGGAACTGGAGTGCATGGTTAGAGTTGCAGTCCTTGTGCACTACAATTGACATATTACACAGTCTACCTCTCAATAACCATTGGATGAAGGATTTCTTTCTTGCTTTTGCATATCAAGAACTCAGAATGCACAACGAGTCCTTAGCAAAATATGAGTATCTGCAAGGCACCTTCAGTTTCAGTAATTACATACAGGCACAAATTGCAAAAGCACAGTACAGTCTCAGGGAATTTGAACAAGTGGAAGTAATATTTGAAGAACTCCTGAGAAATGATCCTTACCGAGTGGAGGACATGGATATGTATTCCAATGTACTCTATGCTAAGGAATGCTTTTCTGCCTTGAGTTATCTTGCCCACAGGGTATTTATGACTGATAAGTACAGACCAGAATCTTGTTGTATAATTGGAAATTATTATAGCTTGAAAGGCCAACATGAGAAGTCAGTTATGTATTTTAGGAGGGCCCTTAAATTGAATAAGAATTGTTTATCTGCTTGGACTCTTATGGGTCATGAGTACGTTGAGATGAAAAACACTCCAGCAGCTGTTGATGCCTATCGGCGAGCTGTAGACATAAATCCGTGTGATTACCGAGCTTGGTATGGTTTAGGACAAGCCTATGAGATGATGGGCATGCCTTTCTATGCTCTCCACTATTTCAGAAAATCTGTATTCTTGCAGCCAAGTGATTCTCGCTTATGGATTGCTATGGCTCAGTGTTATGAAACTGAGCAGCTTCACATGCTAGAAGAGGCAATCAAGTGTTACAGGAGGGCAGCGAATTGCAATGACAGGGAAGCCATTGCTCTTCATCAGCTAGCAAAATTGCACTGTTCTCTTGAGCGTCCTGAAGAAGCCGCTTTTTACTACAAAAAGGATCTGGAGCGGATGGAAGCTGAAGAGAGGGACGGACCTAATATGGTTGAAGCTTTGCTTTTTCTTGCCACACACTGCAAAGAACAGAAGAGATTTGAGGAAGCAGAGGTGTATTGCACCCGTCTTCTTGATTATACTGGCCCCGTAAGTTATTTACTTTGCTCTGGCTGTATTTTGGAAGGACATATTGCTCGCCAGCATTACTGATTGATTTTTTCATTTATTTCATTTTTACAAATACAGGAGAAAGAGACTGCAAAAAGTCTACTACGAGGAATGAGATTGGCACAATCTGGTTTTCCTACTTGAATGCCGAGCATTTTCCTCCATAAAGTTACCGATAAAAGGTGGAGTTGTGAAATCTTTCAAGCAGGGGTGGCATTGTGTCTAGAATATAAAAAATACAGGTCTCATCAGAAAAAATCACAAATCCTTAATGTTGCGTAAGCCGCTTGCTGTAACTTTTTGTGCCAATTTACTGCATAACGTTGGAATAGAGAAGGTGGCCTTTGTTTTCTCAATTATGTGGGAGATTGGTCCATTTTTGACAGTTTGTGTCATGATTCTTCATTTATGAGAGCAACCATCTAGAAAAGTGCCGATTTCATTGTGGACTATTCTATTTTAATGCATGTCCCTACTTTTTACCCTGTTGCCTCTCTTTTCTACCTTGAATTCCAGTTGGGGTAAAAAGTCTGGTGGATGTATGCTTTTCTCTAGAAACTCTTGTATGAGAACTGAGAAGAATTCATTTTCGTTGCAAAGGAGGACTTAAGTGGGGTAGGATCATCCCAGTCTGGATGATAAGGAGAATTCTCTGTGCATCTGAAGACAAAAGATGTTAGATTGGCCACTAGACTGCCCATAACAGCTTTGTAATCTTAGGCAAATCAGTTTCCTTCATAGTGATTCTTATTTTTGCAATCTTAGAAACAGCAAAACGGTTTTTGGAGGACAATTGCTGTGTTGTTGCTCAGCAGTCGTCCTAGAGGACTTTTAGTTGAAACAATGTAGTCATTGCGATTATCTGAATGTTGTTTTGATTTAGAATTTGATTTAGAAAGTACCTCTTCAAGTAATCATTGCAGGAGCTTAAATACGAGACTGAGAATTCTTCGAGGTTCCTTCTGGTAACTCATGTGGTAAATGTGAGAACTCTGTCATGCTGACAACGTGCTAATGATAATGCCTTGCTTAGAGAGAAAGTAAAAAGATTGGCCTACTTCAACGGCTTGACTTATCTCAATGGCAACAACCACAGGGTAAGTGAAGCTTCGCTTGCCCATTGCACCGGTGCAACCTGGCTGGCGAAAAGTCACTTGTCAATGAGGATAGTTTTTATCTGACGATGTGAATTCAACTAAGCAAGTGCCAAGAACGGCCCAATTTCCCCAAGCTCTCTTGCTTCGATTCTCTTTCATTTTAATTGCTAAGCAAGTGAATGGGGGAAAAAAAAATACAGAGACCGTGTAGGTATGGAAAAGTTCCTAAGAACACTTGGGAGCTCTGCCTCCTGTTTAGTTACATCCACATGGAAGTTCCAAAGGATTGAACGGTTAAACCCCAAACTAATTCATTACAACAGAGGTTCTCAATTTCCTCCGAGAATAATCAGTGGGAAGCCCAGGTAAAAACTAACGTTGCAGGCTGATGAGATCAATCGAGAAAGGGAATAAGAAAATGAACAACAAAACCTTCGCCCAACTGGCAGATGAGCCAAACTCAAGCCAGAAGCAACCGAGAAGAGCATATGCCATAGCGCTGCGGACATGGAGAAGCCAAAGAGCCAAAAACATGCACCACTCCATGTCAAGAAGAATATAAAAGCCATGTTCCGTAGACAATAGTTCACCCATTCGCAATATCACATAAAAGCAATCACAAAGTCCGCCGAGTTTATTTTTTTCGAGCAGTCATATCAATCCTATGAGAAGGTAACAATCTCATCACCTCAATCACAAATTCAGTCTATGTTTTACTTCATCCAATAGAAGAATCAGGTTCCTTATGTGAATTTAATTTCGATCAGGGCTTGTGAAGAAGTTGTTGATGGATGGCATGATTTCCGGAGCCCTGTTTCGAACAAACTTCCTTAGAGCATGCTCAGCATACTTTTCACCCTCAGAAAAGTTATCCAGAACTCCTGCAGCCCTGTTCTCCTTGGCCACCCTGAGTCAGCCACCATAAGGAATTTTAATGGTCAGCAAACCGAAGACGGAACAAAATCTTTTGTGAACATTGCAGTTCTTTTTTTCATCAAGTAACATAAGCATGTGGACTATTTCAAACTCGATAGAGCAAATAAGAGCAATATGATAGAAACTCAAATCTCCATTAAACTGCCAGAAATTGGGAAATTTCCTACATAAGCAGAGAAGGGACAATAAGATTTGAGCATGTCATCAACACCAAGGTAAGTAGCAAAGCAGGCCAGCTTCTAGTCAGACAAAAATGGATTGAAGGAAGTTAATTGTACGTGCTGACCGCTGAAATCAATCTATAGACATCACAAAAACTTAAAAAACTTCTTCTGAAAGGGAGCGCTGATCACGCTATCCCTTCTATGCTCTACTCAGGAACAAGAATGCACTCCTACCAGTCCATCTATACTTAATCTAACCTCTCCTCGAGCAATGCATCCAGGCGAGTAATTGGGTAATGCACAGAAAACAAAAAGAAGAGGTAATTTACTTATTTAGGCTCTATTTATTTCGCAAAAAATGAATGGTTTGGAAAAATTTTCCAAAAAATAATCTTCTATGTCACTTAAAATAATTAGCCATAAAAAGATACTTTCATTATCGACAATAATTTATATCTAATTAATTTCGTGGATAATGAAAATATTTCTTATTCATTCGCTTTTGTAAGTAATAGAAGTGACTATTCTTAAGAAACATTATCTAAAATTATTTATTTTTCGCGAAACAAACGAAACTTTAATGTAAGGAAAATGATCCCAATGGCGGATCATCAGATTACTGTTCATGTTGAGGAAAATTGGGTCTTCAAGCAGCTGGCGAGGGGCCCCGACAGTGCCAGATGCTCGACCCAATACTACAACAGGAATTACGGTCTGCTGGATCAACCGGCACTTTAAACCGCGAACAGAAGACCCAGAATTTGGCAAAAAGTTCGATTTCCGAGATTAGATTTCACGTTTGAGTGCTTAAATCAGGTAAATCATCCGTCAAGCCTCAACCTTACTTTGGTAAAACCCGCGAGATTGCTCGCCCATTAAAAACCCTCATGGGCGAAACAATTCCAATCACTTGACCCTCTCCCTCACCCCACCCCGCAAAAAAATCGGTGCTTTGTTCGAGTAGATTAGTCTACTGATGGTCATAATCGAGCCCAGACCCCACCCGGTCGCAACAGTCAACAGGAAGTCGGCTTCAATCGGACTAGTCTTTCAGAACATCGACTGAACTAAATCACCCCCACCCCGAGAGAGAGAGAGAGAGAGAGAGAGAGAGAGAGAGAGAGACCTGACTTCAGGATTGATGCAGATGTTGCGGATCAACTGGAAACCGCAGATCCCAACGGCAACGCCAACAGCCGCAAAGAGCGGATACACCTGCACGTATGCACCCACCCACAAACAGAAGCCCACACCATCAAATCCTCAAGAATCGTAACAGCACCCGAATTTGAAGGAGAAACAGGGAAGACAGGTCAACCCATTCCGCCAAATCGGAAGAACCGCGCGACTGGCAGTTGCCGAAAGATCACACAAAGAAGACGCGAATCAATGAAGTACCTCGGGCCTTATCCATCGATTCGTAGCCATTGAAGAAGCAGCAGCTCGCGAGTTGCCCGGGATCGCAGAACTTTTCGGAGAGAGACGGGAGAAGGACCTTTTCTTCCCTAGGTCGCAATATTTATTGCTCGAGATAAATTAAAATAAATATAAAATTAAAGGTATGGAGTCGAAGGTGATTGGTTGATGGGCTGTCTGATGAACGGAGCTGATTGGTGCTTTTTTACGACGGTGCAGACGCAACTTGGGCATTTTCAAATTTATTTTTTGAATAATGGAAAAATCCCATTCCAATACCTTTTTATAAAAATAGAAACTAAACAAAAATTAACCATAACCACACGAGCTTTTGAAGCGCGGCAAACGAAAGGGCGGTGAAATGCGACTGTTCGATGTTTTCTCCTAGGGCTCTCTCTCTCTCTCTCCGGCGTAGTGGCCGCCGAGGACGACGCGGAGAGGCCAGAGCAATGGCGGGGCCGTTCTCCGGTACAAGCGCCATCTCCGCGTCGGCGGTTCCCCCTCGCTTGGCACCAGCGTTTCGGTGCCGGAGTGTCGTTACTCTCGTAAGTTCATCGCGCCTTCCGCTACTTCCTCATTGGGGTTCCTGTTGTGGGGAGTGTCTTCGTCGATCTGCGAGATTGATCTGGAGTTTCCCTATTCCGTGAAATCGTTCCGCATCGTTGTTATATCGGGGGTTCCTCGCCTGTGGTCGATGTCTTAACCCTAGCATTATACCCCATTGTTGTTCATCGACGCGAGTTTGGTTGTGGAAAACTGAGATATGATGTAGTTTCGCTCCTTCCTCAAATATGATTCGAGATACAGAAGTTATTGCAGAAGACTACGTCTCATAGTGATTCTCGTTGCAGTCGTATTCTTTCACGCTTCATGTGATTATTAGGGTGTCTCGGCGGCATTAAAAGTCGAATCGTCTCCTTCTGGACTGGCGCCAGAGTGTTCTTTTACTACTCTCAAAGTCTTTGATATTTGCCATCTTTTGGCTGCTCCAATTGGAGGTTCTTTAGTTTCTCATTTCAATTTGAGATATGTGTTGGAATTTCCACTCATTCTAAGGGTCCGTTCGTTTGGCGGAAAATAAAACACTTCCGGAAAATGTTTTACAGGAAGTCATTTTCCGGTGTTCGTTTGAAACTTAAAAATTTTCCGAAAATTTTTTTTTGGAATTCTTTTTTAGAAATTATCCAGCGATTAGCGATCGGTAGCGGCGGCGAGCGGGCGGGCGGGCGGGCGGGCTGGCGGCGCGGGCGGGCGGGAGGCGACGGCGAGCCGGCGGCAGGCGGCGGCGGGCGGCGGCAGGCGGGAGGCGGCGGGCGGGCGGGCGGGCTGGCGGCGCGGGCGGGCGGGAGGCGACGGCGAGCCGGCGGCAGGCGGCGGCGGGCGGCGGCAGGCGGGAGGCGGCGGGCGGGCGGGCGGGAGGCGGAGGCGGCGGCGGGAGGGCGGTGGCAGCGGCGGGAGGGCGACGGCGGCGGGCAGGCGGTGGCGGCCGACGGGCAGGCGGGCGGTGGCGGCCAGCGGGTGGGTGGGCGGTGGCCGCGGCCGACGGCGGGCGGCGGCGGCGACCGGCAATTAAATTGCTCATAGACTCACAACGAAAGAGAAAGAGATGAAATCCGGAAAATATTTTTCGCTTTTCAAAAACGGAAAACATTTTCCTTAATTTTAGAAGGAAATCTTTGATTGATTGGAAAACATTTTCCTAAGGCCCCCGAACAGTTCAGTTTCTGGAAAATATTTTCTGGAAGAATATTTTCCATCAAACGAACGGACCCTAAGTAGAAAAAGAGTTCCATTGAAATAATTTGATTCTCACTTAAAAATATTGTCAATTTTTTCCTGTGTGTGATTGCTAGAGTACCAAGCCTGTACGAAGAAGTCAAACTTATCACCTTAGATTCAGCACTACATAGTTGTTCCGCTCTCGATGGGTTTGACCACTGCTTACTTTCTAGTGTAATGGTCACAGGTTAATAATGGTACTTTTATGTATGACTGGTTTCCACAATTTTATCTCATGTTCCTAAAATACATCTGGACTATATAAAAGGAGAGTGCCAGTGACTATAAATGCTGATTTTTTTTATGTTGGAGAAGTTGTAGAGAGTCGATCGGCTAAACATTGAAATCAGATGCACTTGCAGCAAGTTTGATTCTCAGCATAATAGTTTTCTAGCTATCAATTCAAGAAAGTCAGAATTCTTCACTTCGTAATTGCAGTTTCCAGGTCTTGATTGTTGTGTTCTTGGTTATTTTTTTGGTTCTTGCAGATTCGGCCAAAATATGACCACTGATGTGGGTTCTGTTGTGGTATTTCCGTCTACACATATTCCAAACATTTTGCTTCCTCAAGCCCATGTGTAGGTCCATCTCTGGAATGTATATGGGATCATCAAAGTTAATGAGCAACATGAAAGAAAGGGAATTATGCAACTCTTTCTTTAATTTCATCAATGGGCAGCAGATTGATGTGGGTTTCATAATCATATCCATGCTGAAGTAAGGAAAATGGCGCAAGTAGTAAATGTTATAGAGTTTCTGTTTCTGTTTATAAAGCTTGTGAACTTTTAAATTTGAAAAAAGTAAGGCCTTTTTTACAAAATCAAGGGAAAATGCAATAAAAAAAATGCCAAATTATATTTACCGTCGCTTGATTATCTTGAACTTCTTTAACATAATAAATCAAAACTATATCCACCATGTCATTTACCATATGATTAATAGTAATTGAATGAGTATACAATCAAAATAATAATAATATTATTATTTATTTAACTTAAATCACATGATCAGTCATATCGGCATTATTTACTTTATGACATCCATATATATATAGATTTTTAATAGTTTTTATCAATGAAATTTTTGTACAAGTATGGATATAAGTTTAAAATTTTTATATCATAAATATACCACAGTAAATATGGTTTAGGATTTTTTTATGGATTTTTCTCTAAAATGAAAAGCATTGAATTTCCCAAAAGTTTAATTTAGCGTAAACATGTGAGATGAGGTATGCACATCCACTAAAGTGGAAAGAAAACGACGAAAGAAGGCGAAAATCGGGCATTATCTCCGTCGTTTTGGCATATGGTACCGCCTCTGACACTGAGCCAACAGAGCACGCGCTTCGAGACGAGCAACAAATCCGCCCCTCAGGCTCGCCACCTTCGGCTTCTCTGTAAGTGGCCCGTCCTGGGCATCCCTCATTCCATCTGCAGATTTCGCCGTTCATACGTACACAATTCCCTTCTGGGTTCGGGAGATTTTTGGGTGCTGGGTTTCATCGCCCCTCTTCTACTTTGTTGTTTGATTTTTCTTTCGTTTTCTTTGCCGGGTCTCTCTCTTTGATCCTGTTTTGTAGTCGAAGGAGGTGGACATGGCGACTGGTGAGGATAATAAGCCTCAAGAATCAGGTTCTGGCTCTCTCTTTTACTTCCAATTCGGTCCTTCTTTTTTCGGTCAACCGGGTGTCTTTTTGTGTCACGACCCAGTGATTCTTCTCACGGGTTTCCGTCGCGGAGAGTCAATTGTAAGCCGTTCGAGCTGAGTGCGACATTTTCTTAATTTTGAATCGATGGGTCCATCGCAACTTGATTGTTCCTTGTGCAAATTGGTCCTCGCTGGTTTCAGTTGGAGATTCGGATCCGTCACGAGCTGAATTGAATCGATTCTTGGTAGTGGCCTATGGGTTCTGCAGTTGTTGTCGTCATCTGGAGCTTAATTTAGTCAATAGCTCAGTGAAAGTCGCAATGGCTCCTGGTGGGCAAAAAAATTTGCTTCTTGTTGTTATTCGACTGGTTGGAGAGACGAACATCGTAGCTATTCGAGTATACTAGCTACACCTGGCTTAGACTTTACTGCAAATCTGGATTAATTGAATCACAGGAGCCTAGAATTTTGGATGGTAGTGCTATGAACAATTTAAAAGAATTCCAGTCAGTGCCTCCGATGTCTCACTATGGCATCCACTGCCACGCGGTGATTCTTTCCCCTACAAATGCGGTCGGTATTCTTCTCCTGAGTACTCATTCTGACAAGGTTGTCATTTGTTTAGAAACCAAAGAGGGGCATCCTTGCTGTCTTGATCTAGTCTGTTCCAAAAGTTTTGTAGTTGTAATTGTAGTGAAGTTGGACCATTTCTGCCCTTTTTATCCTTTTCTTTTTGCATAATGGTTTATGATCTTAGCAATACGTTTTTTTATATTCTTCATGGTTTGTATTTTTTCCTTTTGAGCAAGCATCAGACAGGGATGTATGATTCTGCAGTAATGTCAGAAACATAAGCTTTCTCGATTAACATGTAATAGAGCCTCGTGATAAGAGAAGTTATGTATAGGATCAAAAGAACAAATTAAGTCACAGTTATGGAAGTGTATCTGAGTTTCTCAAATTTGGGTGCACTGAAGAGACGGTCTAGCTTTATCAGGTCTTGTGTGTAATCAGAAAGAGGCCTGCATAGAGGTACAGGAAACTTCCAAATTGAAGTTCCATGAATGCATTCTAACCAGGATGGTAAATTTTTTTTTTGTCCTCGAGTGTGATTGAGAATGATATATAGCATTATCAACAGGTGGATTGTGGGCCGAGTTTTGTTGCTTAGCATATAGTATGGAAACATTCACATAGCTAGCCTTCATTAGTGGGACTAGAGTCAGCTGTTGCCTTTGTTATTATAGTTGTGTGGGAGATACGAAAGCCCATAAACGTGTCATGTATTAGACAAACCTGAAGTTAAGTGTGTGTAGAATTAATGCATGTTGATGTTTAGAGAATTCATGGTTTGTGTTCATGGCAATTCTGTAATTTAGGTACAGAGTTGGCTAAACCAACAAATGAGGCTTCGCAAAATGCAGCGGCAGATGATGTCAAATCAAGTTCTACCCCCTCTGTGTTTGTCAATTCAGAACCGATACGAGAGGAACAGGTGCAAAATGCTGTCAAATTTCTCTCCCACCCAAGAGTTCAAGGTTCTCCAGTCATGTATAGACGCTCTTTCCTTGAGAAGAAGGGCCTTACCAAGGAGGAAATAGATGAAGCATTTCGGCGGGTTCCAGTAAGCCAATCTCATGTCCTTTTTCTCATGATCTCAAGGAGTTGCTTTTTATTGTACAATGAAGTATTCTGACATTGAGGGTGAGAAAACAGGCTAGACTCATAAACCTGCTGGATATTCACAATTTCAGTAATTTGGTACTTATTATCGTAGACAATATAGCAGGTCCCATGTTTTCAAACCCTCACAGTTGAGAGAATCAGGAAAACAATTGAAAAGAAGAAAAGAAAAGAACCTGATTTCTTTTCACTTGCGCTTTGTAGGACCCAGCTCCAAGTGCACAGCCTGCAAATGTTAGTCCAGGTTAGGAATTTGAACACAATTGGCTACTGAAGTCGTCAGCCTCTTTTAATTAGGAAAAACTTGCATTATCAGTGGTTTGTCATGCTATGCCATGGTAATCACAGGTCCACAGTTGAAATCTTCAGCAAACATTCAGCCCCAGTCCTCCTCAGCACAAGCTCCACAGCCCGCGGTCACTGCTCCTGCCAGTGTTATATCCTCAGTGGTCACCACGGCTCAACCGAGATTTCGCTGGATCTATGCTGCTTATGCTGTAGGTTTTCTAGCAGTGTCTGGAGCTGGAACGGCTGTTCTGTTGAAGGTACTAAGAGATAATCTTGCCTTTGTCACACCTTTTAAAGTTGACGCATTAGTGCCCATGCTTCATATGTTAGCACTTCAGGGTATACTTTGAATCTAAAACTGTATATAGTATTATAATGTTAGTGTACTTAAATAGTAAATCTCATATTTATCCAACAGTTTAAGTCTTTGGAATAGTTGATGGTGGCCCTAGAAATCTCACAATCATTCTATCTTTGCTCCAGTCCTAGGCCAAAGTTAGTCTATGTGTGAGGAGAAGTTAGAGCATGTAGATATTAAATCACAGCTTAATCTATCAGTTTACGCTTTTAGATCTGTTTACTGTGGTCTCACAATATTCTTTATATATAGTTTTCCTGTATCGGTGACACTTTTTCCATGTTCTAGAATGCTATAATTCCTAGTTTCAAGTCTTGGATACGCAAAGTTATATCGGATGAAGAAAATGATGTTCTCAAGAGAACCAATGCTGGACCAAGTTTGGAAGAGGAAACTGCTGCTGCAGCAAAAGCAGCTGCAGCTGCAGCTGCAGACGTGGCAAAAGCGAGCCAGGAGATGTTGAACTCTAAAGTTGAAGGTGGTAGTTAGACGTAATAGTTGTCTTTTACAACAAATTCTGCTTCAATGCTTGGTAATGTACTGTCTTTTGTTTCTTCATGGATGACCATGTGAGATTTCTTGACTTTTGAACTTTTAGAGAGGAAGTACTTTGGGGAATTGGTGAATCTGCTGGATGTCCAACTACAGGAGATGAAGTCAATGAGTGCTGCTATCCAGAAGTTAGAAGGTGATGGCCACTTGTTGTGTGATAAAAGTATTGTTCTTGGCCAGTTTGTGGTCAAAGTACTATTATTTCTGGTTCAAGTGAGCTTCATTATAAACCAGATTGCATGTACTTTCTGACTAACCCTGTCATTGCTCTACTTGGCGTATCACAGTTTAAAATGCCTGACAGAAATTGGAGAATAGATTAGATTGCTTGCAGTAAAGATGACTGCAACTATTTGCTGTTGGAGTTTCCTTTTCCATTTTTTTGGACATACTGCTTGTTTGGGTTTGGCTTGGACTCCTCTTTCGGTTGCTTTACAGTTAGCCTCATGCTGGAACTAGATACTCTCCCCTCTGCCCCAATTACATTGTCAGTCCATTTTAGATTTGAGATGAAGGAAAAACAAGTTTTTGTTGTGCAATTTGCTTTGCCTTTTAACATGTGACTTCATATTTTTAGATATGTATTGCAAAAGCCAGTTATATCTCTGTTTTCCCCCATTTAGGAGAGTGATACTTTTTTACGCTAGTTGGGAAGTGATCACCTTCTAATATCAATACTTATCCATGTATGGTCCTAGGTTTTTCTCTCACCTCACCCTTGATCGAACAATTATTACAAATTTTTGTATATCATAGTGGACATATTGCCCCCATGTTACACGGTAAAATTCTTCAATGTCGTTCTATTTTTCTGTGATTCTCAGGTCATGCAAACACTTCGGGTGCTCTTTCTCAGTTCAACCATGAAGATCACAGAGGATCACTCCCTAGTTCGAAGGTGTGTTGAAATAAAGCATAAATAGGAAATGCTTTATCATATCAAAGAAGTCTAAACTAACTGCCTATTTTAGTGTTGGAGCTATCGTATGTGAACTGTTAGTTGACAGCTACTATGTTTTGCAGCAGCCATATGCTAATGGGAGGGCAGAATTTGATTCTCGTTCAGGTGGTTATATTTAAGATCGTGAGGGCCTTTATTTTTTATTTTTAGAATGACTACCTTCAATATTGTGTGCATTCTACTTTCCACATTTTGACTGCTGTTTTTCCACAGGGAGATCTTCTTCACCTCCAGTATCTTCAGAACCCTCTGCGGCACCTCATCCAAAGTCATATATGGAGGTAAATCATCTTCTTCTTTTATTTTTTATTTTCCAGTCATTCATTTTTCGGAGGCCTCTATCTCTGAAGCTTGATGGGCATTCTTGCTTTCCCAATACCACTTCAGAGCTGTCAGCTTTATCGGATAAACTATCAGTAGTTTTGCTGGCTACATAGGCAAATAGCAAATGCGAGGAGGGATGCACTGAGATTGGAAATAGATTTTTCTTAGATGTAATTATCATATTGGCTACTTTGCTCAACTCATGATATTTTCCAAAGCTTATTAATGTAACTGCCCTGTCTTAAGTAATTTAAGTAGTTTTGTCTAGTGTAAACCATCATGTTCCTAAGTTTTAGACAGACATCCTCTGAAATCCTGTATTGCACGACAGATTATGGCCATGGTCCGAAGAGGGGAACGACCCCCAAATGTAAAGGTAAATTGAATCTCTGTTGTGATGTTACTTTGCTGGGCAACCTCTAGCTCATATCCCTCTCAACCTAATTTTACAGGACATCAATGATTCGCCCCCCAATCCTCATCAGCAGATACCCAATCCTCACTCAGCACCAAGAGCTAAGGTTTGTTTTCTCATGTGCACATATTGGAATTTTTCACTATGATCATAATTCATTACCAATGGAGGCTGTATGAATCAATATATATTTGGGCAGATTCTGGACTTTCACCCATACACACGATGTGATTATAGGGTGTGCATATTTATACATTCTTGGGTTTTGATTGATACCTTCAGTGATTGATCACTTTCTTCCTGATTCCTTGAGTAGCCTTGGGAGGCCGGTCAGATTCAAAACAACTCGAGCAATGTGTATCCGTACCAATCGAGTGCTGAAGCTTGGAATTACAATGCTCAAGACAATGGAATCATTGAACAGTCAAATGGTGATGCCTCTGCGCCCTGGTGGCAGAGGAAGAATGTCAGAATTACTGAAATTGACCGTGATGAGGACTTGAAAACCGGTTCATATGGTTCCCGGACCAGTGACCAACCAGTTCAGCGTGCATGGGTGCCACCCCAGCCGCCACCTATTGCCATGCCTGAAGCAGCAGAAGCCATTCGGCGTCCAAAATCAGCAGCTCAGAAAGAGCAATCCTCTGATGAAACAGCGTCTCGTTCTTCTGACGTAACCGATGAACTGCAGAAGGTCACGAAATTCTCCGAGTCTGGAGGCACAGAAAGTACTGGTGAGATGAGCTCAGGAATGAACTCGAGTGAGATAAAGGTGGAACAGGAAGAGAGTTACTAAGGGAACTCAACATTACACCTGTTGTTTGTTTTTCCCAAGTCAAGTATGCATGAGCAAATGCTGAGGTGATTGTTGGATCAGGATAATGTATTCACCTCATACCACTATTTTGGCAGAATGCTCAAAGGTCATCATATGATAGTTTATATGGACAAGGAACTGAAATAAATACTATTGCTGGTGGGCTCAATAACGATGGAGTTCTTGTACAGAGAAATGTTATTTTGGCATAGTTCTTAGTTACCTTAACCCACGTTCTGAAAACGCCGAGATAACTAAGATGATCTTCATAACCAGCCAATAAAATCATCCTCATCGTGATCAAGACTGAATATGGCCGTCTTCATTTGATTTATTCGCATTGTTGTGCATCTGGATATAGCTGTAATTCATGCAACTCTTGCAGTTATTGTTGTCAATGGTATCCTTTTGCCTTGCGTACTGGGTCAGATGGAGTTGGCCTCTGCTGCCAATTTTTTGTTGCGTCTTGACTTGTCATGTATATCTAAGAACTGTTTTTTATATCTGTAGCATCAGATTCTTCTTTATACGCCTTCATGCTCAACTTCTCCATGTCATACGGGTGTTGTTTTAGTGGTCTTAGCATTAGAGTTGCTTTATGTATTAAAATATGAAGCATGATCCCAAAGAGATGCGTGTTGGAAATCCGGCTTCTATTTCTTGTAGTACCATAGTGGATATTGGCGATATTCACCGGCCAACTTTACTCCTTTCAACTAGCAGTCGCCACGTGTCTGACTCCACTTATTATGTTCTGTAAACAGTCTTGTAACGTTGACATTAATCTCCTGTTACTATCGTTTTTAACTTATGCTTCTAATCTAGTGGATCTTGTCTTTTTCTCACGTGGCACGCTCCGCTAAAGTGGCTCTCGTGGATACACAAGCAAGAGGCAAAAGGAAGATGAGAGTGCATATAAAATATATTCTGCAAATTATGAATTGCTCGTCCTGCCAGAAGACAGGAACAAATAATTCAGAAGCTCATGCGATGAAGGATACACTTCAATTCAGAGTCACACTTGTACTATTTGGGGGTGACGAGTATGTTTTGCCAACAAGAAGGTAAGTTCAATCAATCAGACAGAGAAGGCGTGAGTCACGTTTATCTTTGTTTGGGAATTCGGCTACCTACGCTTTCTTGATCAAATAAAAACAAATCCCATATGATTCATCAAGTCATAGTCAACCAGATTTATCAGCCAGATCCGCCTACCAGGCAAAAGAAGGAAAAGGGGTACGGACTTTGCAAGAGAGAGAACCTTCCGCTATCACCAAATTGCCGACCTATCGACGGAAGAGTTTGGCCGCATTACGAGGGAATCTATAGGATTTGAGCAAGGTCTCAATTTTGATGCCAATCTTGGTCGAATTATGACGTGCAATAATATAGATCTAACTCAAAAATCATCCTCGTTTGGACTGGTTGCTCAATGAAAAATATGAATATTGAATTCAAGAAAATGCGTTGCGACGCGTATATCTCATTATGCCTTTGACTCCATATCACGTGATATCATTTATCTTTTTTTCTTTTCTTTTATAAAGAGTCTTTATGGATGAAAGTAATTGTTAAGCTCTAAAAACTTGTCCTTTTAAGCACCATATTGAAATTAAAAATCAAATTCGTTAAATGTTTGTCATTGTAATTTGACTTTCAAGCACAAACCCGTTCGGTCTGAAGCTCTTCGATATGAAAACTCTGGAGCCACGTCGGGCTCTACTAATGATGCTTTTGCAGGACTAATGATGCTTTTGTAGGATTAAAAGATTGTTTACAGTACTTTTAATAGCTGCAGCAGTAACAAATGCGGGAGCAGTAGGACCTACATGTCTAATCTTGTGTTGGGAGTCATAAATCTGAACCGGCTGGAGGAGCTGCACCAACCATCGATGGACACACATTCGAAAAATTAGTGCAGATCCATGCTGACTTTCTCGCCCTTTAAGAAGTGATTTGCACATTTTCGTGTCATGCGCATGTAGATGGGTATAGATGGACCGTGTTGATGACTTTTAAATTCGTATAATGAAGAAAGTTGCAATTTTTAAAACATCGAAAACACGTATCATTTGGGGAAAGGAACCTTTTTTTTTCTTTCTTGGCAGCATGCGAGGCGTGCTTGCTCAAAGAGGCGCTCGAGAAATTGAGAACTTCCTTCAATTTCATGTCACGATCAACTGAATAGATCAGCTAAGTCCTGGAGAGAGAGAGAGAGAGAGAGAGAGAGAGAGAGAGAGAGAGGAAAAGGGTAGAAAGAGTTCACAGCAGGAAAGAGACTTTCTCCGTCACCGAACTTATTGAACCATAAAGGGAAGAGTTTGGACACACTAGGGAGAGGAATCTATTCGGGGGTGAGCAAGGAACAAGGCGTATAATCTCGTAAACAATCTTTGGTCGGATCATGACAAGAGCAAACAGGGTCGTTCATAAGCATCCATTAATCAAGGACCCAACCAGAGTATCAGGAGGGACTCGACGACCTTGAGGGCCGTCGCCCAAATTGATTCCCTACGCGTCTTATCCTTCCCGTCGTTATGCCCTTCCCACTTACCGTTTGCCATTAAGAGAAAAACAGTCGACAGAGTGACCCACCACCCCTAGAACAAGACCCACCCATCTTCTGCTTTCATAGCCACACGCACAGGTTCGTTGTTTTTCGGCCTATAAACGTGCCCACCTGCGATTTCTAGACCACCCGTTTTATAAGCTCATTCTTTCGCTCCTCAATTCCTCTGAAGTTCCCTCCTTTTCTTCGGCTTTGGCAAATTTTGTTTTCGATGGCTCTCAATTTGCTGTCCCCTGCTGAAATCAAGGCCATTTCTTTCTTGGATTCTACAAAGTCCAATCATCACCACCTCAATAAGTTGCCAGGTAGAGATTGCTTTTCTGCTTCAGCTGCTTAATTTTTCTGAAATGAAGTGATAAAATTTGATTCGAAGACGTTCTCTTTCGTCTTTGTTCCTGTATTCGGAGTTGCGGGATTCTTTGCTTTTGTTCGTTTAGGAATCTGAACGCGCCTGAGCTGGGAAAACGGCGTTGTTCCTGCTCATTGAGCTGGAAAAGAGTGTATAGAAGTGTCAAAGAGTCTTTCTTTTGTGCTTCTGTTGTCTTTTTACCCTGTCCTAGGTATAAAAAGGTTCACTCTTCTTGGAAAAGTCATGGTAGTTTTGGTTGTTAATGCGATTTTTCACTTCCATGTTTTCAGATTTGAGCTTGCGCTATGGACAGACAGTCTAATTCTCTGCCGTCTGACGTTCAGGTTCATTTACGTTGAAGAGGAAGGATTGTGGAACGAGAAGAATTCATTGTTCAGCACAGCCACCTCCACCAGCCTGGCCCGGACGAGCTGTTCCTGAGACAAACCAGAAATCGTGGGATGGACCGAAGCCAATTTCTATTGTAGGATCTACTGGTTCCATTGGAACACAGGTTTGAATTTCATGATTTCTTTTATTTCCTTTTGAGAAATCCAAGCATAATTGTATTAAGATCCTTGTCGATACCTTTATTTGATACTAAGTCAAAGTTCTTGAGGAATCGCAATAAGCTGGACATGTTTTCTGAATTGATGTCAGCTTCTCTAGTCAAATTGCATTGTCATTTGTTGCAAACTGAATTGGGTGTTTTACAGACTTTGGACATTGTAGCAGAGAACCCTGATAAGTTCAGAGTTGTGGCTCTTGCAGCTGGATCAAATGTTACGCTTTTATCTGATCAGGTAAATAATCTGTTGCCATGTCATGCTCAATGTGACGCTGCTTGATCGTAAAATCTGCTAGATTTAATGACATTTAGACACTCTGCCTATTTTTGAATCTTTTCAACTATAATAAGTTCTACAAAATATGACATAATCTGTTCTTCACCTACCTAATCTGGATTCACTCAATTTCCTTGGGCAATCGAACATCACCTCTCTGTGAGTAAGTGGGTGGAAATAAACTGAAGAATAGCATGAATTCAAACCTTTGTAATCTGATTCAGATTGAAACTTTGGACTCAGTAACTTTCTTTTCTGCATTTTACAGGTTAAGACATTCAAGCCTCAATTGGTCGCAGTTAGGAATGAGTCACTAGTTCATGAACTCAAAGAGGCTCTTTCTGATGTTGAAGAGAAGCCTGAGATCATTTCAGGGGAACAAGGAGTTATTGAGGTGCCTCATCTTTGTGCTATCACATGGACTTTAAAGTTGAATAATGCTAGGTATACTTAGATTGGCTTATAGAACTTGAATACCTGTGATGTGGCGAACTCTCACTTGGGTGTTGACTATAAATCAGTTATTCAAAGGCCTGTGTAGTGCAGTTTGTCACACTCTTTAATTGACCAGCCTTGGTATAACTACGTTCTCTTCAAAGATTTTTTCATGCAAACTATTACTGATAATGGAATTTTTCAGGTAGCTCGCCATTCAGATGCTGTGACTGTAGTTACAGGAATAGTTGGTTGTGCAGGACTAAAGGTAAAGTGTTGCATTTACTGCTGACAATTTTGAGGAAAGCTACTATTGAAATTATTTCTTCTACCTTTTGGAGATTTGAGTGCATCGATATGCCAGTGTGCTGTGTTTTCATCTCCCTTATCATTTATATATTTCCATAGAAAAGCACCCATTGTGAATATCTCTAGTTAACTTACTTTTATTGATTAAAATCCTCAGCCTACAGTAGCTGCAATTGAAGCAGGCAAGGACATAGCTTTGGCCAATAAGGAGACCCTCATTGCAGGAGGTCCTTTTGTGCTCCCTCTAGCACACAAGCATAAAGTAAAGATCCTTCCGGCTGATTCTGAACATTCTGCTATATTTCAGGTCTGAGAACTTTTACAAGAATGTTTGGAACTCATTTGCTTCCTTATCATGGCTCACTTCTGTAATGCACAATTAGTTCATTTCAGAAGCTTAAAAGTGTCTATTTGGCTTCAGTGTATTCAGGGTTTACCAGAAGGTGCACTTCGGCGAATTATTTTGACAGCATCGGGTGGGGCTTTCAGGTGTAAATTCATTGTCTAAAATGTGAAGCTCATAAATAAAATCTGATTCAAGCATAGTATATTTGCTTTAGGACAAAAAACTTGAGTTAATCTGACATAGTCGTCGAGTCTGTTTCTAGGGTATGAATCTGGATCTCGTTTCTCCTGTTTTGAGTGACTGTCTTTTTTGTTTAAGTAAAATCTACTATATTTAATTCCTTCTAGATATTTTCCCTTCTGTTAGTACATGCAATTGCAGTTAGAGTAGTTCTGCTGGCATATGAAATTAAGTTTGTGCATTGTTTCATAATCTGCAGTGTCTCTGTCCTTTTATTATCGTACTACTTGGGTGCTTAAAATCTCCGGATGTTAGGTAAAACGCATGCGGTCATGGCCTTTTATCTTCTTGGATGTGCAGTTTCCAGGACTGAGGAATAAATATATGTCCACTTTGTCATGACAGGGATTGGCCAGTAGATAAATTAAAAGATGTCAAAGTTGCCGATGCTTTGAAGCATCCTAACTGGAATATGGGGAAAAAGATTACCGTTGACTCTGCTACCCTTTTTAATAAGGTTTGTTGTATTCTCTGTTCAAACTTATCTCAAGCATTACACCACGAACAGGGCTAGTTTCTGCCTGTGCTTTTGCATTGTGCAACATTTCATTTTTACCTTCTTTACCAGGGTCTTGAAGTCATCGAAGCACATTATCTCTTCGGAGCTGAGTATGACAACATTGAGATTGTGATTCATCCCCAATCTATCATTCACTCAATGGTAGAGACACAGGTTCGGTTCTTATTCACTAAAGCATGTAACTATTAATGTTGGTGTAACTATCCTACTGCTGATGACGGCCACAGTTTTTGAGTTTTTCTCTTAAATCATCTTAAGAATTTACTCAGTAGGGCAACTGGGTATAGTGTTGCTTATCATCTTAGCATCTTCCACATTTGCTCCTCTCCAGGATTCATCCGTTCTCGCACAATTGGGGTGGCCTGATATGAGATTGCCGATCCTGTACACAATGTCTTGGCCAGAGAGGATTTACTGCTCTGAAATAACATGGCCTCGCCTCGACCTTTGCAAGTAATTATCATTTTCCTGCCAGAGTACAATTATGAATTTCTTGTCAACCATCTTTAAGACATATGAATTAGCATAGAATTGTTGCTCTGCTTCTAAAGATAAGTATTCGTTTGAATTAACACTGTTAGATTAAAGCAATGCTGAAAAAAGTCATTGAACTGGCTGCAGATTTTTGCACTTGTAATGGTTGCATATTGTGAGATTTTGTAGGACTAACCAGCTATTCTAAAAGCTAGATGAAAGCATGATTTAATATTTAATTATTCTGCTACTCTCCATCATGCTTAGGCTGATCTATTTACCTAGTACTAAGCATGGACATATTTAATTTTGAGGAGATGGAGGAATAGGGGCATGGAATGATTCAAGTTCAAGACCTCTTGTTCTGATATCATGTGAGATTTGATGAGACCACTAAATATTATTTTAAAAGTTTAAGCTATTATATAAAAGCACGGTTTAATCTAATTAATCTATCACATATGAACTTGTGCCCCCATCTTTTGTGCACATACGATTTGGGGAGGGGGGACGTGAAGAAGTTCCACAGAATATAGTACTTTATCAATTGAGCACCTACTGGCCAGGGTGGGTGATGGCCCTCGGCGACCACGTTGGGTCCTCCTCTGCTCATGGGCATGAAGGTCAAACATTGGGAAAAGTACACTGGAAGTCCTAAACTTTGTGCAGAATGCAGTCATGTTCTAAGAAGTTTTAACTGATGCAGTTAAATCCCAAACCTTTTAAGAAAGAGCAATCAAGTCCTTCATGTCACCATACTCTTCGATTTGTCCTACGTGGCATCCTCTAGAGCTTCCAAATAGATGTCTCTTGGTTGCCGCCTAAGCAATTTCAAGCGAAGAACCTGATTGCTTTTCATTTGTATTTTTAATAGGTTTAGAACTAGATTGCCCCAGTTGAAAAATTGAGCAGTTGATTGCTTTTGGTACAAAGGCTGTAGTTCCACTGGACCTTTCTCATTAAACATCTATAATGTTGGGATCATTTCATGTATATCAACTCAGAAAAAGAAGATATCATATCTATCGAGTATCAGATGGATATCTTGGTTCCATCCTTGGGATTTTGGGCACTCTATGTTGTTTTGGTACTCATTATGTTGATAACATGAACAAAATATCTTTGAACATCGTGACGGTTACCAAATCGGTGACAAGTGATATGGCTGAACTTAATTTATGTATCTTGGCTGCACATGGTTACATGCTGAAATCTTCTCAGCATCTCTTTTTTTGGTTTGATAAGAGTGTTTTCTTCACAATGCAGGCTTGGTTCACTAACATTCAAAGCTCCTGATAATGTAAAATATCCATCCATGGATCTTGCCTATTCTGCTGGACGTGCTGGAGGCACAATGACGGGAGTTCTTAGTGCAGCCAATGAGAAGGCAGTTGAAATGTTCATCGATGAAAAGTATGCATTCTGTTTCTTCATTTTGTTTTTCTATGTCATTGACTGGACTTTCCCTGCAAAGTTATTGCTAACCACCGAAACTCAGTTCTAAGCATTTGAAGTCAGGCTGGGTCTCATCTAACAAGATCTTAATAAATTAAGTCAACAGTAAAAGATTTCCTAAATCCTTTTAGTTACTGAGGGGGATTGGAATTAGAGTTCTTAAGTTCCCTAGTGAAAGGGGCCTAAACCTTCTTATTTGCCTTCTCTGGTACCTACTGATCTGGAAAAAGCCAGTGTCGGTTGCAGTCTGATGTGGATTATGACTTGTATGTTTGATCTCTCACTACATATGGCCATGAATCGCATGATCCCTGCCTAATTCAGTTTTTATGTATCTATATGTCTTTTTTGAATGAATGAGTTTCCTCTTGTCAGGATAAGCTACTTGGACATCTTCAAGGTCGTAGAGCTTACTTGCGATAAGCATAGGGAAGAACTGGTCAAGACACCTTCCCTTGAGGAAATCATACATTATGACTCATGGGCTCGGGATTATGCAGCAACTCTGCATCAATCCACCAGGAGGACTCCTGTTCTCACATAAATGAGAGCTTGGCGGGCAAAAATCCTCTTGGGATGGTGTATAGAGGATAAAATAATCTTAGGAAGGTTTTCAGATGGGGGTCAACACGCGCAGTTCAGCCGGTGAAAGAGAAGAATATGATTTAATGACCAACTCCAAGAACATCTTTTACTAGTTTCACAATTCTGAATGAAGGTCAAAGTTCATCTTCCCCATTTTCTGCATGTCTTCACGCTTTGATCTAATCTCTGTGCCGCTTGTTATAGCATTATTGGGCTATGAGGTGGTAAAAACATCAGTATCTTCTACACAGTGAGTAGCTTCTGACCGTGCACATCTCACTGCATGATCAACCCCCACTCCCATCTCAACATATGTTAGAAGTTTGGCTACAAATTGCAGGCACCTGATAACTGCATAAATAGATCTCATATCATCGGAAAAACCTGATATCTACAAGTTGGATTTGTCATTTCATCTGTTGTTGCTACGGCATTGTTTTGGCTCGATGCAAAAACCCATCATACAAAGTTGCCTCCTTTAGCCATCGAACTTAGGTGAAACCATGCATTTAGGAGCACCAGTACATGAATCTGGGTTGCTCTGTACCTATGCGCAATCTTCCTTTCGTTTAAATGTTCAAATGCAGATGGAAAAAGGAGACAATTTGTAAAATAGCTTGCGCAAGGTCTCGTTTCAATGAATAGTCTGACGGTCTATGATATATGAAGTGCTCGCCTACCTGTAATCCAGATCACGGCTTCTTTTTCACTGACCCAAAGAGAAAAGTTATATCAAGGGTTTAAGTGCATATTAAGAGAGATGCGGTTGCAACTGTATGAGCTAGCCCTTTGTTAAAGCATCTTATCCTCTCTTCTTTTTCCAAGAAAGCTCATCTCTGCCAAAAGAGAACGAATGACTTCCTTTTCTAGCCTATCCATTGCATTCTCTCTCTCTCTCTCTCTCTGTGGGGTATGATTGTGATGCTTATATTTGATTGAGCCATTACTTGGGAGAGAGAACTTGGGGATGGAAAAGAAGTTAGTAAGATCATCCCTTTTGACAGAGAATTGACACTCTCTTTGTGGGTGGGGTTCTTGTGCACATGGCCAGCTAAATTCCACTGAAGAAATTCTTAAATACAAGCGCAAATAATGAAAAGGATTTGGAACCAAACTGCACAGCAAATCATACATGCCTAATACGGCAGAAGCACATAATATAATAGCAAACTGGTCTGCTATCTTCCAGCTTTGACTTTCCTCTAATATGTGCCAAGCCGCTTGTTCGAAAGATTGATGTCGCCGCTGAATTTCCAACCTAACTCTTGTGAAAAGCAGAGTAAGTCAAGGACATAATTTCTTGGAAGTCGGTATTCTTCAGGTCATAAAAAATATAAATACGAATAGTTGCATCGGTGTGTACATGTTACAGACTTTTGAATTGAAATCACGACAAAACTAACATTATCATGTGCCGGAGAAACCACGGAAAAGCCTTCCATGCTTCATTTTAATATTTTCTCCCTACTTATTTTAATTTATCCGGTGGACTGGAGATCAATTTTCCGTCATCATAATATTGCAGAAATAATATACAAATATTTCGCGTTTTATCGTAATCATGTCATGAGCATCAAAACAACTCTTTACAGTCAATTCTGTCAGAAGTTTACGGGAACGGCAACACATTCTTCCTCCTTATCCCCCAGTCCATTTCACCTCGCCTTTATCTTTTCAACGGGTCCCGGTTTAGAGATTAGACAGTGACCCCCTCCGAAAGGACCCTTCATCTTCAATCTTCCATCGCTTCTCACTCTTCTTACAGAGAGAGAGAGAGAGAGAGAGAGAGAGAGGCTCAAGTTCCGAGATCATGGCAGTGTGAACGGGACGGGATCGGCATGAATCACACGACAGGGAAAAGGCAAGAACAGAGACCAAGACGTTGCGCTACAGTGCTTCGGCTGTTCAACAGTCGCGGCTCCGCTCTTTCCTGTCGAATTTTCTGCTTTCATGAGGGATGCGAAACGCGGAAGTTTCTTTCCCTCCTTTGTCTTCTTTGTTTTCTCTTTTCCCTTCCCCTTCTGTGTGACAATGGGGCGACGCGGGAAGGTGGAAAACTTGCGCTGATTCTCGATGGTCATCACGTAAAATGGGATGACCGTCGACTTGAGCAGCACGCCTTCTTCTTCCCTCATCCTTTTAACATATCCGACGTATCGCATAAGCCTGGATGTTCCTCCTTCCCTATCCCTCACGCATCCGTACTAAACTTCAAAATTCACGGACCAATTATCAGCACGAGTTCGGTTCTCATTCCCTTCTAATGATGTTAGGAAAAACGACGCAAATGGTCCCTGAAATTTAGTCTAATGTGCGGCGGTCGGCTTTTCATTTGTTTAATACAATTCATGAACTTTGGTCTAATGTGTAATGCCGTCTATGAACCTTTAATTTGTTCAATGTAGTTTGTGAACTTTTCTTGAAATTTTTTATATTTGTTTAAGTAAAAAGATTTGGATAATATTTATCTAAAAATAATTACTTATATTCACAGTCTATCATATATTTCAATACAAATTACGGCCGATACTGTAAATATTTATGATTAAGCGATGATTTCGAGCGATACAAACTATTACCTCTTAAGAAGGTTTTTTTTTTTTTTTCAAATCATCTACTTTTCATGTAACGAAATTTTCAATCTTTAAGTTAAAGTCAAGTCAGGGCGACTCTTCCTTTGTCTTTTGGTGCTTGGTTTCTTCCGTCCGAGGAAATCTCCTAATCACGGAGCCGGTCAGATTCGAAACAGCCGGGCCGTGGGTTCCCTTCGTTGACAAACACGGCGACGGCGACGGCGACCATGTTTTTTTTTTGGTCGCCTCGTTGCGTTCCCGCCCACTTCACCGTCGCTAATGGTATAGTAGGCGTAACGCTTTTAGGTAAGAACAAGAATTCTACACGACAAACCGACAGGAGATCGGGGGAGCCCCCCAGAAAACGTCAACTCGCATGATTGTGCCATTATGTCGTCGCCGCCGATGGGGGGCTTGATTGTCCGGTGGCTTCGGCCAGCTTGATGGTCGATTTCTTCTTCTTCTTCTCCCTTTTTCTTAATAACCTTTTTAAAAAGCATCTTGACGTTGACGGCGACTTATTAAAACTTGGATTTTTATCTTCTCGGTCGTTATTTTATTTTCTGATTTTTGCTTCGTGGCACTTCACTAACGTCAAGTTGCCCAGTTTGCCGCTTGCTTGCAAGGCATTGCTCTTAACCTTGACGAATTGATAATTAATTAATGATTGAATATAATGATTATAAAAAAAATAATCAAATTATACTCGCCTTTGATATAAATGCCTCGAGCGTCTTCTTTGTATTTGTGGAAAGAATCTGGAGGATGATTTTCTTTTCACGGAAAAGGGAAAAAGAAAAGGGAAAAAGAGAGATCTCCTGCACATGATGGCAGCTTCTTTTGCAGCTTTGATAAAGACAACGACTGCGACCGCATTGACATCATTATCTCTTAATTGTAGTTAATCACTCTGGTTTAATCATAATTTACACATATAAACACCCCCTGGAAAACCAAAACCTATGTATAATCACAGATCCACCTACGAAATCTGGAGGAGAAGATGCTAAGGACAAAAAGTGTTTCGCTCACCAGTTCCAAGATGGGAGCGAAAATTCAGAACGGGTGCAGATTCAAGTTCCTTCTCAGTCCATTCGCATTGGCGAAGAAGCCGACGAGGTCCGCCCTCTGAGGCAAGAGCGGTTTCCTCTTGTCTTCATCCTTGCCCGCCGTTTTCCCATCGCTTCCCCTCGCGCCGGCGGCGCTGGTGCCATCGTCGTCCTCTGCCAACGCCACGACCCGCTTCGACTCGCCGATCTTGTCCCTCTTCTTGCTCGGCGCCACGAGCACGAACGCGTCCTTGCCATCGCTCCTGCTCCGGTTCAGCAGCAGGTCCTTGATCCGCCACCGCTTCGAGGATCCGGTGGAATTGCTCTTCCCGCAGCGCTTCGTCGCCGCCTCCTCCGTTGAGGATTGGTCGAGCGACGCTTTCGGCCTCCACACGCAGTAGGATCCTGGAGCTAGGCCGTCGAGCTCGTCCGACTCCGAGGACGACGACGACGACGACGTCCACTCCCTTTCCTCGCTCAGGAGCTTCTTCAGCGGCAGCCGGCGCTTCGCCGTCTTCTTCGAGTCGTCTTCGCCCTTCTCTCTGCTCGGGACTCCCTTCAGAAGCAAATCTCTGTTGAAAACAGGATACACAGGCCTAATTTGGCCGTCGCAGAAGATCTCGTCGGCGGCAATCGGAGACGACCCCGGCCCTCCGCACACGATGGCGAACTCGAACTCTTCTTCTCCTTCTGCTTCCTCAACGTCCTCGTTATCGAACTGGGTCCTCTCGTTCTCCCCGCCCCCTCTTTCTTCGCCCTGTTCGGTGCTGGCCAGACCGAAATTCACGTCGTCCCAGCAGAACGGGTCGGTGTCGAGCCTGAGCTCGTCCACGACCCGAGCTGCAATCTCCGCGAGCGTGCCTGTGGAGTAGCTGCTGAGGCTTGGGGACGGAGAGAGTACAGCTGTTGCCTGCATCTTTGCAAGTACTCTGTTCCTGGATGTGTTGCCTTGAGAGAGAGAGAGAGAGAGAGAGAGAGAGAAAGAGGAAATGGAGACACGGTTGCGGCGTTGGTTGAGGGGAAGATGATATATAGCTCTTAATAAGTGGTTGTGGAAATTTGATTTTCCACGAGTTTCTTTAGTAACATAATTTAATCTCCGTCGTTGCAAAAGAAAAAAAAAAAGCGAATTTCTGGAGAAATTAACGATGGAGATTATTGCTACAATTTAATTGCCGTCATCACGGCGTTTGTTTTTCGCCACACCGCCATGAGTTGTCCCTTGCTTCCATCGCACGTAACATCGTATTCCCGGCGGATTAACTTTTTTCCGTTTATATCGTCACAGATGGACGGCTATCGTGTTCACACGTGTTGGATTTTTATTGACTTGTCGACATTTTAAACTAAAAAAAAATAGAAAAGGAGGAGGGGAAGAAGAGTGGTCCTTTGGATAGGATGGCGAGAGGTGTGAGACTGGGATTGCTTCTGGCGATTGTACTTTAGTCGACTAGTGGTGGCTGGTTGCGTCCTGCATTACGATTTAATATCATTTAAATGCCAACTCTTTTATTTATTTATTTATTTACTCTGTGTGTAAATGCTTTATTAATCACGAAAAGGCCCTTTTCGTAATTAAGATGGCGACCTGCATTTCACACAGTATCAAATAAAACAAACACGTCACGTATAACGGGGGAGAGGTCGCTTGCCATATCGATCTCATCCTCGACTAAGTGAGTTTGGTTTATTATTATTGATGTGACTATCGATAATTGGTACGATATAGAAACCGACTAGTTTATAAATCATCATATAGCTATTAATGAGCTGCTAAGTGCAGTTAGGTCGAAGAAAAATGATTGACGAGACCACTTTAAGCTGTTAAACAATTGACATTCGTACCGTATGAGTATCGACATCTGCAAAAAAAAAAAAAAAAGAAGAAGGGCATTTGATAGTTGTATGGAATTAGCATCGACGAGCGACAAAAGGATGTTCATGAAGTTTGTCGATGTAATAAGCAAATACTTTGTCATATGAAATTTGGCTAAGCATTGGACATAGGTGAGGACATAAGAATAAGTATACCGTGTGATAGTTAAGTAACTCAATTATGAAATGAGAATCACATGCAAATTTTAGAGGCAAGAATCTCGGGTGCTAACGATGGGTTGTAGTTAGGGCGGTGAGTGATGTGTAATTATTAGGGGATCGATCATCTATCATCGAGATCACATATTCTCAATGTAGTAAATTTGTTAGTTCATTAATACTAATGTCTTTTCGGTTTCCATCATTTACCTTTAAAATTATCATCGAGTGAATTCTTATCCAAAAATCATTACAGCGCTCATAAAAAAAAAAAAAGATCAACATACTAACTTTTTGGGGGAAGATTTTGTCATTACTTGGGTTGACAGCCGTTTTTTTTTTTTTTTTTTGCAAAACATCACCATCGTCGGTGACTAACCGATCGAGTCATGTCATGTATACGGTGCTAATTGGACATCCACATAAACTTTTTTCGATGGAAAGTTTTCAGAATGATTTACATGGTAAAATTTCAAAAGATTTAAGACTAAATTAATAAAAAAAGGTTTAAGATTAAATTAGCAAAGTTACAAAATGTTCAATACTTTTTCAATAATTATCTCACAAATACGTTATGGTTAGTATTAAACTTACCTCCGAAGTATTATCGCCGACTTACCTATCAAAGCATAAACTTATCGAACAATTCTAGGATTTTTTAATTTATTGATAGGGAAAGACACAAAGTATACCAATTTTTGATTGAGAAATCGAGTTCAAATCGACTAGTTAGGTGAATAGAGTTGCATCCACGCAAGAAATAAGGAAACCTACGCTCACACTCGCTTCACAACCACCCCAGAAGACCGATTTTTTAAAATAATTCATTCGAATTTTGTCCCTTTTTTTTTCCCCTAAAGCTAGATGGATGGGGATCTTGATGTGGAGGTGGCTCAACGAGGCAATAATTAAATTTTGCTTTAAAGAGAACCGATTGATTTGATCCTGCGACTCGATGCATGTCCACGTCAGATTATGAATGTCAATCTTGCTTATTCATAATCCTCATCCTTAGATGAAAAATCAAGTTTAAGAAAAGGAAATTTCCCAGTTAATGTGCTCCCAATAGTCGATTTCGGCAACATAATTTGTGTTATTAGTGATGACCGATCCTCCGTCTCGAGAAGGTGTAAATGTGTAGGACGACCATTGTCGCTTCCTCTAAATAAGTCCCGATAAAAACGTGATTGTAATATAATGCGTAGGTTTAATATGTTTGTTTAATGTTTTTCAAATATCGAACAGAGGGGAAAAAAAAGAAAATGAAAGACTAAGAAATTATGCGTTTATTCAATACAATTTATTTATAGTTTTAATATATATATTTTTTCACCCGTCTCATCATTTCATGACAAAATGCAAGAGGAGCGTGAAAAAAGAAAGGATTTGAATACTCTAATGTATAACGTGCGTCAGAGGCCTTGGGGGCCGTTAGATTTAGGATCGGACGACCTTTATTATAGGGGTTTTATTTTTTTATTATTTTACCAGTCGTTTGATTCAAATCGGACAATTGGAACCTAAATCGGACGGTTGGAACCTAACGTACATCACATGGACGGCACGTCAGGGATTCATTTCCGAAAAACGAATGTGTTTGGCCTATTGAGCAGATGCCTCGGACTGCCTCAATGTTTATAATAAATAAAAAAGAATGCCCTAGCCAAAATAATAATAACAACACCAGCAGCAGCAATAATTACCAATTATCATCATCATCATCATCCTTTCACACCAATCTTATTATTAGCCACCTTGCCAATGATATCGAGACACGTGTACGAATCACGAGCCTGCAAGAATGAAATTCCCTCCACAACTTTGCCGTGGTCTACGCTTGTGCACATTCTCACTCTCGGCATGCTTCCTCACAAATGATGTATTCGGGCAACATTTTCTGCGTCTCGCAAGGTAATATAACTCCTGCCCTTCAAAGACGGACTTGGATCCCCTGACGTGGGCTCCCCCATGTCTGGGGATCCGGACCATTCAATTTCCTCCTCCTTGTACTAGAGGGGGATTGGATGGAGCAGATATGCTAACATGAATTTTTTCACGTTAGCAGATCCGCTAGACGAGGTTACCCAATGTAGGCCTAGGACTCTTATTGCCGTCTTTAGCTGCTTTTGACCCGGACTTAAGTAAATTGCATCCTCAATTAAGACGAAACAACGATGGCTTCCATGTGCGACGAAAAATAATCCGGTCGAAAAAATTTAGACCGTCGGAAGGTAAGTACATATGTGTAAGCAAGACAATGGATTGAAATGCATGCCCATCGCATATTGCCATGATAGGGAAGATGGTACAAACAGTCATAAATCTATTGTACGTTTGTCAATTCGGTTCTAAACATTTTTAAAATCTTGTCAATTAGAAGTTGCTTACGTGGATGTCTGGAAAATGTTCAGGTTTCCGAGGAAAATTTGCCATTGAATTTGGCCGAATTTGGCGAGGTTTTAAAAAGTCTATGATTTGATTAGCAAAACTAAAAGGTTTAAGACTAAATTGGCAAAAGTACAATATGTTTATGACCTTTTGGACAGCTTTTCCCATACCATGATATATTGCGAACTGTATAGGGATAAATTTCAAGAAATTCATGGCCACATGGGAGGTGATGTTCGAAATTTGAAGCAATGGAAGCTCCAAACTCAAAACGGGAGATATCAATCCGAGGTTCAAAGTCAATGTTAGAGGTTGAGCTCACAGATCCGTTCCGATGTTACCTAACCAAGCAACGGATTTGTGGATTTAGGATTCCAACATCTTATCAACAAAACCCATTTCATTAATTTTTTCGTTATTTATATATTTTGGTATGTGAGATTGATCAACCAATTTGATTGAATTAGTCAAGGGAAGAAGGTTACGTTGGAAGAAAACGATGGGATTGGTGGTCTCATTGGTTAGGTATTTCGTCAATAAACAAACAAAATAAGTAAACAAATAACGAAGAAAGCGGCCAATTGAATCCTCACGAGTTGTGTTATGACCGGTGCTTCCCAATTAGTCATCACCAGATCCATTCCTGCTGGCTTCGGTCTTGTCTTCTTTCTCTGGTGCAGCAAGAGGAGAGTGGGATTACAGTCATTAGACTCTTCTGGGTAAAGCAAAGAGATATTGCAAAGATAAGACCATGGAACTTCTCAATTTGTTCATAGTTCGTCAAATTCCGCGACGATGCCTTCTCTTTCTTTCTTCTTTCGTTCCTCGCCGTCATCGCGAAATTCGCAAACAAGCCGAGAGGCGAAGAGAAAGAAGAAAGAAAGAAAGAAAGAAGATGGGTTGGAGTCCTTTTCTGTGTTCAAAAACGAAAAACCAGAGGATGCGAAAGTAGAAACAGAGCAAAAGTCAATAAAGGGAGCGAGAGCAGTTTGTTGCTCTGAGAGCAGACCGCAATTGTTTAACGGGTAGCATGTGTTGTAGGGCTGAATTGCAGAGAGCCCATGACCATGAGGAGTTGTGATTTGAAAGCAACGGAGTCCAGTGGGCCGAGGGCCATCCACACATCATCCGCCGGCGCGGCACTTTCCACCCGTTTCCCGATCGCCGGAGTATATTCGCAGGCTTAAAGGGCATTCCAAGAATCGTTCTCCGGCAACCGGCAACCCTGACCTCATCTTCGAGGTTCGGTTGTTGCTAAATATTGAACTTAGAGCCTCTGGCGACAAAATGTACAGGTTCCCCTGGACCATTTCGATCTACAATACACACCAAAATGACTTCAAATTGGCCCGAGTAACATTGCCACTTCTACTTGGAAGAGGAAGTGTATAGCCTAACTGTAAGAATGGAAGCCGTGGGTCGATAAAATGCGAGCCCCACCCGCGAGAAGAACAGTCCAATTGGAACCCGACAACGTCGTTGCGTGAAATAGTCTCTCGCCGTCCAGAGTTCCTATTCCGGGAAATAAATTGGCGAGCAAGAAAGGACCAGGGACGGGTGAATCCTCGCCGGGACGACAGATTCAAACCTTTGACCTCTGCTACAGATACGCAACCACATCATTTATGCTTGAGCCCCAAGGCTGAGTAGACATTATCGCAAACGCGGCAGCCAAGTCCAAGTCCAATACCAAAACCTTTTCCACCTATCCAAGAAAGACGGCGACTGGGCTTGGGCTTCTTCCATACTCTTTCTCTGACCCTTCTTCTTTTTCAATCCAATTCAACTAATTCAATGGTGGAATCCGACCTCCTCTGAAAAAATTAAGCTGATAGAGAAGATGGATAAAGATAAAAATTGTGCCACAAGACAAGAGACCTTCCGGCACGAGTCTGACGTCCAAGAAGCTGCTTAAGCTTCCTTTCGGAGGAGGAAAACTTCCACCTGCATTTTCCCATCTAAAGGGCAAAAGCCAGCACCTTTCCACGCACACAACCCCCCAAAAAAGAGAGATGTTACCAAAATCAGCCCCCTTTTTTTATGAAAGGTCAACTACCAATTGAATTGAATAAACTCACGCGACTCGAACACCTCTACGACTAAGCTACTTGCCCATAATGGAAATGGACAGATCACGCACCACGCCTGCAGAAAGATGCATATGATTTATTCAAAGAAAGCTGGCTAGTTACAAAAGCTTTGCCTAGTCATTCCTAGCAGAAGGCACTATTCCTTCAACTCCATCAAGGCTTGCCACTCAAGTTTCCAGGACCCGGCTGCCTTGCGACATGCCGCTAGATGAAAAGGCAATTATCCCCTGCATAATCGCGATTGCGCCGATCATACGATATATAACCCGCAACATGTCAAGCAAAGAAAGTTTCGGTTCTCCATTGAAAACAAACAGTCATGCGAAATAGGGACCAGGAAATACCACGGTTTATGACTATAATCCAGCGCAAAAACAAATAAAATCCAAAAGATCAATGTTACAAATTCCAAAAGAAAGTCTTTTTCCTATCTAAGTATCGCCGGCCATGTCGACGTCCGATCTGGATAGGCCTTCTCCTCCACATCTTGTGTGCCATCGGCTGGTGCCGCTGTGTACTTTCAACTTGCCAAAAACGAAGACCGATCTCCTTTATGCGCCTCGCATCCCAGTCTTATTCAAGTCCATCCCTGGTCCCGCAATCAGCTACTTCACGCCCGAGATTGCTGTAGAATGATAAAAGTTATTCTCACTAGTGTTGCGGCTTTATGTAGTATTCTATCCTATGCTATGCAAATGTACTTCATCAAAATAGAACTTTGCAGGATATCTTCATGATAAAAAAAGAGAAACTCGCAGGCAAAGAACGATATCGTGTAATACAGAGCGAATAAAAACAAAGGGAATAACCTAACGCCAAACCAAAACGTCTTCAGCTGAAGCAACCAGAGAATAATGACACCACCCGTCCCTAGGAAAAACCAGTTAAAAATGATATTCCAGGACTTCGTCCCTGCGTCAGTATTAGTTTTTATGATCGACTCGACGTGATAGAAACAATCACCAAAGATATCAACGGGATTTTGGATCACCATTCATCAATAGGTTCATAATCCATACCCTAATTCTGAAATTTTTGATGATTCTGGTCAGCAATCCATCCCCCGCTATTTGCCTGACTCTTTGTACCAGCAGATGCCTTGAAACCGTTCCGTCCTGGGAAATGATGATCAAGCGTTAGAGATGATTTTACCATCAAAAGGAAGCAGAAAACAAAGCTTGAAAGACAATAACTAAGTTACGACAACGTTGATGCGGCACTTACTTTGTGGTCGTTATAGTACTTGGTGATGAGATTGATGTCAGATGGACGTAAGATCTTGGAGAGCTCAGAGATCAAAATCCGAAACGGCATCCAAGGGGAAGTTGGTTTCCGGGACTTCTCCAAAATTCTCAGCAACCCTATTGCATGTAGATTTTCATACATCGTCAGACCAGTTGATAGAACAGACAACGTTAAACACATTCAATGCAAAAGTAGGAACGAGAAAGAAGATTTATTTACCTCCCGAGCTACGAGGACCTCTGAAACTGATGACATACTCTGGTAACACATGAGTGTTCATATGGGTGCCCCAAATAATATATCTCCTCGGAGATAATAAGTCGTCCACGCCTGAATCATACTGTTCCGAGCTAGGGTGAGACTGTTCCGAACCAAAACCGACAAGCTCTGGTCTCCCTAGGATGACCCGGCAAAGCAAGAGATGCCTTAGGCCGTTTTCATCTACGGGTGCGGACTTAATGCTGCGAAACCATTACCCAAAGAATAAATAAAAAATATTCAAGGCCAATATCATCACAGGCACGACATATTAACGTAACTCAAGAAGTAACATGCTTGCAAAACATACTCGTTCTACTACATTTAACACATCAAAGCTTAGAAGGAAATACGATAATGCGCTAAATAAATACATTTTTGTGATCATTCCACTTTCCGAATAGTGCCTCTCAACTATTCATGCAACTGTAATGTCGGATTTAAAGCTACCAATATCGCCGCATGCACAACGTACGAGCATGAATCCAAAAGCGTGTTCGCGAAACATACCTTATTATGCTAGACATAACCTATCATAGCTCAAAAGGGAAATATAATTTGAAGTATCTCTGCGATCATACCACTTTCTAAACAATTTACGCAATTAAAGGGAAAAAGAAAGAAATTCTGGTACCATTCGAGTGGATGCTTGTCGGGAGCAAGATAGAGTCCGCAGCCGTACAAGCCACTGTTCTCAGGCTTGCCACTGTAGCCAAAGCCAAAGGAGAAGATCTTGGAGACCTCTTCCCCCGAGATCGCGTACCATGCATGCCTGACGTTAGCGGTGACGCCGCCACATTTCATCTGCACGGCCTGCGAGTAAACTTGAAACGCTTGGGCCCGTGCTTTCGCGGCGACACTGGAGGGGCAAGTCCGGTGGATTGCTACGACGGCAACTTGCTCCCCAAGCGCACCAAGCAGTGAGACGAATCTCTCCTTGATAAAGCTGTGGACGTTATCTCCCTCTCTGAGCTCCATCAACCCGGCGCCAATGAATGTTGCCGGAGCAGTGCCGGAATGATCCACGGAGACAACACTCTCGCAATCGGAGAGGGATGAATCCTGATCCGACGGATTGTTGAGATCTGGATGGTTGACATCGGTCGCCGGATGGTTGAATTCGGGCGCCACTGCATCAGGAGTGGCGGTGGGCGCAGCTGGTGATTGATGTGTGGAGTCCGCCATTTTTGAATAACAAATCGGTTGAAATTTTCTTTGCAACTGCTAAAACAAAAAAAGAACAAAAGCAAAATTGGTACGGATTGAAGAAATTAAAAAAGGAGTCGCAGAATCAATGAAGATCCAGAGCTTTCAGTTGATGGAGCCTCGCGGATCACCAAACCAGAACACCAACTACAAATTCTCGAACCTCGAGGTCCGGTCGTCGAACGGAGCAAACAAGAGCTCGACAACAAAGAGAGCTGACGGAAAGCGAAAGGAGAAAGTTGACAATCTTAACGCTCGGCAACAGAGGCATGCATCATGGGAAAGCTTACAGAGGTTTCGGGAAAACGGATTACGTCGGCTTCAAGAAACGCTCCGATCAAAGAAAAGATGAAGGGGACCCGTGCACGATTTCTCCAGAGGCAGGAGCCAGAGAAGGTCAAGAACAAGGGAACGCAAAGAAACAGAGGGGCTGGTCTGCTGCCTATAGAGGAGACACAGCACCGCCAAAGGTTGGAAGGATAGCAGGGTTCTTGCCTGAAGAAGACGATGAGGAGCGGGTTCCAGTTTGCAAGAGAAGGATTTTATAGAAGAAGAAAACTAGCGGAACCGCTCTCAGGCCACTCGCACACGTATTGCGGTACGATCTTCCTTTCTTAGCTTTCGTTTGGCGGTGGCGCCGCCATACGTTGGTTCTTTTTTATTATTTTTTTCAATTGAGCCGGTCGTTTTCGCTTTTTTTTTTAATATATATTCCCTGGAAATTAAAAAAAAAAACGAAACAACAATGTTTTTTTGAACGCGAGGAATTCCGTGCTCAAATTGCCGCATCTCACTTGTTTGGAGTAAATCAATTGGGATTTTCATCAACGAATACTCATGAACACTTGTTATGCACCAAAATATAGAAATTATTCGTTCGCGAAGTATCGCATGTCTTACGTTATGCATGATTATGGCTTTGAAAACAGAAATATTTCTTTATTAAGTTTCACTAACGAAACACCCTGAAAATATCGATCCATAATATTCATCTACTGATCGGTAGAGAATCTATCGATGAGACATAAAAGGTAAGATATTTATGCATGGGAGCGTGACGGTTTTAGCTTGCGCTACAAATTAATGGAACCCGTGAGTAAAATTAATTGAACTTCCTAGATATTCCATTATAAATAGAACGAGAATGCAACGATCATCTGTCGGCGGAATTAACTGAGCTCTCGTGCGGAATTAATTGAGATGGAGATTCTATTGGCGTGTGTCGGAGTGACGGGGAGCAACAAAATAAGAAAAATATCGTTCAGTTTCGTGGATAATTTAGTTAATTAAAATCGAAAAATTTACAAATTATGTAAGCCTTAATAAGATTTATCGAAATGAATAAAAATAGAAAAGTGCAAATATAGAGGCGGTGCCGACCATAGAGATGAGAGGTAAGTAGCCGCGAAAAGACAAGAGTGCCCTTGTAATTGACGATGACCCATGGTCTCCAAAACTGGCAACCTGCTCTCCGTCATATTCCCCGTTTAGTTTAAAAAACATGGTAATGCCATTAATTACGCACCAAATGGAGAGGATACGGCAGAGATTTTCATAATATGTATTTTGGCATTTTCATATTTTGGTAAAATTACTATTGACATACCAAATGAAAAGGATAAGGATAGAGATTTTCGTAATACCATTTTGGGATTTATTCTAATTTTTGGTAAAATTATTAATTACGCACCAAATGGAGAGGATACGAAAGAGATTTTCGTAATATGTATTTTGGAATTTTTTGTATTTTGGTAAAATTACTATGTACATACCAAATGAAAAAGATAAGGATAGAGATTTTTGTAATACCATTTTGGGATTTATTCTAATTTTTGGTAAAATTATTAATTACGGACCAAATGGAGAGGATACGGCAGAGATTTTCGTAATATGTATTTTGGAATTTTTCATATATTGGTAAAATTACTATTTACATACCAAATGGAAAGGATAAGGATAGAGATTTTCGTAATACCATTTTGGGATTTATTCTAATTTTTGGTAAAATTATTAATTACGGACCAAATGGAGAGGATACGGCAGAGATTTTCATAATATGTATTTTGAAATTTTTCGTATATTGGTAAAATTACTATTTACATACCAAATGGAAAGGATAAGGATAGAGATTTTCGTAATACCATTTTGGGATTTATTCTAATTTTTGGTAAAATTATTAGTTATGCACCAAATGGAGAGGATATGGCAGAGATTTTCATAATATGTATTTTGGAATTTTTCGTATTTTGGTAAAATTAATATGTACATACCAAATGGAAAAGATAAGGATAGATATTTTCGTAATACCATTTTGGGATTTATTCTAATTTTTGGTAAAATTATTAATTACGCACCAAATGGAGAGGATACGGTAGAGATTTTCGTAATATGTATTTTGGAATTTTTCATATTTTGGTAAAATTACTATTTACATACCAAATGTAAAAGGATAAGGATGGATATTTTCGTAATACCATTTTGGGATTTATTCTAATTTTTGGTAAAATTATTAATTACGGACCAAATGGAGAGGATACGGCAGAGATTTTCATAATACATATTTTGGAATTTTTCATATATTGGTAAAATTACTATTTACATACCAAATGGAAAGGATAAGGATAGAGATTTTTGTAATACCATTTTGGGATTTATTCTAATTTTTGGTAAAATTATTAATTACGGACCAAATGGAGAGGATACGGCAGAGATTTTCATAATACATATTTTGAAATTTTTCATATTTTGGTAAAATTACTATTTACATACCAAATGGAAAGGATAAGGATAGAGATTTTCGTAATACCATTTTGGGATTTATTCTAATTTTTGGTAAAATTATTAGTTACGGACCAAATGGAGAGGATATGGCAGAGATTTTCATAATATGTATTTTGAATTTTTTCATATTTTGGTAAAATTACTATTTACATACCAAATGGAAAGGATAAGGATAGAGATTTTCGTAATACCATTTTGGGATTTATTCTAATTTTTGGTAAAATTATTAGTTACGGACCAAATGGAGAGGATAAGGATAGAGATATTCCTTATACCTTCTTTAGATTTTTCTTCAATTGGTCAAATTATTAATTACGGGCCAAATGGAGAGGATATGGATAGTGATATTCATAATTACCTTCTTTGGAATTTTCTTTAATTGGTTAAATATTACTAATACAGACCAAAAGAGAGGGCACGGCAGCCATTTTCATAAAACCTTTGTTTTTTGGACTTTTTGTAATAATAGGTAAAATCATAAATTACAGACCAAATGGAGAGGATGGGGCTGAGATTTCTTAACATGCTTTCTGTCTTTTCTATTTTGGCTTCATACTTAATTTGTTTATGGGGTATTGAGATTTGGGCTCATGGGGGGCAGGAATAAATTTTAGGTTCAGTTCGTTTCACGGAAAAATATAAAATTTTCTAAAAAATGTTTTATAGGAAATCATTTTCACGGAAAATGATAATATTTTCTGATATTCGTTAGTCAAAGGTCGCTGGCTCATCAACGTTGAGCGAGGTCGAGGTACGCTATTAGATGCCGCAATATTTAAAGGTAAACAAAGAAAATGAAAAATATTTTCTAATATCAAAAAAGCGGTCCATACTTTTGAATGTATTTTTTGCATTGGTGGAAAATATTTTGTTTGACTATTTATTTTTCATGAAACGAACGCCGAAAAATTCGAAAAATATTTTCATGGAAGTTATTTTCCGTGAAATGAGCAAAATCTTAGAGCGTAATCCAGTTCCAATATTCGTGGATTCCCAAATTTTTTTAATTGGCAAATCTGATGTATTGGTTTATTTATTTTTGGTCATGTGATATTTTGGGTGTGCATTGACCACGTGCAATTGGCAGGCATGGATTCTCGGTTCTTGCTTCTGAGATGGGCTATTGAACACTGGCCGTGCTAAAAAAAAATCTAAATTAAAAAGATAGAAGTGAAATGGATGTTTTCGAGGCGGAAAAAGATAAGTCCGGTTGTACATAAATAAGTGAATTAGGTAATATGGTACATCTTCAAGCCTCCGTTCGTTTCGTGAGATATATAATTTTGGAAAATATTTTTCAAAAATTATGGTATTTTGGGGCGGAAAATAACTCACCAAGAAAAATATTTTCCAAACAAAGGAAAATGTTCTTGTAAAAAGAGGGAAAATGTTTTTTTCCCAAAAAAAGGAAAATATTTTTTGGCTCTCCTCTCTCTCTCTCTCTCTCTCTCTCTCTCTCTCTCTCTCTCTCTCTCTCTCTCTCTCTCTCTCTCTCTCTCTCTCTCCCGCTGTGAGTCTCTAAGTAGTCCAATCGGGGATTGTAAATCTCGACAACCAACCGTACCGTCACCAGCCGCTGGACCACCGTACCTTCGGTCGTCGGCCGTCGGACCACTATCGGACCTAGCGGCAGCGGTAGTCGGGTATCTATGAACAAGAAAAAAACGGAAAGAACAAAAAATTTGTGAAAATATTTTCCAAATTTTTTTTAAGTTTTAAACAAATACCGGAAAGTATTGTTATTTTTTAGAAAGATGACTTCCTGAAAAATATTTTTTGAAAATGTTTTATTTTCTGCGAAACAAACGGAGTCTAAATAGCACGATAATCTTCTAATGGAAAACTTCATAACAAGCAAATATATATAGCTGTTTGATAAACAAAGAATAACAAAAGCGATTTCATAAACAAATTTCCCGATCAATAAACCAGCCTATCAATCCTTCACAATCTATATGAGCTCTAAACTCAGGTGTAAATGAATTTACTCATCTGAAAATAAATTTATGAGGAAGCATATGCGGGCAGCGGGTTCGGTTGGAAATAATTTTTTGACCAATAAAGCACAATTACTATTTTACATGGATGTCTCCTTTATTAAATACCTCGTCTAAATTATTTCTTTTTCTTTTTGTAGGAAAATGTCCAAAATAGGAAAAAAAAGGAATTATACCCGTTAGTAGAATGAAAAGTTTCTTGTCTTGGCAAGAAAGAAAAAACGACTCGTAAAGGAAGGACAATAATTAGTCGTTTAACTTTGGCTCCAAGAAAGATAAGTTTCTTACATAAGGAAAGTCTTGGACACCTCGGCTATGGCTTTGTCATCTTTTGTCATCTTGTCTTAGCGGACTAAACTTCTTTTTTTTCTTTGAACACATCAAATGCTTGACATTTTGATCCACAGTAATCATCAGTAAATGTCATGAAATAACGATTTCCACCTCTAGTTACTATACCGTTTAGTTCATAGATATTGGCATGCACTAGTTTTAGTACTTTAATAGATCTTTCTACCTTTGAGAACGATTTGTTAGTCATCTTTATCTGTACATGTATACTTCACTTCCTTTTATTATTTAGATTATCACATGATGTCATATCACTTCCATTCACAAATTTTCAAGTAGTAAAGCAACATGAGATTATCTATTATACTACAAGGAAGACAACTCTAGCATATAAATAGAAACAAAAGTTTCATTGATACTTTTCTGTTGAAATTAAGAGCATCTAATTCGGCCAATGTCTTCATTCTCAAGTTAGTAATACCTTTCGTCCAAAAAAAAAAAGTTAGTAATACCTTGAGATTTTTGGGGAAATTTTAATGCCGATGAAGATGGAGCAGTAGTTTATAGATCTTTGATGCTTTGATACGTAATAATAATAATCACTATCCTTAAGTTATTATTTGTCTCTATCATTATCGCTGCCGGATTGAGAACAAATATAGCTTCATAATATACATTGAAGCAGTATAGAAATGAGTTCAGTAATTACTTAATTTCTCTATAAATTTCACTTTAAACATGTTATCAAAGTTGTGTGTGTATATAAAAACAGAAGAAGGGAGAGTTATGAAGAACTTGTTTTGAATGGCCGTGATTCTTGAGTAATGATGATGAGTGGTGTATGACTTGGTCTTATTTATACACAACCAATCGACACATCTCTTGGGAATAGATATTTTATGCCCGTCGACGCCACTTTTCATGACGAACCATTATCGCTTTCATAATCAAGAGTCACCTATTTCCGTGATAACAAATTATTTCAATTTTCAATAAAACGGCAACTTCGAAAACAACAATTAGAATTTGGACAGCGACCAGCTGGAGCAGTGATGGGGTTAGGTCTAGCCGCGACGTTTTATTGTGGGGGAACGACCATGAAGGGCTGATCCAGATTCGGATTTGACAGCTTTGGAAGAGGTTTGGAAGACGCACGACTTGGTTACTCGGACATTCGGTAGCGCATAAGGCAAGCTCTCACGATGACTCGACAACGAGTCTCCGCTTTGGCACGGTAGCTCAGCGACTATGGCACAGAGGGCAGCAACGGCTTCAATGACAATGACTCTTTGGAAATCGAACCATCGCGTCGGGCGGAGCGAAAGACAGCGACGAGGCGACATGGATACGCTGCGAATGATGGAAGAGTCGATGTTGGCGTGACACTAGCGGCGGACCCACAGTCACGCCAAAATTGTCAATGTGAATACCCGGTATCCATGTAAGCAAATTGAGATGGACTCAATTGATAACACGTGAAAATTGTTTTAGAACTTATTGGTAAAATTGAAAAGTTTAAAATTGAATTAGCAAAAATGTAATAGGTTTAAGAATTTTTGGATAATTTTTCAATCGATAAAAAAGAAGAAGATTCTTGAGAGAATAAAACTTATTAAAGAGAAGGCCAGAGCTCCTATTCTAGGAAATAATTTGGTGAGCAAGAAAAGAACCTGATACAAGTGAATCTTCTTCTTAATGATACCAATTTCTTTCCGAAACTTTGTCATAAAAGACTGTTATTCAGATCAAGGGTGAGCATGGGGGTATTCCCCATGTAATAGGGGGACTTTTTGATCTAAGGGTGGCGGGGGGATAAATGCACACTAATCCGACGTAGGTCATCTTTTCCTTTAAAATAGGACCCACAGTCTCAGGCTACCCTTCTCTCTCTCACTTCATTTTCTTCTATCTTCGCGAGCCTCCTTCCCCTAACCTAGCTTAGAAACATAGCGACAATGGTGAATCCACAGCAGCGCCCGCCATTATCAGGAACAACGCGAACTCTAGAACTACCACCCACCGAGGACCTGTAAAACGAAGCCCCAGCAGTCTCAACCAATAGTGGTCGTTGCCGTGGGAAGATTGTCATCTCTGGCTAGTTGAAGCTTCTGCCTTCTTTGAAAGGATGTATCTAGAGCTCCTAAAGGAGGATCTCAGCGGACACTTGGATGGGTTTTATGGTGGAAATCATGATGAGATGGTGAATTTGAGTTAGTTTCAGCTTCTGAAGATTGAAATAGAGAAGATTTAGTTAAGCGGGTCCAGGTCAAAATAGATTTGATCTTCGTAACCGAGACGATTATTTTGCTTAGAAGTCGCTCGCGGGGTTTCTATCTCTCCCTGTTAGCCTCGTCTTTTCCAATGAAGCCCTGGGGTTGGATGGACATATTCACGAAGAACGCAGCCAAGTCCAATAGAAACCCTTTCCAGGTATCCATGAAACGGCGGGAGGGACTTGGGCTTCAACCATACTACACGCTGACCTATTTTCTTTCTTCTTATTAATTCAACCGATTGAAACTAGGCTAACATTTGACCTATGCCTTTCCTCAGAAGTTCCAGGGTTTGGTTATGTTGTGACAGGCGACGAAAATGTAACTATCTCCTGCATAATTGCATACATCATGAAATAATCGCATAGCATGCCAACTGTAGAAGAGTTTTGCAGCTCCACTGAAAACAAGACAGTCATGTGACATAGGGACCACGAGAAGACCGCAGTTTATGACTATAGCCAATCACAAATGTTCAAAAGTTAAAACAGATCATGCAAATTCCGAAATAGTCTCTTTCATATTTAAAGAGTCAGCAGGTACGGCGGCGTCCAATTTGAATGGTCCGCCTCCTCCACATCTTGCACCATCTGCTTGCGCCGCCGTGTGCTGTGAACTCATCAAAATGAAAAACTAGTTTTATTCATACGCCTGACATCCCAGTCTTATTCAAGTCCGTCCCTGGTCCCATAATCAGCCGCTTCACGCCCCGAGTTGCTGTAAAATGGAATTAATTATTCGCTATCAACTCAATGCAAACGGAAACGGGCTCTCTCTAGTCATGACCTGACATCAAAGACATGGACATGCTTTCGAACTGCAGTGTATCAAAGGGATGATAATCCACACCTTAGTTTCCAGACTTTTGATGATTTCAATCAGCAACCCATCCCCGGTGATTTGCCTGACTTTCTGTATCAGCACATACCTTGAAATCTTTCCCCCCTGAGAAATGATGATCGTGTTTTAAATATATTTCAACATTAAGGGCAAGCAGAAAAACAAGAACGCAGTGATGACCAGGTTGATGTGGCACTTACTTCGTGGTCCTTGTAATACTTGGAGATCAACTTGAACTCTGGTGGAAGCAAGATCTTCGAGAGTTCCGAAATAAAAATCGGCAAAGGCACCTGAGGGGAAGTCGGTTTTTGCGTCTTCTCTAGAGTTCTCAACAACACTATTGCATATAGATTTCCACAAATCATTGGACCAGTTGATGGAATAGACAAAGTGTCAAACAAACAAACATGGTCAATGCAAAAGCAGGGCCGAGGAAAAACAATTTGATTACCTCTCAAGCGACAAGGGGCTCTAAAGCTGATAATAAACTCAGGCAACACGTGAGTGTTCATATGGGTGCTCCAAATAATATATCTCGTTGGAGACGATAAGTTGTCGACACCCGAATCATATCGTTCCGAACTGGGATGAGATTGTTCCGAGCCAAAACTGACAAGCTCAGATTTGCCCAGTATGACCCGGCAAAGCAACAGATGCCTGAGGCCATCTTTGTCCATTGGGGCGACCTTAGCACTGCCAAAGCATTATAAAGAGACTATCTAAGGCCTTTATGATCACATGCACAACATATTAACAAGAGTCAAGAAACAACATGCTCGCGAAACATACTCTAGATCATAGATTAGAAGGGCAATATAATAATGCGCTAAATCAACCTATCTTCGTGATCCTAGCACTAATATCTCTTGATTCTTTATGTAATTTATAGAATTGGATTTAACACTGCCAATCATAGATTAGACATACTCTATTCTACTATACGTAACTGGTCACAGGTCAAAAGAAAATGCAATAATGCGCTAAATAAACATATCGTTGTTATGGTATCACTTTTCAAATAATATCTCTTGATTATATACGCAATCAACCAAAGCATATCTAGTGCCGCCAAAGCATTACCAAGAATCTATCTAAGGTCAATATCATCACATGCACAACATATTGACATGAGTCCACAAATGACATGATAGCGACTTGTTTAGTTAGATATAACCGATCATAGCCTACAAGGGAAAAAAAGAAATACTAATGTGATTCGTGAACATATCTTCATGATCACGCCACTTTCCAAATAGCATCTCTCATTTATTCCCACAATTCAAAAGCGAGAGAAAAGGAATTCCATACCTTTCGAGAAGATGATTTTCAGGAGCAAAATACAGTCCATAACCATACAAGCCACTGTTCTCGGGCTTCCCGCTGCAGCCGAAGCCATAGGACAAGATCTTGGACACCCCTTCCTTCGAGGTCGCGTACCATGCGTACCTCAGGTTGGCGGTGTCGCCGTTGCCTTTATTCCGCACTGCCTGTGCGTGAAATTGAAACGCTCGGGCCCGTGCTTTCGCCGTGCCACTGCAGTAGCAGTTTTGGTGGATTGCCACCACAGTAACTTGCGGCCGGAGCACACCTGCCTGCGAGAGGAATGTCTCCTTCATGAAGCGATGGACCATGTCACCCTCGCTAAGTTCCATCAACCCGCTGCACGGCGCCGGAGCTAAGCCAGATTGATCGGTGGTGACGATGCTCTCGGAGTCAGAAAAGGACGAATCCTGATCTTGATCGTCCATCGGATCGTTCAGATCTCGATGGTCAAGATCGACCGCTGGATGGTTGAGTTCGGGTTCGACCGCATCGGGAGCGACGGCGTGTGCAGCAGGTGATCGAGATTGATGCATGGAGTCCGACATTTTTTTGCAAAGCTGGAGCGTCCCCAAAAAGTGCGTTACAAAAATTAAAGAATCGATTCACAATAATTTTTCAACTGCCAAAACGATAAACTACCGCAACATTGGTACGAATCGAAGAAAGAAAAAGACAGCGCCTTGTCAATCGCCAACCCAAGACACTACCGAGAGATTGTCGAGGTTTGGCCGTCGAACGAAGAAATTTTTTTTTTATATTTAACGAGAGCGACGAAGCACGAGCTGAGAAAGTTGACGATCTAATTCGTAAGCCACAAAAGCATGCATCTTGGGAAGCCAACAGAGGTTTCGGGAGATTGAACTACGCTGGCTTCAAGAAACACACTCCGATGAAAGCAAAGATGAAGAAGGACTCATACCCTATTTCACCAGATACAGAAATCAGAGAAGGACGCGAACAAGGGAACACAGAGAAGCAGAGGTGGGTCTGCGTCCGAGCGTAAACGAGGGTCGATGGAGCGAGCGTACGTGAATGGCGGAGTTGAACGAGAGTAGGGTTTTTGCTTGAAGAAGATGAAGACGGGAGGGATTATTTGAGTTGCAAGAGAAGGATTTTATAGAAGAGAGCCAAGGGGAGCCGCTTGCTTGCTCTCTTGGGCAGTGTTGTTGTGAGGCGCATGCAGTTTTCTATTGAGCCGGTCGTTTTCGCTTCCCATTTCCCCTGGAGATAATTAAATAAAAATCACTATAAGTTCTTTACTTTTCTTTGGTCGAAATAAAAAAAATTTCTATCTGAATGAAATGAATTCCGTTCTCAACACTGTCTATCTTGTTTCAAGTAAAATTTTGGGATTTTTGTTTCAGAGACCCTTTGTTAAAAATCAAAATATAGAAATTTATCGCTTTCAAAATATCGTCTTTCTCGTGGGATGCATGACCGTGACTTTAAAAATGAAAATGCTTCTTTATTAAGTATGATTAACGAAACACCCTGAAAGCCTCAATTATAAGATCCGTTCAATGATTGGTGAGATCTATCATCGAAATTGTGTAAGGTAAAATATTTATGCATGAGAATGTGGCGGCTCTAACTTGTGGGAAGAATTAATTGAATCCTCCGAAGTTCGGATATCCCGCCATGAACACAAATCCTATTGATGGCAGTTGAGTGATGTCAAGCAGCAAAGTGACAAAAAAATCGTTTCGGGTTATAACTAATTAGTGCATCATAATTAAAAAATCTACATAAAAAACGCGATGATCGCTTTTTCCTGAAATTAATTGAACTCGTGCGCTGAATTGATTGGACTTCTTGAAGTTCGAATATTCTCTCATAAATAGAATCTATCGTTAGGTGCCGAGGCGATGCGAGGAACATATTAAGAAAATATTGTTACGCGCAATGCATAATTACCGGACCAAAATTCGAAAGATTTACAAATTAACTAGGACACCTTGATAAGATTATCGAAATGAACAAATACAGAAAACTCGGAAACTTAAGAGGCGGTGCTGACCACAGGGATGAGTTATAGGCCAAATGAAGAGGATAGGATAGAGATTTTCGTAATACCTTTTTTGGCATTGCTTTTGTTTATTTGGTAAAGTTTTTAGTTACAGGCCAAATGGAGAGGATACGAACAGAGATTCTTCTAATATTTTTTTTTGGCATTTCTCTACTTAATTTAGTAAAATTATTAATTACAGACCAAAAGAAAAGGACAAGGAAGAGATTCTCCTAATACCTTTTTGGAATTATTTATTTATTAGTATAATAATCAATTACAAACCAAATGGAGTAGATATGGTAGAGATTTCCGCAATACCTTTTTGGGAAATTTTTTAAATCTTCATCTTAAATTTGTTTAATGGGGTATTGAGATTTCGTGCATTTTAGACTCGCAAGAGGGTTTTTACATGGATGTCTCCTTTTTTCCAAATAGCTCGTGCAAATTATTTCTGTTTTATTTCTCACTCCGACTATGGTCCGTTCCTAATTAACCTCGTGCAATTACAAAGATATTCTATATTCTGTTTTGGATTTGGCAAAGCAATATCTATGGCTTTTCCCTTTCGGGATATGTCAAAAAGAGTAAAAAAGGATTCTGTCCATAAGAGGAAAGGAATTTGTTCTCTTCAAGAAAATGAACCTGCTTAAAACGAAAGGACAATAATTACTGTTGATTTAGGGTAGGTTTATTGCACACGGTAAAAGAGGAATACAATTAAAACATGGGATAAGGTTTATTTATAATGAGGAATAGAATTAAAACCTTAGATAAGATTCATTACTTCAGGTAAAAAAGGAACGAGATTAAATAATGAATAGGCTTGGTGCTCTTCAGGCAGCAGCTCTTCGAACTACTTAAAAAGGAAAGGTGAAAATTGCTTGTTCATTTTTGGACATCTCTAGTTGAGTCGAACTGATTTTGTCATTTATAGTCACGACAACATACTAAGTATAGCCCGACACAGATTAAGTGAGATATATGGCATATTTATATGGCGAAAAATGAATGATATGAAAAATATTTTCTAAAAAAGTGATACTTTCATCATTTATAAAAATGAATTAATGAAAATATTTTCATCATCCATGAATTTATTTAGACATAAATTGTCATCAATAAAAAATATTTTTTATTTATTAATTAGTTTAAGTGATACAAGTGATCGTTTTTTGGAAAATATTTTCAAATCATTCACTTTTGACGAAATAAAGTGGAGCCATAATAGCTACATTTTCCTTTTGTTTCCCTCTCTTGTTTGGTTGAGAATAAATTCAGAAATCTAATCTTCACTTTAGCAACTCTACTAAAGACTCATGAATGCAAGAATGAAAAAAATTAATTGATAGAATACTATTTATTTTAAGAAAAAATAATTTTAGTGTACACGAGGATGATCATTGGATACATGTCATAGATATTAAGCAACAAGATAGAACTAACACGTGGAAGTGGTTTAGTGCTGCCGAGCAGCAACTCCACTCCATAAGAAAAAGAAAAAAAACAGAACCTAGCCTGGTTACACACTATCCAAACAAGAATAAAAACATTACTTAAGCCTCTAATTATTTCATGAAAAATGAACTTTGTTATAAAATAATTAAAGTTTCTTATTTTTGGCTGTATTTTGCAAATAGAATGGAAGTCATTTCCCGATGTTTTTTTTTTAATATAGGAAAATCATGAAACACATATTTGAGAAAAAAAAAAAAAGGTCTTGCATATCAACCCTAGATTGGGGGGTCTCAACCTTTAGGTACTCAATCATGGTTGCTGGGGACTTCAGCCTGGATTTAATCATTCTCTTAAAGACAGGTTGGCCTCTCATGCACAAATTGGCCGAGAGCTAATGATATTCTCTTGATGAGCTAATGACAGGTCGAAATCGGTTGTTTTATTGAAGTATTTTATATTTCTTGCTCGATGGATATACTGTCTTAGCCAAACTAGGATTAATACGATCTAGTGTGAGGATGCGATTTGCCATGCTCCTCTTAGAAACAATCTAATAAAGAAAGGCTACCTTGATGTTCTTGACTCATTGGCCATTGCATCAGCAATTTCGCGACCAAGAATAATCGGCCTAGGACAAATGGTAATATAGAAATTGCAATTTTCTAGATTGTCAACCATCCCATCTTCGACATCATGAGTCGCCGGTCCTCCAACGCTCATCGCAAAATCAACTCCATCAACGATCTTAGAAGTTCTACTAGCACCTTTGATTGTAATCCCCAAATTAAATGCCAATTCACTACGTTTCTCATCTCCAATTTCAATCTAGCTCTTTGGGAAAAGGGATATCATAAGTGCAATAACTCTCTTGCGACGCTCAGTTGAGTGCCACAAATTTTTTTTTTCCGATTACATGAATGCCGCAATTTTTGTATAGCGTTCATTTGAGTGCCACAACTATTTGTCTAATCACTTGAATGCTATTAACTTTTTAATCGATAATTAAAATCTCACATTATTGCACAAATAAAAAAAATTCCCATAACATGTCAACTAAAGAAGAGTTGTGATACTTTCATTGAAAAAAAAAGGGTCATGTGATATAGGGACCAAGAGAAGACCACAGTTTATGACTATAATCAAGCGCAAATAATGTTCAAATCATACAAATTCCGAAAGTGTCTTTTTTTTTTCCTATTTAAGTGGCAATAGCTATGTCGGCGTCCGATTCGGATGGGCCGCCTCCTTCACATCTTGTGTACCATTTGCTCGCTCCGATGTGTTTTGCGAACTCATCTAAACGAAAGGAGGTCTTGTTCATACGCCTTGCATCCCAGACATATTCAAGTCCATCCATGATCCCATAATCAGCTGCTTCACGCCCCAGATTGCTGTAGAACACAATAAATTATTCACTATCAACTCAATGCAACAATAGAAACAACCATCAACGTTACATTCCAATGCAACTCAAGTTATCTCTACCCATGACTTGCGAATCACCGTCCATCAAAGGGATCATAATCCATATACCTTAGCTCGGACGCTTTTGATGATTCTAATCAGCAATCTATCGCCCGTAATTTGCCTGACTTTCCGTACCAGCACATGCCTCGAAATCTTTCCCCCCTGGATGATCATGTTTAAAAAATAATTCAACGTCGAAGCTATATAAAAAGCTTAAAGGACAATCACTACGTGATGGCACTGTTGACGTGGCGCTTACTTGGTTGGCCTCGTAATACTTAGAGATCAAACTGACGTCAGATGGAGGGAGGATTTTCGATAGTTCCGAAATCAGAATCGGAATCGGGATCCAAGGTGAATTTGGTTTCTGTGAAGTCTCCTGAGTTCTCGATGACCCTATTGTGTCTAGATTTCACGAATCATTAGACCAGTTAATAAATTTAGACAGAGTCACGAACACACACATACACAAACATGGTCAATGCAAAAGGGATAACGACAAAGAAAATTTGATTACCACTTAGGCAGCTAGAGGCTTTGAAGCTGACGACGTACATCGGCAACACGTGAGTGTTCACGTGGGAGCTCCAAATGATGTATCTCCTTGGAGATGATAAGTCGTCGACGCCCGAGTCGTACTGTTCTGAACTGGGACGAGACTGTTCTGAGCCACAATCGACAAGCTCTGATTTCCCTAGTATGACTCGGCAAAGCAACAGATGTTGTAGGCCATCTTCATCTACGGGGGCCGACTTGATGCTGCCAAGTTATGAGAAAGAAACGTTCAAAGGCCAATCTCACTACATGCACAAATATTAACATAAGTCGAGAAACATACTCGATCTACTAGATCTAACCGATCATAGCCTAAACACAATAATGCGCTAAATCAACATCTCTTATCTCTCAATTATTTATGCAAACAATATAGGGAATTCCAGTACCTTTCGAGAGGATGATTAACGGGAGCAAAATAAGCTCCACAACCATGCAAGCCATTGTTCTCGGGCATCCCACCGTAGCCAAAGCCATTGGACAAGATCTTAGAGACCTCGTCCTTCGAGGTCGCATACCATGCGTCGCTCACGTTGGCGGTGTCGCCGCCCTTTTTCTGCACTGCCTGTGAGCAAACTTCAAAAGCTTGGGCCCGCGCTGTCGCTGGGAAACAGGAGTAGCAGTTCTGGTGGATTGCCACCACGGTTACCCCAAGCGCACCTAGCGGGGAGACGAATTTCTCCTTGATATAACAGTAGATCTCGTCTCCATCGCTGAGCTCCGTCAACCCGCTGCCGATGAAGGACGACAGAGCTGTGCCAGATTGATCGGCTGAGACAGCGCTCTCGCGATCGGGACGGTTGACGTCGATTGCCAGATGGTTGAATTCTTGCGCGATCACCTCTGGAGTGACGGTGTGGACGGTCGGCGACGGAAGTCGATGGATGTGGTCCGACATTTTTGACAGAACCTGGGACGTTCCGTAAACGTGCATAAAAAATATTAACGAATCGATTCACAAAAATTTTACGACTGCTAAAACAGAAGAAGATCGTGACATGAAAAGAGTGATGATCTAATTCTCAGCAAAAACAGCATGCATCTTTGGATTGATTAAATTTCGTTGGCTTCAAGAAACACTGCGATCAAAGCAAATTTGAAGGGCCCTTACTCTCGATTTCTCCAGATGCAGAACAGAGAAGGACACAGAACAAGGAAAGAGACAAAGAGGTTGGTCCGCTGTCGATGGAGCGAGTTTGTGTGAATGGCGAGGATGAATAAGAGCAGGGTTTGTACTTGAAGAAGACGAAGACGAAGATGGAGATGTTGAGTTGCAAGAGAAGGATTTTATAGAGGAAAACCAACGGAGAATTGCTCTCGTGCCTCTTACACACGTGTCGTATGAATCATCTTCTTCCTTTCAAACCTTCCTTTGGCGGCCTCATCGTGCAGTGCATGCAATTCTTTTGAGACGTACTTGTTCGCTTAGCATTTCGCCTGGAAATACATAAGAAAAAGAAGAAGAGAATTTAAAAAAATTACCAAAAACAATCTTACCGAATGCGAAAAATCCCGTGTCGAAATAACAATACCTCTCTTTCTAAGTAAATCAATTGGGATTCTATCGGTCGATGTTCGGGAACACTTGTTGCACATCAAAATATAAAAAGTTATCATTTTCAAAAATGTCGTCTTCCCTATATTTTGCACAGTCGAGACATTAAAAATGACATAATTCTTTGTTAGGTATGGTTAACATAATATTTTGAAAGTTTCGGTTGATTAGATTGTTTAATTATTAGCATAGAATCTATCGATGAAACATGAAAGCCATTATATTTATGCAACACAAAAACACTATGATTCTCGCTTTTTCACGGAATTGTACAATAAATTAATCAAACCTCTTGAAATTCTACTATAAGTAGAGATTCTATTGGTGGGTGCCGGAGTGACGATGAGCAATAAAACGAGACCATATGGCTTCGTAATATGGATTATTAGTGCCTTAAATATGGATTCTATCCCGCCACAGGAATGAGATGTTTTGAAACGTGTAAGAAGACAATACTGCCCTCGTAAATTGGTCAAATCATTAGTTACTGACCAAATGGAGAGGATAAGAGGGAGATTCTGACAATAGCTTTTTTTGGATTTTTTTTATTTACTGGTAAAATCATTAATTACAGACCAAATGGAGAGGATAGCACCGAGATTTTCATAAAAAAATTTTCTGGCCCTTTTCTTATTTATTTGGTAAAATAATTATTACAGGCCAAAAGGAGAGGATATGACACTGTTTTATTCACAATATCTTTTTTTTTTTGTCATTTTCTTATTAATTTTGTAAAATCATTAATTACAGACCAAATGGAGGGGATAGGACTGAGATTTTCATAATATATTTTTTCTGGGCCTTTTCTTATTTATTTGGTAAAATAATTATTACATGCCAAAAGGAGAGGATATGACTTTCTTTTATTCACAATATCTTTTTTTCATTTTCTTATTAATATGGTAAAATCATTAATTACAGGCCAAGTGGGCAGGATAGGGCGGAGATTTTCATAATAACTTTTTTTTTGGAATTTTTCTTATTTTTTGGCTTATGTTTTTAATTTGTTAAGTTTGTTAATTACAGACCAAATGGAGAGGATGGGATAGAAATTTTCACAACACCTATTTTGGCATTTTCTTTAATTTCATATACTTAATTTGTTTCACAGCTATTGGTATTTGGGTTAACAAAAGGTGGTTGGTGAAAGTTGTAAAGATGAGATTGAGACAATATTAATGGCATCTTATTTAGGGCTAATACCATAAAAAATTATAAATTGATATACTTATGCCATATTTATCCTAAATTACTTTTTGTATCACAAACCTCTCAAATTGATACATCTACGTTTATCCCAAATTGATATATAAAGAAAAATCCAAAAAAAGAGAAAGTCAAAAAAAGGAATGAGATGTTTTGAAACGTGTAAGAAGACAATATTGCCCTCGGAAATTGGTCAAATAATTAGTTACTGACCAAATGGAGAGGACAAGAGGGAGATTCTGACAATAGCTTTTTTTGGATTTTTTTATTTATTGGTAAAATCATTAATTACAGACCAAATGGAGAGGATAGGACCGAGATTTTCATAATATATTTTTTTTGGGCCTTTTCTTATTTATTTGGTAAAATAATTATTACAGGCCAAAAGGAGAGGATATGACTTTCTTTTATTCACAATATCTTTTTTTTCATTTTCTTATTAATATGGTAAAATCATTAATTACAGGCCAAGTGGGCAGGATAGGGCGGAGATTTTCATAATAACTTTTTTTTTTTGGAATTTTTCTTATTTTTTGGCTTATGTTTTTAATTTGTTAAGTTTGTTAATTACAGACCAAATGGAGAGGATGGGATAGAAATTTTCATAACACCTATTTTGGCATTTTCTTTAATTTCATATACTTAATTTGTTTCGCAGCTATTGGTATTTGGGTTAACAAAAGGTGGTTGGTGAAAGTTGTGAAGATGAGATTGAGACAATATTAATGGCATCTTATTTAGGGCTAATACCATAAAAATTATAAATTGATATACTTATGCCATATTTATCTTAAATTACTTTTTGTATCACGAACCTCTCAAATTGATACATCTACGTCACGTTTATTCCAAATTGATATATAAAGAAAAATCCAAAAGAAGACAAAGTCAAAAAAGGAAAAAAAAACTAAAACTAGAAAAAAAAATCGAGTGAGATGGCCCTCCCGCTTGTGGTCGGCAGCCCATGGTCGGTGAAGCGTCGGTCATAGTTGATGGGATTATTGGGCCAATAGGCCCTTGCTAGAATCAGGAGACGGCGGCGACCCTCATCACCTAGATTTGGGGGAGAGCTTGCTAGACCTCGCCTTTGGACAGCAAGGATCGTTGGCGCTTGTTGAGGTGCATATGATCTTGCCAGCCATGGTCCATGCCCCATTAACGATAGGGCAATAGCTACAGGCATAAAGTTCTTGCTTGGGTTTTTTTTTTGTTTAAATTTTTTTTAAAGTTTTAGCCTTTTTTTAATTTTTTGTTTTATGGAATAAAAAAGCAAAAGGAAAAAAATATAAAAATATAAAAATATAAAGGACAAAAATGCTCTTGATTATGCAGTGAGGTCGTGCCCTTCTTTGATGATAACATAGCCACTTTTGGCATTTTTTGAAAATAAGATTTATTTCAGGCTCTTATTTTAAACAAGGTTCACTTCAAGCCATTATTTGGAATTTTTCCTTGATATACATGTGCCACTTTTACTCCATAGTGTGATAAATGTGAAATTGTTTTAGGGATAAATATGGTGCTGATGCACCAACTTAGAGTAAATACGGTACATATATACTACAAAGATAGTATAGGGTAAATGTGACAAGAGGTGCATCAGTTTGGGCTATCGTGGCATGAATGTGCTAACTCGAGATTCTTTTAGATAGTATCAAACCTTTAAGTTATTTGTTTGTTTATTTTTGCTTCCGTGATATCTTTCTTGTGCAATTGGCACGCGTGAATTCTTGCATGTGCTCATTCGTAGCACGTCTAAATTAAATAGAGGCCTAGATTCCATTTGCTTAAAGTAAACTATCAAATCCTACTTCAATAGGCGCATTCCTTCCATATATATTAAAAAAATCTCCGGCAAAGTCGTTTTATAATCAATTTATAAATGTGAGAGAAAATCTTACTATCTAGTTTTTGGAGGGTGGGAGAGGCCTATGACTACCCAAAAACTAGTATCAAAACTGATAGTAGAATAGTAGATTGGTGGGCCTCCAATACGTCCCGATGCTTGCTAAATATCTCAAGAGATGAATATGGTGACCAAGCAATTAGCGTTTTGTCGTAGCGATCAGGACTTGACGGCGGATCACCGGGATGAAGTTGGGAATTTGGAGATTCAAGTTGAGATTTGATGTGGGAATTAGGCAGAACAAACATGCTGTCACTTTCACTCAGAAACTTAAATCAATGGGTTATTGGTCAATTTAGATATATATTAACTGCTCCAAATCATTTATTTCTCCGATATAAGAACTATTTAACACAATTCACGTGTATATTTTACAAAATTGAGTTTCATGCATTGTAGATCAGCAGGAGGCTTTTTACATGTTTGTCACCTTTTTCAAATAATTCGTGTAAATTATTTCTCTTTCCTTTGGATATTGACTCTGAGAATGGTCCGTTATTCTCTCGTACTCTCTGGATGCAATAACGAGAACAATCAATATATACTGGTCCCCCCCCCCCCCCTCCCATTACTCACTTTATTCATCAATAATTTGACTAATACATTGCGAGTGTAAACCTTTCATATTGATATTTGCAATTAAGATATACGAAAAATCTCTAAGTTTAAAGCAATAGATCCTCTGGACTCCAACTACTTCTTGGTAAGCGAGGGGAGGTTCTTCGTTTGATTTGAATAGAGGTAGCCCTTCTTTTGGTTGAAGTAGCCATGACTTCGGTCGTAATCAGTTCAAACACGTAAACCGAGTCCACTTGCAGCCATGTTGATCAGTACCTGGACTGGGGAGAGGGCGTCGGCCCACGGGAAAAGGTTTGAAGATGCGATCGTGAATAGTATTATCAACCACCTAGAGGTTGACAGGTCATTAGGTGGCAATGAAATTGTATCCTACATAAGCGTACAGATGGATAAATATTCACGCAACGCGTTTACTAAAGAAGAGTTCTGATACTCCATTAAAAACAAATAGTCATGCGACATAGGGACCAAGAGAAGACCGCAGTTTATGACTATAAAACAGCGCAGACGTTCAAATCATACAAATTCCAAAATAGTCTTTTTCCTAGCTAAGGGTCAGCAGCTATGTCAGTGTCCGATTTGGATGGGCCACCTCCACCTCCACATATGATGTACCATTTGCTCCGCGCTGCTGTGTGCTGTGAAATCATCAAAACGAAAACAACTCTTATTTATACGCCTCGCGTCATAGTCTTATTCAAGTCACCATGGTCCCGTAATCAACTGCTTCACTCCCCGAGTTGCTGCAGAACAAAATAAGTTATTCAATAACAACTCAACGCAAAAGAACTGATCGTAAACATTATAGTCCGATGCAACCCAAACTCTCTCTATCAATGACTTGATATCAAGGCATAGACGCGCTTTTGAAATATTGTTTATCAAGGGGATCATAATCCACACCTTAGTTCTGGAACTTTTGATGATCTTAATCAGCAACTTATCGCCTGCAATTTGCCTGGTTTTATGTACCAGCATAGCCCTCGAAATCTTCTCCCTCTGGAAAATGATGATCATATTTAAAAAATATTTCAACGTTGAAGGTAAACACTAAACAGGACAAAAAGCTTGAAAGACAAGAACTAAGTGATGACCATTTTGACGTGGCACTTACTTTGCGGTCTTTATAATACTTGGAGATCAACTTTATGTCAGAAGGACGGAAGATTTTCGAGAGTTCCGAGATCAAAGCTGGAAACGACATCCAAGGGGAAGTCGGTGTCTCTGACTTCTCGGGAGCATTCAACAATCCTATCGCATATATATTTCACAACTCGTCAGGCCAATTGATAGAACAGATAAAATAATCACGTGAACATGGTCGATGAAAAAGCTAGAACGCCAAAGAAAATTTTATTACCTCTCAAGGAACAAGGGGTTCTAAAGCTGACAACAAACTCTGGCAACACATGAGTATTCATGTGGGTGCTCCAAACAATGTACTTCCTTGGAGATGACAAATCGTCCACGCCTGAATCGTACTGTTCCGAGCTAGGACGAGACTGCTCCGAGCCACGACTAACAAGCTCCGATTTCCCTAAGATGACCCGACAAAGCAACAAATGCTGGAGGCCATCTTCATCTACGGGGGCAGACATGACGCTGCAAAGCATTACAAGCAAACTATCTAAAAAAAACATATTAACACGACTCAACAAACAACATGCTCATGAAAAATACTCGTTCTACTAGATTTAATAGATCATGGCTTGAAAGGGGAATATAGTACAACGCTAAATCAACATGGGTTTGTGATCGTACTTCTTTCCAAACATGTTCTCTCGATGAATTATGCAAGTGGCAGAATTAACGCTGCTGAGACATTACCAAGAAACCATCGAAGGCCAATATCATCACATGCAGAACATTCTAACACGAGTCCTGAAATACCATGCTCGTGTAATGTACTTGTTCAGTTGAAAACATTCAATCATGTCTTAAAGGGGAAATATAGTAACGCGCTAAATCGGCCTATTTTTTAGTCATACTGTCCAAACAGTATCTCTTAATTATTTACGCAATCAAAATGGAAAGAAAAGAAATTCCGGTACCTTTCCAGTGGATGGTAATCAGGAGCAAAATAAACTCCACGACCATACAAGCCACTGTTCTCAGGCTTCCCGCTGAAGCCAAAGCCATAAGTGAAGATCTTGGAGACCTCTTCTTTCGAGGTTTCGTACCACGCATACCTCACGTTCGCGGTATCTCCGCCGCCTTTTATCTGCACTGCCTGCGAGTAAACTTGAAACACTTCGGCCCGTGCTCTTGCGGAGAAACTGGAATAGCAGTTGTGGTGGATTGCCACCATGGTAACTTGCGGTCCAACCGCACCTAGCTGTAAGATGAATCTCTCCTTGATAAGGCGGTGGACATTGTCTTCCTCGCTGAGTCTCATCAACCCGCTGCCGAAGAACGACGATGGCGCAGTGCCAGATTGATCGGCAGCGACAAGGCTCTCGTTATTGGAGACGGGCGGATCCGGAGCCTGATCATCAACCTGATCGTTCAGATCTGGACGGTTGAGATCGACTGCTGGGCTGGTGGATTGGGGTGCCACTGCGTCAGGAGCGACGGTGTATCCATTCGGGGAACGAGGTTGATGCAAGATGTAGTCCGACATGTTTTACCGAAGCTGGAACGTCCCAACAAAAAAGTGCGTTAAAAAAAGAATAACGAATTGATTTACCACTGCCAAACGTAAAAAACTATCACAAAACCGGCACAGACTGAAGGAAGAAAGATCGAATCGCAGAACCAATAAACATCAAAAAGCTTTCAGTACATGAAGTGACGATGGCAAGACAGAGCCTCAAGAATCACCAGCCCAAAACACTGAGGAGAGATTCTCGTGGTTTGGTAGTCGAAAGAAGCAAAACAACAATTTTATAGCAATCTCTTTCTTTGGCTTTTTCTTATTTGTTGGTAAGATCATTAAGCACAGACCAAATGATAGGGGATATGACATATATATACATAACATGGGGTAAGATTTATTTCATAAAATGGGCTACTTGCTTTAGTAATCATTCATCTAAGGTAGGTTTATTGCATCAGGGAAAGGAAGGACAAGAATTGGAACATGGCATAAGGTTTAATGCATTAGAAGGAATAGAATTAAAGCATGGGATGAGATTTAGTGCAGCTAAGCAACAGGTCTGGAAATCTTCCTCCGTCAAACTACATATAATGGAAAGACAATAATTTACTTATACCAAATGATATGGGATAGGATGTAGATATACTTAACATGGGATGAGATTTATTTCATAAAATGGGTTACTTGCTTTATTAATCCTTCATTTAAGGTAGGTTTATTACATCAGGGAAAGGAAGGATAAAAATTGGAACGTGGGATAAGGTTTAATGCATTATAAGGCATAGAATTAAAGCATGGGATGAGGTTTAGTGCAGCTAAGCAACAACTCTGGAAATCTTCCTCTGTCAGACTACATATAATGGAAATTCAATAATTTACTTCTACCGAATGATAGGGGATGGGACATAGATATACATAACATGGGATAAGATTTATTTCAGAAAATGGGCTACTTGCTTTATTAATCCTTCATTTAAGGTAGGTTTATTATATCAGGGAAATGAAGGATAAGAATTGCAACATGGGATAAGGTTTAATGCTTTAGAAGGAATAGAATTAAAGCATGGGATGAGGTTTAGTGCAGCTAAGCAACAGCTTTGGAAATCTTCCTCCATCAAATTACATATAATGGAAATACAATAATTTATGTCTACCAAATGATAGGGGATATGATGTAGATATACATAACAAGGGATGAGATTTATTTCAGAAAATGGGCTACTTGCTTTATTAGTCCTTCATTTAAGGTAGGTTTATTGCATCAGGGAATGGAAAGATAAGAATTGCAACGTGGGATAAGGTTTAATGCATTAGAAGGAATAGTCTGTCAAACAACATATAATGGAAAGACAATAATTTGCTTCTACCAAGTGATAGGGGATAGGACATAGATATACATAACATGGGATAAAATTTATTTCATAAAATGGGCTACCTGCTTTAGTAATCATTCATTTAAGGTAGATTTATTGCATCAGGGAAAGGAAGGACAAGAATTGGAACGTGGCATAAGGTTTAATACATTAGAAGGAATAGAATTAAAGCATGGGATGAGGTTTAGTGCAGTTAAGCAATAGCTCTGGAAATCTTCCTCCGTCAAACTACATATAATGGAAATACAATAATTTGCTTCTACCAAGTGATAGGGGATAGGACATAGATATACATAACATGGGATAAAATTTATTTCATAAAATGGGCTACTTGCTTTAGTAATCATTCATTTAAGGTAGGTTTATTGCATCAGGGAAAGGAAGGACAAGAATTGGAACGTGACATAAGGTTTAATACATTAGAAGGAATAGAATTAAAGCATGGGATGAGGTTAAGCAACAGCTCTGGAAATCTTCCTCCGTCAAACTACATATAATGGAAATACAATAATTTACTTCTACCAAATGATGTGGGATAGGACATAGACATACTTAACATGGGATAAGATTTATTTCATAAAATGGGCTACTTGCTTTATTAATCCTTCATTTAAGGTAGGTTTATTACATTAGGGAAAGGAAGGATAAAAATTGGAACGTGGGATAAGGTTTAATGCATTACAAGGCATAGAATTAAAGCATGGGATGAGGTTTAGTGCAGCTAAGCAACAACTTTGGAAATCTTCCTCTGTCAAACTACATATAATGGAAATGCAATAATTTACTTCTACCGAATGATAGGGGATGGGACATAGATATACGTAACATGGGATAAGATTTATTTCATAAAATAGGCTACTTGCTTTATTAATCCTTCATTTAAGGTAGGTTTATTATGTCAGGGAAATGAAGGATAATAATTGCAACGTGGGATAAGGTTTGATGCATTAGAAGGAATAGAATTAAAGAATGGGATGAGGTTTAGTGCAACTAAGCAACAGCTCTGGAAATCTTCCTTTGTCAAACTACGTATAATGGAAATACAATAATTTACATCTACCAAATGATAGAGGATATGATGTAGATATACATAACAAGGGATAAGATTTAATTCATAAAATGGGCTACTTGCTTTATTAATCCTTCATTTAAGGTAGGTTTATTGCATCATGGAAATGAAGGATAAGAATTGGAACGTGAGATAAGGTTTAATGCATTAGAAAAAATAGAATTAAAGCATTGGATGAGGTTTAGTGCAGCTAAGCAACAGCTTGGGAAATCTTCCTCCATCAAACTACATATAATCATTTACCAAAAAAAAAACTACATATAATGAAAAGACAATAATTTACTTCTTCAATCTTGGCTATGGCTCCAAGAAGGATATTTAGCATTATTGCGTAAGGAAAGAATTGGACAGCTCAGGCTGAGTCTGAATGGCTTTGTCATCTTCGGTCATGACAATAAATCCAAGTTTTGTTCATTTCACAAAAAATATATCATTTCTAAAAAATATCTTTCGAATATCATCTTCTAGAAAATGAAAATATTTTTTTTTTTGGTGTTTGCTCAAAACTCATGAATTAGAAAATGTTTTCAGCTATTTGGTATGGAAAATCTCTTCTTGGGAAAAATTACAAAAACTCAAAAATTATAGTTATTTTGTTTTTATTTCTTTTTTTCCATTCTTCCTTGGCTAGTCACTAGCCACGGCAACCGGCCACAAGCCTTGCTTAAGGCCGCTAGCTTGTTGCTAGAGGTCATGAGCTTACTCGATCTAGCAAGGCCCTGTTATTATATTAATTAAATATTAAACCATGTTTTTGTCTAATGAATTAAGTTTTTAGAATAGTTGACAGTGGTCCTATAAAATTTCACATGATATCGGAGCTAGAGATCCCATTTGCCTCTTCAATTATATATGTTCTCACTTAGTACGAGGCAAAAAAAAAAAGATCGGATTAAACTTGAGGGGTTATATTAGAATAATTAAATTTTAAACTATATCTTTGTCTAATAGCTTAAGCTTTCAGAATAGTTGTCTATATTTCTATAAAATCTCACACTAATATGGTGAGACCCAAGCCTCCTTATTTGTCATCAGTAACACCCAAGCCTCACCAATGTGCAAGGCCAAGCCTTGCGGCCCTTCAGCAATGCTTGAGCTTGCCTATGGCCGATTGCCAACTACCACCATGGTCGGCGATTAGCTAAAGAAGAAGAAAGAAAAAGGAGATAAAAGAAAAGAAAATTAATTAACATAATTAAAAACTCAAATTCTTATAAAAAAAAAGAAAAATGTGTTTATAAAGAAAGTGCTTGGTCCAAAAGTGAAGAAAGAGGATGAATAATGTTTTTAGGATGCAAAGTAAAAAACATTTTCCTCACTTTTCAATGTATTTTATTCATTAGCAGAAAATATTTTACTTGGCTAGTTTATTTTTCGTAAAATGAACGCTGAAAATTTGAATTCTTTTTTGAAAAATTATTTTCTATGAAACAAATAGAGTCTAAGTAAGGTTTAAAGCAGATCAAGCAAGATTTAGTAGTAGCAGTTCGAGAATTCTTCCCCCTATTACCCATATGTGGATTTATAAGATAAAAACTATGAGTGAGCATGGTTCGGGTTAGGCTAATCCGGTACTCAACTCAAGGATCAACCTGCACAGTGTCGGTCCTTAATTTTTAGATCATGAACTGACCCATCAAGCTTGGGATCAATGACCGGACCGACCCTATCGATTAGGTCCGATTAGGTCCAGTCCTAGCGTCAACCCGAGATCACTAAATTAAGGCAACGGAGGGGTGAGCGGCGAGGCGGGTGGCGAGTGAGACTGATGGAGGAGCGAGGCTGACTAGGAGTTCCTCAAATTAGGACTTAGTTTCTTTAGAGGAATGCAAAAAACTGTTGATGGATGCATGATTCGGTCTTCTGTTGCAGCAGAAGGCATAAGCAACACAAAAGAGAAGTACAGGTTGGACCTAACTGCTCCTGGGTTGTGGGCTTGGCAAGAAAAGAGGCTGATGGAGGAGCGAGGCTGACTAGGAGTTCCTCAAATTAGGACTTAGTTTCTGTAGAGGAATGCAAAAAACTGTTGATGGATGCATGATTCGGTCTTCTGTTGCAGCAGAAGGCATAAGCAACACAAAAGAGAAGTACAGGTTGGACCTAACTGCTCCTGGGTTGTGGGCTTGGCAAGAAAAGAGGCTTATGCGGAAATACAAAGGCTGAAGTTGGCTTCTTTTCTGGGCTTGAAAAAAAAAAGGGTAGATTATGTGTGTGTGTGTGTGTGGGCTTATGCGGGAATAAGAAGGCTGAAGTTGGCTTCTTTTCTGGGCTTGAAAAAAAGGGGCAAATTGTGTGTGTGTGTGTGTGTGTGTGTGGGCTTATGTGGGAATAAGAAGTCTGAAGTTGGCTTCTTTTCTGGGCTTGAAAAAACAAGTGCAGATTGTGGGCGTGAGCGCGCGCGCGCGCGTGTGCGTATGCGCGTGTGCGTGGGTGCGTGGGTGCGTGCGTGCGCGCGTGTGCGTGTGGGCGTGTGAGTGTGTGTGTGGCGCATGCACGTGCGTGCGTGTTATATGTCAAGTTGGTCTAGGTGATAACTAACCCGTACAGTACTGCGTTAGAAATTTTAGGACCGAGAACCGACCCATTCATCTTAAGAACCCGACCAGGACCAGTTGGGTTGAACTAGTCCAGGGTCAACCCTAGACATTGCTTACACCTAATAGAAACCCTGCTCCAATAAAAAGAAAATGACGTAACATGAAAAATAAATTGACCGAATTCGAATAAAGATAAAAGGATCTTTCGCTTATTATTTCCCATAAAATGTAATTTGCTAAAATCTATCTTCAATTTCTTATTTTTAATTGCAATTTTCATATTATATGGAAGTCATTCCTATCGTTTGTTACCTGAAAAATTGTGAAACGTGTATTGACAAAAAAAAAACATTATGTTCGACCCTTTGTTCCAAGTTCACGCAAGGGGAACCATGCTCGAGAGTTAACAGCTGGAGAATAGCTGCTAGGGACCTAGTCACGGGTGCTGAGGTCTCAAGATTGGCCTGAAGAAATGAGGGCTCAAGCACTGGGGTCTTCAACCCATACTTAATAGACCCAGGCATAGTTGCCACCAACCTGGACATGGCCATTGGTCCGGGCATGAAACCTAGGGTGTCGAGCTTAGTATCGGCTCTCATGAAGTTGGGATGGGAGCCTCAACACCCGTTTGGCGGCAGCATGCTTAGGACCTTGGCATCATGGCATCATGCCGAAGTAATCGATTGACTACATAAACCCAACGACCATGTTAAGTCCCTAAAAACCTGGTTTGGAATCCTAGTCGTTGTGCTCAGGACCCAGCACTTGTTCCCAGTCTCTCAAGGATCAAGGATGGGCTCGAGTCCCTTGAAGCCAAGCCTGAGACCCCAATAGCCAAACTTTGGACTACAAAGCCCGTGCTTGAGACCCTACTGAAAGTTGCAAAATTTTCCTGGTTAGATTGCTCAACAACTGCTCTAAAGGTACAATATTAAAAAGTCCTTATACTGACGAACCTCCAGCCTAATCATTAACAATCACAATATAAAAGGGTAAGACCAAAGAATTTTCTGATATCAATCCATAAATCACCCATCCTGAAGCAGATGCAGATACTTTTTATCACTAGAGCAAGAGAAAAGTTTGTAATCCTCGCTATCAGGGATCGTCTTTACTTGCTTCTGATTTAAAACCTAAACCAAATTGAGCAAACCGCATGCTATTTGGCTCTGTTCTTGATTACTAACAAAGCAAATCCCCTGTAATAAAATAGGTGAGATAATCATGGATAGCCAGACTGTATAAGCCCCAAACTACTGAAGGTTTCTCATTCCTGCAATCAGAAAGTCAAGTCACAGTTGCTTCAGAAAACGAGGAGCTAAGCTACGTTGAGGCTCAACACCTACCAATAGATAAATGTCATTCGGATGCCAATGACTATTACCTAGAAGAACAGACCATAATGTTGACCTTGCTCAGAAGGCTTTCGATATCAACCTCCCGTTTCACTTTTGTCCCCCGGAAGAGATTGTCTCCCGGGTTCTCTGGCATCCATGTCATCATCTCCAAATTCTGCTTCATGAAGTCGAGAGGTGGCGCCTCGCCGGGGAGAGTGCTTGATCCAGACAGGGCGGTTGGACTGTTGAACTGATGAAGTTAATACTTCATAAGAGCTGAACCGAGTGGGTTGCTCTTCTCAAAGCTCCTACATGCTCCACCGGCACCTGTGCTCCTAGCAAAGACCACCGGAGCTATATTAGAATCTTTCAACAGCTAGAGTTCGAATTCCTTCAGAGGCCGAAAGTGGGAGAATGTGTCTATTAAAATATCTTTCGTTGGAATGGGACTTCCTGTCGCAAATGTCAAAATAAGAGCAGTTGCTTCGGCTTCTAGGTCTCTTCCAAGGCTGATTTGCCTGCCCAGCCTGGAATAACCTGAGTTCCGCTTAAATCCGGTATACTAGAAAATATTTCCGCATCTTTCGTCTTCTGTCTCTCTTTTCTCGTGCATTCTTGCCATCAACCTATGCAGAGCCACGATCCAGGTGAGTTTCTGTTGCAGCAGCAGGCACGCATTGGCGTGCAATAATATCAGGTGCTGTCAGCAAGCCATGCACTAATTTTACAGAGAGACGGTGATGGCGTGGAAGCTATTTCCATCTTGGCTTTTCCTCCTCCTTTTCCTCTTCTTTGGGTCGGTTCCAGGAGTAATGCCCATAACCAGAAAGTGTTCACTTTGAAGCCTTGGTATATGCCACTGTCGTTATTCAAATCCAGTGAGCCGTGTAGTTTTTTGGTCCCCACATCCGAAGGAGCCGCTTTTCTTTTCTTTCCTGTCTTTTCTCCTGCAAAATTTCCACTCATCATGAGGGATATCATCTCCAATATATCCTTCAAGGATGAGCTGCTAGTGGTAGCAAAGGTAATGTTTACATCTGATAAGCCAGAGAGACTTTTTTAATATTCGTCCACCCATTTGCAGTCTGAAGCTAGCTCCAGTATTTAAATTCCCTTTTTCAGTCTTCCCTCTCTTTTTACTCTTTCAGTTCGCAGCAAATCGTCTTTATAATCAGCAATGTCTTTCAAACACCTTCATAAATGGCCTGATCTTGATAACTTTTGACTTTTAAATCTATAAGCAAATCACCCAATCGAGTCAAAGTTATTACTTTCATTAGGATGTGTACATCCCAATGTCGCATGACAAAGCTCGGTTGAGAACTCAGCTGATGCTATGCGTGATAACTCTGGAGTCGAGAGATGACTATTAGCAGGAAACTTTTTAACCATTTGATTGGAATTATCTTCCGAGGAGACTTGATCGATGAAGAAGAACCAGCAAACCTACCACAAGCACCCATGCTGACCCATTCATGAGAACATTCAGGGAGCCATGATGTGGCATTTCTACAGAACTTTCAAATTTTCCCCAGTTTACATAGGGGTACGACAAGTACGTGCTCTTCTTTCTTGCTCTGGACTCAAGCCCATTCTTTTTATTTTCCATGGACTGGTAGACACTATTTCCTCCCACCTCTTCTTCTGAGAGATGATCCAGTTTACCAGCACTAACAACTTTAACCTTATCGCTGTCACGTTCCTTAGCAGAACCCCAAGCGTTACTCTTGTTTCTCGTTTTCAACCCAGCTTCACCTAAGAAAAAATTATTCTTTAGCTCGTTAGGGTATGCATAATAACATTTCTATCTCTCCCGATTTCTATTCTTTTGTTCTTCAGAATAAAAAAAGAACAGAAATCCATTTGATAACGCCAATTTATTTTAATATTCCTCGAAATAGAAAGTTAGCCTAAGAATAGTTTTGGAATATAAACAATGAGTAAAAAAAAAACTTACTTCTTGTTCCCGAAAATAGAAATAAAAAAGAAATAATTTTTCGGAATAAAAACGTTTTACCATGTGCATTAGTGTTTGTCATTTGATAAAGCAGTTGCATAGGCATATGTTGATGCCCGATTAAACGGTAGAAGGCGGATAATTAATTCGTCACGACTGTGGGTTCAAGCATTCGAGGCCCAGAAGTAGCCGGAACCGGATTGTTGATCTATAGATATCGGACGACTGTCTTTTTTTCGTAAAAAAAAGGGGGACAGCCGTCCGATCAGACGGCTGTCATCAACAGATCAATCTTATTTGCTTCATCAGCAGATCAGACGATCCATTTCCGAAATAGCCTCGGCGCATTTTAGATGCTGAGGAAAACAGCTTCGAATACACTGCTCGAAACTTCACCGAGTTCCTCCAAAACAGAGGCCTTTGCCCTATTTCAGGCTTTACACCCCCATCTTCATGCGCCGTTAGATTGGCGCACAAGAGCTTCCAACCTCAGAGGCCAAATTCATCAGCAGCCTTTTTCCACAGTACTCATGGAGCTTCTGGACTTATTTTGTCAGCATCTGCTCAAGTTTCCCGTCAAAAGAAAAAACATTCCAAACATCCCTTCTTCTTTTCCTTCTTTATTTGTCCCCACGAAGGATTTAGGCACTTCTAGAGCTAATAAAAAAAGAAGGAATTCTTATCAAAACGAAACCCATTAAAGAAAAAGGCCAGCGTTCCTATTTTAGGAATGAAGTTGGTCAGCAAGAAAACAGGCAGATACATGTGAATCTTCCTCTGAACTATGACGTTTCAGCTTCAAACCTTTGACATCTAAGACCGTTAGTTACTTTAATAATGCTTGAGCCCCAAGGTTGAATGGACATCTTCACGAAAGAAAGCAGCCAAGTCCAAGTCCAATAGAAACACCTTTCCAATCATGCACAAGACGGCGACTTGGGCTTGGGCTTCCTCCGTCGTCTTCTCTGACCTCTTTTGTCTTCTTCTTTTTTTAAATTCAGACGATTCAAGCTGAGGCTAAAATTTGACCCCGTGCCCACCAAAAACAAGATCCGGAAAAATTAGAATTAAACCCTAGAAGTTAAAAGACCTTTCGGTATGGATCTGGACCTCCAAGAAGCTCCTTAAGCTTCCTTTCCGGGGAGGAAAACTTCTAGTTGCAGTTTTGCATCCATTAAGGCAGAGCCAGAACCTTTTCCCACCCTTAAGAAATATTTTAAAAAAGACAACCTCACCAAAACCAGCCATAACTTTGATAAGGTCAACCACCGATTTCAGACACAATCCCATGACGCATCCACCTCCATAACGAAGCTACTTGCCCATAAAGGAAATATGAAGGGACAAACCGTGGGCCGCCCCGTGATAAAGATGCATAATTTAGGGAAAGAAAGGGGTGGCTACAGATAAAAGGTTGTGCCAACTATGTCTCGCTAAAGCATGAGTTCGCCATTGCTGTCGAAGGCTTGCCACAGAAGTTTCGAGATCTGGTTGTGTCGTGACGGGTGATTCGTTATAAATGCCTGCGTAATTGTACAGATCACGCAATAATTCCCATGATCCGTCGAACAAAGAAGCGTTTTGCTTTCACTAGAATATCTCTGTTCTCCATTGAACACAAAGGAAAAGTCGTGTGATACAGGAAGCAAGAGAAAACTACAGCCGATGACCATAACCAAGCACGAACACTCCGAAAGATCAGCAGACCATACAAATTCTGAAGAAGTTCTTTTTCCCTATCTGACCATTAGTAGTCATGTTAATGTCTGATTCCCCGGTGGCCTCCTCCCCCACATCTTGTGAACCAATTTCTCGCGCCGCTATGTGCCGTGAACTCGTCAAAGCCAACAAAAAACTGATCTTTATTTACACGCTTCACAACCCAGTCAAGTCCCATCCATCGCCTCATAATCAGCCGCATCACGCCCCAAATTGCTGTGGAACAGATTCAATTATTCACTCTATGCATTCAGATGTACTCGATCAATAAAAAAATAAAAAAAACTTGCAGGAGATCCGCTTGATGGAAAAGGAACTTGCGGGCGAAGATGGATAGCATATGATACATAGCGAAAAAGGAGAAAGGCAATAACCTAACGCCAAACGAAAATATATAGATCTGAAGCAACCAAAGAACAATGAAATTCCCCCACCCATAGGGGAAATCAGCCGAAAGAATTATTATCCTGCACTTATATAATCATTGTATTACGATGCAACCCAAGTTATCCATGACTTGACTTCCAAGGAATAGAGGTGATTTGTAATTATGGCATATGGTTCATCGAAGGAAACAAGATCCACACCTTAGTTCTGAAAGTTTTGATTATTCTAGTCAGCAACCCATCCCCTGCTATTTGCCTGACTTTTTGTACCAGCACATGCCTCGAAATCTTTCCTTCCTGGAAAATGACCATCACGTGTTTAGACAATTTCGACATGGAAGGTAAGCAGAAATCGAAGCTTGAAAGACCAAGAACTAAGCGATGTCGAGTTGATGTGGCCCTTACTTTGTGGTCTTTATAATAGTTGGAGATCAAATTAACGTCGGACTGACGCAAGATTTTCGCGAGTTCAGAGATCAAAATGGGAAACGGCATCCAAGGGGAAGTCGGTTTCCGTGACTTCTCCGGAGTTCTCAACAGCCCTATTGAATACAGATTTTTCACAAATTGTCAGGCCAGTTGATAGAAAAGATAAAAGCCAGGCACACCAACATTGGGTCGATGCAAAAGCAGGAGTGAGAAAGGAAATTTGATCACCTCTCAAGCAACAGGGGGCTCTCAAACTGACGACATATTCCGGCAACACGTGAGTATTTATATGGGTGCTCCAGACTATGTATCTTCTTGGAGATGATAAGTCATCGACGCCCGAATCGTACTCTTCCGAACGAGGATGAGACTGGGTCGAGCCAGGACTGACAAGCTCCGATTTCCCCATTATAATCCGGCAAAGCAACAAATGCCTTAAGCCATCTTCATCTATAGGGGCGGACTTGACGCTGCCAAAGCATTAAGCAGAAAGGAATAACTATTGAAGGCCAACATCATCACATGTACAAAATATGAACGCTGAGTCAAGAAACAGCATGCTTATGAAACATACTCATTCTATCACAGTCAACCGATCATGGCTTAGAGGGAAATACGATGACGTGCTAGATCAACAACATACTGTTGTGATCGTACTGCTTTCCAAATATAATCTCTCGATTTGTTTACTGAAGAAGAAGGGAAAAGGAAGGAATTCCGGTACCTTTCGAGCGGATGACTATCAGGAGCAAAATAGACTCCACAGCCATACAAGCCATTGTTCTCAGGCTTCCCACTGTAGCCAAAGCCGTAGGACAAGATCTTGGATATCTCTGCCTTCGAGGTCGCATACCATGCGTACCTCACATTGGCGGTGCCGCCGCCTTTCTTCTGCACTGCGTCGGCGTAAACATGAAACGCTTGGGCCCGAGCTTTCGCCGCGACGCTGGAGTAGCAGTTCTGATGTATTGCCACCGATGTAACTTGTGCCCCAAGCGCACCTAGCCGCGAGAGGAGTCTCTCCTTGATAAGGCGGTAGACCTTGTTTCCTTCGCTGACTTCCATCAACCCGCTGCCGGTGGACGGAAACAGGGCAGTGCCGGGTTGATCGGAGTAGACAACGCTCTCGCAATCCGAGACAGACGAATCCGAATCCTGATCGTCCATCGGATCGTTCAGATCTGGGTGGTTGAGGTCGATCGCCGGGTGGTCGAATCCGTGTGCGACTGGATCAGGGGCGACGGTGTGTACAGTCGGTGACCGACATTGAAGCGTGTAGTCCGCCATCTTTGACCGAAGATGGAACGTCCCAAGGAAGTGCGTACGAAGCGATTCACGATTATTTTACAGCCGCTAAAACGACCAAAAAAACTACCGCAAACTTGGCAGGGATTGAAGAAAGAATAATCGAATCGCAGAACGAACGAAAGAAGATCGGGGGCTCTTAGTTCGTAAAGTGGCAATAGCAAAACAGAGCCTCGCGGGTCACCGACATGAAGCACCAACGAGAGATTCTCGTGGCTCAGCCGGGCGAAGGAAGCAAACAGGATTTTCGAAAAACAGAGAGAGCGACCGGCACGGGATGAAAAGGTCGACGATGCAATTCTCAGCAACACAGAGCATGCATCCTCAAAAGGCTTACGGACGCCTTCGAAGGACGGAGGAATTCCGCTGGCTTCAGGAAAGACTCCGACCAAAGCAACAACAACAACAAGAAAGAAGAAGAAGAAGAAGAAGAAGAGGAAGGAATCTCACTCGATTCCGGGAAACAAACACAGGATGCAGAAATCAGAGGAGGACCCGGGTAAGGAATGAGAGAAACAGAGGAGGGTCTGCGCCCGTGCGTAACATATATGCGTCGATGGAGAGAGAATGGATGAGAGAGGCAGGGCGGTGGGGTTTGGTTCTGCGCTTGAACAAGAAGAAGAAGAAGGAGAAGGAAGGAAGAGCGGACTGGAGTTTTACAGGAGGAGAAGGATTTTAAAGAAGGAAACCAACGGAACCGCCTCTGCCTCTCGCACACGTATTGCCTCCACGGCTCCTTTCCTTCCTCCCCGACTTTCCCTTTGGCGGTGTCGTGATGAAGCCGCATGCAGTTTTTCTCCTCAGCCGGTCGTTTTACTTCCATCCCCCGGGAGTGATTAATAGAAAATCAAAAAAGAAATTTCCTTTTCTTTTTCCTCAAAATCACTAAAAATAATTTATTTGAGTGATATTAATTCCGCGCTCAGCAATCCCGATTTTGTTAGCGAATGTTCAGGGGTAGGGTATTTATTAAAATGTCACGACATAAAAATATTAACAATATTAATAATTTCGAGGGATGTCTTTACCAGACATAATCAATGGAAATATCGTGAAAACATTAACTGGCATGGCACGTTTGATGGCCCGTATAAAACCGATCAGGAAAGGCGGAAGGCAAGAGATGGTGTGGAGTTAATCGAACCACCCGAGATCCGAAAATAAGAAATTCCCGTTCCCTTAATACGTAGCGAGTGCGAAGAGTGTATGCCGACTCTTTGTTCGGGGAATTAATTGGACTTCTCGAAGTACATTCCATCACAAAATAGATATTCTATTGGGAGCTACAAAGTGCGAAAGGAATTCGGTTTGGGATTACGGATAATTAGTGCTTAAAAAAATCTACAAATTAAGTGCGACTTATTAATAAGATTATCCGAAAACTTGACCCAAAAGAAAAGGAAAAATGGAAAATAGAAAAGCGCAAACACAGAGGCGGTAACCGACCACAGGTATGAGATTTTTTTTCTGCTCGTGTCAAAAGACAAGACTGCCCCTTGGAACAATCCCTGACCCTAGCTTCAAAAGGCTGGCACCCCCAGCCTATCACCCACAGTTTTGTCTGTAATATCCTTCTTCTTCTTTTTTTTTTACTTTTTTTTCCTTTTGACTTTTTTTTTTCATTGGTAAAATCATTAATGGCAGGCAAAACCCTAGCACCAAATTTGAAACAACTATTTAAATAGTCATAATTTTTTTTTTATCAATTCAACCCAACACTTTTTTTTACCAATTTAGTTTTAAATCTTTTAAAATATTGATAATTCAACTTTGCAAAAAGTTTGAGATTTCTTTTTATATGATGTATTTCCTGTTATTGATTTATTTATTTACGCTCGAGTGATGTTTTTGCTTTTGGTGCCGGAAAGCGTGGATTCATGGAATATGCTCGTGCGATCTATTTCTCTTTTAATCTTCTCGAAATTGAATTCTAAGGATATGATGCGTCCTTGAAATTGCAATAATATTCGATCGGCTAATATTCTCTTACGATTTGGAAGGATGAGAACCATTGAATATACCAATTCCCCTTGGGACTCCCCGTATTGCGTGCGTGCCTTTGTTCTTTGACTTGGCTATGCATAGGCCATATCGATCGCATCTTCTTCTTTACAACTCTTAACATTTCTGTCCACAAGAAGAAAACGAATTTGTTCTCTCCTTGGCGAGCAAGAAAGGTGACACCTCAGGCGAGGCTGCCGGCCGCCGGCTCGCCGGCGACTCAGCCTTACCGCTTTTGTGCTTTTTAATAATAAGGAAAATTAAGCAAAGATACTTCTCAAAGTGAGATTATAACACACTGAGGAGCATTTTTGCCGAACACCAAAGCTGTTTCTCAATGCGCTTGAAAATTATAATCTATCAAACATTATTCGCATCTCAAAAAGCCATTTTAGCACGGGTCTAAATCTCATGACCCTTTGGAACTTAACAGTGACGGGTTGCTAGATAGGCACAAATTATCTTCTCCCGAGCACGATCATTTTTTCTCATTAATTCATTGTAACGCTAGAGTCGCCATTAGGAAGGATTCTATGAGCGGCATACGCTAAGTAGAAAAAGGAATGTATAAAAAGATCCGTGTTAATTTCCTAAGATAAATTAATGCGTAAGACGAATTAAATTTACTGCAAAAATGATGCAAATACGCATCTTTACCTTAATTGACAATGCAATCTCTTAAAGATGAAGTCCAGCCAAGAGCTGACTGGATTTTACTTGGAATCGACATTCAATCATTCAGAACTATAGAATGCTCGGAACCATGGATGCCTTTAACCATCCTGTAGGTGTGCAACGACAGACGGCAATGCTGCAATGACGAGATGCACGGCGCCACCAGTCCGATGACAGATCAGTTTGATTTGGCGTGGCGGCGAGGGTGGCGAGGATGGAGAGCCTAATTCACAACGATGAACCGAAGAGGGAGCAGCGACGCAGGCGGCGTACTGAATAGTGAGCATCAAGCATTGCGGTAGGTGTCTGGTTTCAACGACACTTCAGACGGCAACTTGAAAACAGCAAGTAGAATCGGGATAGTGACTGAAAAACCCAAAGAGCAGTGAGATGGACTGACTTCACATACTGCAATTTGCAGCTTTGGCAAAGGTTGGGGCGAGGCACGGCTCGGTTACAAGGCAATTCAGCAGGGCAAAGGCAGCCACAACAACGACCAAGGGGTTTGGTACAGTAGCCCCACCACTGATTATCAGATGATAGCAGCTAGTATGGTGCAGTCGAGGGCAACATCGGCTCCGATGGCCGTGACTCCTCAGAGTATAGTCAAACCAGCGTGTCGGGCAGCGGGAGTGACAGAGACAACGCGACACTGAGAAGCCGCTAACAACGGAAGAGTCTGCCCAGCGAGAGAGACTCAACAGGAAATTGGCCGGCACAGCCTGGCTTCCTCATACTGTTGGCCGATCGAAGGAATGATGTTGTCGGGTTCGTGACGATGTGGGCGATTGATGATGGTGGCTGTGCAACGTGGTGGTGGCCAGTGGCATGGATCCATGCGTTAAGATGATGTGCACGCCCTTTAGTGTTATGATAATGCGCAAGTGAGGGACAAAGGAAAAACAAGGAAAAGGCTTTCCTCTCCCAAACCCCAGCAACGACGGGACCAGAGATGACATACTCGACCAGGCCATTGAAGAAAGGCTTCGCAGAGAGGTCTGCCTAATGCTTCTACACAAAAGGACGATCCACAGTGACAAGCTTCAGACCTTTCATGGACAAGGCCTCTCCGGACACCGCATCAGACTTGACCATCATGAGTATTTGCTCCATTCTTTTCGGGGGTGTTCAAGGGCAGAGATGCAAGACAAGAGAGAGCGAGCTAAGGATGGGAACATAGACGGGCGGTGGTGCCCTCAGGCGATGAATGAAAAATGAAAGAAATCAAAGAGATGATGGAGTTGCATCGTGAACCATTTTCTTCCATCTTCAACTTCTTTTGCACGATCACGGATTCGGCTTCTTTCGAAACCGGAGGCAGGTTCAGCAGATCTGCAGATCTAATCATCTAGACTATATTATAGACAATCTCATCGAGTCACTGACCCGACTGGGATGGAGTTTGGTAGAATGAATGAATTCAAGTTGTTGGTTGATAAGTTTAGACATGGATCCTAAATGACCTAAGAATGTCTCCATGCATAAATGACCTTCGTGTCTACTTTTTCTTTCCTCGTTTTCTTTTTTTCTTCCTTGGTTGAGGATAGATACCAAGAGACCTAATCTCAATTTTAGCGACCCTTCTGAACGCTCGTAAAATGCGAGGTTGAAAGGTTTAATGAATAAAACACTATTTTTCGAAGGAAAATAAGTTCCGACATTCCTTTTAAGATTCGCGAAAATGAATTTTGAGGCGACAATTTTTCTTTTCATGTTAAGAAGCCGAATACAAATAAAACGCTAGAGAGATTTGGTGCTGTCGAGCAGCATCTCAAGAATATCTCCCTCCATCACCCATATGTGGACTTTATAAGAAAGAAACTCCACTCCATGATGATGATGATATGGTAAAGCGTTGTCCCATTCGAATAAAAACAATAAGAACATTACGATTATGATCGTTTCACGAAGCTGAAAATAATTTTTAATTTGAATCATATGGAAACCAATTTATGAAATCTATTATAAAAAATTATGAAACACGTATTCGAGAAAAAAAAAATCACGCATACAACCCTAGGTCCTCGATTCAGGAATCAGGTATCCAAGCTCGAGCTTTGGGAAACTTGAGCATAGGCGTCGAGAACTCAAGCTGAAGCATGAGTGTCCCGGACACAATCCTCAGGTACTCCATCACATGTAGGTCTCAAGCCCGACCTCGTAAAATCAGGGCTCGAATGCCGAGGTCCCACGCGCATCCTCTAGACACCCAAAGCGCAGCTTGTCCTCGAGAAGCACGTGAATCTTGAGCTTGGCCTCGACGGACCCGAGCACGGCCTCGAGGGACCCGAGTCAGGCTGCGAGGGTCCCTAGCTTGGGAGCCAGGTTCTGTGCCTAGCCGCCGGGATCTGAAGACATGGGCACTAGAGGGTTGATCTCGGCCTCTGCCAATCCCGGGCACCGGCGGGCAATGGTGCTGGTCGGGCTGTGTTGGAGTTGGCTTCCTCAACATTTGTTTTATGGGATGAACTCACATAAGGCAATGAATGCACGAACCGTGTCGGACTAGCTGTAGCTAAACCTTGCCCTTCAAGCATCGAACTAGCTCCAAGAAACGAAAAGGAACTGAAACTTCTTCCTCATAAAAAAATCCACCACATGTTGTTGGTTGATATATATAATCAACATCAACCAATCATATGTCCTAATTCACTATAGTTATTTAACACCATATGTTTATTTAAATATCATTAGATGTTATTTACGTAAAGGCCCCAATCAAAGTGTTCTGAGGATATACGTACTAAGTTATTAAAAGCTAATGCTTTCTTTAAAATAGTAATTCCAAATGTCACACTGTGCAGAAGTTTTCCTAGTTTGATAACGAAACAAATGCTCTCAAGACGCTACGCAAAAACATTGTTATACTCGCAGAATTTCATCCTAATCATTCATCAATTACAGTATAAACCTAGAAAAGGTAATTACCAGAGAATTTTCCGATATTAGCCTACGAATTACCCATCCAGAAACAGATGCAGATATTTCACCTTAAAAGCTATGAACTTTTGATCCTTAAACTTACTAGACCAAGAGAGAAAATTGTAATCCTCGCATTCAGGCATCATTTTTACTTGGTTTTGATTAAAAAACTAAACCAAAGTAAGCCAATCATGCGGGTCGGTGTGGTTTTTTATGCATGAAGTATTGGCCACGGCAATGATTTCTGAACTACATGCTATTTGGTTCACTTTCTTGAGATCAGAAACAAAGGACAATCCACAGCAACGCTATAGTTAAGTAAGATAATCATGGATGGCCAGACTGTAGAAGCCATAAAATACAAAAGGTTTCTCACTCCTGCCATAAAAGACTATCATGTCACAGTTAATTCAGAAAACAAAGAAGCCTAGCTACTTTGAGGCTATTATATTGGCCTCAAACACCTAGCAATTTGTAAACAACCTAGACAAAGATGATTCGGATGCCTATAACTACTACTTAGAAGAAGAACCGACCATATTGCTGACCTTGCTCAGAAGGCTTTTGATATCTACCTCCAGCTTTGCTTTGGTCTCCGGGGAGAGATTGTCTCCCGAGTTCTCCAGCATAGATGTCATCATCTCCAAATTCTGCTTTATGAAGTCAAGAGGCGGTGCCTCATTGGGCAGTGCGCTTGATCCAGACGGGCCACTTGGATGGTCAAAGTGATGAACTTGATACTTCACAAGAGCTGAATCAAATGGGTTACTCTTCTCCAAGCTTCTACATGCATCATCGGCATCTGTAGTCCTAGCGAAGACAACCTGAGCTACATTAGAATCTTTCAGCAGCTGGGTTTCAAATTCCTTCAGAGGCCCAAACCGGGAGAATGTGCTGATTAACATATCCCTTGTAGGAACAGGACTTCCTGCAGCAAACGTCAAAATAAGAGCAGTTCCTTGGGCTTCTCGATTTGTCCCAGGGCTGATTTTATCTAGCAGTCTTCCAGTAGCCAGTCTGTTAATCTGACATTGTTTGTCGGATCCTTCTTTTGTTCTTCTCCCCTTCTGCTTCATTTTAACTTCTGGTGAGAGTGAGCTTGTTTTCTGAAAATCTTTTCCTGATGAGCCTGGAATAACCTGAGTTCCATTTAAATCAGGTATACTTGAATACAATTCCACATCTTTCTCCTTTCTCTTTCTATTCTTTCGTGCAGTCTTGCCATCAACAGATGCAGATCCAATATCAAGGTGAGTATCTGTAGCAGCAGCAGCTACTGATTGGTTTGCAATATCATCAGGAACCGTAGATTTAGTGAGAGATGCAGATTGTGCAGAAGCTAATTCATCTTGGTTCTTCCTCCTCCTCCTCCTCCTCTTTGGCTCAGTTCTGGGAGTAATGCCCATAACCAGAGTGTGTTCACCTCGAAGTCTAGGTATGGCACCGTCATTATTCAAATCCAGTAAGCCATGCAAATTTTTGGTCCCCAAATCCAAAGGAGTCGATGTTCTTTTCTTTCCTGTCTTTTCTCCTTTAAAACTTCCATTCGTCATGAGAGGGGTCATCTCAACAGAATCCTTCAAGGGTGAGCTGCTAGTGGTAGCAAACGTAATACTCACATCAGATAAGCCAGAGAGAGACTTTGTTTTGATTCTGCCACCCATTTGCCGTTTGATGGCAGATTTAGTATCTGAATTCCCTTTTCCAGCCTTTCCTCCCCTCCTTCTCCCCTTCAGCTCAGAGTTACCAGCAGAGCAAGGGCTGGCAGCAAATCCCTCTTTGTGATCAGCAATGTCTTTAACACACTTCTCGTATACGGCCTGATCATGATAATTTGAACTTCTAAATCTATAGGCAAACCACCCAATCGAGTCAAAGTCATTACTTTCATTAGGATTTGTACATCCCAATGCCGCAGAACATAGCTCAGCCAAGAACTCAGCTGATGAAATGCTTAATGACTCTGGAGTGGAGATATGACTATTAGAAGCAAACTTTTTAAACCATTTGCTTGGGAATATCTTACCAGTAGACTTGACAAATGAAGGAGAACCAGCAAATTCAATACCACATGCATCCACCCCAGCCACTTCATGAGAACCATTCGAGGAGCCATGGTCTCCTACTTCTGCAAAACCTTCTTTGTTTCCCCAGTTTACATAGGGATATGACAAGTACTTGCTCTTCTTTCGTGCTCTCAACTCGAGCCCCTTCTCATTATCTTCCTTGGACTCGTAGTCGCTATTTCCTCCTGCCTCTTCTTCTGATAGAGGATCCATTTTACCACCAGTAACATCTTCAACTGTATCACTTCCATGATCCTGCGCAGAAACCCAAGCCTTACGCTTCTTTTTCATTTTTAACCCATCTTCACCTGAGGAAAATTTACCCTTTAAGTCCTCAGCATCGTCCTCGGGGTCTGTTGTTGGACAAAGAAGTTGCATAGGCATATGGTGATGCCCAATTGAACAGTAGAAGGCAGATAAGTAATTCATCACGACTGTAAGTTCAAGCATGCTAGGCACAGAAGTAGCAAGGGCAATGCACTTTAGGTGATGGAGAAATTTCTCAGCTTCAAATAAACTGCTTGAAACTTCACTGAGTTCCTCCAAAACAAAGGCCTTTGCCCCTTTTTCGGGCTTTACACCCCCATTTTTATCTTCTGGTAAAAAGCACGCGCATGAGAGCTTCAGCCTCACACGGGTGCCAAATTCATCCACAGCCTTTTCGACAGCACTGATGAAGCTTCTGGATTTATTTTGTCTCAGCATCTGCTCAAAGTTCCTATGAAAAGCCTTCAGGTGAGACGGGAGGCACCAAGAAACATAACCACTTCCCAAGTACCCAACAAGTAGACACTCCCTCTCATCAATTCCCAAAGTTTCCATACCATATTTTGCCGCATGTAAAGGATCTATAATCTTTCCTGGCCACCATGTTCGACTTTTGGTTTTCACCCATACAACATCACCTACAGCAAAGCTGACACTGTCCTTATCATCTGCCATCCGATCCATCACCTCACACGACGTTCTTTCCTGCTCTTCTTTGATGCCCAACTGATGGCCACCTTGAAATACATGATCCTGAGTTTCTCCACTTGCCGGTCCGGGAAATTCCACAAAAAGTGATATACCATCACCAGTCAGTTCCATCTTCTCAGATGAATTGTCTCCAAGCAAATCAGGTGCTTCGTCAGCTCCCATTCCTCCCTCTAGGACCACCGCATCATTACCAAGCTCCCCACCCTTATTATCGCTTGAGCTAACATTTTTACTGCCAACCCCAACATTTGCCAAAATGTCCTCAGTGCTGCCACCAGCATTGCAAATGTCAAGATTGCCAACCATCGCATCTTCAATGATGCCCGAACTTAGCCCTGCACCAACAGTGATAGGGCTCTCTCTTTCGACATCAGGAGCTGCCGCTCTGACAACGCTCATCGCAACATCAACACCACCAACTATATCAGTATTTCTACTGGCCCCTTCGACTGGAACCTTGGAATAAAATGCCAAGTCACTACATTTTTCATCCACCGTTTCACTTCTTTTAACACCGCAGTTTACATTCCCATTCCCAACTTCAGCATCAGTTGCCACAACAACGACAGCTGCACCATTTCCGTTAACTTGAGACTCGAAACCATTACCATTTTCTTTCAAAGAATCAATGCGCAAGCCAGACCCACCACCATCTCCACTGGAACTGAACGGATGACGCTCTGTAGTAGAGTCTCCTAGGGTTTCGACACAAGGGTGTTCAGCCACAGATGCTTTTAGGTCTTCCATCGAAAGGAAAACTTTCCAAGCACACTCCTACAGCTGATACAAAGAACAAAGTGGTTATTAGCACGAAACCCATTAAAGAAGAGGTCGTCTAAGATAAAACACAAAATTACAGGGGAAAAAAAAAAACACAGTCCTTGCCAGGCACTAGAAAACCCAGAAACGCAATAGTTAAAAACATCCATAAAAAAAAGGAGAAAGGTAATGAAAAGAGAAAGAGGACAAGAACACAGAATACCTGGAAAAACAGAAGAGTGGGGGACACAGACATCGGACGGAGCCGGAGTCTCCACAAATTCCCACGATCACCCTCGCTACGGTGCAGGAAAAAGGTCGAATCTTGGCTAGAGAGAGTTCAGAAACGGGGAGGAGACGATAGACGGAATGGGAGGAGAAGAGCTGAGAAGAAAAGGGAAAGTTAGTGCTGCCTCGCCCTCTGTGCGTGGCCCTTGCTTCGTTTGGCTTAGACGGAGGGAGGGTATCGAGGCAGAGTATACGGGGACGCATTTAAGTGGAGTTAAGGACTGTAGACGAAGCCAAGGCATGTGATCTCTGGAAGTCTGACCGGATGACGAATAGTCCGTAGCATCAAAAGATGGGTAGCTTCCGCTCCTGCCATGTAACATTTGCAACACTTGTCACTTTATAGAATTGGAGCCGTTGGAAAATTTCCTCCTCCTTTTTTTTTCGGGATGAGTAAAAGTTGATGGAATTATTTCCTAGGCGGTTGTCCGAGTAGAAAGAGCTGATAATTTCGAGTATAATACCAGAATTTTCTTATTTTATATATACAGATGTTTCGAAATTTAGAAAAATTATCAAAAGAATCCTAAACATTTATCACTTATGCCGATTCAATCATCAACTTTTTTAAGCCGATTCAGTTCTAAATATTTTTTATATTTGTCATTTAAGTCATGGCCAGAAAATGCCTACGTGGCGACGATCGGACCACGCCGGTGACGACGTGGCAATGACGAGGTGACACGTGATGACAAAATTTTTTTCTTCTCTTTTCTTGCTCCAAAGGGCAACGAAGCCTTCGTTGGCAACAAGCGAGGGCGGTGACGGCCTCCTTAGCCTACGCTGCCCTTATCCGTTGTTGGCGAGGGCTTCACCGCCCTTTGGAGCAGCCGGAGCAAGAAAAGAGAAGAAAAAAATTTATCATCACGTGTCGCCCCATCATTACCACATCGTCGCCGGAAAAATTCGATTGTCACAACGTAGGCATTTTTCCACTAAAACCCGCTAGAAGAACTTAAATGGCAAAGGTGAAAAAGATTTAGCACTAAATCGGTTTAAAAAAAATTAAGGACTGATTTAACATAATTAATAAATATTTAAAAAAAATTTGACAATTTTTCCTCGTAATTTCCATTGCCGTATAAGTGTAGATTCCCCTCACGTGAGAAGTACTTTGAAAGACATCACACCCGCGTTCAAAACCTAGGGTCAAAGATTATGGTAAAAACATGCAAGCTTTGGATGCAAGCCTTCGGCCCATTCACCAATCTCCCAGTTCTACAGCAAATCGTCCTCCCGATTAGGGAAGTTTCGTGAAGGAGACAGAGCGTTTTTTTCTTGACTTAGTACAGTCAAAGAGTCGCCACGCCGAAAGCCTTCGACTTGCAATCCTACCTGAAGGCATAGAATGGACAATCACATCTCATCCCGAGTTCAAAATGTCGTGTGTTACAGAGAAAAAAGTCGTCAACCGTCAAGTTTCATAGTGAACCTTGCCAACAGTAGCCCAAGGACAGAGCGGCCAAAGCGAGAGCTACTCCAATCCATGAAGGACACACATCCCGTTGATATTGAGAAGATTACTCATGCATCAACACCAACCACCACAATTTTAACTGATTTCTCACATTGAGCAATAAACAGTTCATTGCACGTTGCAATACCAAATGACTCCCCCAACTCAAGTCTAGATTTAGAGATAAGCACAAACTTAAAGAGTTTCTGTAAGCCCCAGAGAGTTGCATCCTGACAGAAATCGGTCCACTATAGGAAGTGAGAACAATCCCCCCGTTCAACACCTCACTGAATGCCACAGGCCTGTCAGCAAAACGATGCACCTTTCTCTCTGGACAACACTCGTATATTGAGACCTTAAAATTTCAGAAAAGCACTAAATCACACAGCGGCTCAACCTCAAGCCACCCCGGCAACATAAGGAAGTTGAAAGGGAAGATCACAAACCAGAGCCCAACACCTTGAAAGCTAAGTTTCCACTCAACAGATCTGCAAACAATCAGCCAAAAGTATAAAAACTATCAAACAACCACATCTGCGACCAACGAGCCAAGAACGGGTCATACCTGACATGACAAAGGCTTCCGTTCTTAGAAAATACTATGAAAAAGTATTCTTTACATTTTCCAAGTCCATTATTACAACTTCAAGCCATCAGATACGATTTTGTATAGACCGTTATCATCGTCATTCATGGATAGCTTCAGGCATCAGCCACATTTTCAGAGGTATCATATCATCATCATTTCATGCACAGCTTCAGGCATCAGCCGCCTTCTCAAGAGGTGCATCCTTAGCACTATCGCTGCTTCCATTCAACATAGCACGTTTCGCTTCATAATCTTTTACAGCTGCCTTTATTGCATCCTCAGCAAGCATGCTGCAGTGCAACTTAACAGGTGGAAGAGACAGGTGCTTTGCAATTTCCCTGTGAGAGGCATCAATTACGAACCACATTCAGGAAAAACGTACAACAAGTACATCTAGAACCGCAACATAAGAAAAAATAGGATTCCACCCCTTCGGGACATTAGAACAAATCAGCAGTTGATTTTATCCCTAATAAATAACAAAAAGCCACAAGTTGTAGCAGGTTTACGAAATCACTGGATAGAAAAGTTACAAACGTATTCACCAATAAGAGAGAGCTTACGTGTTTTTAATGGATAAGACTTCCTCCATTTGCTTCCCTTTCACCCACTCAGTCGCTGCAGCAAGCAATTTATAAACAATTAATAAAAAGAGTAATTTCTAAATTTACAACATAATGACCCACTCACAGGAAGTTCAAAATTCTATGAGTGTATCGAACCATTATAATTATCAAAGCATAGTAGGGAAAAAGTAAGAGCTCATCTTACAGCTATATGCAGAATCAACAATTTGATAAAGAACTACAGTTAAACCTGCTTCATTGCAAATATTGCACAGGAAAGCAAACATAGAACTTCCACTGAAGCCCCTTAATTAAACAACTTCCAACATCATCCTTCAACCGAATAGGAAGAAAAGATTCATCATGCCATCGGACAGGGTGACCTCATCATCATCCCAGAAAATGATTGAGAAAACACAAGGAAACCAAAAGGAGGTCCTGCCAACACTCCACATCAGCCACGGGTAGCCCTACAGTCTGCAGATACATCTGGCAAGTTCAGGAATGTAATACCTTACATTCAGATTCAAATCTTCTAAAGATACAATCTAAGATTCTCATTAATGACAATTATTTATAAATGAACAACACAAAGCAGAGCTGAAGTGCGTCTCTCTACCCAACCACCAGCAGGTCCAAGTGAAGATCTGACTCAATCGAAGTATACTTCTGCAGCGTTTTATTATAACTTCTACATAGGAGAACAAGCCGACTTGCATAACTTCTTTAACTATCCTATCCACAAGATTTCAGCAAGAAGCCCGTCTTGCATCAGTAGAGGACAAAGATTCAAAATAAGAAAGAATAACGACCGATGATAAGAAGAAAGAAGTCTGAGCTCTTCAAGAAAACATCTCATACAAACATCCAACAAATGAGAATAGATAATAATTGACAAGAAAGGATAAAAAATCAGAAAACAAGCAACCTAGACCAACATTTCTGGTGCTTGTTGCTATAAGATTTCACCATACACAGTTCGGCATCAGCCAACGCTCCACTGGGGTAACCGAACATAAACAGTATGTCAACTTTTTATCCCCAAAATAGAACATCGACACATCCGGAAGATTCAAAGTTGACCACCGAGCGAAAGTATAAATCACATCACTAGATCACATTATCAGAAATACATATCATTCCCTACCCAAAATGCTAACAGTCACAATCAATAGGATCACTGCAAACAAAAATTAACACCCCCCCCCCAAAAAAAAAGAACACTGCAGAAGCAATTCGTCAGTAATTCACCGGGACGCCAGATAAAATACAATATTTCATACATCTTTCAGTCCGCCAACAGAAAGCCTCATCCGCAGGTCTCCAACTTTCGTGGAAACCACACACGTCGTAACTTACTCCCAGTTGCCTCGCTAAGCTCGAATTTTTAGTAATAGACATTCAAGAAAGACCTACAATTTCACCTTTATTTAATCTAATTTCCGCAGAACCAATCCACCGATGCAAATCATCCTTACATAAAGCGAAAACAAACCTCAACCGCTCAAAAGGGCCTAAAATTATTTTGCGTATACGCACCCACAGAGGAAGACGCAATGGCGGACCCACAGCCGAAGGTCTTGAAACGAGCGTCCACGATCTTCCCGGTCTCCTCATCGACCTTGATCTGCAGCTTCATCACGTCGCCGCACGCCGGGGCGCCGACCAGCCCCGTCCCGACCGTCGGGTCGCTCTTGTCGAACGACCCGACGTTCCTGGGGTTGTTGTAGTGGTCCACGACCCTCTCGTGGTACAGCCGCGGCAGCACCCGAAGCGGCCCCGACGGAGGGTCCCGCGGGACCAGTCCCGCGAGCTTCTTCGCACCTAGCCTCAGCATTATCGCGAGGGCAAGTCGGTCGAGAAAAGGCTCAAATTTGGAGTTCCGGAGCTGGGATTCCGGTCACGAGCTGTCACGAAGATCGCGAGTGATTTTGAGATTGCAGAAGAAGATCGATTGCTAGGGTTTGGGAAGATGAATGGCGGTGAGAGGCTCCGGGAGGAGGACACGTGGAGGGAAGAGGCCACTCCTCGCTCGCGGCTCTTCGTGGCCTGAATCCACGTGTATTATGATGATATCTTCTGGTGTTGCCGGCCGTGGGCGTAATTATCTGAGGTATCATATCTAACGGTCACGATCAGCACAAAGTCAACCATAAGGGCTGACCAACGGTTGGGCTGGGACTTCAATGATGGGCCGGTGTTCATACCAGTGAACCCGTAAACGTTCGGCCCGTAATGATAATAGGTCCATTTGTCTATTGATAGCTTTTAACTTTTTTAGCAGAAAGGGGTGATGAATGGGACAGAGCTAACATAATCAATAGCTTCAGCTGGTCCCGGGAAAGAAAGCTTGAAGGCACTTGTCTTATATTTCCATGGACCGAACTTTCTACGATGGGTCCATGGCCCATTAGAGAAATAATGGCTCGGTAAAAGAGGTGATCATTGATTGGACGGGCTCAAGCCCGGGATTAGTGCTATGGCCGGGCAAAACTTGTTGCTCATACTTGTCGATCTCAAAAGTAGATAGGAAGAATGATGCAAATGACCTCTGCACTTTCATCGGATGTGCAATATGATCAATAACTTTAACCTAATATATAATGTGTTTAATTTGTTCAATGTAATTTGTAAACTTTTTGTGCATGTTCAAACTAGTCTCTAAATTATATGCAAATATTGAATGCGATCTATGAACTTAAATTTAATGAAAAACCACATTGAACATTTTAATATAGTCTAGAGACTAATTTGAACTACCAAATCATGAGTAGCTGTGTTAGTTGATAGTATTTTACTTATCGTCAAGGGCGAAAGTTCAAATTTATCATTGCTAACATTTTAAGTGTAGGGTCATGGTGTTGGGATCCCGTGCTAGTCTCTCCCAAAATATAGAGGTCCGGCCCTTCGGTGTTGTTTGGCCACATGAGGGCCCGTGGTAGAGTACTCGATCATAAAAATAAAAAAAAAATTGAACATGTACATTGAATAAAATGAAAATTCAAGAAACAGATTATATATCGAGTTAAAGTTCAAGGACCACATTGAGCAAATTGAAAATTTATAGACCACATTGCACATTGAGACAATGTTCACGAAATATCCATGTTGTTATCTCAAAGCAGATGTATTATTCAGACCAAGCTAGGTTTTCATGCTAAGTGGCCTTGTCCAACCCAACCCAACATCGTCTTTCAGGCCCTTTGGTTTGAGATGGCCTGTTTGGGCCCATCAACATCAAGCCCACGATCGGATCTACTTGATGGACAGCTTTCTAGCAAAAAAAAAACTTATTGAGAAACAGATAGTATAAATGAAAATATATAGGACTCCACTTGTTGCTATCTTAGGCCAAACTTCTCTCCTTAATCAAATAGATTACATCCTAAGTTGCTCCTGGTGATGATGATAGTGATGCTTCCTCACGTCCCATACCCCACTAATCTAAACAAACTTCTAGTGAGATGTTGAAATATGAATGTTTATACTTATAATTTAAATATTATAAATATAATATATATATAAGCTTGGTTTTTCCTCATTAATTTGACCTAGTAGTATCTAATTTTCTTTCCAAGAGTTGTTAATAAAGCTATAGAAACAAAATAAGTCAATAAAGCACCAAAAAGAAGTCATTCAAATATCCGGTCGAAGGTTGCTTAAATGACAAGGCATGTTAATCATCTAAGTTGCTTAAAAACGAGTGGTTATAATCACCACTTCAGTTTTTCTTGATAATACCTAGATTGTTGGAGATCATTGAAATATTTTATGAGATTCTCATATCTTCATTGAATCTCACCAAACCTAGGAGAAACCTAAAAGCAACTTCTTATTCTTGCGGAGCCTAGTTTCTAGAGTAGAACTACAACCATTTTTTCTTGCCAAGCCCATGGCACAAGAGCAAAGCTGTAACTAGGGCCTAAAAATTTCTTGGCTTCTTAGAGCATTACTTTGTTTCACCTTCTACCTTATGCTACAATAGAAGGTTGAATTGTGCGTCAACACTCAACAGCTTCTTCTGCACTCTGTAAAAACTAGAAAGTCGACAAATCCCCAATTTTGAGGAACTCCTTGTTGGCCTCACTCCTCCATCAAGACGCTCCTCAGTCAGCCTTGCTCCTTCGTCGAGACATTCCTTTGTTGGCCTCACTCTTCACCCCGCCTCATCGCTCTTTGTCAGGTTCGCGCCTCGCTTGTTGCTTGCCTCGTCGCTCTTCATCAGCCTCTCTCTTCCGTCGCCTTTGCTTGCTGCTCTTAGTGGTCCTGGGTTGACTCTGGGATGGGACCGAACCCATAAGTTCGGTCCAGTCTTCAATCCTAAACTTGACGGGTTGGTTCACGATCCCAAAATTTGAGTATCAATATTGTGCGGGTTGGTTTTCAGGTTGGAACCCGAATCGGCCCAACTCGAATTATGCTCACCCCTATCATCAAGTCTTTGACATGATAGTCATAGCAATGTTACGTCAGTTACACCAATGTTCGCTTTCCACCAAGCTGCCGGCCTTGAGTGTCGTTTCGACAATTATGGTTGCTTTTCATGAAAAATGAACAACACCATTAGACTCATCACCTTCAAACAAGCTAAATCCCGACATTTTGACTTACAACTGGCCCTTGGATCACTTTCCAACCGCTTCTTAGTGATTTCAAAACGAACTTCTAAGGTGTTTCGACAAACTAAGTCTATTTTGTGTCTTGCTTTCTACAAAATTTTCCCTCCAAGTGGTTGGCGTCTTTATCTTCTTATTAATCTGCTTTTTCTCACCAGCAAATTCTGTAATGGACAAATTGAAAAGTTTCACTACCCATTCAGACTATTTTGAATGGCTCGAATTATATTTCATTAACTAAAGAAGAATTAATCTTATGATGCCGGATTTGGCATTATTTACTAGCGATACTCGTGTACCTACTACAACTGTTGAAGGAATTGTGGGTAAACGTTTGGAAGAGTGAGAGAAAAAGAATCTCATATCCTAATGCGATTTCAAAGCACTTCGACTTCATCTTTCAAATTTCAAATCGGTCATCTCAATGCAACAAAGGAAATTCAGATATGCTTATCGGCCAATATTCAACCTCATACATTACCCGTCATTATCAAATTCTGGGAATTTGCATCGCATGCAAAAGGAGGCGGGTCAATTTTTTGATGATTTTTTTATGACTGAATAATTCACCAAGGACCCTTCGTGCCCGAACGGCACCAAAGGGCTAGGCCCTTATACCTTATAAAAGACTAGCATATGACATCAACACCATGACTCATCACTTAAGAAGTTAGCAATTGCGGGTTTCGAACTATCAACCTTAGCGATAAGAGAAAAACTCTCAGCTAACACAGTTACCCACTGTTGGGTTTTTGATGATTTTTTTAATCTCATTTGATACCCAAACTCATTATTCTTTCACTAGTAATAGAGAGAAACATGAAGGACTCATCCAAAAAGAGCTTGGCACTATGTATCTGAATTTTTCTACCGCATGCTGCGATAAGAATCTTTCAACCTTTTCAATTCTTATCTGACAAGGCCTCCTCTGCCATGCAAAACATGGATTGACATCGGACGGGGACACCTTTCTGCATTATTGAACAGCACCAACCGGCCTTTAGCTCTTTCCATCACGATCTCCATTACTCAAGACATCTGACCCGCCCCAAGCATCCTCGTCTGTCAGTGCTTTCCTCCTCTAGTCGGTCGAGAGCGATGCCCCGGTCTTGCCGAGAGAACTTGACAAAGACTCGGGTATGACGTGATACGATCTTTTACTATTTCGGGATGATTCGCCCCGTGATCGTGAGAGATGTCGCGGATGTGAGTTTGTCACGATTCAGGGAGTCGATATCGATCGAGTTGCGTCGTTCATGGATCTTCTCATCCTATTGGATTTCATCTTCAGAGAAAGCCGATACTCTATTCGGATGGACTGGATCATATATGCTTCACAATTGTCTACTTTATTCCATTGCGTCTCGCGTGACCGTAGAAATACAGTGATACTCGTTTAGGGTCGAATTTGTGCGAGATCCACTCCTTCAAATCGAGAAGGCCTTAGGAGGAAAGCACTCACGCATGTATGGAATAACATGTACAAGGAAAATTGAGCATCCATTGAATTGAATTTCGCTTTGACAAAAAGGCTGTTAAGCCTCTTGTCATTTCTATTCGATGGGTGCATCACACTCACTCGGCACCAATGTCTCCTGCCCTTTCACCTCAATCATTTCTTTCATTTCGTCGCTTTCCAATCTCGGCCAATCTTTCTATTATTTTAGAAAATTGTACGTGGGTTGCAGCTTCTCCAAGTAAGTGAAAAATTATCCAAAAATTTAAATGTAATTTTATCAATTTGATTATAAGTTTTTCAATTTTCTTGATCGGGTAGTAATAATTTTCATATTTTACCAATTAAATTGGATGCCAGCTGTCCTATGTGATATGTATTATATATTTTTATACTTTTTTCCTTTTGTTTTTTTTTTCCTTTCTCCTCTTTTCTTTTTCCTTTTTTCTTTTTCCCTGTGATGGCCACTGCTAGGCCTTGTCAATGGTAGACAGAGGTCACTAGCCCCTCACTAGAGCTGGCGAGGTTCACCATTGTGGACCCTTGGCAAGCATTGCTCTCAGTTGGGCCCTCATCAGCCCCTGCACCCTACCCATCGAGGCGAGGGAGACTGTTGCTCGAGGGTGGCCTCGCCATGCCAATGAGGGAGACCCTTATCTGATGAGGCTCGAGGGTGGCTTGTGGAGGGAAAATAGAGAAAAAGAAAGAAAAGAAAAGAAAAGAAAAGATGAGAAAAGAACAAAATAAAAAATTGAAAATTAATAAAACAAAATTAGAATATTATTAAAAATTGTCTACTATACTTCTAGCTTGCCATGTACAATAGCCGGCGTTTACGTTGATGATTTTCGATTAAAATTGTTTTGATGAACTTAATTGGTAAAACGTAAAAGTGTTTGAGATTTGGTTGAAATATTTATGACTAAATTAGTAGAAATAAAATATTATCAACACCTTTTGGACAATTTTCCAACTAAAGAAAAGATAGACAAAAGAAACTATATATCAAAAAGCACAATCAACATAACAAAGAGTATCGTGTAATACAAGAAAGTAGATAAAATTTGGCACGAACAGATGCATAATAAGTCTCAATATCTACCTTTGATTTTGAGGCTATGCATTTTCGATTGTCTCGAACGACATGTACCCTTTGGTTCTCCCAAAATTAAAATGCTTTGAGATAATCTAATGGATCAATTTAGTGACCGTGGAAGGCAAACTCGAGTGGACGTATGTAAGTTCTCATGTCACCGAGTGCAAATAATATCACATTGGGACTAAAGTTCATGTTTCTTGAGGCCACCGTGCATACCAAGTGTGATTTTGATGATTTACTCTACTATAACAATTATTTTTACGTCATCGAAAAAGCTTATAAAATAGATATATTTTTAAAAACAAAACATAGTTGCGTTACATCGAGTCTGGATAGAGCTTAACCGGGAACGGCGACATCCTAGTTACTTCAGGACTTGACTTCCTGGAAGATGTACTAGCCAAACAGCTGCTATGTCATGCACTTAAGACAGCCTAATCAAATCGACGAGATGGGGAACGAGAACAACCCTTGAGAGTCAAAACAAATCATTATCAAAGCCGAACTTTTCCTTTACTAGCGTCAATCAGAGAATATTATAACACAGTTAAACGATAGACAAGGATGTTGCTTTCCAACAAGAGCATGTGGGGATCCATTGTCGCCCGTGAGAAACCTTATCCTCGACCTAACATTTCAAGATCACCATTCACCCACCATTCACGACTGGTTAAAAATATGTAGGCGGTGGTCTTCTTCTTCTTCTTCTTTGCTTGTTTTGATTGGTTTTAGAAACATTGCTGTGCGGTGCAGGAGGGCCCTCATCGAAGCTGATCTCAGAGGTGACTACAAATCTTTGGCCACACCCCCAAGATATATAGTGAAGTTTGAAGAACCCCTTTTAGAGAAATAACTAAAGTGCTTTGTAAAAGACAATTCCACGTCATTCGTCTGAAGGTTCATATGTGCCTAGATTCATACAATCTCCCTCGACCTAGTTATCGATTTAAGTCTTTTGGATTGAATTTTCTAACACGATGTCGTTGAAATGCATCGGAAATTCAAGCCCCGACCCTCACCCTTCCAACTAATTTTCTCGTGGTGGGATCATAGCTTGCACGCGCAACGAAAGCCAAGTACTCATTTGTTCACACACGAGGAAGACTGTTTAGTAAAATTCTCACGTTGTCCTATTATGTGGTTATAATATGCCTCATTTACGCATCATCTCCCTCCGCCAATTATTTATTCCTTTAGGGTTGGATTTTTTTTAACATGATATCGAAGATCATCGGTACAACTGTTAAGAAAATGTTTTTTTTTTCCATTGATGATTGACAAGATGACTGGTTCTTTCCACCAATTTAAACACAAGGGCAGTACTGTTAAGCATTATCATACATTGCTCGTCTGTGTGATTCACGGGTGCCTTATGTTCATGTGATTACCGTCTACTTATTAACTTAAATTATCAGGTTGGACTTTCTAATAACATTTCTAATATGAATTCTCGACTATATGTTGTTACCATTAATAAGAAAATGTATATTCTACCAAAAATTGACAAGGTAACCAATTTTCTTTTTCTCACCTCTCTATTGTTGTTCACACGTTCTGACTGGTGGATACCAAACCCCTCAATGAAGTGGTTGGCATCGTGACAACACATAGCTGATGAAACTTCAACTAGGCATAGTGAAAAAAAAAATTGCCCCCTTTCCATCCTCCTAACTTCGTTTTATAGGGTGAGACACTGAGAAAAGTGATGGAGCAAAGCACCTTGGTTCGACAATAGAATGCCAAACAAGCTGGCTCCTGATGCAGCCAACTTGGAGAAGCTCTTTCCCTCCGCCAAGCTCAGAAAAAGAGAAGTTCGGTCATGAGCAACGACTGCTAACCACTGCTGTCACTAACCGACGAAACACATAATGCATGAGATGATGATGATATTTGTAACATAAACAATGGCCAGCAAGTGGGCAAGGAAGGTCAGGGATCCCTTCGACAGAACTCAAGCCGCAGCGACATCTCGTATCAGATGCAATAGTCAAACCAACCTCAGGCTCCTCGTTGCCATTCTGTCCTGATGCAAAGGTATAAAACCATATAATATAAACAAGCATGTACAGCACCAACCTCATATCGCTTTAGTCCCCATCCAAAACCAAAGGATAATCTAATCCTCAACGCATGGCCCCTCCACCCAATCTGCAGGAAATCGTAATCTATTCCCGGACGTACATGCATCACGTATGAAATTAATTTTAATAGCTCCATTATTAATCTATTCCATCTGTTCACTTTTTGCACGCCTCTCTCTCTCTACCTCTCTCTCTCCTTGTCAAACTTTTTTGCGTCACTTTATCTTCGAGGGACGTACACTACTGAGAAAAAATGTCGGGTGCCTGCAACTGGAAACCCAGGTGCTGGAATTCTTGAATCCGCTCCAATTGCCCTTCGATTAGAATTATCAAATCGAAGTATTAGAGCCGCAGAGAACTTTGCCGAAAGATGGTGATGATGGCGGAACTTATCCTCTTCAAGACAATCTTAGATAATCATGTGATTTTCGCCAAAAAAAAAATCAATGCATATGATTCGTGTATCATAATTTACACTAAACAGCTCTTAATTTGTTCCACAAAGATTGAATTGAGAAAATGATGCCATAAGTTTCATAACTTTCGTATGATACTCGCTTTAATGTCAAGACTTTTCAAGTAGATTACTTGAGTGTTACATTGATAAAAAAAATTGGTAAATAAAAAAAATCAACCATTTTTAAGTACTTAATCAAACGATTCACCTACATGGCTTTTTCAAATTGAATCTTGACTCCAGCATGACTTTTTTACAGGAAACTCAAGCCCAATGTGGACGATCTTCAACTGATGTAGCCAAAAAAAGGGCCAAAACTTCAACCAGATTGATTTGAAAATGAAACCCTAATACCTAAGTCTTCTCCAGCTTGACCGAAGAAGAAGAGAGATTGAAGAATCATGGCTCAACCATCGAAGAAGAAGACAGAGAAACGGAGGTTTCACCGTGTACTGTGTCTGGATGATCTGATCCCGCTTCTTTCAGATGATATCTCCCCCCCGCTTTTTATTTTATTTTTATGTTCCATTCTTCTTTCTTAACTTTCATTTTGAAAAACAAGTATACAAAAGAGGAAAAACACGAAGAAAGAAAAAGAAAAAGAGGTTCTTAGAAAACCAGGCGAGCTTTCTCAAACTGCATCGACCAAGCAAATCGTGAAGAGGGAAGAACAAGCACAGTTGCTCCAGCAAGCCAAGCGTAATCGAAATCCCACCATGAAACGAGCTCGATACCTTGTGGAGAAGAAGATTTCACGGCTCGTTACTTGGCTACAAAGAAGTGCTTCAGTTTGCATATTATTTTTATTCCAGTTCTGTTATTATTATTGTTTTACCCATGGGGTCTAAACAACATCAATTCTTGTGGTTTTTGCAGTCGACCAATCTATGATCAATTAATGCAGCATCGGATATTCGAGTCACACAATTAGTCGATGACATCAATGTTTATATATATATATGTATATGTATATATATATAATTTAAGCGGTATTCAAGCAATCGCTCGAAAAGTTTTAATACTAAAATAAGTCTCGTACAAAAGTTATGAGAATTCTAGTGTACTTTTCATGGATGGATTCTAGTGGACACAAGAATAAACCACATAGTACATTATGATAGTCACATCAAAATAGATGTCTGGTTTCGACCGTAATAAAGCTAATTTGAAGAAGGGATTCATCTCCTTCACCGATTGCAAAAGTGGATTTTGACTTACGTTTGTTCCACTGACCATTTTCATAAATTTACCAAAAGCAATTCATCAGGAGCGCCGAACTATCTTCTCTCTGATTTAATTATCATATAAAAAGGGGGTCTGCGTGCATTAGTCTCCGCATCTTAGGTGAGCCATTCGACTTTTTGATACTGAAGACTTTATTTACCCGAACTACTAAATAAATTGAGAGGGCAACCGACGACAAAAGCCGTGATCTTCATGAGATTAGGTATAAGCGATCGTCATCTATGTCCTCTTTGGAGGACATGGTAATGAGCCATCGAGGAAATCGATTTACCTTATCGCGAACAGAGATGGAAGATACATCGAATGTGCCTCAACTTCGTGTTTTGATATATACGTCAAATCTCCCAACAAAACAAAGTTTGCATAAACAAGAAAAATGGCCCAGTACGCTACACTTGGAGTTTGATTTCTCTCATCGTGACGCATAATATTAAGAAATATTAACATAAATGACACCTTCCCATCAAACAAATCGAGGCTTAGAGATAATGAACGGCATGAAATTAATGCGAAAGCATCGAAGAAAAAAAAATCGCAATGATCTTTGTCAAGAGATCGAGCAGCAATTGATCATGGAGATTTAACGAATTGCTAGCTGAGATTCGACACACTATTATAGTGGATTAGACATGTAAATTTAGGGGGCTAATCGATTTTTAGCTCAGATTGTCAAGCATGTATCTTTTATTTTATTTTTTTCTATTCCTTCATGCTATATATATCACGTTGTCGACATTGTTGAGTATATGAAACGATGTGCGTGATCTTCGCTCATTACGGTTGGAGGAGAGAGCATGCAAAATATATGCAGTGTTGGGGTTCAATCAGCACATTACGGCTTAGGATTTTCCTTTGGTGGGGGGGGGGGGGGGGGGGGGGGAAGGGACCATTTGGAAAACTAAAGGTACACTATACATTCAATAACCAAATATCTCACCTAACATAGGATAGTGACTTAAAATAAGTCATTTGGCCTGTTCCTGAACCTGCCCTGAAATGGTTCGATAATTAATTTTCACATAGAGGGGCTTTACTTGGAGTTCAATATGCTTTAATTAAGCGTATCTTCTTGGTTAGGGAAAATTATTCAATCAATCATAAACTTGTTACACGAATACCAACTTAATCCTAAAATTGTTCGATTCCGCTAATATTGTCTCACACATTTATGAGAAATTTCAATGTAGCCATTCGGGTTTTTTTTTTTTAAATCATAGACGCAGTGGAGCGCCATATAAGACCGCAGTGATAATTGAACCACTATGTCAACAATTTCTTGTGAAAATTAGTCAAAGAGATTACATTAAACATTGAGCCAATATTTACAATTAAATTAACAAAACAAAAAAAGTTTACGATTAATTATACAATTTCCTCGGGTTTTATCTATAAATACCCGTCTCTTGATATGCTAATTCCATCCTACTAGGTTACAAGTAACAATTTGTTAGTGTGTGGCTCATATTTCACATTAAGAAGAAGGCACGGAGGTTCCGCTTTTATGATCTTTGTCCTTATTTTATTATTAGTTTGGGTTTGAATTTGTGAATAGTTAGTAAGTATCTATATATTTATATATATAAAGATTTGTATATAGTCTCTTTCCCTAGTAATTAAGAGTTGTAAATAGAGAGATGCGATGTATTGATTATAGTGAAATCTTCCATTAGATATAGAGTTAGTTTAAAGGTGAACCACGATAAATTTTATCTCTCTTTCTTACTTTCTATATCTTTGTATTTATGCACTGAATCTTAATATAACTTAGGGATTGAATATGTTATGAGACACAAGTTAATGTATAATTAACTATAAGATTTGACAAGATATATGACACCATGTTGCATGAGCTTATTATGTTCAACTTGACCTTCGAAAACTCGCTTTTCCTGGTTACTAAGGGGGGCAATTCTTTTTCATAATTTTTTTGGGTGGCCAATCGTGAAACGAAAAGTGTTGGATTAGCACAATCACATCTCACTATGAAAAAACAAAACACAATTTGTTAGGACAACGTGTGATCTCTAGGCAACTTTGATAGATACTTTAGGTGACATCTAATGTCGTTGCAAAAGGTAGGAGCAATTAAAGAAAAACAAATTGGATCAATCGTTTGATGCTAATGTCCGCCACGGAACTTCCACTTCGTTCCAGGATTGAGTGCGTGGATGTACTACTCAAATATCAATTCGAAAAGATCTGATGGAAACCTTGTTTGATCAACCAGGCTGACCAATCGAGTTTGATTTTCGTGACATGAATTGATTAGGTTGATTTTCTTTTTTAATCAGCATCGTGATCTATACTTAGATCACGATCTAAATTCGAGACTCGGAGTAATATCGTAAACACTGTATAAAACGTGGAGCTCAAGAGTAGTGCGTGGAAATTTTTTTTTTGAAAAAATTACTTGATCAGTTCTAAACCTATTATACAAATACTGAGGATACATCTAATGATGTTCTTATTTTTCTACTTTTTTTTATTCTTTTATTTCTCGAAACAGAAAAAGAACATGATTCCATTTATGTATATTAGTTAATTTTTCCATTTCCCAAAATAGAAAAGTGGTTAGGGAATAAATTTAGAGTAGAAATGAAAAGTAAAAAAAAAAAATCACTTCTTTGTTCCAAGAAGAAAAAGAGAAACAAATTAATTTTTTTCCTCTTTCTTTTTTCTCTTCTAGCTGGTCATGCGAACCTTAATGATGGTCAAAGATCGGCCAAAGACTCAACCTCAAACGAGCCTTGCCAGCCCCTGACAAGGTCGGCCTTGCCAATTTATCGATAAGGATTGACCTAGACTAGCTATCCGAGGTCGACTTTGCTATGGCGGCAACCGATTGAGCTCTAGCCACAATAAGGCAGGCCAATGAGGTCGACCTTGCAAGCTAAATGAGGAAGAAGAAGGAAGGAATACAAGCAAAGAAAAAAAGAAAGAAAAGAATTGAAAAAAATCTCAAAAAATTAAAGTTGTATCAAATACATTTATGTTTTATTTATATTCTAGATATAACATTTACAAATCATGTTCTTTTGTTCATAAATTTTTCCAAGGAATAAAAATAGAATAAACTATTTTTGAGCAAAAATCGTTTCTAGGAACATAAATGTTACTAAACGAACTCGATCATAAACTTTCAAATTTTGTCAATTTAGTCTCAATAATTTTGCTTGAAATTCCAATACATGTGTTTCAATCAATTTTCACAGGGGGTTGTTGACATGATGGGGTCCATAAATTGTCCACGTTTGCGTCACGTTAACGATTTCTCAAGGCAATTGATTGGAATAATTCCATTGAAATTTCGCATAAAAGTTTAGGATTATATTGAAAAATTTAGAAACTTTAGAACTGAATTAACGTCAATATAATAGGTTTAAGACTACATGCTAATTTTCCCAATTTTCATCTCTTTTAATTTCGAAAGGTACGTTACTTGTGAGAGAAAAGAAAGAAATAATGAAATTGGGTACACAGATTACTCAAGAGCAATTTGCAAGGTGCATCCATTACCTAAAGAGAAATATGAACGTGCCAATGCCATGACTACCTAACATCACAGACATGCCACAAAATAATTCCCATACATAACCCACATTTTTTATGTTTTCCCTTTTTCGGCCCTTTAAAGAAAAATTCGAGTAATACTATAGATAACAAAAACTCTGAGATTTTTTCATAAAAACTTACTGTTTTAGGAGATCGATTTCGAGTGGCAACATCAATTAATAAGAATGAATAACATGTACCGAATTACTAAATTCTTACCCTTAAGCAAAGAATTTGGACAAGTTCATCGATAATTTCCATACATACTCTTCTCGAACCTTATGACAAAGCAACAATTTATTCGATTTGGAAATTGTTATTGAAACTATTTGAATGGTACAATCTTTTTTTTTTTTTTGGTTGGCTAAGCATGAATATCAAAAGGGTTATCGGTCCTAAATCCGTAACTTGAAATCTACCATATTAAATATGAATATACTTTTTTTAACTGGAGAATAAGATGTCTAATATATTTAATTTCTACTTATTGTTTTTGTCTTAAGAGAGAAAAAAAAAAAGAGAGAGTAAAAGGACTTATTAGGGCTACGGTCCAACTCAAAATCGGTTTGGTTTTTAAGTTCTATCCAGTTTAGCCTATTTCAAGTTTCGGGTGAACAGACTAATTCAAGGTATAAGAAAGGAAATTGAAATCAATAACGAACGATAATAAATCTTAGGAATCGGAAATTAAATCGCCAGATAAGTCTCGCTCGGGCCGGTTTCTAGGTTAAACTAGCCGGGCCGCCCCACCTCCGGTAGATAACAACGTCGTGTCGCGGGGTCCGGCGGTGGTATATTCGGAGTATTTTAAGATCTCAGCCGGGAGCCAAGTCTCTTTAAATTAAGCGGGAATCACCGCATCAGGACGCACGCGGGATCCCAGCAACGTTCGGGGCAGACCTAATTTCCTTTTTCTTACTTTAATTAAACTTTTGTCGGAATCAGAAATCGGAATCATCGACTAAATAAGAAAGAGCATTCGCCTCTCTCTTTTATTTCTCATCCGTAAAATGATAATAGTTGTAATAATAAATTATCTTGAAACGAACAAACACTGACCAGCTTCAGCCGTCAATTTACCAGTGTCGTCTCCTTCCTTCTCCCTCTCTCTCACATCGCTCTCTCTCTCTCTCTCTCTCTCTCTCTCTCTCTCTCTCTCTCTCTCTCTCTCTCTCCGTGCGTGAGGACGGTCGGCTAGAGAGAGAGAAGGAGGGAGAGAGAAAGTTGGTTTGTATTATTGGCAGTAGTAGTACTGGAGGTTGTGGGAGAGGTGTTATTTAATGCCCAGTCATCAAGCACTCTCTACCATCTCACGCTCACGCCAGAAATCCTCTCGTGTCGCCCGAGTATCCTGCTCTCGCTCCCCCTCGCATTTTTGCTCTGGTGGGTCGTTCTAATACTCGGTCCCTGCTGGTTCTTTAGCCTTCTGTGAGTAATGTAACTCGTTGTACCAGAGTTGCTGTGCGGTCTGTGTGCTGCAGTGTGAATGCCCGTTTCCTCTGTAGTCTGTTGACCGGTTGCTGTGTTGTTCTCGGTCATGCCTTCTCGTTAACTCCGCTGTGTTCTGGGTTTGGAGCATTTGCTCGACGTCACTCTCGGGTCATCGGTTATTTCGCTCTGGTAATGGCTTTCCGTTAGTTCGACTGTTTTTCGCCGTCAGGACTTTGTATAATTGGCTCCGGGCTTTCTTTCTTTGCCGGCTCTGGCTTTTGATCCTGCGCCATGTAACGGCTCTGACTCTCTGGTTGGTTTGAAGGTCTATTGAGACGAAGGACGTGATGCTCTTCGGAGTCAATCGTTAAATGTAGCTAATTAGGGGAATGTCCTCTCCTCTTTCCTAATTAGATTTCCTTTTACCCTGTCCTTCATGGGTTCCCTTCGTTAGTTTCGCAATAGCTAAAGGAAGTGGAACTGAAATAGGTCCATCCCATCCAATGGATTCTTTCGTCATCCGAAGTTAGCCAATCTCATTGCGAAACTCTTATTACCTATCCTCAATCATGTAAAGACCTCCCAAATTCATTTATTCATTCATAAACCTTTTATTGGGTACCGACTGATCAGGGAATATTTTTTGTAGCTCTTTCCCACAGTTAATTATGACTGTGATGTCCTAGTCTACTCTCCTGTAGTTTCTTTGCTTCTGTTCATGCAAAATCCGTTATAGCGGTCTCTAGCATAATTCCTAACCCGCTGTATCTGAGTTTCAACCCAATAAAAAGTAAACTGTAACACTCTTCAAAGTCTCAATTAACCATGGAAGAAACTTTTGTTCCCTTTCGCGGGATCAAGAATGACCTTAGAGCAAGACTTCTGTGCTACAAGCAAGACTGGACAGGTGGTATCAAAGCCGGAATCAGGTGCGTGAGCTTTTTCCAATTACATGGTAGAACAGAAATAGCATCTTAATTCACAGCTGTACAAACAATGGACATGGAGGAATTTGGACAGTGTACTTGATGAAATATGGCTGATCTAATGGCAAAGATATGATGGATACTCGTACGTGTTATTATTTTTTATGCTCATTGAAGCTTTCCTTATGGACCTTTCTTTGCCCATTAGAATCTTGGCGCCAACGACTTACATATTCTTTGCCTCTGCTATTCCAGTCATATCATTTGGGGAGCAGTTGGAAAGAAACACGGGTACAATAAATTCTCCTTAATTGTCTATGTCCTTGCTTCTTAGAATTACTTTCATAAGTCTGCAAATGGAATTGTGTCTTGCAGAGGGAAGCCTTACTGCAGTTCAAACTCTTTCATCTACTGCACTCTGTGGTGTCATTCACTCACTTGTGGGGGGACAACCACTTCTCATACTGGGGGTTGCTGAACCAACTGTCCTGATGTATACTTTCATGTTTGACTTTGTGAAGGACCGAAAGGATTTGGGCCAGCAGCTCTTTCTTGCCTGGACAGGATGGTAATATAATCTGCCAATTCCGAATTGAAAAGATTTCAAAAGTGACACTCACAGTGAGAAACTGAACCATTCTGTTATGGCGTTTTCTTATAGGGTGTGTGTATGGACTGCTCTCTTGCTCTTTTTACTGGCCGTTCTGGGTGCATGCTCTATAATCAATAGATTTACGAGGCTTGCTGGTGAATTATTTGGTCTTCTAATTGCTATGCTCTTTATGCAGCAGGCTATTCGAGTGAGTATTCTTGGTCTTCTTTCAATATTGAAAAATAGATGTAACTGCAAGAAATTCTTAACTACTTGTGTTTACAAATATTTCCTTGGAGAGCCTCTGGAGATAGCTTTTCAATTGAACTCATGGTGCTTCTGTAATTATATCTATACATGGGTCTACTGGCACTCTAGTGAGCACTAGATGTCTTTGACAGACTGAAAGTGCTTTTGATTCTTGAATCCAATGATATAGGGAGTTATAGAGGAGTTTGGCATCCCTGAGAGAGAAAATCCCAATCAGGCTGCACTGTTACCATCGTGGCGATTTGGCAATGGAATGTTTGCGCTGGTCTTGTCCTTTGGTCTCCTTCTTACAGCACTCAGGAGCCGCAAAGCTCGTTCTTGGCGCTATGGAACAGGTATATATCCTGGCATAAATTCTTTAAGAATCCATCAGAAGAAGTACATTATTGAAATGTCCAAAATTCTTCGTAAGTATGATTGTTTATGTGTTACACATGATTATGGTAAGCATCTGGAATTAGGTTTTCGTATAATGGGAAGTTGCTTCCATAGGAGCAGGCACTCTTCTATTTGAAGCAAGTCCAATTGAGATCTAATGAGTTTTACTAACAATATGTAATGATCTTTTTAGGGTGGTTACGAGGATTCGTTGCAGACTATGGTGTCCCACTTATGGTTCTTGTCTGGACAGCTTTGTCATATATTCCGGTTAAAGAAGTCCCAAGGGGGATTCCTAGGAGACTTTTTAGTCCAAATCCCTGGTCTCCTGGTGCATATTCAAACTGGACAGTTGTCAAGGTGCATTCCAGTATGCATTTGTTGCAGTTTTTAACTAATCACGATGGCCTGTGTCCACGAAGAAGGATTTACTATCTGAATCCTGCATTGACCAGAAATCATGCTTTCTTGTAATACAGGAAATGTTGAATGTTCCACCTCTATATATAGTTGGAGCATTTATCCCAGCAACTATGATAGCTGTGCTTTATTATTTTGATCACAGTGTTGCATCTCAACTTGCCCAACAAAAGGAGTTTAATCTCAAGAAACCATCCTCTTATCATTATGACCTCCTCCTTTTGGGTTTCTTGGTAAGTGATACCTCCTTTCCAGCTATGTGATTCCTTTTGCTCCTTTTAATCTATCGGGTTCCCACCAGACTATCCTCTGCGGTCTTATTGGCATTCCTCCTTCCAATGGTGTGATTCCACAATCTCCAATGCATACGAAAAGTTTAGCTACCCTGAAACACCAGGTAACTCTTGGAACTTTGTTAATGAGATGAACAAATACTTGGCAGTTAAGGGATTAAGTAGTTCAAAAAGGAACTTTGTCATTGAGATAAAGGTTCTCTTTGCATCTCATAACTGGCAAAAGCAAGATTTCTTGGGTATGTTTTTGTTTGTACTGGGTGGGATGCTGACCAAACTCAAAGTAGGGCCTGCATCCTTTTTTTTTTTATGTAAATTGAGGATTTAAAAAACTTAGCTTTCAGCTTGGTAGCCAAGCAAGTCAGCAATCGGCCAGGCATGACTTTAAGAGATATGCAGCATAGCTAAATGATATAGAACCTACTTGCCGCAGAAGTGAAGTCATTTTCTCCGGGCACTAAACTCAATTATGCTTGCTTAGAATCACCTGCAATATTCCTCAAACTTGCGGATGTTGTCTCAATTATTGTAGGCTTACAGCCATAATATGCCTAAGAGAGCTTCATAAGGAGTTTGGCATGTTCAACTTTTCTGTCATCTTTGCATACTTACTTGTAGAATATATTGCTTGAGATCAAATGTTATCCATTAAGATAAGTTCTTGTTTCTGTTTACGTATTCCGTCTTCTTAAAGACCTATCGTGCTACTAGTAACACTCGTTGAAAACAGCTTCTGAGGAATAAGCTAACATCAACAGCCCGGAAAAGTATGAGGAAAAACTCAAATCTCGTTCAGCTATACAGAAATATGCAAGAAGCCTACAATGAAATGCAGACTCCCTTGGCCTATCAAAGGCCTCCTACGCTGGTGAACTCATCTGCCTGATCTTCTGAATGATTATTTCCCCTGCTTTTGGTAAGACTCACTTTGTGACGGGTATAGGGGCTGAAAGAGCTGAAAGATTCAACAATCCAGCTGGCCTCAAGTACTGGTTACATTGATGCTCCTGTTGACGAGACTATATTTGATGTGGATAAGGATATTGATGATCTTTTACCAGTCGAAGTCAAGGAACAGCGCCTTAGCAATCTACTGCAGGCACTGATGGTTGGTTGTTGTGTTGCTGCAATGCCTTTGTTAAAGAAAATCCCAAGTTCTGTTCTATGGGGTTACTTTGCTTTCATGGCCATTGAAAGCTTGCCTGGCAATCAGTTCTGGGAGAGGATATTGTTACTCTTTACAGCTCCAGGTCGAAGATACAAGTAAGCTCCTGATTCGTCTCTATAATTCTTTCAGCAATGGCATCTAGGTCTCCAGTGATCTCTCTGTCTCTCTGTCTCTCTCTCCCTCTCTCGTCCAAATGTAGAAGTTCTGCGAAATTTGGTATCTAGCTTTGGTTTTAGGAAACATAGAAGAACAAAACGTCTATCTGTTCACTGATTTTCTAGTTGAGTGGCTTTGTCATAATTAGGCTTTCTTCTGCATGTTACAGTATGATTATCATTACTGTTTGAATTTTGAATCTGTATAAGAAGCAATGACTCATCTTTGAATTTGGCAGGGTTCTGGAGAAGTACCATGCGACATTTGTCGAGACTGTGCCCTTCAAAACAATTGCCTTTTTCACTTTGTTCCAGACAGCTTACTTGCTCCTGTGCTTTGGTATTACATGGATTCCAATAGCTGGAGTCCTGTTCCCGCTTTTAATTATGCTTCTCGTGCCCGTAAGGCAATATTTCCTGCCGAAGTTTTTTAAAGGAGCTCATCTTCAAGACCTGGATGCTGCAGAATATGAGGAAGCCCCAGCTATACCCTTTAATACATCATTTGAGGTAAGTTATCAGGAACTCATTTTGCCTGATAGCTTGTTGAGGATATTGCCAATGTAGATCATCTTTAAGCATTAGCATGACTGCCTTTTTGCATTATGGCTGTATAAACCTGTTCAGAATGAATAAAGTGACTGTTGCTGTTGATGGGTATGCCACTTGCCACCTTTGAGGTAAAACCACTTTTAAAATCACCCGCTTGTTTCTTTGATGACATAAAATAGACTATTGCTTTGTTTATTGAGGCCAAGATGCTAATTAATATACAAAGTGATCTGGGGTTAAAATGAACTTTTGAACAAGTGGGTTCCATAATAAAAAAGAAATCTGTCCTCATGCTAGGATAGCAATTGAATAAACCTGCCCTGCTGCGTGTAGCATTATCTTCATAAGCCAACTATATGACAGAAATTTGAAAAAGATTTAGATGGTCATGCTCAATGCTTTGCTTTTGGTTTATGAAGCAGCAGGATCAAGAAATTCCTACAAGGAGCACAGACATTGATAGTGGCGAAATTCTTGATGAAATGATCACCAGAAGCCGTGGTGAGATCCGCCACACTCATAGTCCAAGGATAACTAGTTCGACCCCAAGCTCGATTGAGGATATAAAACCTGTTTTCAGCCCACGGATGTCGCAGAGGGCATTCAGCCCTCCATTTACCGGTAAGGGAGTCATGGAAAAGCAAACTCATAGTCCTGGACCATCAACTCTTGGAAAGAGCACTTACGGTTCGTCTTCAAAGTAGGAACGATATAATGTAGTTCCCATTAAGCCATCAATGGTGCTGATGGTGGTGGAGTCACTAGTCAAGTGCTAAAAGCTTCTGTAACTGACCACATGTGTTTCCGAGTTCTGTTTGGCACTAACTTGTGAAGGTGATGCTTGTGTACAGTCACCTTTCCCAGTATAATCTAAAATACTACATCAAATTACCGATCTCCCTCCTGCCCGTTTTCGAACGTTTCATGTTTCCTGTCATGTCCTCGTTCAAACCTCCTCGTCTGAGACGAAGATTCACATCTCTTGACGTGAAACCACGCAACCCTTGCTATTTGAATATGCATCAAATCCAAACATGCATCGAAATTTGAAATGCTTAATCTGGCAAATTCCCTTCTATCCTTGCGATTACTTTCGTTTGCAGTTCTCTATAATATGAGAAAAGAATAGTATCTTCTCAAACCGTACACACGTGCTCTCCATTCGTTTCTTATCTTATTTATCTCTGAAGAAGGGTGTTCCTTATTCACGTAGACGAAAAGTTGATGATTGATAGATCAATCGTTATGGAGATGAATATTTCCACTTTTCTCTTCGTTATCGAAGATCTTCGAAGCCTGCTTTTCATGGTTGGTTGAATCTTTCATGGTAGCACAGTAGTTACACATCTCCTTGCGAGTATCATGCTTCTTTGCATTTTCTTATCGTGCCCTCGTTCCAAACGTCATGTTCACTCATTGAAATCTCATTCTCTTTACGTGGAAATAAGATGAGCTTTTCCATTCAAGTACATGTATCACATTTTCTATGTCCGCTATGTCAATTTTGCCAAGGGGCCTCACTGCCATTGCTAAGGGCGGCAGGAAAGGTGTGTTGGCCCTTGCCCTCGTTGGTGACTATTGACCACAGCCGACTGGTGATTGGTAGCGGTAATAAGGAAAAAAGGGAAAAAAGAGAAAGGAGAGGGGGAAAAAAGGCAATAAACAAAGCAGAAAATAGAAAAAAAAGGAAAAGGAAAAAGAAAATAACAAAAAAACAAAAAATTTTGAAAAATGTACTTACAAAAAAAAATTGTCGGCGTTAGTATCAACTATACTACATAAGACGGTAAACATTCTTGTTAGTAATATCTAATCTAAATTGATTGGATGAACTAAATTGGTACTAATATGAAAATGTTTATGATTAAATTAAACAAATTAAGAAATTTAAAACTGAATTGATATCAATACAATAAGCTTGTAAGTTTTTTTTTTCTTTTTATACCGAAGACTCCACCACGGGCCTTTATATCTTATGAGAGAATAGTATAGGTTCTCAACACCATGACCCCTCACTTAAGACATTAACAATTATAGGTTTTGAACCTTTGACATTGACAATAATGGATAAGTTCTTAACTAACATAGTTACCCACTGTTGGGTCAATAAGCTTGTAAGTTTTTTGGTATATTTCCTACAAAAAGGTTAGCTCTTTGCATTTAAAGAATGGAAAGCCATATATATATGGATAAATGTATGTATATGTATGTATGTATGAAAATAGCAATACTTTTGAGAGCACTATGCTCTCTCTGGACGATAAATTTCTTTAAATTGTGTAATCTTACTCTTATTTTAAAACCCAACCTCCGAAGAGAGGCAGGCTTTCCCTTCATTTGTTTGTGCCCTTTAATTGAGTCTGTTGAAAAGACCCAGGAGATGCCCCAAGAGGCATGTCTAACTACATCATAGATACGGCATCCTTGAAGCAACTAAATTAACCTGGAAATGGACGCTTCTCTTTGTATCTCTCACAATATTTTAGCCCCCTAGGGGTGAGTAACTTTGACCGCCCAAACAGGGGATCACCTGGACCAGTCGAGATCGGACCGGCCGGGAACTGGACCTGACCGGAAGTATCGGTCCAGTTTCTAGTTCCCAAAAGTGAAACTAGTGTGGGGGCGGTCCGGTTCCGGTTCCTAGGAAAATTGGACCAAACTGATTGTTTTTTTTAATATTTTATTAAAACTAAAGATGTGAACAAAGTAAAAAAAAAACTTAATCTAAAATTTTAAAGTTTAAATCTTTACTCAACTTTACCAAAATAACTTTTTTTCTTAAATAAAAGTAAAGAAATTCAAATTTTTTTAGAATTATTCCAATATTCAACCGGTCCAAGACTTAAGTGATCCTCAGGGTCCTAGAGACCAAGGACCAGTCCAATTGGTCCAGTTCCTGATTTCCCTGATTTCCTTGTTAAATTGGAAGGTCACATATCGCCCTCTGCAATTGCAATTGCGAAAGGGTACTAAAGCCGGATTAGTGGGAGAAGGATCCCCTACACTTGGGTGATCTTCCCATCTCCATCATCCAATCAAACTTCCCCCCCCCCCCCCCCCCCCCCCCCCCCCAGTCGTAGATCCCCTGACCCATGGTTTGGGAATCCAAACTACTGCATTGGGACTTGAGTCACCTTGGAGTCATACAAGCCACGTATTCAGAATAACTTCAAACACTATATCCACAAATAAACGTGAATTCCAAAGTTATAGTCTTCTTCAATCAAGTTCTAAATTTAATCGGGGAACTTCCAAAAACCAAACAATTTAATCCCAAGCTCTTCCTAGCTCAACCATATGAGTTTTTAGTTAAAAACCACGCTGAAAGTTTGCAATATTTTGAAACAACTTGTTCCATCAAATCCGTGGAAGATAACCATTAAAAGAAGTTTAACTTTAAATTAATTAGCCTTGACTCATGGTAGATGACCATTGATGCATGCTGAAAGATTTTTAATGCTACTAATGTGAGCTTTTAATGCTGCGTACGTTACGCATAATAAGTATCAGACATTAATAAGAGACATAAAAGAACTAGGTAGCTTACCATATATATGTTCTTGACGTTATTTGGGGGAGCACACGGCTTTGACAAGTACGGTCCAAGATCAACTTGAAGTCAAACACATGCACCCAAGATCCTCTGTAAGGTCAATGCAAAATGAGCCCAACCTGGTCAACATGCACTTTCTGTTCGTGAGTCATGATTGATCATCCACAGACATCACCAGCCATTTACCTTTTGGACATCTCATGGATCTTCACACAAAGCTTGATGAAGATCTTGCCTCCCACCAAGCCTACCTGTCTGATAATAGTTTCCAACCCTGCGTGAGAAATAATGAAACCGCCTTCGGCACTGTTGCATCGACGAAGGGCGATTTTCCGCAAGATTATAACCATATCGATCAGTTTTATGTCGGCGGGTCTTCCTCGAATCATGCACCCAACAATCAAACCGCATCTTTCGATCCTTTTGACGTTTACCCGTACAAAGTTTTTACAGATCTCGATGTGTACGAGTACAAGCCATTTGCTGAAAATGGTGGGCAAGGCCTTGTCATGGACAATTTTCAAGTCGGAGGGTGCTTGATGGCTGCAACGACAGCCAATCTGATGAATGAATCTGGTCGAAGCCAAATGTTGGTAGACTGTCATCAAGATGTCCAAACTGTGAGCTTCGTAGTCCCGGACGAGGTCTCTTGCATTAGTGCTGGAAATGGGTATTACAGGAAAAGTCTCGTGAATAAGAGTAAGGCGTCCTCATCTTCCTCTTCACGAAGAACTTATAGAGTTCGTAAAAGACCCCACGTGATCAAGGGACAGTGGACCACCGAAGAGGACAGGTTAGAGTAACATGATCTTCCAAACATTTCCCCATTTTCTTATCAAAATTTTGGTAGGTCTTCTATCGAGTTTTCTGGTTTGGTTTAATGTTATGATATTGTATTAGACCGACTGTTTCCCTCCACTTAGTAGACGCTGATACGAATACTAACATGAACATAAACCTAATACGCACGAATCTTCTTATACTCATGTCATTCAATGTTGCAGGCTTCTCATTCAACTGGTGGAACAATTTGGATTGAGAAAGTGGTCTCACATTGCTCAGATGTTGCCTGGTCGGATAGGAAAGCAGTGCAGAGAGAGATGGCATAACCATCTAAGACCTGATATTAAGGTTTTCTTTCATTGTCACATTTTTATTATGTACTTTTGTTTCCTTTCAGCAGCTATTATAACTACTAACTCATTCTCTCAATAAAAAAAAAAAAAGCTAAGCTTCTAGAAAGATCCATGAAGCTCCTAATTACATATATTCGTATATAATTTCAGTGTAATAATGTTTATGGATAACTGCATCGAGTGTCTTTGCTGGTTCGTCAGTGAGGGGGAAATTTTAATACTAATAAGTTTGACATTAAGAACAAATCCATATTTTTCGAATTTTTGATCTTAACAGCATGTTAATGCAAGCTCAAGTTTTTATGGATTTTCTATTTCCTTTTTGAAGATTATGGTGACTTCATTTGTGAGTTTAGATATTGTGGCATGCCACGGGAAAGTGTTATCCATCGAAGTTCATATGCAAACTCGCTTTTGCCATTTTGTCAAGTAAATGGAAATTATAAACCAATGTCTAGTTAATTTATTGGTTCTAATTTCACAAAACATCTCATTTGACCATACAAAAGATCAAGTCTTCTATTAACAGAAAAAAGAAAAAAAAAAGCTGAATGACATAATTTGATATTCTCCGCATCTCTATTAACAAGGTTCATATATGCCACCATGAATGGGTAATGTTCTATTACACCCAAAAAACTTGTGACTCTGCAGAAGGATACATGGAGTGAGGAAGAAGACAAGATACTGATTAGAGCACACACCGAAATCGGCAACAAGTGGGCCGAGATTGCCAAGAGACTCCCCGGAAGGACAGAAAACTCCATCAAAAACCACTGGAATGCCACCAAGAGGAGACAATATTCCAAGAGGAAGTGCCGGTCCAAGTACCCCAGAGCCTCCCTCTTGCAAGACTACATCAAGAGCTTGAACTTAAATTCGTCAGTGAGAAACCCTAGAGAGCCTTCTGCTGGCGGCGACTGTTCCATCGTGGCAAACGATGACCATGCCAGCTCGAGTAAGTCAACATCGGATAAGCAAAGCTTGGAGCTAATGGACTTTTGTTCGGGCGACCGGATGGTGCCGAACTTCGAGTTCAGCGAAGTCCCAGAATTGTCGTTCGACGACAAGTTGTTTCAAGAGGGATGCAACATTGACTCTCTTTTTGAGGACTTGCCTTGTGCACCCGATGCTGCTCATGTTAGTGATGAAGGGTATGACATGGAAATGCTGGATATGGATCAATTGATGGAGTCTGATGAAGAGCCAAAGGAGGACTTAGACCTTGTGGAAATGATCTCTCAAGTTAACAATCTTTAAATTTTCTAGTCAGAAAAAAATAATTAAATTTCTTCTATTCAAGGATTGATCCCACAAAGAAGATGATGAGAAATTTCGATGAAGGGTTCATCTAGCTTTTCAGCGAATGAGCTTGAGATGACAACATTTAAAACCTCTGAAAGAGAGAGAGAGAGATTGTGTGGTTGAAGGAAATAGTGAAGAATTATTTGGAAGGAACTGCATTTCATTTTATTTACCTTAACTTTACTATAGAGGGATAAAGCTGAGGGCAAGCAAAGTGGATGAGAAAATAATGAAGGTCAGCAGTTGCTCACCTGCTTGTATGGTATTCCTTGTGTGACTTTTAAGTCGGGATTATTATTGGATGTTGAGTTTTTTCTTTTTTTGGTGATACTTTGTGGACCAATGCGTTATTTTATTTTTATTTAGGAATTGTTTTATCTGAACTAAACTTGCATGCATGCGGAGGGTTCTAGATGAAGCTCCTAAGATACATGCAATTTCGTGGCCACGAAGGAAAGGGATGACTCCATATAAGACGTCATCGAGTGCATCCATGAATTTAAGCACTGACTTATACGACCATGCATTATGCGTAATTGATATACATGAAATCATTATATCTTGGAAATCATTCAATAAAATGTCATTTTAGAATATATAAATATCGAATCATGGATCTTTTCATGTAACAACTTAGATTATTATAGTAAGTTTTAGTTGTTCCATAAAACTTTATGTGGAATTGAAATAAAGATCCAGAATTTAAATTTTTTGAGACTTCTTGTGTTTTATTTTGGGCCAAAATCCAATTAACACCAATAAGAGGAGTGTTAGAATATTTAAACTTTTCTTAATTTAAGTGTGCATATGTGTAATTGATATACATGTCATCATTATATCTTGGAAATCATTCAATAAAATGTCATTTTATAATATATAAATGTCGAATCATGAATCTTTTCATGTAACAACTTAGATTATTATAGTAAGTTTTAGTTGTTCCATTGAACTTTACGTGGAATTGAAATAGAGATCCATAATTTAAATTTTTTGAGACTTCTTGCGTTTTATCTTAGGCCAAAATCCGATTAACACCCATAAGAGGAGTGTTAGAATATTTAAACTTTTCTTAATTTAAGTGTGCATATTTTTTTAACTACAAATACTTTCCATTGATAGTATTATGTGTTAAGAGTTCCAAAATCTAATTTGTGAATAATTTTTTCACTAAAAAAAACACATCGTAAATAAAAAATTTCTATCCATATATTTGACTCCGAGAGGATGATAAAGGCAAGATAATGTGATGTTTAAATGCTCGTGCGTTATAGGTATTGAAGCAGTATAGCAGACATTTACCGTTAGCTTACAAGAGGTAATAACGAGTTATGACACTCACTGAGTTAGCATGCTTCAAAATTTAGGGACTGAAGTGTCAATTGGTCCTCATATATTGTCTCACCAGTCTCCATCTCTCATGGAGTTTCAGACAAAGCTCAATGAAGATCTTGCCTCCCAGCAAGCAAACCCGTCTGATTACTGCTCCGGACCCCACATTGAGCAATAATGAAACCACCTTTGCCACGACAGTTTCACTAAGAAGGTGTTTCTTGCGAGATTTTCACCTAGTGGGACAATTTTCCTTCAGGGGGTCTCCCTCAAATCTCTCGTTTGAGAAACAAACAGCATGTCTTGACCATTCTATGTTTTTCCATATGCTATTTTGGTGAATCTCGATGTGCTGTATCAGTGTAGAATTTGCAGATGGGAATGCTGCTGTCATGGACAATTTTCAAGTTGGAGGGAGCTTGGCAGTTCCGGCTATCCACACAGTACACGGATATAATAAAAGTCACGTGTTCTTCGACTCTCGTCAAAATGTAAATCTCATGAAGTTTTCTGTTCCAGATGAAGTCTCTCGCACTACTGATGGACATGGGTCCTATCAGAACGATTACATGAATATGAGTAAGGTGGCGCCGTCTTCGTTAGTGCGGAGGGCTTATGAAGGTTGCAAGAGATCCCGATTATCTAAGTGAAAATGGACAGCTAAAGAGGACTGGTAGAGAATATACACGACTCCATGCATTATCCAAACGGTTCCTTTTTCTTGATCTCCCTTGTTCTTTTTCTTCTTCTTCTTTTTTCTGCTTTAGGAATTTGCAGTTAGTTTTGAGCATAATCCAACATTAGTTATGTTAAACTACCCCAGTCGCAGGCTTCTTGCTCAACTGGTGGAACTATTTGGATTGAGAAGGTAGTCTGACATTGCTCAAATGTTGCCCGTCGACAAGGGAAGCATGCAGAGAGAGATGACACGGCCATTTGAGACCTAATATTAAGGTTCTACGTCCCTTTCCATCTCTATTAAGTGCCAATTCATTTGCAAAGAGAAATTTCAAGGCTAAAAGCAATTCGGCTTTTTTCAGTATTCGATCAACTTTGCATAAAATAGCAACTTCTCTGTTGGTTATGCTATATATATTAACAGCTTTTGTTATTGTATTTTTAAAAGTGGTGAAGATTGGGTGAGTTGAATGTCATTTTAGTTCTAGTTGCATGAGAATATTGTGCAATAGTACACTTTGTATGCTTGGCAAAAGTTAACATTTTTTTTTGGTAAATTTGGCAAAAGTTAATATTATTCTTAATTTACCAAAAAAAAAAAAAGAATATTGTGCAACAGTCACTTACTGGATTATGCTGAAGTTATCAGAATGATAATAAGCAAGACTCTAATTAACGGGGAATGATCATGTTGGTCGTGATTTTCCTCAAACCTCTACCCTTTTTGTATGATTGTAAGAGATGAATTTACCTGTACTTAGGGTGATACATGAACCTTATTAGCATCCAGAAGTGGGTTTGTGTTCAAACCTACGAAGAATGCAGGGGTTATTTTCGTTCCATTATATTTAACAAATTTGTGATTTCACAGAAAGACAAATGGAGTGAGGAGGAGGATAAGATACTAATTCAAGCACACGCGGAGATTGGCAAGAAGGTCCGAAATAGCTAAGAAGCTCCCCAGCAGGACCCACAATTACTCGATCAAGAATCACTGGAATGCCACCAAAAGAAGGCAATATCTTTTTGCAAATGAATCCGAGTGCCTCTCTCTTGCAAGATTACATTCAGAGCTTGAACTTAAGCACATCCTAGAGTTCCCCCCTTAAATTTTCTGGCAGTGATTGTGCAGAGCGGTCAACAACAACGCATGCGCAAACAAGTTGGCATTAGCAGTTAAGCCATAGCCGGAGTCAGACTCCTGCTCAAGCGATGATCGGTTAGTACGGAGCATTATCAAGTCCGGTGAGGTTCCGGAGCTGTTGTTCGATCGGAAGCTGCCTCAAGAGGGACGCGCAATCGATTCTTTTCTTGAAGACTTGCCCTGTCCACCTGATGCTAGTGTCAAAAATGGTGGTGGTGGTGGTGGTGGTGGTGGTGAAGAGTTTGGGACGGAAATGCTCAACATGGATTCATTGCTGGAGTCTGAAGAGCCAAGCAAGGATTTAAACCTGGTGGAGATGATCCCCCAAGCTAATGCTTAATCCATATGATCAGAAGAAATAACGAAAGGCTGTGACTCCAACGAAAGTTAATAACCGAGAGGCAGATAAAAGTGATTTCGATTAAAAACGATAAAAGGGAAAGGTGTCCGAGCGGTTCGAGGCCAATTCAGACCGGAACCAAATGAGTTCTGAGTTATTAGGGAATCAGCCTTGATCGACTGGTCCAAAACTGGTTTTTTGGCTTTTGCTTTTTTTGCTTTTTACCGTAGGATTTAAGTAAAAATTGGGGAATTGACCTCAACCGATTTATTTCCCAAGTAGAATTGATTTTAAATTATGAAATGCCACCGATAATGATTGTTCAATGAATTTTTTAATGCTGCATGCTTAGACGGAAGAGAACTAGCGGCGGTGTAGCATGCCACGAATATGAGGCAGATATTATTTGAGCGACCATGCTTGTAAAGGAAGAATTCTAATTGGATTTCTCAAGTAGGGTCAAGATCAACATGAAGTCAAACATATGCAACCAAGATCAACTTGAAGTCAACATGCACGTTTTCGTCGTGGATCATCATTGCTCACCCACAGACATCACCTGCTATTTACCATTGCGGACGTCTCAGATCCCTCATGAAGATGTCACAACTGACGACCAGAAAATCATGGTGCCTCGCTCACAGAAGGTACAGATGCTATTGACCGCAGCGGAGCCGACAATGTCGCTACCAAACAACAGAGTATAGCTATAACATGTGGTAAATGAGACTTCTTATACCGTAAATCCAGTCTATTTCCAACAACCAATCATCTAATCAAACTCCATACAAATTGACTCAGTTAACTGAAATTCAGAATCAAAACAACTGATGAATATCAATACAATTCGAGGACAGCTACATAACTTTTCCCGGATCAGTCCTGATCAGATTAATTGGAAGCAGGGAGGGAGAACAATAATGGAATAAGGAAGACGAGAGAGTAAACAAGGCAAGCAGAAGATCTGGTTCCCGCCTGAGCAGCAAGATATTCTCGTGTACACTGAGATTGAACGGATTGATCGCTATCCAAGCTAATGACAAAATTTGCGTCGGTGATCCTTCAAGCAGTCTTCGGCTTTGGCTTGATACGCTTCACACGTGAGTATAGAAAGACTCCAGCAAGAGCCACTCCAGTACCTGATAAATTAAAACAAGAAAGGTAACAAAACCATAATATGAGAACAAAATTATCTAAATTAGCAACAGCAATAATAGTACTATGGAACCAATCAAAGCTAGCTGATTAACCAATACCACATCTCATTTTCCTATAAACAAATATCATTATATGCTTTCTGCCTTAGGTTTGGAAAGGAGCATCAAGAAACAAAACCCAAGAAACTAACAAACTACAACTAATGCTGTTCAGATGGTAGCATAAATCACCTAGCGAATTGATGGGCGAGACAGGAGTTCGGAAAAAGAGAACTGAGCTGACAATGACCACAACCCGCTTCACACAGTTTCCTACAGAGTGAGTCACTGGGGATACCCTCTGTAGTATCATGTAAGAGACCTGCATGAATTCAACAATTAAGTTGGTATTTCCTCATTAAAAAGTGCTAATCACGACCTGGACAACTGAAATACAATCAATTCCTTCAAGTAAATGTTCTATATTTTCTTGCAGGGATGAACTCTATTCACATTACTGCAGATACTGTGGTATATCATGCTTAAACCGAAGCAGACGCTTATCCGTTCTATAGACTTGTGCAGAGACAACATTATAAAGTTCGCTGATCTGATAAGTAAGATCCAATGATATAAAGGGGTAATTGATCGGATGCAAGATGAGATAAAAATCATTGCTCCACGGTGATTTTAACTCTTGAATCTGATGTCAGAATGATGGAGACACAGCTGTCTTACGTGCCGCTTTGTTCTCTTTCTCAAAAGTTCCAAAACTTTACTTTTCACTAGTTATGTCACAGATTGATCCTTTTGATTTTCTGCCATCCGGTAAATATGCTTAGCCAAACTTGATGTACTATCAAGAAGACTCAAGGAGTTCTGAGTGCTTAAACTAATAGATCACGTCTATGCATTTGAAAACGAAAGCAAAAAACAATTACGAATGAAGCACACAACCTAGCTAAAAGTTGAGATTGTCAAAGAAATGTGTGGCCCATGACCCCAAAATAATGAAAATACTGCATTGGGCAAGAAGCCTCACCTGCTGATACGCATGGAAGCACAACGCTGCAAGAAAAGACCTGGTTAATACCTGCTGAACATTTAATCCCTGTTGTGCCTGTTGTTAAGATGAGAGGAAGGCATATCAGAAAACTTCCAAATACAGAACACTTTTGAGCAGCTACTTAAGTTCAAAACTATACTCACCGCAGATTGTAGGTTTGCAGGAGTAAACTTGAGACCTTCCGTAAAACAAGTCACGGGTAATAATAAAGCAAACGACATCATGGTTATAATCGAAAAGAGTGTTATATTGTCCAAGGATTCCTGTACATAGGCAAATTCAATCACCAAGATAAGGGAATGATCGCATAATATAGCTTCAAATACTCAACAGCCTGAAGATGAAGACAAAATGATTCAGAATACCTCCTTCTTGACCATGACTTTCTTGCTGAGTACATTACGAGATTGATTACTCAGATTTGAGGCCATTGCGCTCCAAAACCCAGCCCTTAGAAACCATAAAAGCCAAAGTCATGCGCACTGAACAAAAATAAAAGACCTACACTATGCCTCTTCAACAGATGAGCCAGCTAGAATGATATCTGAAATCAAACATGAAGACTTCATGGAAAGTTACCGATATCTTTAGCATTTACTAAAGTTGCTCACCAGTTAAATGAAGCCTCTGTCATTGATGCTAGTGCAACTCCACCAGCGATTGGTAAAAGAGAAGAGACAACCCAGATGGTAGGCATCTGGGGGCCACAAAAAATTAAAAGAATTATAATCAGAGACAGTTATTAGATGCTTCGCCATGGATAACATTAGTCTTCCAAGATCATCAGAAATTATGGAACATAAACATTACATGTCAAGTTCAACAAGCCACCATATTACCTCAGCAAACTAAATGGTTGCGGAAGATAATGAGCTTTACAACTCAAGATAATATGGTGCATCATTTAGTAACCAAAAAACTACATCAGAAGTAAATTTGGAAATAAAGGGGAAGATCTATAAGTATTTGCACCTCCCCAAGAAACATAGCTGATAGAAGAACCGAGAAAAATGGCTCCATGGCTTTGATGGTGTGAGTGAATGAAACAGCCACTTTTCCAAGACTCATATTAGTAAACAGATTACCCAGTGTGTGCACCATTGCAAGTGGCAAAATGGCCAACAGCTGTCAAGGATCATGAAACAGAAGTAAGAATCCAAAAGAAATTCTCCAAACAACTGTGAATGACAACAAAAACAGAGTCATCTTGGGTAGTGATGATAACTACCTGCGAACGACTGATCTTGGGCCTTTTATAGAGATTAAAAGTCCACATTATAATAACAAGCACAGAGCCAACAGCAAATTGAACCAGAGTGACATTGGTAGGGTAGTGGAACGCCTTCAAGACCTGCAAGCAACAAGTGGCGTCCAACATCAGTCCTCCACACCAGCATGATTCCAAGTGCTCGAGCGAACAAAAGATCAGCATGACAATCGTCATGACTTCATTTATTCAAAGCCGAATCCTCATAGAGAAACGTACAACCAGTCAGATGCGTACTTTTCAGAAAGAACGTCTTTTCAAGCAACACGCTTAGCAGAAACACAGAGCTCAGATGCAACATATAGAGGCATTGCTTCTGAAAAGCAAACATGATCTTCAGTCTGTAAATCCCAGAACAGCTCCATAAACCAAAGGCTGAAAAATCCCAATTCCGACAATTGAAATACGTGGATTGACAGCCAGTAACGAAGGAGCATTAAAAACATGATCACGATGCTGTCGAGGCCAGACGCAATCACACTGATATCACCACTCACCAGACACCTACCAAATCTGATGCATCCAAATAACTTCGCATCCACAAATGAATAATTTCACACGCTCGGGAACAAAAAAAAGGAACCCATAAGAGCTTCGAAAGAAGGCCCACCTGCTTGTTATAGATGTTGAAGTAGATATTGAAGAGGTACCAGAGGCCGAACAACAGCCCGAGCTCCAAGGTCCTCCCCAGCCCACCCGACTTCTCTCCTCCATCGGCGGCCTCGGGCACGGACGTCGCCCGAGCCTCGAGGCTCCTCGCCTCGCGATCGGAGCCGAAGTACGGCAGGCCGCTCCACGGCCTCGGGGCAGGCGAACCGAGACTCCACGATCGGCGCGGGAGCGAGGAAGCGGAGAGGCCCGGAACGGCGCTCGCAGTGACCACACCACTCGCTCTCGAGGAGGAAGAAGAAGCGGGGAAGCGAATGGGATCGAATCGAAGGCCGAAGGCTTGCGGCCTGGAGGGCGGGGACTTGAGCAACGGGGCCGGAGGGGAGAGAGTGAGCGCTGCGCTCTGCATTTTCTCAGAGATCTGAAGATGCGAATCAGAGAGAGAGAGAGAGAGAGAGAGAGAGGAAGGAGAAGAAGCAGGAGGCGGCGGCGGCGGAGGAGGAGGAGCTTCGGCGACTCCGTCAAGAAGGGAGAGGAGGTTGGCTGGTCTGTAATCGCAGGTGGCGCCTGGTATTGCCCAAAAAGGTTTTCGCTTTCTGTCCTTTTTTTTTTTTGGGGGATCGGAAAGGCAAGAAACAGCCAACGGAAAAAAAAAAGAAAAATTTAAAAAACTATTTCCGGATGAATGATAAAAAAAGATATTTTTCCCCGAAATTGTTTTTAGTTCTTTTATGTCATCGGATGATGCAAATATCTCGTGTCTGCCCATGGCGGGTTGGTGGGAAATATTCAATCGGCGAATCTATAATTCCTTATTTTCAGAAATATTTCGTGAAATAAAGTTCACATTATTCATTGATTATATGATTCAATCTAACAAAAAAGAAATTACAGTTCGAGATCGATATGGTGACTAATTGGTGTCCTTTATTAATATTTTTATTTTACTTATGCAATCTTTAATTTAGCTGTTGCTAACTTTTTCTCTCTCTTTTTTTGGTGAGGTAATTGATAGTTGGTGGTTGGTGGTCCTCTTATTTTTCTTTCTATTTTTGCATTTACGGTCATATATATATATATATGTATATGTTAATTTTATTGTTGTAGGGGTTGATGGGAGAGCAGTTGAGGATGTGACTTCTTGGTGAGAAGGAAGATGGAGAGGAGAGGGGCAGAGATCCTCGGAATCTCAGTACTTCAAAGTCATATTCCCCACCACAACCTGCGCACGTGACCATTTTCCCCTCTTCTTTTGCGGCTGGAATTAGGCCCTAGCGGGCCGGGTTCTGATGCTGAATCCCTCTCGCAGTGGTTGGGCTTGACCCGGCCCAAATGGCCAGCCCTTGGTTGCCGGGCTCCGGTGAAATGCGGTTCGGGTTTGGTTAGCTTAGGGAAGCTCGGTGGATCTCAAAGCTTATGAATCATTTAGCTGTGTTTAAGTCATTTTGCAGAGCCCGTGCGAAGGCACTAATGCAGCCATCTCTGAAAGCCTCAGAATCAGTGGAACTCCTCGTTCATTCATGTCGACGCGGGTGCATCATGCACTGCGGCAGGATCCTGGTTCGCACAGCTCGTGCTGCCTAATATGTCTATGGCCGACGACCGAGTATAGGGACTAGATGCTGTTCATGTCCTGGACCAGTTGACGCCCTTGGTTGTCATCGCGGACAGGGCAAACAGACATTCAGATACCTGTCATCGATCTTTTACGCACATGACAAATGTCTAAATGGCAATAGAAAGAGATGGAAACTGAATCAATCGTTAATTTTCTGCAAGTCATCCTGATGTTCTTGCTGAACAGTGAATTTCGGGACTAATCTGTATGTTGGCGCTGTATTCTTTTCATTAGATTGAATTCCACTGTAAGCGATTCGCTCTTCATTTATGTGCTTCCTTGTTCTGGCCACTCGTGTTCTTTGGTTAAATGGAAAGTATCATCTATGTCTGTTGAACTGAAGAGCGTGCCAGACCATGTGTCCGCCTTTCTTCCATGGTACTTCGGACGAGAGGCCGTGCACATTCATGCGACTTCTCTGGCAACTTCAATGAATCTCCCAGGTTGAAACCTGCCATCAAGAGAAGGCTTCAAAGACTAATGAAATCAAACCAACCATGTCTGTATCTTGACTCAAAACTATGCTTGAAAAAAACTACAGGCTTCCCACAAACATGATGCATCCTGAATGGCATGACAGAGTCACAGTAACAGTTCAAGCAGGAATAAAACATGGGTACATGTAAAAAGTAGGAATCTTGAAAGTTTGCTAATTTGGTGAGAAAGGACAAGTAATTGTCACTGGCCAAAATGCTGCTGAAGGATGGCGGAGAAGTAAATCGCCCATCTGGAGGTTAATGTCCATACGGAACTGGGAATGAAGTGGACTAAGCAGCAGCAGCATGTGAATTGCATGGTATTGTTGTATGTCTCTTGCTTGTTGGTTGCCGTTACTGATAGAGAAACACACGAGACAGAGACTACGGAAGCATGCAAGTTGTGATGTTTACTGTTTTCCCCGTACAATTTGAGCTCTGTATGTGCCACTCCGCACATAGAGCTCTCCCCCTTCCTCTCTTTTGTTACGTAGATAGTCTCTGCGGTTGATCAATCTTCGTGATGTTGAGTTTCAAGAACCTAAACAGGATTTACCTGAAAAGCATTGTAGGTGAACCTCTGTCTGTCTCTCTCTCTCTCTCTCTCTCTCTCTCTCTCTATACACTGTCCGCGTGATGTTAATGTGCAAATTGGCATGCATAATAGTAAGGGGTCATGCTCTCTGATCCTTATGATCAATCAAATTATGTCATATTCAGAAGGAAGGTCAAATTCTCGATCTGAGACTCATCCAACGTCATTTCTTTATTCCTTGATATGTTTGATCATAATCAGTTGAAGAACTGTGGCATACTTACCTGCAATAGTTTTAAGAAGCCCAAAGAAGAAAATGCCGGTCGAATTGTTAAAAGAGGTCGATCTCTTTAAGCTCACGATTGGGCAATAGTTCATTGCCCAAATTCAACAGGAGTCAGTATCCAATACGGATTTGTTTCCTAGGGCCTTAATAGGATCATAACGCATTGTCCAAAACAGTTTCAAATTTCGATACGATTTGTAGTTGCTTGCATATAAATCATTCTTTTCCCATTTTTGTCACTTACTTTTATCAGACACAATTCACTTCACAAAATTTAGAAAATGCCAATGAGAATAGGTGAGACCATCAATCCTTTTCAGGGTCTCAGAGGGGGGGAGGGCGCGGGGAAGGTGGGGGTCACCATCAATTTTGTGGCTTGTACATAATTTCTGGGCTTTTGCTTGGAACCCACGTTTGTCACGATATTCGGGAAAACAGCCGTGGCCTTTTTCCTCATCACACGCTTGCTGTCAAATCTCAACTCGGGACCAACTCACACAAGAAATAGAACCTTGACGTCCCATAATTTAGAGCACGTCCAAGATCTAGAACTTCCCGTTTAAACGAATTGCAAGAATCATTTGGGTCCACTTACCATCACGGAGTGAGAGGAAGGATTTAACAAAGTCGTAATAATAAGGAACGGTGGTATTGATACAGGAAATCTGTTAATAACTACTGGGAAGATTCCTACGTGGGGCCTTTCTTCTAAGTCACTTTCAAGGTTATGAAGGAGAAAACAAAAAACAAAAGAATTCACGAGGAAGAAGGAAAGAGTTCAGAGCTTGCCGTGTCGTTTCGGTCATCAAAGTTAACTGTAATCCTGTCGTGGAGGTCACGGGGGACATGCTCTGTCGCTCTGTTGTAAAGACCTACTTTGCTAGTTCCTAAAAGCTGCCCGATTTAATTTACAAACGAAGAACTCTGTTTACCAGACGATGGTGCCTGAAAAAAGTCAAAAATCTTGAAATTTAGCAAATCCAAGCATAATCTTATCTTCCTGCCTGTTTTTTCTTTTTTGGGTATCCTTTCCGACAAGATATCAAGAACCCACTTTGGGATGCAGTCTTTAGAACTATATCACTGCTGTTGCTTCTGGATTTTACGGGTCGTGCCCTTTTTCTGGAAAAGAAATTATTGAAAGATGGATGCAGGCAAGTTCTGCTTGAAGGAGCTGTGGTTGTGTGAGTGACCTAATCCAGATGACAAGAGCTATGACCCGAAAGCGTCCCCCAGGAAGGGTCCTAGCTGATATGAAATACTAAAATGACCATGACAAGTGCTTTAACTAAAAGCAACCGTGATGAGTATTTGTTCAACTCTTTGTCCCTAACAGACCCGTGATGCCTACAATTGAGTCTGCAAGGCTCCAAAACATTGAGCTTTTTCCTAGCTCCCCTGATTGGTCAATCATGAAATATCAAGCAAATGATGCTGTGCAGGTTTAATGGGTCCTTCCACTTTTCGTGGCCTTTTTAATTCGGTTGTTAAATTCCCGCAAGCTTATATATATTCCTTTCGTTGATGGCTCAGGACACGAGAATCTTTCTTGTACGTGTTCAAAGAAGAATCTGCACGCATTCCAACGCCAAATCTGCATAAAATAGGAACTGGTCCCTCCCTGGCCCGGTTTGCATTGTCAAGATCTTGAGAGGCTTAAAATGACTGAAAATCCATTGGGAAAAGGTGACGGGGCATGAATGTCTTTAAAGAAATGGAATATATGTGCATGGGCATATGAGATTGTGAATACAGAGGTGTCTGGACTGTTTGCTTGTGAGAGATGTAATTGCAGTGAACAGGCAGAAAAAAGAAGCTTGTTCTCAAAGCAAAACACCCTTACTTTTGTCCCCCCCCCCCCCCCCCCTCCTCTCTCTCTCTCTCTCTCTCTCTCTCTCTCTCTCTCTCTCTTCGCTTTACTGTTTTCCCTCCAGAGCAAAGAAGCAAAGCATCTCTGCTTAACATTTAAAGCCCACAAACTCTTTTTTTTTAATAAAAAAGAGCATCTCCTCTTACACGCCACCACATGCTGTTGCTTTCTCTTGGAAAGATCCTGTTTTTTTCCTTCAGTTTGGGTTATATTTGGGCTTTGCAAAACTGTAACTTGTACACAGCAACCGTATTTGGGGAACAGATCTGTGCAAAAACACCCACCTAAAGTTAAGAATATATCCCAGTCGTGGGGCACCGATGAGGTCAAATAGATCATGGCAAGTCAAGTTCTCTCTGAACTATTACATCTTCTCGAGGTCTGATCGCATCGGTGTACGTGAACAGGAATTGGTGACATTATTGTCTTTAGCTTCTTCGACCATCCATAACTTCAGCAGGTCTAGCTGCATTGCTGCAAAGCCAGAGCATTTAGTCATTAAACTCTTCTGAGCCTGTAGGAATTTTTGGGTTTTGATGCAATTTTGAGTTATTGCGGTGGCTTTGAAGCTCTACATCACTATACTACTTTATTCCAGAGTCTCAACATGAGATGACTGATGAGTGTGTCACACATCAGCTTCAAAATTCTTCATTTTCTGAGAATCATTTTGCTTTCTGCTTTAAATTTCAGGTTTTTCTTTGAAATAGATTTTCACTCTGGTGGAGTTGTTATTATACTGTCAAGCTCTTGTGGGAGGTGTTTCTTTTATTCATTCCTCGCTCTTTCCGAGCTTTCAGACCAATTTGTTCATACCCAGAAATCATTCTTTCATTTTTTTTTTCCAGAATCAGCTCTCAGTCATCCCGAATTGCTATATATTTGCTTTCCCTGCAATCTAAGAACAAAAACCAACTATTTCCGCAAACTCTTGAGCAAGTGAACAGTTGAGAGGACAAAAATCGGAAGATGAGTTTTCTAACAGCATCTCCAGATAACTCTTACAAGCCATACGTTAATGGCAACACAACCTCTGCTAGTTACTGGCTGAACTGGAGGGTCTTGCTCTGTGCTCTTTGGGTCTTTATTTCTATTATCTTTTCGATGGTGCTTATAAGGAGATACGAAGATTTTGGCAAAGCAAATCGTCGTGACAGAGATACAGACCGAGAAAGTGCAGGAACTCTGTATGATGATGAAACTTGGAGTCCATGTCTTAAAGGAGTCCACCCTGCTTGGTTACTAGCTTTCCGAGTTGTGGCTTTCATTGTGCTCTTGCTAATGCTTGTCGTCACGTCTTTTCTCGATGGAGGAAGCATATTTTACTACTATACCCAGTAAGTCATCTTCTCGCCAATTAACCATGTTAGGCTGGAAGCAGTAACATCTATGTTTTTTTCTTTTTTCAATGTTGTTCATAGGTTTTCCTTGCCAATTTAGATTTCCTCATATGAAAACACTGAAATCTGCATAATGTAAGCCATTCCTCAATTCTGAGAGGTTTGTCAATAGGTAAATGTCCACAAAAACAGCTTAAATCAGATTAAACTTTTATGACTTGCCGCTAATTGAAGGGCTAGAAACAGGAAGAATATAATAATTGAACCAGAGTACTTTATGTGGATTCTCTCTGTGCAAAAACACATTTTATTTTTTAATATTGCAATGTGTTCTTGGATCAGTTCTCTGTAGTTCTGTTTGTGTCTAATAAATTTGACATTAGTACATAATTTGGAGGTCGATGTATGAGATTGAGGACCTGTTTTTGTTGTTTAAACAGGTGGACTTTTACGCTGATCACCATCTATTTTGGGGTATGTTGTCAATCTCTCTCCATAGCCATTCTCAGACCACTGTTCTTCTAACAAGGATTTCTTATTGAACCTCAGCTGATGACACGATAGTCATTCAAACTCTGACGTGATTTTCACCCACCGTATGTAGCTTGGATCGTTGCTGTCCTTTTATGGATGCTACGAATATCACAATAGAGTTGCTGGCGAGAAGGTTGACAATGTGGAGGTTGATTCAGAGCAAGGAACCTATGCTGCTTCAGAACCAAGGAACAATTCGAACGCAATAAGCACGTCCAAGAATTCACTCCAGTACAATGCTCGTAAAAGAGCAAATATTTGGGGTTACTTCTTTCAAATAATGTTCCAGGTGAATTCCCTCATGGTTTCATTTTAATAGTAATTGATGTTTAGTTCCCTGCATTTACAATATTTAATAGTAACCAATGTTCAACTCTTCTATTATCATCGTTGTTGTGTCTAAGGGACGTGGTCCTTGTTTTTTTATGATGCTATGGAATATAAAGAAGACTAAGGAGCTCTTTTGGGCACAAACTAATTAGTCATAAACATGGTCGAGATTCCAAAAGGATTAGTATGTGGCTATTTCATGTACTGCGTACCTTGGTTGAACTTACACTGCTTCCTTCTCCTCATCACAGATGAATGCAGGTGCCGTTGTACTCACAGATTGCGTCTTCTGGTTCATAATTGTCCCATTTCTTGCAATCAACAAATACAATTTGAGCATTGTGAGTATAAAAAATACTTCCTCAACTCCAGAAGTCAATACAGTTCCTTATTAGCTTTCTCTCTATATGAAATTGGTTTCTGGTAACGTTTTCCTGCTTATTGACCTTTGAAGTATTTTTTCCATTTGCAGTTGGACTTAAATATGCATTCGATTAATGTCGTTTTACTAATTGGAGACACTGCTTTGAACTGCTTAGTAAGAGCCAACATCCCAGCCGTTTTCAGCACCTCTGAACGCATTATAAACCACCTTCTAACTCTGTGGCCTTCTACTCGCAGCGTTTTCCTATGTTTCGTATTGGTTACTTCTTCCTGTGGACAGTCATTTATGTAATTTTTCAATGGATTCTCCATGCCTTCATCAACATTTGGTAAGTCATTCTCATTCCTTGCATTTGACAAATCAGAAAAGATGTTCTTGGTTCACTGTTCTCCTAACTGAACTCAAATGATCAATGAACAGGTGGCCATATCCATTTCTCGACTTGTCATCTTCTTATGTCCCACTGTGGTATGTACTCTTGCCCGTCCTCTTGCCCCTACCGATTTAAAAGTCATTAGCTTGATTTTGGTTGATGATCAGAATGATTGCACAGTTCTTACTGTTCTATCTCGACCCTAGAGTGACTAAAGCGTTCTGCAAAGATCATAAGCTAGCAAACTAACTGGCTTTTGTCTGGTTTATGTGGAACTTGAAGGTACATTTTGGTTGCGCTGATGCACTTTCCCTGCTACGGTATATTTGCTCTGTTGATCAAGTTAAAGCACTTTCTCTTGTCGAGATGGTTCCCTCGGTCCTATCAGTGTCCAAAGTGAACTTCAAAACTAAAGGCGCAAATGCTCCTGAAGGCCGCTGTGTCCGAGGTCCAATATTTACTTCATTGAAGTTCATACTGTAGAAGGGAACTAAAGACAGCCAAAGGAGTTGCAGATTGTTTTTTCAAGGTCCTGATAAAGTTTCACAGTATATATATATATATCATACAACATAAAATTTTTGGGAATTTTTTAAAGGTGGGAGATAAACAGGAAAAAGCAGAACCTTTGTTGCTTTGTTCAATTCTGCCACTTAATATGTGGCATAACTGTAAGTATTTGTTCCCAGGAAATTCATTACTGACATATTGATTTTTCTTGGGCTCATCTAGCTTGCGTGCTTTCATTACTCACCTGGGATATTAGCTCTGTTTTGTCACATTTACCATAATGACTCTCTTTTAGAAGGTGATTAACTGATAATCATATATCACCTTAAACAACCAAAACTTTGTTCATCGTGACTGGACTTAGAAAGACATAATCCATATATCTGCAGAACAAGACCGTGGGCCACATTTTAAATAATCCGCAACAGGTGGGCCATAACCTTTCTGAAAAGGAAATGGTCAAAGTTGGCAAAGAATCAAGACAGAAGTTCACTTTACAACTGCCTGCTGATATGGGCTGAGGCAAAGAATCGTCAATCATCAAAAGAAAGAAATTATAACACTCCGTTTCTTTAGGACAACCTCTATTGCTTTCACCAATGTCAGCTACTTTAATCCTTTGCCAAAAGGTCCGCCAGGACCCTATAAAAGAAAAGTTGTTCGTTATGTGCTTTCCCTTTGAATCATACATCACGCAAGCAGATCGATGCCACAACCACAAGAGTTCATGCCCAATTTGGACCTGCTGAGAGTGAATTGCGAAACACCCATCTCGGAGGATTCATGACCATTAAAAACGAAAAGATAACAGAGTCATCCTTCAACGCTACTGGGGCGTTTGCAGTCATTCTTTCTTTGTTACTGGATTTCAAATGTAGCTGTAATGTGTTTCAACCCAGAGAGTACCTAAAGAGAAACACTCCCTCAATTGAGAGTCTAGTCAACGATGATCAAGATAAAGAGCAAGGAACAAGAAGGATAACGTGAAAAGATTGCAAAATTGAGAATGTAGCTATCAATACAATTGATACATCGGTATTACACAGCTTATCATTGTTGGTTTATGTTACAACTATAATACCTCTCTCCCCCCCGCCAAAAAAAAAATTTCAAATCAGATCTCAAATTCCCCAACATATCCTTTCCCCTGCTCCAATTATTCAATTCATACGAAGAGCAGCAAAACATGATTTTATGTCTATCAGGTATAAAAGGCAAAAAAAGAGATCCAGTGTGGTTGCAAAATAATTACAGGAATTACAAAGAAGTGCTCGGTAGAGAACCCATAAGAATAACATTGCCTCCTCCTCCTCCTCTATGGTCTTTCAACTTACCAGATTTGGCCGTAGAGAAAAGCCCAGAAAGTAGTCCAGAAGAATATACAGAACCTGATCTACTTCTTGGCAAAACTAGAGCTCCTTTCATCTCATTGCTAGCATTGTCACTTCCCGTCTTAAACGATTCTAGAGACTCATACACCTCCAGTTGTGATCGACATGGGCATGTCCCAAGCTTTTTGAAGCATTGCTTGTGGTACAGTTGTTCACAAGATTTACACTTTTCAACCTCGCCTTCCTGTTTTGAAAGAGAAAAAGGCTTCCTACTGAGGTCATGGAGAATTCAACAAAATGAAGCAATCAATTTATCGCTTATCATACTAGGGCATAACTGAAAATGCGCAGCATCCTATTAACAGTCAATTGTCAAAACCTAGGACTAGCCAACTTTCCTAGTAGGACATTGAATATCTATTTCACTTTCATAAAATCAAATTTTCCTTTTCTGTGTTTGTATTTTACATGTACAAACTATCAATCTAGGTGTATGTGCACTTCAATCAGCCTCATCAAGATCCATTGAAGTCCACATATTAATTGACCATGCAGGAACATAGGGCTATGCACATTCTTGGACTTCCGAGGTGAATGTGAAACCAAAAACTCTCAGTGCCAACCTGGAAAGGAAAGATAAGTGAGGAAGGGTCATTGCAGGCTTGTCTGGCGCCACATGGGAGTCCCACATCACAACATATGAGGCACTGCTCTGTAACATGCTCCCGGATCTTCCTTGAGACAGTTTCCAGCATCACTGGGAGAGCTGAAATCCATCGGATTAACATTATTTACGCAGCCATGTGGATATAACTTACAGGCCACCAGAGACATTATGCTTACGCCATTTAACAGTAATGGACTAGACAAAAGTTAAAGCCAGTTTACTTGCCAAAAAAAAAAAGGAGTTAAAGCCAGTTAACTAATAACATGATCAATTGTGTGTGAATTGTGCTTACAAGATATCCACAGCTGCATAAAAGAAAAATCTAATTTGAAGCATGCAATGCCCAGCAACTGATCCAACAAGTGAGATGCTAATCCAAGAACTTTAACTTAGAACTTAGAAGTACATTGACGGTCATCTTCAGGTGAAAATATTTGTGAGAAACCCAAATCATATTTGATTAAACCATCTGCAACAAAAGAAATTACTAATTAAAAGGTAACCTGCAAATGCCCCTTTAGAAAGATCAATCAGATCTCTTAGGGCAAAAAAATCATTGCTCTCCAGAAGATATCTGCGAGACCCAAGTCCTCTATTGATGGACCTCCGAAATGGGCAGTGAACACAAGGTAGCATAGATCCTATCTTTTTCCTAAGACCCATGACATGGAGAAGGGCTGGAACTTTTGAGAAGAGAAAAGGATTTACTGCACTGACACAAAGCATGGGCTGTAAAAGAAAATACAAGACATTAGCGACAAAAGAAGGCACCTATACAAAAGATGGATGGTATTGAATATATTGACCACAGCAAGCATTACTCTCCTAACACATCAAAGAATCTGCTTCATGGAGATGTGGTAGATTTTGACATAATGCAGCATGAGATGCTGAAGGTTAAAGAAAGAACTTTGATTACTTGGTCATGAATGGAGTCCAGATACGACTTGGCCAACTGACAAACTGGATACTCCGCAAAATCCCAATGATGCAACACTCTTGCAGGTAAGACCGCAGCCTCATTTGTATGGCAGGAAGAACAGTACAACTGACCCGTGTATTCACATAGTCGAGGCTTACCCCAGCCTAATGACTGCACAAAGTCTGTCATTAGATTCTTGCTGTCATCAAAATGTTTGTGGCATCCGGCACAATAATAATGCTGAGCTTCTAGCATCTGTTTTATTGATTTCTGTGGACGAATTTCAAGAATGAGTGAAATTGTCTTCCCCAAGGGAGATATGTTTTCTCCATTTGTCCCTCTAGAATCAGCCAAAGACTGATTGACCAGTCTATTTGATTCAGGAGATCCTAAATGTGAATCTAAAGGAGACAGAAACCATGTGAGTGCCCTATGGCAGCCAGAGATATATCTGGAGTGAAGAATAGAGCGTAGACACTCTTGAATTATTACACTTCTCTCTGCAACAACATCAGGAGAGGCACTTCCAAAGAAATTGCTGGATTCCTTGTCTATCGAGGACCAACAAGAAGGAAGAATCCAGCCTTGGTCAGCAAATATATCTTTCAACCGGCGGTAGAGCGTTAAAAAATCACGGTATCGCCTTTCAACTTCCCAATAATCCTGGCCGCTCCACACCTTTATTCGGTACACAGTATATTCCTTCACGCCAACCAGTCTTTCACTGAGTGAGACATCTCCCGTCTTCTGCCTTGCCCCAATCACTTCTGCCCCATCAATTCTCATCACCTTGTGCTTAAATGTGTCAATATCATCATTGCCAGAGGTCGAAGCAGTCAACCCACCATCTCTTGAGGGTAGAGTCAACTGCGGCAGATTAGTCTTCTTATCTTGAGTGAGAACAGGAAAATTTGATCCAGGAGACTCAGTGGAATCAAGTAGAATTTCTTCCATATCATGAATAACATCATCAATGAATTCATGCAGTTCAACTGTCTCTGTCTGAAATAGTAAAACGACATCAATAGAAGAGCAAAGACATGTAGTCAAAAGGAGTTACACTTTTAAAAACACAGTGCGTAAAGAAAAAACATAAAATAAGTAGCTCGATTAGCATCAAACCATGCAGTGCAGTCCAGAGACTTGCAAGGTATCAACAATTTCAGGGGCATGTAATAGCTAGTGAAGCAATAAATTCAAATACAAAGAAAAGCTTAGTCAAAAGTGGAGCAAAGTCAATGAGGAAAAGGAAACCGACCAACTATTCATAGGAAAGGGAAATCAAACTATAAAGAATTATTTCAAAAAATAAAAAATAAAAAATGGCAAATCACCTAAATTAGTTACCAGTGCTGGATAACATAGCAAAAGAACTCAACTAACCTTAGCCTGTGAAGTTTGGTTTTGCATGAGATCTTCTGAGTGCATGAAACCCTTCGAATCAAAGATATTTTGAGTTTCCAAAGTCAATGAGGAAGGATTCTCATGAAGCTGACCCGCAATTGGTTCAGAAAGTGGGTCCAGTTTCTTATCAAACAGCTCAGGCTCTTTCCCCTCCAAATATTGACCCTCAGTATAGCTAATGAGCTCAGTGCTCTTATGCTCTTTCTCCTGGCAAAACTCCACAGAGCCAAGACCTCCTTCCAGTTCTAAATGAGCTCTCTCTACAATTGGATCTGGATCCACTTCAAAGACATTGGTGACCGAACAGCCATTCAGATACTCTTCTGTTTCATCAAATACTGTGACTTGATTGCTGGTGATACTGATGTCCCTGACATTGTTTTGATATGAATCACAGACACCATGAGCACCGACTTTGGTCGTGGAAAACCCTTCTAAGTTTCCTATCGACCTATCAGCAGCTAGCACTCCATCAGTGGGTAACGCAACATCCCTCATTTGGACATGCTCCGAATCCCATGATTGCATAGAGCAAAACGGAGCCAAAGATTGGTCAAGGGTACCTTTAACACCTTCAGAAACTACTTGAAGTTCTTCACAGGGTGTGGACAAGTCTGCCACATCCTCTTGTGCCATTTGCCCCACATCTAAAAGGTTGCGCCCATTCTTATGAATTAGTTGTCTCTGCCCATTCACCATATCCAAGATCAATGAACCAACTGAAGTTTCACCTGTTTCTTCAACAAAATCATCCCAGTCATCTGAACCAAAGGCAACAGAGGAGTTCATAACCAGTGGATTCACATCCCTGTCCTTTGTTTCCTGATTCTGAATATACCGCACATTCCTCAAGTGAGAAAGATCCTTCCTGTGCTCATCATCTGAACCGCAGTAATACATCGAATCTTCGTCTTCTGAGCGACAACACATGCTTGATCCTTCTTCGTCCTCCCTCCCCCACTCTCCTCCATCCATATGCAAATCATGTCCAGAACTCAACCCACCAGTGAAACCATGGTCAGAAGCATTTCCAACTCGATCAACCTCAGAACCACCTTCACCAGAATTGTCTGAAACTGTAGTCAACCTCAATCCATGAGGTTTAGTACTCTCAAACCCCTTGCTATCGCATGAATCCACCCCCATAGCACTGTCGCTTAACTTCATCTCATTCTTAAAGACTTCATCTTCACAAAACTCGACAACGCTAGACTCGGGTCTCCTCTCCCCAAAATTCCTCTCAAGCCTCCCTCCCAAGCTAAAACCCTCCAAACCACCGTCATCCCCAAACCCCAAGCTTCTTACAGACCCAAACTCAGACTCGAAACAATCTGTGTAATTCATCGAGCTACATAAGCTGGGCGTCCCCATGACCGAGTTCGCGCTGCAATAGCGCTCGAACTCAGATTCGCCACAGGACGAGTACTGGGACGGCGGCGAAGCGTCGTCGCCGACACCATCGCCATCCGCCTTCGAGTTCCGAGCATCGAACGGATCCGGGGAGGCGACTCCGGAGGATTCCTCGCCACCCCCCTCCCCATTTATCATTGAGAGATTCAAGAAACGAAATCCTCTACACACCTATGCTCCCCCGACACGAAGAAACAAAAAAAAAAAAAAAAAACCAAACCTGCGAATCCGATTGTCCTGCGTCTGACGTGCGACTTACAATTCCACGGACACTGCCCCAACTGGGTAGAAGTTAATCCCGTCGATTAGGGTTTTCGGAACGCGATCTGGGTAAAGTCGGGATCTTTCTTTCAAGAAACTGTGGTTTGCGGGTGGGTTCACCAAAAATGGCGGCAAGGGGTCAACGAGGGACGAAGACAAATAGGATTTGTCGATCCTCTAAAAGCTGCTAAGAGCCGCACGAATTACAATCATACATAAGCGAGAACAAGTCAACATCCCTCTAAATTCAAATACTATGCTACAGTTCAATATCTCCTCCGCTGTCTCTTCTTCGTCCCTCTCGCTTGTGAATCAGCCACCGTTTTTTATCACCTGCTCTCGATTTCAGACGGGCAAATGCTGCAGATGAGGTTTTATGGTATGAAGGTGTCCAAGCTAACAAATTTAGCACCGACCACCTTTGCACTATGTTTCTTACATCATCATAAGAACCCATTTTCTCGCTTTTTATGTTGAAGTACTTATGATAAAAGTATTTTTATGGGAAAAACTTTTTTTAATCGAAAGACCCGGGAATTAATCAGAAAATAAATCCGTGCAAAGAGTGATGGAAAATGAATTGGGCCCTTGATCTGACGACGCTAGCTAGGAGAGTACACAGAAAATTAATTACATGCAGACTTCTCCACAAGTTCAAGTATGGTAGATAACTGGTAGTCACGAATTGTTGCTAAAACAGAAAATAAGGGAATCAAGAGCCACTGTTGAGGCAATCTTCAACTTGGGCACTCATCTCATTGGACAGAAATCTCATGCACATCGGTGCAATTATGTTCTTCATAGTGAGTATAGCGCTAGGGAACATCCACAACCCATCTCCAAACATCAGTGCCGACCCAACAAAAGGTGCCAGCGCCTCAGCTTGGGTCTTGTTCTTCCTCCTCCAGAGGTAGAAGATCAAGTATCCAACGCACATGTCAATGCTGAGGTAAGCTCCAACGTTGAACGGCACGGCGAACGCCATGGGTATCGGTATCAAACTCTTCCACTTCTTCGGCACCAGGTCCCTGAGCAAGCTGACGAGAACGGCCGCGAAAAAGAATGCCAGAGAAAGACTGAGGCAATGCTTTGGCAGTGCCGATAACCCATTTGCTGCACGCATGGCGGCATCTCTATCATCGCTGGCCCAGGAAGCTGCGAAGATGGAATCAGGTGTTCCAAACCCATTTGGGTGGCTGTTCTTGAAGTGCAAGAAGATGAAAGGAGCGACTAAACAGCCCACTAAAGTACCAACCAGTTGGCTCAATAGGAGGGACTTGGGGGAGGAAAGTGTCATGTACCCTACTTTGAAGGACTCGGTCATATTGGAAGCTACCTCCACGAAATGCATGAGTATCCCACAAGTGGCAAGCGCGACTAGGACGCTGCCACTAGAATTTCCGGCCCACGAACCAAAGATTAAGATGGTCGGGCTCCTTATAAAAGCTGATATCGACATGTCGGTTAAGCCGGTCACGGAGGCTCTGCAGAATCCTAACAAGGGGGATATCAGGTACAGGGTCAACACTTGGTACCATTCGAGACGGGGGAAGATGAATGGGAAAACTACTACGGATATAATAGCTATCGATACGTAGCCGCCAACTGCCACTCTCTTTGGAATCTGGTCCTTGAGGAAGGTTTTGGTTCTAACCTCTTCGTCATAAGAGACGGGGGTTTTCCCATGGAAGGGGTTCTCGACAGGCAAAGCAGAAGAATTCGCGTCGTTCTTATACTTGATCAACTCTATAACAATGATCTTTATCAGATTATATATTCCGTCACCAATTATGATGGAGAGGCCAATGAAGACCTGCAAGACATAATCAAAATTTAAACCATCAAAGGAGGGAGACAAAATCAAGATTTCGCAGATCACTTGGTTATTTTGCTTTCCAAGCACATACGAACAAGCAACTGGAAATTGAACTATTGGTCAGGGACATCACATTATAAGCTTGAGGCCCGCCAAGCATTGTGGAAGCATCTTCTGCAGGATACCAGTCACCACTTTTGGTCTCTATGTAAGGCCCCAATATGCCCGATGAGAGGATTGCTCCGAGCAATTGTGAATAGGTTATTACGAACGGACACATCATTCCAATGCCAATATATGCTGAATAGAAGTCGAAATAGAAGCTGTTTTGGTCACCAGAAATGAGGAAAAGCTCGCAGTTAGGAACTTGCCAGTGTTGCAGGCATATATTAGTCATCAGTTAACAACTCTGTCATTTCCACAAAAACTCTCATGTCGACCAAAGCATGCATGGTTCAACCAATGTACTTGTTTGTATTCAGTAGCAATAGTATAGACTTTCATGTTTTTGTTTCTCTGTCCCCCTTTACTTTAGAAAGAGAATGCTCCTTTTTAGGTTTTGGTACAAACTACTTGAATGATGAAAACTTGCGAACCCGTTACCTCCTTTGAAATGCTTTGAGTCCAAAAGTGGGGAAATTTGTGAATCCGCACGAGTCACCTCCACTGTATAACCATTGGAATATGCTCCAAAGAAAGCTAATTGTGAAGAATCTATTCAGTTTTCTGGTCTGCTTCCTGTTGGCGGGTTGAGAAACATTGTGTTAGTAGTTATTACTCGTGCACTCTTTTGGAAAGCCACAAGAAGAAAAGGATTTTATTGATGAGGAAGAATGGAAAGGAAGAGAGAAAGAACCTGCCATTCGATTTGCCACTCCGAGGAGCGTGGAAGCTGTTTATGAAATTAGCTAATGCAGATCCGGTTGGGAATGTCAACTCCTTGTCCATGATCAGAAACTGGGTACCAAAAACTCAAAAAGTAAGCAAATTTTCATACTGACAACGTCAACGCACGGCGAGTCTTTTATGTAAGTGGGATAACAGTGTCCCGCATTATTAAAACGAAAAACAGAGAAACATCACCCCCCAAATTTTATTCTCAATAAGTAATCTCAATCTGAGAAGCATCTCTACCTCTCCTATTCCCAGATTTTTATCTTTTACTAGTTGCCATTTCTAAAGAAAAATCAACACTGTGAAGACTTCTACGCCACCTCTAGAATTCTCTGAAGAAAAATCAGCCAAGGCAAAGTAATGTTAAGTTTAGGAAAGTGTTTTCATCAGAAGAGTATGGGACTTCCTTTACCGACTCAACACCGGTGTAAAAAGGCAAGACCTATTCCCATTTGCATCAAGCGAGAGTGAAGCCGACCCTTGGCGGGAGTATTGTGAGAGAGTAGGTCTTCAACTGTTGAGTCCTCCACCGTGTGTCTACTTGGAAGTCTCCATATAAAATAGTGTGCAAGTGTGTAAGGGGTGTTTGAGTATTCTTATATATTTAAGAGATTGCTAATTTTAATTAGGACATCCACTTGATTCTCAAATCTCAATACATACTGTAAAATTCAGTATGTATGAGCTCGAACTATGTAATCGATGAAAATGTTTGGAGCGTTTTAACTGGCAATCTGAGCATGTATGCTAACCTTTCGAAGGGGCAATATAGTGAATAGGCCGGCAGAACTAGAGAGCAAAAGAAACAGAGCCATCCACCCAAAGCCCGGATTCTTGATGTCATCAGCCTTGACAGGTCCAGGCAATTGCCTCGCGACAGCGTCACTCATGGCAATAAGATAGCTTGCAAAGCCTCCTGTTTACCGGAGTAAACTAAAGTAACTACGCAACCTCCTCAATTCTCAAGGCTATTGAAAGAGAAAATCCAGACAGATTTTCAATGACAGGATTATTGCTGCTAATAGTGAGCTCACCATTATAAGCAATGCTGATGATGGCGTTGACACATACTTGAATGACGGCATTCTCTTGCCTCGTGAATGGCTGACCCGTAAAGCCCGCTGCGCTCAATAACTTTGTCCATGTCGATATGAACAGGAAACCGAAGAATCCAGCAAAGAGGTTCACTGGAGGGATTACCCCGAGCATCAGGTCCATCTTTATGACGAAAATGGTTAAAAAAGATCCCATTGCGCAACTCACAACTAAAGCTCTCAAGGTCAGTTGGCTTTGCCATGGCAGGATCTTCTTGTCTTTGAATAAGAACTCTATGGAATGCAATTCGTGCGGTTTCTCTTCATTCCTCGTCTCTTCCTTCAGCTCACTGTAATTCAGAGGCCAATTGTTTTGGTTGCAGTCGATCTTCTCACCATCCTCGGTCACCTTCATCGTCTGAAGTACAGATCAAGGCAAATAATCACAAGAGGCCTTTGTTTTACAGAGAGAGAGTTTTCTGAATAGAACAAGAACAAGAGAGGTTTTGTGGTTAGGTGACGTTGAATCTCTGGTGTTCCTTGGACAGTGGAAAAAGAAGAAGAAAACTGTATGTTGTCACAATTTGTTAAAAGCTGTTTCTTTGGTTATGTGAAGACAGCGTGCGATGAGAACGCAACGCATGGCTCCCAAGCCGTTAAAACATCTGACGGCCCAAAATAACAGGGCAAGAAACAAATCTGATGTTTTCGTACGTTTATTGTTTTCCTGTTGGGATTGCTTCTAGTGAAGATTCCACGAGAAATAGCAAAATTCGAGTAACTGCACAGCTATAAATAGATCTGAACTTGAATTCTGTTGAACTCGACTGCGGTTTTGCCTTTGCTGCATTGCATATGCACTTGACCCATCAACCCATGTTCTTGGTTCAGATCAAGAGATTTTATTTCGCTGAACATAATTCTCGAACAGTAGTCAGATCTTCTCTTTGAAAGAATGAAATTGAGATGGCTCACATTGTCGGAATCCGGGTTCGATAGACCGGTTGTATCCCAAATTTAATTCAAGCAAGACTTGGACAACTAGTCTCACAATGATATGAAATCCCAAACCTGCATCAATTCGTTGCTCTTGTATATGCAGAATTATATGTTTCTAACATGTGAATTCTCAAAAAAGTAAAAAAAAAAACTATGATAATCATTTCAATTCATATTGCAATCACAGGGTTAATATTAAGAAAAGACCCAATCTAGTACAAAGTGCCAACTTTACCCCAAATTCTCATGGATTTCCATGTGGGCTATATTGTCATATGTCACCTAGTTCAGAAAATTTGTTGTAAAGATTGACAGAAGTTAACGTAGGGTAAGGGTAAATGACAAATATGTCAGGAGTATACCGGTTTTTGGATTTTGGCAATCCCAAATTAGCTTGGGGTAAATTTGTCACTTGCACGCCAGTTTAGTACTTTTCGTGACCAAAAAGTAATTTAAGGTAAGTTTATGAGAAATGTACTAGTTTGGGATTTTTCTAGATATTAACCTTTTTTAGTCAACGTTAAGTGGGACCTCCTATGTAATAATCATATGACTGCTCAAAGAAAGAAGCATGTTTATACTAACCCATTCATACGAGCTTTATCATTCTATTTGCATAAGAATAAGGCCGCAAATTATATATCATAATTACGCGTATTTTTGAATATAAGCATAAACGAATTTAATGAATCACTTAGTAATATGAATATTAATCAAAGAAACCACCAATATATGAAATGACTTTAGAGGAAACAAACTAGATATTTGGATCTAAAGAATTATAGCTAAATGAATTCAAAAACCCATGAGTACAAAGAAATAGTGAATATTTTAAATGGTCAAAATATTACTAGAAACGTAATTAGTCGCAACTCTTTTTATCAATGAATTATTAGAGTTAAGTCTTATGATTAGGCAATTTAAGAATTTGTGATAGAGTCGAATTATGTATTGATGCACAATTCAAAAGAAGTTTCCATAGAACAAATTATGTTAATTAGACTATCTTTAAAACAACCATATTTAGCTTGATACTTCATATATGACCGGTGAATTATATCAGAGGATTATAGGAAAATTATGAACACTAGAGAAATGAAATAAACTTTACCAAATTCAAAAACCATACTTGCATAATGTTTTTGGAGAAAACATGTATTTTAAATTCGTTACACAATTTCCTATATTTGGCGTCGGATAGCTTATCCATTTTGTACATATATAGGAGAATAAAAAAGGGTCAAATATCAAAGAAGCGAATTCATTTTCTTTAAAAAGGGGAAGACATAAATCTCTATCAAATAGCGTTCATCAAATCTAAAAGAACGAGAATTGTTGTTGATAGTTACAAATAACCAATCCCCGTCTCCAATGACAAAAGGGAGTATCTGTTCCAAATACTTACTCATCTTGATTATACATCTCCTATAAATTGTTGCAAAAATGGAAAAGAAGTAAATCAAGAACCACTGTTGAGGCAATTTCCAAGTTGAGCACTCATCTCCTTGGACAGAAACCTCATGCACATCGGCGCAATTATGTTCCTCATCCTGAGAATAGTCCTCGGAAACCACCACAACCCATCCCCAAACAGCAGTGCAGACCCAACAAAGGGCGCCAATGCCTCAGCTCGGGCCTTGTTCTTCTTCCTCCACAGGTAGAAAACCAAGTACCCAACGCACATGTCGATGCTGAGATAAGCTCCAATATTGAATGGCACGGCGAACGCCATTGGGATCGGTATGAAACTCTTCCACTTCTTCGGCACCAAGTCTCTGAGCAAGCTGACGAGAATGGCTGCAAAAAAGAATGCCAGAGAAAGACTGAGGCAATGCTTTGGCAGTATTGAGAACCCATTTGTTGCCCGCATGGCGGCAGCTCTCTGACCACTGGCCCAGTATGCTGGGAACATTGAATCAGGTGTTCCAAACCCATTCGGGTAGTGGTTCTTAAAGGACAAGAAGATGTAAGGAGAGACCAAGCAGCCCACTAATGTCCCAATCAGTTGGCTCAAGAATAGGGATTTGGGGGAGGAAAGTGTCAGGTACGCTAGTTTGAAGCACTCCATCGTATTGGAAGCTACATCCACGAGATGCATGAGTACCCCACAAGAAGCAAGCCCGACTAGGATGCTGCCACTGGACTTTCCGGTCCATGAACCGAAGATTAAGATGGCCGTCCTCCCAAGAACCGATGACATCGACATGTCGGTTAAAGCAGTCACGTAGACTTTGCAGAATCCTAGCAGTGGGGATATTAGGTACAGTGTCAACACGTGGTACCATCTGAGACTAGGGAAGATGAATGGGAGTACTGCTATGGATATAATAGCTACTGTGACATAGCCGCCGATTGCCACTCTCTTTGGAATTTGGTCCTTGAGGAAGGTTTTGGCTCTGACCTCTTCATCATAGGAGAAGGGAGTTTTTCCATGGAAGGGGTTCACAGGAACAGGCAAAGCAGAAGAATTGCCGTTGTTTATATGCTTGAACAACCTAATAACAATTATCTTTGTCAGGTTGTAGACTCCATCACCAATTATGATGGAGAGGCCAAAGAAGACCTGCTTGACATGATCAAAATTTACACCGTCAAATGAGGGAGACAAAATCAAGATTTCTTTATGCTATTCAAACAAGCAAGTAATTGGAAAATGAACTATTGGTCAGAGGCATCACCTTATAAGCTTGTGAGCCGCTGAGAGCTCTCGGAGCAACTTTTGCAGGATACCAGTCATCACTCTTGGTCTCTATGTACGGCCATAATATACCCGATGACAGGATTGCTCCGAGCAATTGTGAATAGGTTATTACAAACGGACACATCATTCCAATGCCAATATATGCTGGATAGAAGTCGAAATAGAAGCTGTTTGGTCACCAGAAATGAGGAAAAAATCTCAATCAGGAACTTGCTGGCGTTGCAGGCATATATTAGTCCTCAATTATCACCTCTTGTATCCAAAGAAACTTCAATAACAACCAAAGCATGTATGGTTCAACCAATGTGTCTGTATCAGTAGCAATAGTACACTCTTTCATCTCTATGTTTCTCTGTCCTCCTTTACTTTAGAAAGAGAGTGTTCCTTTTAGGTCTCAGTACAGAGTGATTATTCGTATGGTGAGTACTTGTGAACCCATACCTCCTTTGAAATGCTTTGAGTCCAAAAGTAGGGAAATTATTGAATCCGCATAAGTCACCTCCACTGTATAACCATTGGAATATACTCCAGAAAAAGCTAATTGTGAAGAATCTATTCAGTTTTTTGGTCTGCCTCCTGTTGGTGGTTTCAAAAACGTTGTGTTAGTAGTTATTTCTCAAGCGCTCTTTTGAAAACCATAAGACTAAAGGATTTTATTGATGAGGAAGAATGAAAAGGAAGAGAGAGAACCTGCCATTCAATTTGCCACTCTGAGGAGCGTGGAAGCAGTTTATAAAATTAGCCGATGCAGATCCCGTTGGGAATGTCAACTTCTTGTCAATGATCATAAACTGTACATGTACCGGAAAACTCAACAAGTAACGCAAAGTTTAATACTGACAATGAATCAACAGATGGGGAGTCTTTTATGAACTTGGGATAACATTCTCTTGCATTATTTTAACGAGGATCGGAGAAACATCACATGCTAATTTTTTCTTAAATAATAATGTCAAACAGTAAATTGCAGTACGTATGAGCTCGAACTTTGCACTCGATGAAAATGATTGAAGCGTTTTAATCCACAATTTGAGCATATATGCTTACTTTTCGAAGAGGCAATAGAGGGAATAGTCCGGCAGAGCAAGTGAGCAAAAGATACAGTGTCATCCACCCGAAGCTGGGATTCTTGATGTCATTAGGATTGACCGGTCCAGGCATTTGCTTGGCAACAATGTCACTCATGGCAAAGAGATAGCTTGCAAAGCCTCCTTTTTATAGGAAGAAACTAGATTAACTATACTACGTTCTCATTTACCGAGGTTTTGAAAAGAGAAAAGCCAGGCAGGTTTCCATTATCAGGATTCTTGCTGCTAGTAGAGAGCTCACCACTATAAGCAATGCCGAGGATGGCATTGACACATACTTGAATGACAACATTCTCTTGCCTTGTGAACGGCTGGGCCATGAAGCCAGCTGCACTCAATAACTTGGTCCATGTCGATATGAACAGGAAACCGAAGAATCCAGCGAAGAGGTTCACTGGAGGGATCATGGCAAACATCAGATCCATCTTTATGACAAAAATGGTTAAGAAAGCTCCCATTGCACAGCTCACAACTAAAGCTCTCAAAGTGAGCTGGCTTTGCCATGGTGGTACCTCCTTGTCTTTGAACAGGAACTCCAGGGAATGCAGTTCGTGTGGTTTCTCTTCATTCCCCACCTCTTCCTGCAGTTCATTATAATTAAGAGGCCAATCGTTATGGTTGAGGTCGATCTTTTCACCATCCTTGGTCACCTTCATTGTCTAAAGTACAGATCAAAGTGAATAACCGCAGTGACCTTTGTGTGTGCAGGGGAAAAAGGAAAAGTTTGCTGAATAGAACAAGAACAAGGTAATCAAGCAAAGTGGTCGTCCAGTCACGTGACATTTGAGTCTTTCATGTTCCTTGAACACTGGAAATGGAAAAAAATGCAAGTTGTTGCAATTTGTTAGAAACTGCTTCTTTGGGTATCTGAAGACAGCCTGTTCTGAGACCATGATGGATAGCTCCCAAGGTTGTTAAAACATCTGACAGCCCAATATTACAAGGCAAGAAACAATCCGTACAGTTTGATTCGTTGATTGTTCTCCTGTTGGGATTGCTTCAAGTGAGCATTCCACAAGAAATAGCAAAATTCAAGTACATGCATCAGATACAAAACGATCTGAACTTGAAATCTGTTAAACCAACTGTGGTTTTGCCTTCTGCTGCATTGAACGCGCACTTGACACCTCAACATGAATCACCTGCCCACGTTCTAGGCTCGAACGAGGAGACTATTTCCCAGACCATAATTCTTGAACAATAGACAGATCTTCTCTTTCGTGGAATGGGTTTGAGACGGTTTCCCATTCTCCAGCCCCGTGTTCGGTAAACTCTGCTATATCCCGAAATGATTCAAGCTCGACCTGGATAACTTTTCTCATAATGATATGAAATCCTGAATCTACATCAGTTCGTAGCTACTGTATATACAGAACAGCATGTTCTGAATAAATGAATTCTCAACCCCATAAAATAAAAACAAAAAATACTACGACAAATCATTTTAGTTTGTGTTACAATAACCATCATTACATTATGTTCATAGAAAAAACTTATCTTTAATATCCTTTGCAATCCCCATAGTTTATAAATAGATATGACTGATTGCGTATAGTCAAAATTGATATGATGATTAAACGCACGATTTTTTTTTTTGGTCGAAAAACGCACGATTATAGATAACTCTAATGATATATTGTTTTTATGTATTTATAAGAAAATTTACTATTCAAAAAAGCACGTAAAAGAAAATTAAGGGCCTGTTACTTTTAATTTTAAATAATTCAGATACGGCGACATAAAAATTGAAGGCTACCATAAGTTCTGAATGAACTTGTGAAGGAGCGTCAGTATCATACAGATTTCGTTGTGTCTTGAAGAAGTTCTCCCAATAAAATATATACTTTAGTCAGTTCATATTTACAAATAAAAAGCATTATAAAATGATAACGATGAATTCCAAATCAACCAGAAAATTAAGATAAGTAAATACATTGATATCTATTCAGTTGAGCTGCGTTTTCTGGTGATAACTAAGACTTCATGTTGTCTATTTCATCACAGAAGTGGTTTCTAAAAAGAAATAATAATGATAAGATAAATGGGCAATGCGTGGACTCATTGAAAAAAAAAACTACTCTCTATGTCAGAATATTCTAGAAAGTTTTATGTATTTCACTTGAAATAAAAAGTTAAGAGTAGGAGAATGTTGCTCGCATTGTGATTCTGGGATGCCGAATGTTCTTCTACCAGCTTGGGGGTTAGGAACATGCATCACAGTTTCAAGACAGGCTGTCTTTAGCCGCCCACACAAAACATATTTTTAACCACTTTTAACTACTCAACAAATTTTTCCTTTTCCAACGTCCAAGGAACGTGATAGATTCAACATGTCCAAACTATACAGGACAACCTCAAAGCTTAAGTTACCCTGCTTTTGTTCACTTCAAATAATCTCTTTTTCTCGACACAGAAAGGCTTTCGCAAACGCTCCTTCTCAAGCTATACCGGGATAAGCATGACCGAGGATGGTGAAAAGATCCACATGGACCGTCGGGATCAACCTCTCGATCACAAGAAGTTGGCACCAGAGACATCAGCTAACAATGACGAGAAGCCGTGGGAATTGCATTCCCTGGAGTTCATGCTCGGAGGGAAGGAGATCCCACCATGGCATAGACAGCTCACATTGAGAGCTCTAGTCGTAAGCTGTGCAATGGGGGCTTTCTTAACCATTTATATAATTAAGATGGACCTGATGTTAAATTTTATCCCTCCCGTGAATCTCTTTGCCGGAGCCTTTGGTTTCATCTTCATATCGACATGGACAAAGCTATTGAATGCGACCGGCTTGCTGAGTCAGCCGTTCACAAGGCAAGAGAATACCATCATTCATACGTGCGTCGATTCCATCATCAACATTGCTTGGAGTGGTGAGTTCTCTTCTAGCAGCAAGAAAATTTTTATTTTTGATGGTACGTCCTGGCTTGCTTTTTCGGTTGTATCGGAAAATCAGATGGTGTTAAATCCCTGGATTCAACTCTCGTAAACAGGAGGCTTTTCAAGCTATCTTTTGGCCATGAGTGAAACTGTCGCAAAGCAAATTCCAGGACCGGTCGATTCATATGATATCAAGAATCCCAGCCTGGGGTGGATGATACTGTTTCTCTTTCTCGCTAGTTCCGCCGGTCTATTTTCTATATTGCCTCTTCGAAAGGTAAGCATTATATGCACAACCGCTGATTAAAAGGTTTAAAGTCATTAGTCATAGCAATAAATTAGTGTGCTGCTTCTTAATATTCCTTATGAATGATCCATCATCCAGCTATTGTCGATATGAATGATTTGGTGACTTCTTAAGCTTCTGGTGCCCAGTTCATGCTCATTGACAAGAAGTTGACATACCCAACTGGATATGCAACAGGTAATGTAATCAATAGCTTCCACGCTCCTCAGAGAGGCAAATTGAATGGCAGGTACTTCTTTTATTTTCATTTTCATTCTTCCTCTTGACTACACCTTTTTGGTGAGGTTTCTCGGACGACTGCACAAGTAACAATTATCAACATTATGTTTCATCAATCTACCAACAGAAAACAAGGGACAACTCTGAGTAAATTCTTCACAATCAGCTTTTTTGGGAGCATATATCAATGGTTGTTCAGTGGAGGTAGCTCTTGCGGGTTCCATTACTTCCCCACCTTTGGACTTGAAGCATTCCAAAGGAGGTATTGTCTGTAAATGTTCGCAATTTGAGCAACTGATCTTCAGGAAAACTTTGAAAAGTTACTATCTTCACAAAGTAAAGACAGAAAAGATGGAAACATCAACACTAGATTAACAACTGCATTGGCCAAACCATACATGTTTTGGTTGAAATTACTGTCTTCAAGCAATCGGGAGAGATGATACTTGTGGCCTGAATATCTGCCTATGGTACTAACGAGTTCTAATTTAAAGTTCTTTCTCTCACTTCCTGCTGCTATCACAGCTTCAATTTCGCCTTCCATTTATCATATATTGGTATTGGAATGATGTGTCCCTTGGTGGTAACCTATTCCCAATTGCTTGGAGCAATTCTCTCATCGGGTATATTGTGGCCTTACATAGACACCAAGAAGGGTGACTGGTATCCCGTAGATGCCACCACCAGAAGGCTCAGCGGCCCACGAGCTTATCAGGTGATGTCTCTGACCAATTGCTCATTCGCATGTACTTGAGTATCCCTGTTTACTCAAGAAGCACAGGTAACCAAGTAATTTGTCTGGGTTTTGTTCCCCCCACCACCCCTCCCCCCTCTCATTAGATGGTCTAGAATTTGATTTTGTCACACAGGTCTTCCTTGGCCTTGCCATCATAACTGGTGACGGGGTCTACAACATAATAAAGTTCATCGTTATTGGGTTGTTCAAGCATAAGAAAATTGGCAATGCCGCTGGTTTGCCTTTTGCCGAGAGTCCATTCCAGGAGAAATCACCCGTCTCCTACGATGAAGAAGTCAGAACCAAGACCTTCCTCGAGGACCAAATCCCGAACAGAGCGGTGGTCAGCGGCTACATTGCAATCGTGGTCATATCCACCGTGGTTTTCCCATTCATCTTCCCTCCTCTCAAGTGGTACTACATCTTGATCATATACCTGATCTCCCCAATCCTGGCGTTCTGTAAGGCGTACTCCACTGGCTTAACCGACATGTCCATAACGTCGAACCTGGGGAAGCTGGCCATCTTCATCTTCGCTTCGTGGGCTGGGAAGGCGCGGGGCAGCATCCTAGTAGGGCTCGTGGCTTCCGGGGTCATCATGAATTCGGTGGACGTGGCTTCTGATGTGATGGAGAACTTCAAAGTGGGGTACATGACACTTTCCTCCCCCAAATCCGTCTTGCTGAGCAAACTGATTGGGCTTCTGATGGGGTGTGTAATCTCTCCGTCCATCTTCTTGTACCTCAGGAGCCACAACCCTGGGTTTGGGACGCCTGATTCCCGGTTCTCAGCTGCTTGGTCCAGCAGTTTCAGAGAAGCTTCCATGCATGCAACGAGTGGGTTCTCCACACTGCCGAAGCACTGCCTCGAACTCTCTCTGGCCTTCTTTCTCGCAGCCATTCTCGTAAACCTACTCAGAGATTCGATGCCAAAGAAGTGGAGGAACATGATACCGATCCCCGTGGCATTCGCCATACCGTTCTACGTCGGAGCTTATATCACCATGGACATGTCTGTTGGGTACTTGATCGTCAGCGTGTGGAGGAGGAAGAACAGGGCGCAAGCAAAGATGTTGGCACCTTTTGTTGGGTCTGCTCTTGTATTTGGAGATGGATTGTGGTGGTTCCCCGTCTCTGTGCTGAATTTGAAGAAGATAACCGCACCAATGTGCATGAGATTTTGGTCCCAGCAGATGGCTACTCAAGTTGAGAGTTGCCTCAACAGTGGCTCTTGATTTTTTTTTTTCTCTTATTTTCTTTTTATAGCAATTATTTGTGACTGCCAGTTTTTTCCCCCTTGCATTATATTATTTTCTTTTCTTTTCTTTTCTTTTCACTTTTTCCATTTCTCAATTTGTTTGAATATGAATATCCAGAAACAAATCCCTGACTTAAGTCAAGTCCAGCCGTATGATCTAGGAAAAAATAAAAAAAAAATCAATTTTTGTAGGGGATCCGGATAATGGATTCCCTAACTTATGTTAAGAACAACTTAAGTTAGATCTCAGCCGTTCGATATCAGATGATTGGGTGACATAACCTTTTTTTTTAATTTTGTGATTTTTTTCCCAACCATCCGATTCAAATCGGACAACTAGAATCTGGCCATGATTTAAGTCGCCCTTCGGGTCAGAGAATCTAATGTTGAACTTTGAATATCCTAGCTGCTTGTAATTAATTTTTTTCTTCTTCATATCCTAATGTTAAACTTTGAGAATCAATTCCGATGTCATCTAGGCCCCGACCATAATTCTTGAATGGCAATAACATTAAGTCCAAGTCTCAAGAGTGTAAACCTGTTCGACATATAATCTTGATGTTGGGACTTTCGAATTATTAAAATTCTAAAAAAAAAAAATTCGATGAGTATGCGGAAAACATACCCGGAGATCACTTATTACACCATACGTCACAAAGACGGACATACCTTAAATGCCTCTTTATAACCCTCTAAGAATTCATTGCAAGAATTGCATGATGAGAGAGGAAGATTGAGAAGAAATCACTATTAGCTCATTGTATATATTTTATAAAAGTGGTTTTTTTTCCTAGTCTAATAAGTACTCCTTTGCAGCTAATAGAAATAGGTGGAGCTATGGGCTTGGTTCATTTTGGGTGGCCTTTGGAGCATAACTTACTTGGGTGACCCATTATTTCTATTACTCGACAAACCCGTTTAAATCTCAAATTCAGTTCGCAGAATTCTTGTCATGCCATGTAATAACGCACAATCAAGAATTTTCTAATTTTAATCAAGCCCTTAAAATTTACATTGATATGTGATATGAATTAAGAATTCCCCCTTTACTTTATCTTTCATGTCGAATAGGAAAACTCTAATATCTAATGAAGTTCATGTTGGAGCTTTAGTAAATCGAATGAGAGTTGACAATATAAGATATATTGGTAATTCAATCTGATAAAATGTCTCGGTGACAAACTTCAATTTAGGTTGGTCATTTCCTAATAGGGTTATTACTTTAAAAAGCAAGTTATGTAAATAAAGTAGTTAAAACTTGGGAAGTGCCAGTACATGTGGTAACTTTATAAAAGTACGGATGGATAACCGGATTTGGATCTGCTAACGTAGGGGGTTCTACGTCAAGGTAACGTGTTTTTAATCTCAGTCGTCCGAAGAGAGAAGCCAAAACGTGGAGAGAGAGAGGGTTGAATAGCCTTTTCCATACCTACGTAGAACCCCCTAGGGGGTTCTACGTAGGTATGGAAAACACGTTACCTTGACGACTGAGATTAAAAACACGTTACCTTGACGTAGAACCCCCTACGTTAGCAGATCCAAATCCCCGATAACCTACCATTTCCACACTTGAGAAACGAAGGTTGGGGGCGGCTACAGGCAGGCAGAGATTTTATCTGCTGTGCTCCCAAAAGTAGCTCTTGATTCAAATCCCTTCTTGACACCCATAAGCGGAGCGAGGAGAATCTTGGAGCGTCAGCCATGGCAGAGAGCCTTGTTCTCCGTCAGCTGCCCCCCGCCTCTCTCTCCCCGTTTTCCCGTCGGAGTTTGGCGCGGATCGCCGGTCTCCGGCCTGCGGTTTCAGCCGGAAGAGCCCATGACAATGCTGCTCGTGCGAGGAGTGTCGGGTTTAATTCTGGGCATGCTGATGTCGGCACGAATTCTTCTCCGAAGATCGGATCATTTAACGAGGTAATTCACAGCCACTGGGTTCTGTTTTAGATCGCTTTTTTTTTGCTTATTTATTTATTTTTTAAAGGTTGGGGTTGATGGGGTTGGTGGTTTGTTGCTTTCTTGATTCTGCAGTTGATTGAGTCTTTGATTAGTCGTGTGGATTTATCTGAGGCTGACGCCGAGGCGTCTCTAGACTTTCTTTTGAACGACGCTAGTGAGGCACTTATCAGTGCTTTTCTTGTGCTGTTGAGAGCCAAGGGAGAGACCTTTGAAGAGGTAAGGTTTCCTAGACCATTTGGGGATCACTGCATTGTTTGCGAATATATAATGGATAAAGAGATCCCATATCATTTAGACAGGTTGTAGGCTTCGCAAGGGCGATGATCAAATATGCTAAGAAGGTGGAAGGATTAGTTGATGTGGTAGATATTGTGGGAACAGGCGGTGATGGTGCCGACACCGTCAACATATCAACCGGTGCTTCTATACTTGCTGCAGCTTGTGGTGCCAAAGTTGCGAAGGTGACATAGATCTGAACATAAATTTCACGAGTGACATTGATTGCAAACTAGCTAGATATCATTGGCAAATTCATTGCGATACAGCAAGGGAACCGTTCAAGCTCTTCGGCATGCGGGAGTGGTGATGTATTGGAAGCTCTTGGAGTTGCCATCGACTTAGAACCTGAGGTTAGTGCATTGTAGTCAAGATGTTAATGGCTAGATTTGTCAAGCAAGGAGTATGGTTCTTCTTTGAGGTATTTATATCAGATAGAAAATTAAGTTTTAATTAAGTGGTTTGAGTTCCATGATTCTAAAGGTTTAGCACTAAAATGGTAGGTGCATGCACATGGTCGTCCTCATACAACTCTTTTTGTTGTATCAGGGGATCAAGAGATGTGTGGATGAAGCAGGAATTGGTTTTATGATGGCTCCGAAATATCATCCGGCAATGAAGATTGTCAGTCCTGTGAGGAAGAAGCTGAAAGTGAAAACAGTATTCAATATATTAGGACCTATGTTGAATCCAGCACGGGTACCTTTTGCTGTTGTTGGTGTCTACAAAGCTGACCTAGTAAGTGCCCCTAATTAGGTGTCTATTTATTAGCCATTTAGCAAAGTTCAGAAATCGTGCTTCCAATCAAGATCACACGTAATTGACTTGTTTTCTTAATTCTTAATCAAAGAACCTGGCATGTCTTCTTGATTTTCTTTAGCACCTTCTGTGTAGCCTACACGTAGTCATATTCTTTGTGCACAGTAAAATCATTTGCTTGGTTTTAGCTATGGTACTGTAAGAGTTAGGATATATATGCTTATCAGTTCATCCTGTTTTGATTAATTATAATCTGGGGCTTTGAAAAAGGGGAAGTATGCTGGTGAAATTCAATCACACTCTTATGTTTTCTAAAGGTGCTAACAGTTTCTCTGTCCTCATTGGACAATCTGATGCATTTGATTATCTATAATTCTAGTTAGGAAAAAAATCACATTTTTTTTCTCATGCATATTTTTAGGTTCTTAAAATGGCAAAAGCACTGCAACGATTTGGCATGAAGAGAGCGCTTGTTGTTCACTCAGAGGGTCTGGATGAAATCAGTCCTCTCGGTAAGTTAATCCTCACTTTTCTTGTTCAGTACTGTCAATTTATCTGCAAGGTATCTAAAGATTCAGCAACAAGACCCACACTCCTTTGCCTTTCCTTTTGTGTGTTTGATCTGCTCCTTTTAAGTTCTATCTCACAGCGGTCATATTCATGATCAGGGGCTGGAGTAGTTCTTAACGTTACTCCAGAGAAGATTGACAAATTTTCCTTTGATCCACGTAAGAATCTTCCTTTCATCTTCTCTCAAATTGTTGACGAGCGAAAATATGAGATTATAGCTTAGCGGTGTTGATGGTGAAAATAGGGATTAGGCAGCACGATTATTAACAATGATGCTTTTCCTGCTTATCGATGCTTATCACTATTTGCATGAACTTTACTATCGGTTTGCTTTGGATGGAGTTTCTGTTGGCCAGTGGACTTTGGCATTCCTCGATGTACTTTAGATGGCTTGAGGGGTGGCGGCCCCGCTTATAATGCGGAAGTCTTGAAGCGCATATTGGCAGGGGAAAAGGGACCAGTTGCAGATGCATTTGTGAGTATACCTGAAATCTCGAGGCTTAGTCACTAGCTTAGTGCATTTACTTTAGCCTCTGTTGGCTTACCATGTTGATTTGGATTGGCTTAACCGTATATCCCACTAGTTGTACTTGATGACTGGACTAGCTACTTGAAAAAATACCTTGGTAGAAGCTGTTACTCTTTAAACGTCAGGCATGTAATTTAATAGCTACAGTTCAATTTGCAGAAAATAAGGTGATGATGCATGAAAAATAAAATGTGCATGTTTTTGGTCTCTCTTTGCTTAAAAACTTAAGTCTGGCGAAACAATATGCAGATACTAAATGCAGCAGCTGCTCTCTTAGTCGTGGGCCAAGTACGTACATTGGCCGATGGAGTAAGTTTGGCTCGTGAAACTCAGCAATCTGGAAGATCTTTGGAGACCCTGAACAAGTGGATAATCATCTCCAACGTGAGTTGCAACTAATGTCATTCTTGCCTTACATTCAGTAAAACTTTTGTGAACCTTATTTGCCTATGACTGGTTGCAGAAGGCAAAGGAAGAGTTTTGGAGACCCTGAACAAGCAGATAATCATCTCTGTTCGTGCATGAGGCTCGAGTGTCGTGGATCCAATGTTATAGGTTGATCAGAGGAGTCAAAGTGACAATATAAGCAGGCTAAACAAGCGCAGGGATTCCTAGTTCATTTTGGTGTGCAAAGGACAAAATAGAGATAGTTCTTTTTCTTCAAGATGACCTTACAGGTATGTCGATCTTTAAGAAAGTAAACATTGATTTCCTTTCTCAGTTATATGCTGAAATTTCAAGGGAATGCAGACTGCTATATTCGTGTTTTTTCCAGGTAGAAAGAGTAATTGCTCAATAATATATTTTGTTAATAATCGTGCTGCTCTAATCAACAAGAAGGTCCTCACTCTTTTGATGTCCATTGTGCATATATTTGACCATTGATCCCTCCTCAGTCATTGTTTTCTTCGGCAATTGTTTGTTTCGTAACGATTGACGTTGCAGTCATGCGGTATGGACATATCACGACACTGAATGAACATATATCTGGTCATTATGATGAATCTTCAAAGCAAAGTGCTAAATGTGCCTCATAATTGCACAATTATTTGAGCACCTGCACGTGAACATAGCAAGACCATATCCACCTAGCTTAATGTCTTCATTTGTAAGAATAAAAGATATTGACACTTAAGAATTGATCCATAAATTCTTACCTTTCGTATGTGGTTCGAGGAAATGCTTTACTATGCTTGTTTTATGAGCAAACAATCAATAGTCTACACTCGTTTTAGAGAAAATAACCGCTCAATGGGAGAGCCAAGAGATACATGGGCACAAGAATATTGGGAGCAGAGGATATGGAGATAGCTGTCAAGAATTGTAGCTTTATTTTTCTTGGACATGTCTTTTAGATTCATGTCGTCGATTAAATTCGCACGTGTATTTCTATCTTGCGTGTTGCGTCGTTAATCACATTCCAGTGTATTTCTTTACATTTTCAAGCTGCGCCGTCGACTAAATTTCATCGAAGCTTATTGACATCTGGTTACCGCATCAAGTTCGTAACTTCTAGGCCTTATAGTCATTTAAATTTCGATACGGTTCGAGTCTATACTGTATAATTTAGTTTGAGTTCAAGGTTTTGATTCATTTTCTTATGATGTTTTCTATCTGAAGTTGGCACACGACCCTGGTTTCCTTAAATAAAAACTGAAGAATGACTTTTGCTGAAAAAATATTTTGTTGCGGGAGAAATTTGGGCAAAACATGGTGATATGTAAGAGGTTCCTCTTTAGTTGAATTATATTCTTAATGAAGTATATTACAAATTAGTAACGTGTTTAGAGGACCTTAGAAGATACCAGTTGTTACAGATTATACAAATGTTGATCTATCTTGTTGAACCATTGTTCAACATATTAAACCCTAAAAATCTAGTTAGTTTAGCGGATGTTAAGGAAATAGATCATGCTCTTGATGCAAAAGGAAAGAGGGGTAGAATTATTATTGCTAGTCATGAGTGTTAATGAACAAAACTTTGAATGAATATTTTTAGAGTTGGTACAAAGTGTACTTTAGATGTGAAATGAGACCATTTTCTAAAGTTCAAATAGCAAAATATTAGTTGGCGCATCTTAAAAAGTGTGGACATAATGCATCCAACTGATTGTGCTAGCCTTATAAATGCAATCTTCTCGAATTGGAGTTGCCCAGCTAAGTACTTTTATGGTTGCAGTGTCCACTAATTGAGCTTTAAATTTGCATCTTTCGTATGTGGTCCAAGGAAATGCTTTACTATACTTATTTTATTAACAAACAACCAACAGTCTACACTCGTTTTAAAGAAAATAACCGCTCAACGGGAGAGCCAAGAGATACATGGGTGCAAGAATGTTGGGAGCAGAGGAATATGGAGATAGTTGTCGAGAATTGTAGCTTTATTTTTCTTAGACATGGCTTTTAGATTCACGTCGTCGATTAAATTCGCACATGTATTTTTATCTTGCGCGTTGCGTCGCTGATCACATTCTGGTGTAGTTTCTTTACATTTTCAAGGTGCGCCGTCGATTAAATTTCATCGAAGCTTATTGACATCTGGTTACCATATCAAGTTCGTAACTTCTAGGCCTTGTAGTTGTTTAAATTTCGATTCGGTTTGAGTCCATACTGTATAATTTAGTTTGAGTTGAAGGTTTTGACATTTTCTTATGACATTTCTATCAGAAGTTGGCACAGGACCCTGGTTTCCTTAAATGAAAGCCGAAGAATGACTTTTGCCGAAAAAATATTTCGTTGTGGGGGAAATTTGGGCAAAACATGTTGATATTTACGAGGTTCCTCTTTAGTTGAGGCATCAGGATCATTGCGTTCTTTATTGAGAGGAAACTTTGCTATGAGGAAGAGGTTCTTTGTTTTGTTCATAAGCAGTGCATAATTGTCTGTGGTTAGGGTTGGTCTAGGTGGCACCCTTTAGTTGATGACCAAGGTCTTGGTGTGTTTCTTGGTTAGCATAGTTATTTGGCCTGTGCTTGGCGTCTTCCTTCCACGTGAGTACGTACTCTGATAGGATTCAGGAGTCTCTGTTCAATCAGTCTTGAACGAGATGATTTTAGGCTTGCCGTTAGTAGAGATGAGGAGAGGAGAGGAAAAGAATGAGACGATTGCCATCGAAGTTGAGAAGCTACAGTGGGCCGGGGCTGTGATACCTCCCGACTTTAATTCAGCCGTATTGTCAGATAGGGCGACATCAAATTGTGCTGGTCCAATGCATCTTATTTCTATTCATTGTAAAAGTCAAGATATTTTGGTAAGACTATATAGTAACTGTGAAATACTCTTTCTTACACTTAGTCTGATATTTTTTTACCTAGTACTAAGTGTGAAAATATATAATTGGAGAGCTAAATAGGTGCCTGTAAAGATTCAGACTCAAGACCTCCTGCTCTGATATTATATGAGATTTTGTGGGACTACTGTCAACTATTCTAAATGCTTAAACTGTTAGATGAATGTGTGGATTAATATTTAATTCTCTAACTATAACAATTACGATAGAAAATTTAGACTTATCAGTTTAAGACATGAGTACGTGAGATAATTGATTCGAGACAATACCATAACATTTATCTATATGAGGTCAAACAAGAATGTCTTTTATCCCTTTGCAAAACAAAGACTTTACGAAGAGATTTGTTAAATATGACTTCCAAAAAAAGGGCTAAAATCATTTGACTAAAATCACCAATAAATGTAATTTGACCTAATATTGTTATATCATTATTTATAAGGTTTAATCATTATATTAAAAGCGTTGTTTGATATCGACATTAGTCCAAACTTGATAAGTCAGTATCATTTGCTATGTGTTGAATTATATTCTTAATGAATCATAATAAAAATTAGTAATGTGTTTATAGGATCCTAGAAGATACCAATTGTTACAGATTATACAAATATTGGTCTATCTTGTCGAACCAAAGTCCGACATATTAAACCCTAAAAATCTTGCTAGTTTAGTGGATTTTAAGGAAATAGATCATGCTCTTGATGCGAAAGGGAAGATGGGGATAATTATTATTGCTAGTTGTCATGAACAAAACTTTTTATTGAATGAATATTTTTAGAGTCGGTACAAAGAATACTTCAGATGTGAAATGAGACCGTTTTTTAAAGTTCAAATAGCAAAAAACTAGTTGGCGCATCCTAAGAAAGGTGTACATAATGAATCCAACTGATCGAACTAGCCTTATAAATACAATCTTCTTGAATTGGAGTTACCCAGCTAAGTAATTGCAACATCTATCTACACGTGTTGAACTTCTATGGTCGCAATGTCCACTAATTGAGCTTTAAATTTGCATGTTGATATAATGCAGGTTAATGCTTTCAGCGAACGAAGAGCAATAACTTTGACGCTAGATGATACTAAGACAGCTATGAACAAACTCCATTGGATGGTGAACATTCTAATTGCCACGAAAATTTTGTGCTTCTTATAAACTCCTAATTGCTATCTTCGATGTTTATATTTGGAAACTCCTGCAAGATGACATCCGATGTGATTATTTTCTTATTTGTGACGCACCATTTGACAGTTCAGTCCGGGCGGTCTCGGGCGATTTTCCGGTGGACGGTTTATAATACTCACCCCTAACGTATATATTTCTTTGATCCAGCACGGAATATGTAGGAATTTGCAGGAATTGATTTTAAGACGTCTCCGAAATATCATTTGGCAATGAAAATTGTCAGTCCTGTGAGGAAGAAATTGAAAGTGAAAACATAATTCAATATATTAGGACCTATGTTGAGTCCAACAAGGGTACCTTTTGCTGTTGAATCACACATATCTTTGATCGTGCATATCTTGATTGAAATATTATCTTAAAATAGTTATCTAATAAAAAATATAATTTAAATATACATAAATTTTTTAGTTCTATCTTTCGTACCTCTCAAGATTGCATTAAAAAGTACACAAAAATTTCTCAGTTTTTTTTTTTTGTATCTCTCAAAATTACATGGACATTGCTCCTAGATTATACGTATATATTTCTTTGATCCTGCACTGAATATGTAGGAATTTGCAGGAATTGATTTTATGATGGCTCGAAAATATCATTCTGCAATGAAGATTGTTAGTCGTGTGAGGAAGAAGCTAAAAGTGAAAATAGTATTCAATATATTGGGACCTATGTTGAATCCAACAGGGGTACCTTTTGCTGTTGTTGGTGTCTACAAAGCTAACCAAGTAACTAGTAAGTGTCCCGCATTGGGTGTCTATATATTAGCCATTTGGCAAAGTTCAGAAATTATGCTACCAATCAAGAATACACGTAATTGATTCTTAATCAAAGAACCTGGCATGTATCCTTGATTTTTTTTTTTTTTTTGCACCTTATCTGTAGCCTCACACTGTCATATTCTTTCTGCACAGTAAAATCATTTGCTTAGTTTAAGCTATGGTACTGTGAGAGTTGGGGTATATATGCTTATCAGTTCATTTTGTTTTGATTAATTATAATCTGGGGCTTTGAAAAAGGGAAGTATGCTGGTGAAATTTAATCACTCTTATGTTTTTCAAAGGTGCTAACAGTTTCTCTATCCTCATTGGACAATCTGATGTGTTTGATTATCAAATATTCTAGTTGGGAAAAAAATTCTCATGCATATTTTGAAGTTCTTAAAATGGCAAAAGCACAACTCTCCTGTCGAGCGGTTATTTTCCTTAAAATGAGTGTAAGTTATGGGTTATTTGTTTATAAAACAAGCATATTGGAGACAATCTATAAGTGTGAATATCTTTTATTCTTACAAATGAAAACATTCGCACTTAGCACTTTGCTTTGAAGATTTATATCATGACTGGATATCTGTTCATCCAGTGTCATGAGGTGTCCACATACCGCACTAAATTTATTAGCCTCTACATATTCCAGACAAGATTCTTCAGGCTCTCTTACCAAAAAAAAAAAAAAAGACAAGATTCTTCAGGCTCAATTTATGCAGGTGATCTATTGTGAGCCTCTCTCCCCCTCGTCTTTTCCTCTGGGACTCTTCTGCACTCCCCCGCTACCTTTCACTAGCGATACACTCATATTAAGGTCGGAAGATATTGTTAGGAAAAAATATCACTCGGAAAGAACAATGGAGTCAAATTTTAATTTTAAGAAATTATTTTCCCCACAAAATGGTTATTGACAATAAATTCTCGAATAAGATTACCGTATAGCAGTTTTGAACTCTCAAAAGAAAATATTAATCTTTCGTGAGATGCTGGTGCACTTGCATCTCACGATGCACATACATTGTACAAAAGATCCACAGGCATCTCACGAAAGTTGAACGTACGATGCCCATGTATCATTTGTTCAATGCATTCAAGATAGTAGTATAAACCAATTTAGATACCCTTCGTTAATAAAAGAAAGCTTGTTGATAATTATTTTGATACGGTGTATACGCATGGGAGCCATCCAGTGAAGTTCTCAAATCTGGATGCTCAATCATCTAGTCATTAAGAAAGCATGAACTAAATAACTAAAGGGACAAGTGATTAACTAACAATATAAGTATTAACCTTGTTATTTTCTATTTCATCGTTGCAATCTTCTCTCAGTTGATAGAGACATGGGCACACCAAATTCAACTACATTTCTCATATAAGGACCTCGATAGCAATTAATTCTCTGATTGTTGTATCTCGAGAAAAAATGTTCATCGCTTCAATCGCCGTCTAAAACACAATGCATCATGGTTTAGAAACATGTATTTTAAACTTATGTTGAACGCACAAAGCTTTATGTGATTTTATTTCTGGAGCCCATTGACATTATAATGATTACCGGGCCATTCTAAGAAGTAATGGTCCGGTTCCCAGTTCTATATAAATGGAGTCGGGAATTTTTCAGTATGATTCCTAGTTCCGAGGGTGCAACTGTCCACCCGAACCGAAACTATAATAAAAAATTATATTTATTTTTTGGTGAATCGGCTCACCTAAGATTTAACCCTCTATGATTCTGCCTTTTTTTTTTTTTTTGCAATATCCCTCTTCTATAGGACTGTTGCCAACCCAAAATCTGATATTTTCGCATTATAGGACTGTTGAAACACATGCCAAACAAATGGTCAAAGTGGATAATGTCTCTCTTCTATTGCTACTGTGGTTTATGTACAAATAAACTTAAATTATGCCTCTTTATTAAGCTTGGCTCGGGCCAATGATAGGTATTGTAAACTTACTACTAACAGATTAGCTTAGGAATATACTTTTTAAAATAGCCACAACAACAAGCCTATGACCAAAAAAGAAGGGAAACATATGTGGAGTAAGCGTTGGCGACCAAATTCGAGCATCATTTTTGAAGATGCTTTGCAATGATAGCTCCCAAGGTTTATGTAAAAAGCCCGAGAGCATTAGGTTTTATATTCTTGCTGCTTCCAAAATGGCGAGAGAGGAATGTGGAAAGAGGGATATTCTTGGTGGATGGTCTTTTTTTTTTTTTTTTAATGTACGGGACATAGATCTTCTTGGTTTTTTACATTGTGTAGAATATATTTTAACTAAATACATAGCTAACGCGTCACCGGTAATTAATAATTACCCACTCGAGAATCAGACTGGACTGCCAGTCCTGTTCAGTCTGGTTCTCGGTTCCAAATAACAGAGAATTGGTTTTACTAGGAATCACCCGAGAACCAAACACCCGCTAATATACATATGATCTACGTGCAATGTCCGTGTAATTTTGAGACACAAAAAACAAAATTGAGAAATTTTTGTGTACTTTTTTTATGCAATCTTGAGAGATATGAAAAATAAAGCTGCAAATTTTATGTAAATTTAATTTATATTTTTTGTTAGATAACTATTTTAAGATAATATTTCAATCAAGATGCACAACCAAAGAAATATATACGTTTGATTCAATAGTAAAAGGTACCCGTGCTGGAATCAACATAGGTCCTAATATACTGAATATTGTTTTCACTTTCAGCTTCTTCCTCACAGGACTAACTAGTAACTATCTTCATTGCCGAATGATATTTTGGAGCCATCATAAACCAATTCTTGCTTCATAAAACCAATTCCTGCAAATTCCTACATATTCCATGTTGGATACGTGCAATGTCCGTATAATTTTGAGAGATACAAAAAAATAAAATTGAGAAATTTTTGTGTACTTTTTTATGCAATCTTGAGAGGTACAAAATATAGAACTAAAAATTTATGTATATTTTATTAGATAAATATTTTAAGATAATATTTCAATCAAGATATGCACGATCAAAGAAATATATACATGTGATTTACGTGCAATGTCCGTGTAATTTTGAGAGATACATAACACAAAACTAAGAAACTTTTGTATCTTTTGATTTATATATTGATGAAGAGTCCATGAGCTTATTATATTCTTTATCAAATAATTATTCTTAGATAATATTTCAATCAAGATATGCACAATCAAATAGAGAAGTACGTGCAATATAAGTGATCCTAAAAAGACACAAAATATAAAATTAAGAGATTTATATACATTCCTATGTGTATGTTAATGAAGAACATATTGGCTTATTTATATATTTTGTTATATAACTATTTAAAGATAATATCTCAATCAATATATGCACAATCACATAAAGATAAGATATACTGAAATGGATCCCTTGTCCTAGTGTTAGGGTAACTTTGTTCATCTAGCCCTCCATTAAAAACCTTTCCCCCTATAAAAGGATTGGGGTTCCCTATCTTGGATTGGGGTGCTTTAGTGATCCAATGGTGAGGGAGGGGAGGTACGCCACACTAATCTAGCGTAGGTAATCATTTTCCCTATAAAAAGGAGGAAAACCCCCATCTCACCATTGATTCTTCATGTCCTCTCTAACACTAGGATAGGGAACTCCAATCCAAGATATACAGCTTCGCAACCGTTGCTCAATGATCAACGAACTCCAACAACTTTCACTGGCCATAGTAGGGAAAAAAATAGAATTAAAGAAAGTGAACACAATATAATCGAGAAAATTAAATTAAAAAATTTTGTGCAAATTAGCGCTGGCCGTCTGTGCCATATAGGGCAGCCAGTGGACTTTCGATTAAAATTAATTGACTGGACTCAATTGGTAAATTCTCAAAATATTTATGACTCGATTGAAAAGAAAGAAGATTACATGTTGATTGCCGCTTTTCGCCAATTTGCTCAAATGATAATAGAGAGAAGCACGATATTCCAGACAACTAATCAGCATGTGCACTCAATCTTGTATTGGAAGGTTTCAATTGGAAGGCTGATATATAGCAGCATCAAATGTTCACCGTGGCAATGAAAAATTGCCATCCTTCACCTTCCGCCGTCCCTAGACAGGTATTCATGGTTCACCCCATTGCTTGATCAAGATCTATGTAGATAAATTTTATATTTGTGACGTTTCAAGCTATGCATGTAAGGGATTAATTATGAAAGGATACCACAAATAACTGGTTGGATGTCATTGAGGAAGATTGTAGCCACGAGATGATCACCAAGCTTTGAGGCTTCTATCATGACTTTGGGGAACTCACTTGTTGCTGCTGTGAATTTATATTGCCGCGGATTCTGAGAACGTCGTGGTGCCTAGTTCATTAGACTCTCCCAAGAGTGCAATAGCCATGAAGCTATTAAAGTGAAGAAAGGGAAGACGAACTGGTGTCTAAAACTCATGCTGCTTTAGGGAAGCATTTGCTAATCTTATGGTCTCGATATCATGCCCAATATTGGCATAAAAGAATAGATTTACATATCTATCGTATAGGTTAAGATGCATATAGGTTAACATGTCGTATTGTATCGATACCTGACATGATAACACATCTAATAATCATGTTGGTTGTGCCATATGACCCACTCTATTAGTCGTGTCGAAACAGTTCAACGCATTTATAAAAGGTTTCGTATTTGGATTAATCATGTTTATGATATACAACTATTTTGGCACGATTGAATAATGCCACATAATATGAATCGCTGGTCCTCATGAATATCTCGAATATTTTCTTTCAAAACAATGCTTACCTGGTACATTCGTGACATTGAGCATGAGGTCAATTAAAGAACTGTGAAGTAATAATAACAAATCATGAACAAAGTTAAGGTCGTAACATACTAATGAAGAATGCATTGTCCTATTAGATAACTATTTTGAGATAACATTTCAACCAAGATATGCACAATCAAAAAGAGATATAAGAGAAATATGCGTTCAAGATACGGAAAATAGAATCAAGGATTTTTTTTTGTATATTTCAATGTATATATTAGTGAAATTACATCAGCCTACTTACACATGCATCGAAACGAAAACAAGTATAATTCTTTCGATTCAATTAATACCAGAGAATACATGCAAATCACACTACTTATATATAGGGCACGACAACACTAAGCACATTGCAAGCTTGACTCTAAATCGAGTAGGAGACACTATGATTCGAACTCAAGACTTGTCGGCATTTAGTTTTTCCACCTCTTCGGTTTTTTTTTTTTTGTCATATGTTCCTTTCAAGCAAGGAGCATTTCAAAGTCTGGCTCGGACTGATTCATAGACGCCCGCAGATCTTCCCGTCCATTCCATTCCGATCGGACTTCCTATCCAAATAGTCATCGAACTACACCGCTCAGAGTACAAAATCAAGGTGCGCGAATCCATCAAAAATCACATCTTCTTTTCCAAAGGCCGTGAATGATGGACACGCCGGCGAGGGTAAACTTTTGACCGGGAGACTTTTTTTGATAGGGTGCCACGTGGCGAGCAATGAGTGGATTGACTCTCCTCTGATGTGGAGGGTCGGTCCGACCCAATATTTTCTCTTTGATCAAGTGTTCTGCATTTGCTATTCCTCGAGAGGAGACTTCTCGATTTCGGGCTTGTCAATCCGAAATTTCGATCTTCCAACTAAAATAAAAGGGTTGGAATTAAGAAACCTTATCGTATCTCATCTTAGGTTTGAATTAAAAACCGGTAGATGCTCGAGTCATCGAGTCATCATTCCTACTCTTTTTCTCTAACATTAAAAATTAAAAGTCAACAAGTTCTTTGGACCGATTACGCGCACGAAAGATTTCACGGCCACCAACTCTCTCTCTCTCTCTCTCTCCCTCTCCCTCTTCGTGCTTGGGGTGGAAGCAAACCACGCCCGTTCGACGTCAACGATCAATCATTCATGAGATAGATCGCCTTTGACCTTCTTCAAGGGTGGACCCCTCGGCCTCGCCGTCGCTTCCGAGTAGCCGCCGACGAACGGCCGCAACCGTCGCTAAGCGGTACCTCCGTACGCATCCCCAACTCCGGTTCGCAGAATTTTCCACTTCGACTGCTCGCGCCATGTGTACGCTCGCGTCACCTTCCCCCGTATAAGAGTCGTAGCGGATCGCAAATCTGTAGGCCCACCAGCGAACCTTCTCGCAAGCTGACGAACGCCTCGGGGGTCGCAGTTATTTTGGACTCCGCCAGCTTCCGGTCTACGGAGGAAGGAGGCGGAGATAAGATCCGGCGGCCCCTGGAGCGTCTCGAATTCGGGCTCTTTGACCGTCAGAGGAAACTTTGATAGCTGACGCTTTTTGAATGTCTGAACTTGAACCGAGAAAAACCCGTAAGATAATCAATTCAGTCCTCTCATTCTCTCATGTTCTGCCCTGAAGCCGCTTCGTCGCAAGGTTGAAGCTGTGAAATGCGGTCTTCGATCCTCAATCCTCACAAACTCGCTTGCGTTCTCCTCGTTCTCTTCAGCTTCTTCTCTTCGCCTTCGCTCGGCGACCCTCGAGTCTCGGAAGCGGGCTTTCTATGTCTCCAATCCAACGTCACGTCCACCGCAAACATCGTCTCCAACTTTCTCGACGTCATGCGAAAGGTTGCTGCGAAAGTCACTGCGGATCGCTGGGCTTATGACTCCGTAACCTCTCCTTTGCCGGAAATCTACGCCCTGGCTCAATGCCACGGCGATCTGAGCCAAGACGATTGCCTCATCTGTTTTGCGCAGAGCAGGACTATACTTCCTAGATGCAGTGTCTTAACTGCTAGCTCTGGGCGGTTGTATCTCGACGGTTGCTTCATAAGGTCCGATTACTACAACTTCTTTAATGAGACCATCGATCCGCAGCATGACATGGTCAAGTGCGCCAATCAATCCAGTGTTTCGGCCAATCAGCAGGCGAGGGTGCAGTTTGCCAACAAGGTTGACCGGGTGCTGAGGAACGTGTCTGCGGTTGCACCGAAGAATAAGGGGTTCGCCGTTTTCGAAGAGGCAAGAGGAGGAGGAGTTGCCGGTGTTTATGCACTGGCACAGTGTTGGAACACTCTCGACGAGAATGGCTGTAGAGAGTGCTTGGAGAATGCGATGATCAAGGCAAGGAACTGTACTCCTGGGGATGAAGGGAGGGCTATGAATGCTGGCTGTTTCATGAGATATTCGACTCAGAAGTTTTACAGCCCTTCAGATGGTGGTAAGAAATGAATCATCTTTCGAGTTAACCTGCACGATGTTTTCGTCTTCTTGTTCTCGCTGTTGCTCTTCTGTTTTGCACAATGGGTGTGACCTCATGATACCTCCAAGAATAAACTTCGGGAGTCAAATTTATGTTCCTGAGCACTGGTTATAATTTGCTGTATGATTTACAAGATGACAATCCTCAGTCTTGTACATTTTCACAAATTGTTATAGCTGCAATTGGTTATTTGTTGTCTCTTTATTGCGTTAGCTTCGTTTTTGTTACCGAAGGATGATGTTTTCTTTTTTGTTGCCTAGACTCGCCCAAGGTTGGGATCATCATTGCAATTGCTTTATCCACTACTGCAGCAGCTTCACTTGTTTTTATCGGTGCTTATGTTGGATACAGAAAAGCATCCAAGAAAAAAGAAGGTAAATGTGAAACTTGGCAAATATTCTGCTGAACTTGCCTTAGAACATTCTCTAATGTCATCTTCTTTACCTATTATCAGTCCAGAAGAAACTCTTTGGTGTTCCAGCAATTGTGAGGAAGTCGAATCTGAATTTCAATTACGAATTGCTTGAGAAGGCTACCAACTTCTTTGATGACTCGATGAAATTAGGCCAAGGAGGAGCTGGTTCTGTATTCAAGGGGATCCTCCCTAATGGAAGAGTCGTGGCCGTAAAAAGGCTGGTGTTCAACACACGTCAGTGGGTGGATGACTTCTTCAATGAGGTAAATTTGATCAGTGGAATCCAACACAAGAACCTGGTCAGGCTTCTGGGTTGCAGCATTGAAGGCCCGGAAAGTCTCTTAGTTTATGAATATGTCCCCAACAGAAGCCTTGATCAAATCCTTTTTGGTAAGTTCTCCCCACGTATTGCTCCATTCTGCACCATATTAGTGTAGTATGTTCCATAGAGTGGGCCTCTGCCAAGATAAAACCCTTCAATTTGTGGCTTCTTATAATTTGTTCTATGGTGTTGATCTAGTTGCTTACCTCATCTTGTTCCAAAATAATAATCTTCTCCTGGCGTTTCTTTTAATCTCATTCCTGTTAAGCATTTGATTGCATAAATACAACTGATAACAATACCTGGTTACTGCTACAGTTAAGAATGCAACCCATATCCTCAGTTGGCAGGAGCGGCTTAATGTCATCTCCGGAACGGCTGAGGGACTGGCATTTCTTCATGGAGATTGTGGAGTGAAAATAATACACAGAGACATAAAAAGCAGCAATATCCTTCTTGATGAGGATCTCACAGCAAAGATTGCTGACTTTGGACTTGCTCGATGTCTTGATCCAGAAAATTCTCATCTTAGCACCGGTATTGCAGGGACACTGTAAGATTCTGGTCTTCTGTCGTATTTCTCCTTTTGTTTCATTTAGGCCAGTTTAGATGACATCCTTAAATAGAGAAGACTGAATTAGCTCATCGAACCGCCACAGATAATGAGTTCAGAAGTTAAGCATGCGATATAATGCTTAGAGTGAGAGTGAGTCATATCAAATAGGATCTGTTCTCTTTTTCCCTAACTTTCCCCGGTCTAGTTCTGAAAATTTGTTGTTTGGATGACCCCTACTCTTCACTCGTTGGCAAATTCATCTTCTACTTCAGATTCTGTCAAACAGATTTCTCTCCTTCTGAAAGAATAATTTTTGCAGGGGTTATATGGCTCCAGAGTATCTTGTCAAGGGACAACTAACAGAGAAAGCAGACGTCTTCTCTTTCGGCGTGCTGGTCCTAGAAATTTTAAGTGGTAGGAAGAACAGTGTATTTGGGCAGGTCTCAGGTTCAGTTCTGCAATCAGTAAGATTTGTATCCCTATCCTCCTGATTTCAGCCTCTAAAATACGCATGCAGCATTTGCACATTTCTTCTTGTTTATGATATTATAGAGTTAAAACAAAAGCCAACATCTTCTCGAACTTCAAACTGAGAATCTTGCAATTGCTCTACTTGGAAATTTTGAAACCTGCACCACCCATCTGCAGTTTACATATTTTTATGAGGGCATTATTTGATCCTTCCCTTGACAATCTGGAAAGAATCTGTCTCTGCTGCTAAACACTAGCAAAGTTTCTTATGACTTGCTCACTTTTCAGGTTTGGAAGCATTACAAATCGAATAGTCTTTCTGAATGTATCGATCCCCTGTTGGAAGGCAAGTTCCCCGTCTCAGAGGCATTGAATGTGCTCCAAATTGCACTTCTTTGCACCCAAGCTTCCCCAGATTTACGACCATCCATGTCTGAAGTATTTGAGATGCTCAACAACAGGGAGTCTATAGTTCCCGTGCCGACGCAACCCCCATTTCTCAACAATAATCTGACTCCAGATGACACTAGCAGAAGCCTGAATACGAATACAGGGATCTCAAACCAACTGACAATTTCTGAAATTTCCTCCACTTCCACCACAAGCCTCCGGTGAAGTAGATTTTTCAGCGGAATCATCCGAGCCAGTGGAGGCAGTGTAATGTTTGGACTTGTGAACAGAAGCATCATCTATACCCAAACTGCATGTCAGGAGATGGGCATGTAATCCCCTGAGAAGGATTGCAGGGAATCCGATGGCCAGTAACGCTCGAGGATTTCTCCAAGTCCGATCGGGAAACCAGGATGAGAATATTTGGGCAGCAAGACGGGGTAAAGATGCAGCTAATGTGCAAGAGATTGTAGAAGCTCCATGGTGCATTGTTCATGTCTTTATGCTAGCCTTTTCCTGCTTAGTGGAGTCGGAGGAACGCATGTACATATTCCCATTCAATTCTTTCCTTTGTCCACCATTTCCTCTCAGTTTTGCCAATTCGACACAATTTATACATGAAATATGTGGTTATAAGAAACAATGACTCTCATGAAACTGAATCATAGTACTGTGGTAATTCATGCTAGCTTCTTTCATTGTTCTGTAATATCAAAAAGGAAAGGCAAATCCCCAGATTCCGCCTCTTTTGTCCTAAGTCTTCTAATTAACATTTCACTTCAATGTTTCTCAAAGGGACGGTCTCTTTTGCCATTACGACTTGAAATAATCATCTAGACAGCTTGATGCGCTTCTCAACTTTTTCCTTCATATTTCTTGGTTTGAAGCTAGCCTTTGCATTAAATTGAATCCATGTTTTTTTGTTAGAGAATTAAATATTAATTCATGCATTCATCTAATAATTTAAGCTTTTATAACAGTTAGCAGTGGTCCCGCAACTAGTATTAGAGTCCAGGTTGCCAACAAATCTAGACCCAACAGTCATATGGGAGAATTACGGGTTATTACTGCTCCAACCCAAGCTCAATGTGTTAAGGGGAGCTTGTTGAGGTTGTCTCATATCGATTGGTGGAGACGTTGAACTTAGGACCTCATGGACGCATGTGTAACATCATTTTCCACACAACCCATCAACAGTCCGGTCAAGGTCACTTTCCCATAAAGTGGGAGAGAATCTCGTGACTGTCCCATGTCGAACTCGTTTGCTTCTCTTGGAGAACCTGTGTCATGGCCCCCTTCCAGCTCCTTTTTTTCAAGGTTCAATTGTGCGAATTTATGGCTTTAGTTTGTGGTCTATCGACCCCGGGAGTGAATTTTGAACCCATGAGTGATTTTTGAACCCATGAGCATTTTTGGAAAAAAAAATTGTCCAAGGTCGCTTTTGGTCAACGATCAACTTTGACCAGCAAGGAACAAGTCAGACTCGTGGACGACCGGTCCGACGGCGATCGGACCTGACCTAGTCATGCGAACCGGCTAGCCACTCTCTCTCTCTCTCTCTCTCTCTCTCTCTCTCTCTCTCTCTCTCTCTCTCTCTCTCTCTCTCTCTCTCTCTCAGGCGTTTGGTCGAACATTTGGCAAACACGTCGCCAAGGGAGCCAATCGACGATCGATGTTCAACCAGTTGTTGGCAAAAGCTAGCAACCGCTCCTAGGGTTTAGCCGGAGTGTATCTTGGCCAATGGGTGGCCGCCACTTGCCGTTGCCGAGCTCGTTTCCACCCCAGGTCACACCCTCTGTTTTCTCACCATGCAAACGCCTTCCCTTTCAACTCTGTTATCTCGTCGCTTCGACCTCTGATTTGAACGTTGTTGGTGCCGTTATGTTCCTTGTAACTTGTACTTTCCACCCCAACCAACCTCTACCTCCATCATCACCATCGTTGCCACCGGAAGCAACCCGAAGAAGCCTCCCCGACTTGGCTTACCCTGCTATGATTGAGAACACCATCGTTGTTGGTCGAGCAATTCATCGATCTAGAGCTCTCACTATTGCTTCCAATCAATTTCTAGGTACCCCTTTACCCTAGTTATGGCATTGTTTGGATTGGACGATTTCTCAATTGAATGCAGTTTGCCATTAGGCTGCCAAAACCCTAGATCTAACCACCACATCGTTCTGGCGATACCCAGCCTTCACCATCACTATCAATTGGCTTGTGAACGCCTTGTGAGTAGAACTCAACCCTTTAATTTGATGATTTGGTCTAGCTTTAGAGAATCGAAGCTCAATTCAATTTTTGTCCTAATCGGGCCGAGACTGACCCGAGATGCCATCTCATCATCTACAGCTACCATCCTAAGGGTCACTGACTACCCAGCAACACCTAACGGCGAGCTCAACCTCCGTCGAGCTGTGGGTCGTCATCCAACGGCTTGATTTGCCCTTGATCAGCTTGATTGGGGCTGGATTTGGGTCTACGACCCCTCGTTGACACCAATTCCCTTGCCATCTACTCCTATCCTCTCACCCACAACCCTGGCCAACCTCCTACGACCAAGAACCACCTATGAGAAGCTCGTCGGAACAGTGAAAATTGTCGTCATCGTGCCGCGCTGAGTTGAGCCATATTGCCCCCGGGACGAACTACTTGTGCCCTCATTACGCAAGATATGCAACCTTGGAGCGCACAATGAGTCAACGTATCCTAATTTGTCGGGAAAGCACAAATTTAAGAGGTAAATGGACTTTCTATATATCAACTAAACATGTCTGCCGTCTTAGTAGAATTATTAGAAATGTTTGGATGGCCAGATGGTATGACTAGGTGGATGGGGCCAATTATGACCAAGGCTATTGTGCCAATAATGAGGCGGTTGGATGGATCTACTAGGTGGCCAGTGGGTGGATGTCGCTGGAATCTAACAAGTAATCGAAGGAATCGTTATGAGTGGCGGTTGAGCTGCAAAAGTCATGGTGGTTTAAGGAAAGGCCGATTGTGGACCACCTTAATTTATTTGTTGTGCATTCTATTTATTTAATTATTGTAACTAAACCTAATAGGACAGGCGAACTGACTTAGTGCCAAATCTCTGCCACTGACTGATTGACTCATAGGTAGATTGGGTGTGAAAGAGAGGTTATCAAGGTGAGAGAATAAGATTATCGGGATTGAATATAGTGTTACCTAAGTGAACTAATCATGATGGTTGGCCCTAAAGACACGATTAAGAACCCTAGGGCGATAGCGTTCCTTGTTTTAGTATAGGGGGTACACTCATTGTGATATTATAATATCTCACACCACCACCCCAAATTCCCTTATAGGAGTCGATTATGGACCCATAGTAGGAGCCGATCGAGCCGAAACTGATGGAAATAGTACCAAAAGAGGGAGAGCTGATGCGAGAGACAATGTGATTAATCCCTAGGTTATCTGGCCTAGGTTGATTAGTAGAACTAGACCTCCTTTCCCCATGTGTAGTGCTACCTTTCCCTTTCCCTTTCCTCGCTACTTTTGATTGTATAATTTGTGGGTCGTGGTCTCCTCCTAGGCTAGTATTGAGTTCATTTGCATCTGATTGTATATGGTTGCAGATGAACTGGTGTTTGTCAAGTTGATGTATATAAGAGAATGTTATATGTGTATACTATAAGATGGAGGTTGTGATATTATTTGTTTGCCTCGCTCTTGTTGCTTACCACTCTTATAATTAGGAAGGCTAGTGACCTACCTAGGATATCGCACAAATATTACATGACCGAAAGAGAAACTAATCGAGAACTACCGCGTGCTCAGGAGCGGGGCGTGATAGCCCCTGATCAAATTTGGTTATAGAGTGATGTTAAAACCTTGGAAAGGTTAGGACCTTAGAGCGAGGTTAGGACCTTGGAAGGTTAAGCCCCAGTTATAGCTTGGAGTGATAAAACTGAATTGTCCTCTCCAGGGGAGCAAGTTGGAGACTTGCTTCACTAATTGTGTTTATTGGATGAAAAGTTTAGGATAATAAGTTAGGATCTAAAGATCAAGTTAAGTCTTTTATCAGTGACTATTAGGACTTGACAATCTTTTATCTAGCCACATTGGCATGGTATAGGACATGTGCAGCAAGACCGGATATTTAAACCTATTGGCGTGTAGGTGTTATTGCACGTCGGAGGCTTGTATGTGTTATAGCATGCCTTAATAACTTGTATGTGTTATCGCATGCTACCAATTCATCAATTCATTGGCGTATATGTGTTATCGCACACCAAATGCTTGTATGTCTTATTGCATACCTCGGAAATTTGCATGTGTTTCGCATGTTACTAGTTCATTAGTTTATTGGCATGTATATGTTATCACACGTCAGAGGCTTGTATGTATTATTCCATGCTACCAATTCAATAGTTGATTGGTGTGGTAATCGCACGCCGAAAGCTTATATGTGTTATTGTTTGCCTCGATAGTTATCAGTTTATGAGTGTGTATGCATATCGCATGCCATAGGCCTATATGTATATCACTAGTCCATGTAACACTAGTCCATGTAAACTTGTTGAGTGTGGCTCATTAATAATAGCATAATTGGGTATTGCATGCTACTTGTTGAGAAAGCTTATTGTGTATCGTTTGCTTTCTATGTTGTCAATAGTAGTGATTCCAAAAGCCTAACGAATAATGTTTTGGGATTGTTGAGATTTCGATGATGGACTACTAAGCAGTAGCCCGCAAAAGTAGACAAGTAGTGCGCCGTTGACTAAGGTTTATGCTAGTCGGGCCGGAGAGCCCCGTTGACTGAGGTACACGCCAATCAAGCCTGAGAGCCAGTGATGTCGCCAGAATAGGGAGTGTGCGTGGTACCCAGTGTATGTATAGTGATCAATAACCTAGTGAGGTATCGACGGTAGACAAGTATCAGTGCCTGCACTTTCCTTGGGACGATAATAGGCAAACCTTATGCGCCTCATTTCATTTTTCATATAATAATCTTTTCTAATTACACACAAAACTTGAAAAATGGTGCATTCAAAATTATAGATTTTGGTTAGTTGGTTGCTTAATGAAAGGTTAATTGGCACTTTTCGATGTAGTCCCCTTTTTAATTGTTTTTTTTTCCTTTTTGGGGTCATTTTCCTCTTTAGAATTTGTTTACCTTTGAGCTTCTAGAGCTTTTACCAACATGGTTTCAAATTTTCTACGGGGAAAATGTTTCCATTTTCATTGCTTTTTGCTCAACCACCTACAATTTTATGTCGGAAAATTCAAGTGTCGAGAAATTTAAAACAAAACCCAATGTACAGTGCTGTAGTAATTCCTTTTCTCCTTGAGAATAGAAGTACGTGATCTCGACGTCCATTCTTCTATGGCCGCGACTTTAATTGTAATCTTGTAATTTTACCACCTTATTTCTCTTTTCATTTGACTCTATCGGTAAATTTTATTGTTTTTTACTTTGAAATATAATAACTTTTGGTGTTATATCAGTCTTAGCTTGACTTGGAAGTTCATTAACTTAACTTCACGCACAAGACCAAGAGCGCGAAGAAAACAAAGTTGCCCTTCAAAAAAGCACGGGGAGTGTCGCCCCAGTTGCTTCGTGCTCGTGACTTTTTGACCCGAGAATTTCGCGTGGCTTATGAAGTCCTCCTCCTTTCGCTATGGATCGAATCCAAGGTTGATGGTCATCTCGCGCGGACGTCTCGGGATCCTAAATTAGGCCCCGAGAACAGGAGGGCGCCGCGCCGGTCCTCCTCGTACCTGCGAAGCACGTTGAGTTGAGCTCGGAAGGTTCGTCTGACGACGCGGCATACGAACCAGCTCGGTGACGGAACCCGAAAACGCTAACGGACAAATTGATCGATCGGGAAGTCAAATGAAACGACGGTGGATTTGGCGGAGTTACGGACATTTGCCGCCGCGGGGGGTGGGGGGGGGCGGCGGGGGCCACCGGGGTTGATGCAAGAGAGGATCTTCCGAGGACTGAGACCTTCACGTACCACCCGATCCCATGACTGTGCAAAAGAGATTCATGGTATCTTCCGCTGAATTCAATGCCAGAGAATGAATGCAAAGGACACGGTGACCTCGACATCCGACATCCATCGCTATCCTCCGGTCAGCCATCGAAGATCTCTCTATATGTCTCTCTCACTCTCTCTGTCGGACGTCGCTTCGTGTTCTTCAACCTCCGGATTGAGTCTCTGTCTCAACCACCACCGTCAACCCAAAATCTCCTCGGGCTCAACAGGGTCTCCGCGCCCCCATCAATCGCGCCGTGCCGAACACTGCTCTCCACCCCCACTTCGTAGAGAGAGAGGGTAGAGGAAGAAACGTGTCGGTGCGGCAGCTCATGGGACCTGGCATCGCCATGACACTTTCCGAAGACTCTTCTGTAGCACAGAGGAAAGCACTAGTGGTGTGATCACCCCAACAGTCCAGCATCGACCCTCTCGCTTGCTTTGGTTTCGCCTTTTCAGCTCCATCGTTCTCTTCTCGCTCTCTTTCTTTCTGTGATGAACGGAGATTTCAATTCAACCCACTTAAGGTCAATCGTCATCGCGCAGCACGACTCCTTCAAAATCACGCCGCAGACGCGGGGGACTCGTGTTTCGCGCTTGAACACCTCGTCCCTCTCGAGACAGTAGACCCCACCAAGGCAAAAAGGTTGCTCCGCTAAAGAAGGAGAAGAACAAGAAGAAGATAATTGGGTTGTTGGGCTGGTTGTAGCTCATGAGATCATCGGTTAAATCGGAGTTCCTCTCCCGCTTTTAGCTCAATCTTTCCCTTTTCTTCTTCTTTTCTTCCCGTCTCTTTGGAGGGAACTGAGAAGGAAAATTTTGATAACCAAGCATTTCTCAAGCAGCGCCCCATGAAATCAAACGGAGCGAGCCCGTCAATAAGATCTCCGGTCGCGATTTCTACTTACTTCACTCTTCCTCTCCTTGCGCTCTCCTCCTTCTTCTTCTCCCTCGCCGTATCGGATGCCCGGATCACCGAAGCGGGCCTCCTCTGCGGGAACTACTCTGGGATCTTCGCGGGCAGCATCGTCCCCAACTTCTGGGTCGTCACGAGGGAGATCTCCGAGAGCGTCGCAAACCAGCGCTGGGGCAACTACTCCCTCACCTCGCCGGCCCCAGCGGTTTACGGCCTCGCCCAGTGCCACGGCGACCTGATCGAGACCGACTGCCTCCTCTGCTTTGCCCAGAGCCGGACCTGGATTCCCCGCTGCCTCCTCAACTCCGGCCGGCTGTACCTCGACGGCTGTTTCCTCCGTATAGACGGCTACGACTTCTTCAACGAGACCGTCGATCCAACGAATGACAGGCTCAACTGTAGCTCCAATTCGACAGTCCCGGCGGGCCAGAAGGAGAGAGTGACCGAGTTCTCGGACAGGGTGGACCGGGTGCTGAGGAATGTCTCGGCCAGCGCGGTGCAGCACAAGGGCTTCGCGGTGGCTGGGGAGGACGGATTCGGTGGAGTCGCCGGGGTATACGCTTTGGCACAGTGTTGGAGCACTCTTGATGCCGGCGGTTGCAGAGTTTGTCTGGAGAACGCGACTTCGATGGCCAAAAGCTGCGCACCCAGAGAAGAAGCGCGGGCCATGAATGCGGGATGCTTCCTCCGTTACTCGACAGCGAAGTTCTACAGCATCCCTGTTAGCAAAGGTAACAACAAGTCTCTTGATCGTCGGCTTTCCAACTTAAAGATGGCTTCCCCGCATAAAGAAAAACCAAGGCTCTTCCATGTCTCATATTTCAATTTATCCGGAGAAGAACAATAAAAGTGTCTAAAGTTGTGTACAGCGCTCACTTTAATATCAAAAGTTTCGTTTGAATCAGGGAAGTGTCAATTAAAAAAAAACGATCATTTAAGTATCAATTACAACTAAAAGTAAAACGTCAATATTTTAAATAATAAAAAAATTCATGTTCTATTTTTAAATAAAAGATATATTCAACGTGAAATTTTTTATTTAAAAAAATTTTCACGTGGCTTTTTTATTTTCCTCTAAGCTACCGAGTGAATCCATCATCTTTCAACTGACATATCTTCCTCCTCTGACCTCCGTTTGACGCGTCATGGGTGGCGTTGGATTCCTTAAACACTGTCTAACAGTCCCAACTAATCTTCGCCTCCATAGCCACATTTGCTTCTGCCGAGAGCCCCCAAAAGAAGCCCCTACGAACTTTTCTTCCCTTATTTTCCAAAAATTCCGGAATTCTTCCTTGCCGAAAATCGGCCACTCCGACGATGCCTAGGCCGAACTGTTGCTTCTATGACATCCTTAGGTGTTCCCTAAGCTCTACCATGTCCCTTGTTGTAGTTGATTTGGTCGAGAAATCACTGATCGCATCGTCTTCCTTCTCACGCGAGTCGAGTCCTTGTTTTCACACCAAGTGAACCCCTCCTCTTTCGACTGCTATATCTCCCTCTTCCGACCTTCGTTTGACGTGCCGTTGGTTGCATTGGATTTCTTAAAACACCTACCAGTTCCAACTAACCTACCCCCCCTTATCCATTGTTATTGCTACCGAGATCCCCCTAAAGAAGCCCCCACCAAACTGTTCTTTCTCTATTTTTCAAAAATTCTAGAATTCTTTCTTGCCAGAAATTGGCCATTCTGGCGATTCCCAAGTCGAAACGCTATTTCAGTGACGTCCTTGGATGTTCCCTAAGCTCTACCAAGTTCCTTGTTGCGGTTGATTTGGTCAAGATATCGCCAATTTCAACCCAAATCATTGTTAGCTCTTATTTCACCGAAGTTGCTATTTGTGGCCATTGTGCCTTCTCCGGTGATACCCACTCACCACCATCACCCCAATTGATAGCTTAGAATCCTACGATCACAAACACACCGGTCTCGACCACCGGCGTTGAGCTGTTTGGGAGAAATCGATCTCAAAGCGCAACCCTCTTTCTCGTAGGTATTGGATTTATTATTATTATTATTATTTGACACTTCCGACGAGACACGTGTGCTGCCATATTGCATTTGGCACTTAAGTGATCGCTTTTTTGAAAAAGTGGCACTAAAGTGATCGTTTTGAAACTTTTGACACTTCTAGTATTATTCTCCCCAATTTATTAGAAGTTGGTTTCCTCCATGTTCACTGATTAAGCTTGATTTGATTGATCTTATGATTCGATGTCACCAGATTCTTGGAATTTCTAATGAACTCGCCCATCTCAATCTGAATCTTGGGTTGAACATGTTGATCTTTCATTTGAGTGCTGCGGCGGCGAAATCTGAACTTTTTGTGAAGTGCCTGGCATTTTACTTTTAGATGGTATAGATTCGCTTCAAGAATGTGATGTTGTCTCTTTCACTTCGCAGGGTCGTCTAGGTTCCGCATCACCGCAGCAATAGCCTCATCGGTTGCTGCGGCGACTTCACTTGTTCTCATTGGCGCATACATTGGATACAAGAAGTACTCCAAGAAGAGACAAGGTAAACAGTTCGGTTCAAATGCGTAAAACAATCTCTTGGTGATCCTTAAAAACAAGCTTGATGACCCGAATTTCGCTTTCATCCATTTCCAGTGCAAAATAGCCTCATGCAATTACTGGTGAGAATGAGCAAGTCTAGCTTATATTTCAAGTACGAGACACTGGAGAAGGCCACCAACTTCTTTGATGACTCGAGGAAGCTAGGGCAAGGGGGAGCCGGTTCCGTCTACAAGGGGATCCTACCGAACGGGAAGGTCATTGCGGTTAAGCGGTTGGTGTTCAACACGTGCCAATGGGTGGACGACTTCTTCAACGAGGTGAATCTGATCAACGGGATCCAACACAAAAACCTCGTCAGGCTTTTGGGATGCAGCATCGAAGGCCCCGAGAGCCTCCTCGTCTATGAATATGTTCCGAACAGAAGTCTCGATCAAGTTCTTTTTGGTAAGTCGCTGGTTTTTGCGTAACTTCACAACACGTACAAAGTCATCGTCCTGTGGCAAGGAGAGAACTACCCTTGACGTCAGGCATTGGTTCAGTCTGCAATCTTACTAAGTGATTTCTTGTATCACAAGCAATGTTTCTGTCTTGTGATTTTCGAGCCATCGGCTTCAAAAATCTACTCCGTTAGTGTCTTGCCATTCGCACTCTGTCCTGCTTGTCTTTCTAAAGCACGAGGCCATCCCAATAAAGTGGACAAAATCTTTTGTTGCAGTAAACAATGGGATCCACGTCCTGACTTGGGAGGAGAGACTGCACATCATCACAGGAACAGCTGAGGGCCTCGTGTATCTTCATGGAGGCTGTGGAGTGAAAATCATCCACCGGGACATCAAAACCAGCAACATCCTCCTCGACGAGAATCTCACGGCAAAAATCGCGGATTTCGGGCTTGTCCGATGCATTGCTCCAGATAAATCTCACCTTAGCACAGGAATTGCCGGCACACTGTAAGAATGCATGTTCAATCACTAGCACACTTGAAAACTGTAGTCGGCACTTTCTATTTCCTTAATCTGACGAGTTTGGCAGGCCAAATTGTTTTCGCATATCATCCTTGTCTTGACTTCACATCTAATCTGGGCTAAGTTTGGTTTATTCCTAAAAGACGCTTAAACTATGCAGCGGTTACATGGCGCCCGAATATCTCGTGAGGGGACAGCTAACGGAGAAAGCCGATGTTTATGCTTTTGGGGTGCTGGTTCTTGAAATCTTGTGCGGCAGGAAGACTAACGTCTTTGCGCATGGGTCGGGCTCGTTATTACAGTCGGTAAGATCTCTTGTTCTTTCGGTCAGGAAGAACTTAGATCAACATTTACTTTTCCTGGCCACGTCACACCAGGATTTTCTAATTCTTCCCTTCATCTGGGCAACAGCCTTGAATAGATCGTCGCACTCCGTGTTTAGTGTTTAGCAGACTAATGTTCAGATGTGACGGAGCCATGGAACTTCCGTGATTCGCTTTTCAGGTATGGAAGCATTACAAGTCGAATAATTTAGCCGCGTGCGTCGATCCGGCCTTACGAGGCAAATTCCCCGTCATGGAGGCATCCAACGTACTCCAAATCAGCCTTCTGTGCACGCAAGCCTCCATGGAATTGCGACCGCCCATGTCCACAGTCATCGAGATGCTCCACAACAAAGACGGTGCGGTACCCCAACCGAAGCAACCCCCGTTCCTCAACGCTAGCATGCTGTCCAATGAATCCAGCAGCAGAAGCTCGTACGCCCAGACGTGGCTGTCAAACCAGCTCATGGCGTCTGAGGTCTCTTCCAGCTTGATGGGAAGCCTGCGGACGAATAGACGGTGCACGATCGAATCATCCGAGCCTCAGTAGAAGCGGGACCTGTCCTTTGCACAGGCAGATGGTAAAATCATATCTCATAGACGAGTCAAAACAGAAAATCCATTTTCAACAATGCTTTTATCGTTTAACAATGTGGAACATCATTTTCCGCACAGCCCCTCAACAGTCCCATCAAGGTCGCTTTCCCATAAAGTGGGAGAGAAGTTCGTGACTGTCCCGTGTCGTCGCTTCTCTTGGAGAAGCTGCTTGCTTTTGGATCATCGTGTCGAACTTGAATTATCAGAAACAAAGACAGAACAGATAACCTAGATCTCGACGATAACCCTTCCACATTGTAGATCTCTAAGAATGTCTAGTTCGATTTCCATGAAACTTTATTACCGGGCACTCTTAAATCTTCTTTTAGGGAAACTTTATTACCCAACTATCGATGATGGCCACTCATTAGAAAAGAGCACCAACCGATATGGGAGCAACTTTGCCAACAGGGTGGTTTATAGCACACTCTCCAAACTTGTGCAATCAGTCGAAAACAATTCTTTCATTTACATGTGCAGTGGATATCACGCCTTGGTTTATCCACTTCCATCAGTCTCTCTCTTTCGATCCAAGGTACGATCTATGAGCACCATGTCTTATTTGGAGTCCAAAGCTCCAGCGCTCCTAAGAAGAGGTATAAGTTGACCTGCTTGGTGCGTCGCAGTGACAGCTGGCATTACAAGGAACGCCGACATCAAAAAGATAAAGTCATCAAACAACACCCATGTTGCATCTAACCTATACCATCGATTTTCTTGAAATCAACAAAGAAAAGAGAAGCAGATAAATAAGAACTTACAATCGCAACCTCCGATATGATTTCCCCCAATGAAGACATTAGGTACTGTTGTCAGCCCTGTCCAATTTGCCAAAGCCGATTGAACCACGGGTCCATCACCTTCAAAAGGAAATTCAGATGGCTGAATAATATATTGTTAACGAAATCATGTTCCACCTGAGTTCTTTAAATTGTAGACAAAGATAAAGTGAATTTGCACAATCAGGGGAAAGTCAACTAATTATAGTTCGACATATCTTGAGAAAGTTCACCGATTGGTACCCGGAACTACATTGCCACACAAGACATGACCCCTTGTTGAAAGAATCAAAAGATACTGATCTTTGGGGCTAATTTGGCAACCGCGGGAATATTTTTAACAGGCTTTTTCACATCAAAAGAACAACAAGCTAGCAAATCCACTCAAAATGGTATCTTTGCTTTGTCAAGAAAAGTTGGCTCCAAATAGCCAAAATTCTCATAGGCTTTCTAACTTTTTGGAACAAGAAAAGACAGTTCATACTCAGTATCAGGATCATATGCAGGCAGCTCAAGAGACTAGGCGGTACTCACTTTCCTGGTTCAGCTCCACGACTTTGTAACTTGCCCCGAGCTGCGTCAACAGCTGCTTGACCCTCTTGCAGTAGCCACAATAAGTTTTGCTGCACAGGAAGCACAAAGTCAAATAGGATCGAGACCTTTCTCCTTCTGAACCTATGAGCAATCTCAAAAACCCTAATGTGGAACTCCCACTTCGAGTTCTGCTCCAATCTAGTTCTAATAGAACAGCGGCAATTCCTTCGATCCGCCAGCAATTTTCTAATTACACATGGCGGTCTAGCGCTAGTGACTTGCATATATCGATTCAGTAACTGGCACATGGATCCTAGAGAAATCAACTGCCACAAACACCTGATTCTAAACCCATTGAAGACGCTTGCTAGTTCCCTCCCCTCCCAACACCTTATTCTTCCGGGTTCAGTTAATCTATACTCTCCCGTGCATCAATTTGCACGTCGATTATATGATCCCGAGCCATCGGCCAATACAATTCGAAATGGACGAGCGATCATCAAAAAACCCGACTGGGACGAAACTCGGGAAATCAAAACGTCAACGGCTCCGGAGATGCGCAACCGACGAGGGAGAGAGAGGGGGCGGGGTGGAAGTAGCAACCTGAAGACGACGACGGGGGTCGATGAAGTGATCTCCTTCGCCTTGTCCATGGCGATCTCGAGCTCCTCCTTGCTCGCGCCGCTCGATTTACCGAGGATCGACCCCATTTTCTCGTCCGAATTCTCCGTCGCCTTCGATCGATCGATCGAGAGAGGATATATCTGAATATACGGCGTCCGAGTGAGCTAAGTTTTTAAGGATAAAATGACAAAAATGCCCACAGATTAGACCTCTTTTTGCGAAGAACCCCCTCTGCGCGGGACTTTCTCAAAAGACCTCCCAAAAGTTCGGCAATATTTTATGGATCCGGATCGCATGATCACACATCAGGTAACCGGATCCTCGTGCATCAGGGATCATCCGATTATGATTAGACAATTCCCTATTTAATAGAGAGCAAATGCTTTGGGAGAAGGACTTTTTTTATAAAAAAAAAAAATCAGGGACGTCCAATGCCCCTAGTTTGTACCAACCCTTGCTCGGGAAAGTACTCGGGGCATATTTTACCTTGGTATTGATAGGTCCGATGAGATGTGACAATACCTAAACTGACATATCAAGTCACATGAAAATTTATATAAGCTTAAGATAGATTTATCGCAACCATATATATTAGTTTGAAGTTTTTAATAACCCAAAAATTAATTTAGAGTAAATTCGTGAGCCACATATCGTTTCGAGTTTTTTTGTCATATTAATTTTTATTTCAATTATTCCCATGCCTCATCATACTTGATGGGAAAAACAAGAAAAGGTGAAACATTCCGGTGATCAGATGACCAGTTACGTTCTCATTTGTGCCTTTGGGTAGCAGCATTTTCGTCTAAATAAATTATTTTTTGGGACAAAAATGCCCTCGAGTAAGAAATGCGCACGTGACTGTCACATGGCCGTCGGAAGTTGCCTTTTACCGCCGGCGATGAGGCCTAGATTATTTAGAGTACGGTGATTCACTTTGAGGGATGTTGCTTTTTTTTTTCCTTTTTAAAGATAAGACTTGCTCTCTAAAGGTCTTTTGAAAAAAAAAAAAGAATTACCCACAATCTTGGGGGTCTCTTGAAAATTTCCCAAAATGTTTAGGTGAAGTTCATTAATAAAAGATATATTTTTTTGAAAGATATAATAATAGAAGCTCAATTAAGCTCTCGATCATTTTAACTGAATATATCTACGAACTCAATTTCTGATCAAATTTAAACAAGTGAATCTCGCGTAATCATTTGGTCAAGCTTGAGTTGGTCTTGGAATTAGCTCGAGTCAACTTCATTCCTTACCGAAATCAACTCCATCAAACCATAGGACCCAATCAAAAGGCACAAACCCTAGCCCACGAGCTCTTCAATCCGAACCTCTAATTTGAGCTTCATTCCTTTCTTTAGTAATATGAAAATCTTTTTCCAGACAATTAAACGATAAATGAGAATATAAACATGACCCGGCTCGGCCCGGCCCACTCATACTCAAAGCCCATATGGTCCGGACCCTTCACCGGCTTTTCTGGACGCTCAGCTCCAAAGTTTTTCTTTTCATATCTTCCTATTCTTCCTCAGTTTAATCATGGGATCAACAACTTCGGCTCGTGAAAGTTCATGGCAATTCATCCACCCATGCCCATTCCACATGGCATATAACACAGTATTAGGGCCTTGAGATTAATGAGCAGACGTGGAGCATATGATGCTAACTAGCAGCAACTGGTTAGCGAAGAAAATGCATTAGAAATGTATGATGGTTTATGTAACTCGAGGTGAAGCTATCATATGAGACCGACGACGTCTTGCTGCGTACCAAATGCTTCCGAAATGTCATTTGAAAAATGGGTTCTTCACCTATTCGTGTTTAGAAAAATGTACGTACTCGGCGAGTTAGGTCGTCGCGAGCTTAATGCCAAACATGTGCCAACATAAGGAAAAAGAAAGGGTTGGAAAATAGCCATTGGATGAAGCAGCTCTCTCCACGTCTATGTCATGACCACGGTTCCATGTTCTTTGTGTTGGGTGACTGTCATGATTGCAGCAGCTCATCACAGGCTGGGAACTAGGGTTACTGTTCATCTCGACTTGACCCCCGAGGCGCACACGGGGATCGCGATCCGGAACTGGAACAGGAGCGCGCTTAGAGAGGCGAGGGCCTTGCTTCGACCGCTCATTTGCGCGGCGCGCAGCTCATGCGCCGCAAGTAGAGATTACTGCATTCATACCCGAGATTTCGCCTTTGGCAAACGCCGCATGGGTAGGGGTGTGCATGGTCCGGGTTGGGCCGGTCCCGTGCTCAACCCGAGGACCAACCCGCAGTTCTCAATTTTTGGGACCGTGAACCGACCCGTCAACCATGGGACCGAGGACCAGACCGACCCTATCGGTCCGGTCCGGTCCCAGGGTCAACCCAGGACCGCTAAATGTTTCCCTTTAATGATGGTAATAGAGAGTGAGAAATGCAAGGTAATTGTCTTTAGACAGAAGAATTGCGTGATCTATTCACAGTTCAAGAAAAGTCGAGGTACTCAAGTCTTTTCCTATACCTGTTGCTTTCAGTAGTCATTTACAAGATTAGGATCTTTATTTGAATTAGCTAAGTAAAATGAAATGTGGAGTTTTGATCTATTTGACAGTGATCTTGAAATTTATATTCAAAATAGTTTGGGGATTTGTTTTCAGTCTTCTACCTTTCGCTGATGCATGGTTTTGAATCCAAAAACATTTTGTGTATATCTTATGTCATCATGGTTTTGATTGCATTAGTAGGGAAGGCTCGATGACCATGAAACTTCAAAATTGTGAAGGGCTTATGCTAGTCTACATTTTTAGTTTAATTTAGAACATGCTGTAGTTAAACTTATGATATTCAATTAGTACAGTAGAGCTAGCCACCTGATTATATCAAGATGTTCATCTCTCTCTATTTATGCAAATGCAATAATACACTACTAAGTTTCTGGTCTGCTAGCAGCTAGTAGCCTGCTGCTGTTGGGCTCAGAGTAATTGATACCATTCGCTACATATTAATGTAAGAAGTGTGAGGGTGGGGATTAATTTTGGTCAGCTTGACTTGTGCATCAATCTTCTAGACAGTGATCCATCTCATAATTCTCGATCTATGCCGAGATTATAGTACTGGTACTTCCTACTATAGTTGAACCCTATCCTGCTGTCAAAAAGCATATGCTTTAGTAGGGTGGTGGCATAGTTTGTGCACTGATGAAACCAACTTGACATGCGTTTTGCTGAAAACAGAACTACTTTAGATTGCTTATGTGGGAAGCTGGAATTATTCAATGAAGAAGGGCAACTATGTAGGTCTTGAAGTTGGAGAATTTTTTTGCAAGTGGAAGACAGTTTAAGTGGTGCATACCCATTTTGCTGTATTTACTCCGACACAAAGAGGGTTATTATGGGCTTATTATTTATATATATATTATTGGGTTGGTCCGACCAGACCAACCCGATCTCCTAGGACCGAAGACCGACCCGTACAGTACTGGGTTCGAGATTTTAGGATCAAGAACCGACCTGTTCTCTCAAAAACCCGACCAGGACCGACCGGGTTGGGCCGGTCTTGGGCCGGTCTAGGGTCAACCCTGAACCGTTGCTCACCCCTACACATGGGATGTTGCCAATGATTCTTCTTTCAAGTCTTCACATTCATGCTTCAGTTTTCACACAGAGAGAGAAGGAGAGATTGTTTTTTCTGCAGGTGTATACGGCCATAAGCCTGGCTTCTCTTGCATCTGGAAGAAGATGATGCAAGTCATAAGTGACAATAAGAAACGATGTTGGTGCTTCTTGCGAGACACCCTTTTTTCGCGTGTACTAGGACTGAAGCGTGCCCGTTTGTCGGAAGACAGGGCTAATGTGGCTCTCTTCCCAACATCTTTTATCCGCGATATGCCCCTCACACGGGGATGATGCCACATCTTTCGAGCTCAAAAGAACAGAAAAAAAGAAGAAGAAGAAAGAAACGGACTTTCTTTTGTCAACTTAAGGAAATATTTAAATTACCGATCGATTGATTTTTCAATAACTTACTTGTTAAGAAATTACTAGTTCTTTTTGGCGATTTGCTAGTTATCAAGTTTCTTTCATGTTTTACTTACTTTTTACTCATCGTTCTTGCTAGCTCCTTAAATTTACCCAACTCCCAAATGAGTTTGTCAATTTTCCTTTGGATGACTTACTGTATTTTAAAATTGTTAATAACTTGTCATTTGAAGTAACTTACTAAATTTTTTTTATTTTAACTATCACTTTTTTATGCCTGAGGGGAGTAAATTTTAGTAAATTTCTTGATCTGAGTTTATTTTTCTTAAGATCTAGCTTCCCAAAAAGCGACATCATATAGGAGACCATCTATGGTGAATTTTTCATAGGGATTCATGTCATATACCGATCGCCTAAGTTGTTTGCCAAGTATGTTTCCACATCAGCAATTATCTAGGATATTAATGGAAGCTAATGCAGGAAAGACTTATCACATGTATACGGGTTTGTTTTTTTTTTTTTAAGACACGAAAATTAGTTGGACATAAATGTATTTTTTTTCATGACATGAAAATTAATTTAGCATGAATACGTCACTGGTTTACAAGCTTGAGATACTTTGCAGTATTAACCCGATGACTAGCCTAATTAAGAGTTAGTGATTTGAAACTAAATTGATAAATCACTTGATTAAAGTTAGTAATTTTATATGAGAGTTAGCATATTCAAGGCGATGTTATAGGCTCAAATCAAGGGACGAAGGATTCAAGCTCTTTTTTGCTACAAAGAGCAAACTAGGGTAACTGCCTGCTAGGAAAATAGTTACAGACAGTGTTCGGACACACAAGGGAAATGCCGTTAAGGACGATAACAAAACATGGACAGATCGTTGGTTGATTATTCGAATGCTTTAGCGTAGATTCGAGCCTGACAAACTTACATCATGTCCTTAAGACAAATTTGCCTACCTCAATCACATATCAAGGCTGTTGGACAATCGTCTCCCAAGATAAAATGAATCTTCATCTCTCTCTCGCGGTACAACAAGGAAACATTGGACGAACTCAACTGTACGTTATGAATGATATCGCACACAACCCCTAAACCCAAATATGAATGAGTGGCACATTTTTTTGAAAAATGAGTTCGAAAAAAACCAACCATGTATGAACAGTGGTGCTCGTTGAATGAAAGGTCGCAACCAACCGAATATGAAAATGAATAAGAAAAAGTTGTCATTATTTGCTTATGCTCTCATTCACAAATGTTTAGGGGACTTGGATTCTAAATCCCCAACACTGCCAACTATGTCTTGTTGGCCAAGTAAAAGAAGTAGATTAGGGGATAATCTTAATATAATGTCAAATCTAAGCATTGTGGAAGATTGTAAATACCTGGCCCATCTTTACCATATTCTACCCTGTCACTTTCGAGAGAGGGATGGATATGGATTGACGTGGCTATGTCACCAGCATACTTTTTCTTCTTCTGCTTTTTGGGACATTTTTGTTTGCTTCTTCTTCTTCTCTCTTTTGGAGAATTGCACGATGGAATGGGGAAAAACCTCTCTTCATCGGCACGCATGGTCAAAGTCAACGCAGGCCCTTTTCTTTTTATTCTTTCTTTAAATTGGGAGGGGCCATATTGTTTTGTCCGTAATTTCATGTTGGTATAATAGTCAAGGAGATTTTAAGGTGTTAGTGATGATGAAATCAGTGAACTTTCCTTTGAACGGTTATAGGCAAACCTTGTGCGCCTCATTTCATTTTTTATATAATAATCTTATCTAATTACACACAACACGTGAAAAATGGTGCGTCGAAATTATAAATTTTGGTTAGTTGGCTGCTTAATGAAAGGTTAATTGGCACTTTTCGGTGTGCCTCATAGAACATGAAAAATGGTGCATCGAAATTATAGATTTTGGTTAGTTGGTTGCTTAATGAAAGGTTAATTGGCACTTTGCTATGTAGTCCCCTTTTTAATTGGTTTTTTTCTTTTTTTGGGTCATTTTCCTCTTTTGAATTTGTTTACCTTTGAGCTTCTAGAGCTTTTACCATCATGGTTTCAAAATTTCGATGGGGAAAATGCTTCCATTTTCATTGGTTTTTGCTCAATCACCTAACTATCTTATGTCGGAAAATTTAAGCATCGCGAAATTAAAACAAAACCCAAGTACAGTGCCGTAGTAATTCCTTATCTCCTTGACAATAGAAGTACGTGATCTCGACGTCCATTCTTCTATGGTCACGACTTTAATTGCAATCTCATCATTTGACCACCTTTTTTTCTTTTCATTTGACTCTATCGGTAAATTTTGTTGTTTTTACCTTGAAATATAACAACTTTGGTGTTATATTAGTCTTGGTTTGACTTAGAAGTTTATTAACTTTTCTTTTGGTGCGTGAAGTTTACCCACAAGACCAAGAGCACGAAGAAAACAAAGTTTCCCCTCGATATGAAGAAATGACGAGTCTCCGTGCTATTTACATGCAATGGTAGCCACTCGCTGATTACCCTAGATCTAGAGCTAAAAGAAAAATTTTACCCTGTAACTTCGTATTGCATTCATCAAGATAAAATAAAATAAAAATCAAAGAGTTATAAAAGAGAAATCCTATTATTCAGTAAAAGATATAAGGGAAAATGAAACAACCCAACTCTGTTTCTTTTTTTCAATACGGATAGTGGGTCTAACAAAAAAATTTGCGAGATTAGATCTTTAAAAAGAAATGCATGCTCTACTTTTCTAGAATATTGAATCTTGAATTATAGTTTTAGGCCTTCTTCTGTTTTTTTTTTTAATTCTTCTCTCTTTTTTGGGTTAAACTATTATTTACGTGACTGGAGTAAGCTTCAGTCCTGAATGGCTTTAAATCACATAATAATCCTTGTCCTCTTCCTTTTATGTCGACTTCCGCCGTTGTCTTCTCCAATGAAGTGGGAGTATGACTTTTAGTAGTATTATAACTTTGCGTAAGACTATTTGTCTTGACACCTCTCCTCCACATGATCGAATCTTTTTATCATTATAGCTCTTATCTTTTCCTCGTACCCGTGAAGCACGTTGAGTTGGAATTTGGATCCCCTAACGTCAAAGGATCCAATGATGGAGGAGGGGTTTTACTCAATTGGTAAGACTTTAATGGAAGGGGAAAAATGGGCCAGGATCACCTGACTGATCCTGACACAAATCAGGTGGTCTTTTTCGGTTGACTTGAGGGAAACGGATCATCTGCCCTGCAAGCTTTTCAGGGTAGATCCAATCTATCCCGTAACCGTCCGATTAATGATCGGACAGCTGCTTATTTAAAAAAAAAAAAAAGAAAAAAAGAGGTGGGCCCCCTCTTAAAGTGGGGCCCCCTCTTAAAGTGGGGCCCACCTCCTTCCTTCTCACAAACCTGCAGAGCAAATCTGGGTAGAGGATTCAAATCCTGAGTCGAGCTCGGAAGATTCGTCTGACGACGCGGGCATACGAACCAGCTCGGACGACGGAACCCCGAAAAGTCAGACGGGCATGCAGGAAAAGCGGGGGAGGGGGAATCTCGTCCGAAACGTTGACGGCCACATTGATCGATGGGGAAGTCAAATGAAACGACGATGGTGACCGTGCAAAAGAGATTCATGGTATCTTCCGCTGAATTTCATGCCAGAGAATGATTGCCAAAGGACACGGCCACCTCGACATCCGACATCCATCGCCATCTTCCGGTCGGATCCGGACAGCCATGGAAGATCTCTCTCTCTCTCTCTCTCTCTCTCTCTCTCTCTCTCTGTGTCGGCCGGACATCGGTCCGTGTTCCTCAACCTCCGGATTGAGTCTCCTCTCAATCACCACCGTCAACCCAAAAATCTCCTCGGGCTCAACAGGGTCTCCGCGCCCCCATCAATCGCGCCGTGCCGAACACTGCTCTCCAACCCCCACTTCGTAGAGAGAAAGAGAGAGAGAGGGAGAGAGAGAGAGAGAGAGAGAGAGGGTGGAGGGAGAAACGTGTCGTTGCGGCAGCTCATGGGACCTGGCATCGCCATGACACTTTCCGAAGACTCTTCTGTAGCACAGAGGAAAGCACTGTTGGTGTGATCACCCCGACAGTCCAGCATCGACACTGTCGCTTGCTTTGGTTTCGCCTTTTCAACTCCATCATTCTCTTTCTCTCTGTGATGAGCCGAGATTTCTATTCAACCCACTTAAGGTCAATCATCATCACGCAGCACGAATCGCTCAACAACACGCCGCAGACTCGGAGGACTAATGATTCGGGCTTGAACACCTCGTCCCTCTCGAGACAGTAGACTCCACCAAGGCAAAAACTTGCTCCGCTTAAGAAGAAGAAGAAGAGGAAGAAGAGAATCGGAGTTCCTCTCGCGCTTTTAGCTCAATATTTCCCTTTTCTTCTTCTTTTCTTCCTGTCTCTTTGAAGGCAACTGAGAAGGAAAACTTTGATAACCGAGCATTTCTCAAGCCGCGCCCGATGAAATCAAACAGAGCAAGCCCGTCAATAAGATCTCCGATCGCTATTTCTACTTACTTCACTCTTCCTTTCCTCGCGCTCTCCTCCTTCTTCTTCTCCCTCGCCGTCTCCGACCCCCGGATCACCGAAGCGGGCCTCCTCTGCGGGACCTCCACTGGGATTATCACCGGAAACATCGGCCCCAACTTCGCGGTCGTCATGAGGGAGATCTCCAAGAGCGTTGCCAACCAGCGGTGGGGCAAATACTCCCTCACCTCGCCGGCCCCCGCAGTTTACGGCCTCGCCCAGTGCCATGGCGACCTGATCGAGACCGACTGCCTCCTCTGCTTTGCCGAGAGCCGGATCCGGATTCCCCGCTGCCTACTCAACTCCGGCCGGCTGTACCTCGACGGCTGTTTCTTCCGTCACGACGGCTACGACTTCTTCAACGAGACCGTCGATCCAACGCATGACAGGCTCAATTGTAGCTCCAATTCAACAGTCCCGGCGGGCCAGGAGAAGAGAGTGACCGAGTTTTCAGACAGGGTGGACCGGGTGCTGAGGAATGTCTCAGCCAGCGCAGTGCAGCACAAGGGCTTCGCCGTGGCTGGGGAGGACGGATTCGGTGGGGTCGCCGGGGTATACGCTTTGGCACAGGTTGGAGCACGCTTGATGCCGGCGGTTGCAAAGTTTGTCTGGAGAATGCGACTTCGATGGCCAAAAGCTGCGCACCCCGAGAAGAAGCGCGGGCCATGAATGCGGGATGCTTCCTCCGTTACTCGACGACGAAGTTCTACAGCATCCCTGTTAGCAAAGGTAACAACTAGTCTCTTGATGGTCGGTTTTCCAACTCAAAGATGGCTTCCTCGCATTAAAGAAAAACCGAGGCTCCTCTATGTCTCAGATAGCATAGGTTCCTCCATGTTCACTGATTAAGTTTTATTTGATTGATCTTATGATTTGATTGATTCTCGGAATTTCTAATGAACTCGCCCATCTCAACCTGAATTATGGGTTGAACATGTCGATCTTTCATTTGAGTGCTGAGGCTGCGAAATCTGAACTTTTTGTGACGTGCCTGGCATTTGACTTTTGGATGGTATAGATTCGCTTTAAGAATGTGATGTTGTCACTATCACTTCGCAGGGTCGTCAAGGGTCCACATCACCATAGCAATAGCCTCATCGGTTGCTGCGGCCACTTCACTTGTTCTCATCGGCACATACATTGGATACAAAAAGTACTCCAAGAAGAGACAAGGTAAACAATTCCGTTCAAATGCGTAAAACAATCTCTTGGTGATCCTTAAAAACAAGCTTGATGAGTCGAATTTCGCGTTCATCCATTTCCAGTGCAAAATAGCCTCATGCGGTTACCGGCAAGCATGAGCAAGTCTAGCTTGTATTTCAAGTACGAGACGCTAGAGGAGGCCACTAACTTCTTCGATGACTCGAGGAAGCTAGGGCAAGGGGGAGCCGCTTCCGTCTACAAGGGGATCCTACCGGATGGGAAGGTAATCGCGGTTAAGCGGCTGGTGTTCAACACTCGCCAATGGGTGGACGACTTCTTCAACGAGGTGAATCTGATCAACGGGATCCAACACAAGAACCTCGTCAGGCTTTTGGGATGCAGCATCGAAGGCCCCGAGAGCCTCCTCGTCTATGAATATGTTCCGAATAGAAGTCTTGATCAAGTTCTTTTTGGTAAGTCGCTGGTTGTTGCATTACTTCATTACACGTACAAAGTCATCGTCCTGTGCCAAGGAGAGAACTACCCTTGACGACAGGCATCGGTTCAGTCTACAGTCTTACCAAATGGTTTCTTGTATCACAAGCAACGTTTCTGTCTTGTGATTTTCGAGTCATCGGCTTCAAAAATCTGCTCCGTTAGTGTCTTGCCATTACGCCTTTTCTATTATGTCTGTCGCACTCAGTCCTGCTTGTCTTTCTAAAGCACGAGGCCATCCCAATAAAGTGGATAAAATCTTTTGTTGCAGTAAACAATGGGATCCACGTCCTGACTTGGGAGGAGAGACTGCAAATCATCACAGGAACAGCCGAGGGCCTCGCGTATCTTCATGGAGGCTGTGGAGTGAAAATCATCCACAGGGACATCAAAACCAGCAACATCCTCCTCGACGAGAATCTCATGGCAAAAATCGCGGATTTTGGGCTTGCTCGATGCATTGCTCCGGATAAATCTCACCTTAGCACAGGAATCGCCGGCACACTGTAAGAATGCATGTTCAATCACTAGCGCGCTGGAAAACTGTAGTCGGCACTTTCTATTTCCTTAATCTGAAGAGTTTGGCAGGCCAAATTGTTTTCACATACCATCCTCATCTTCACTTCACATCTTATCTGGGCTAAGTTTGGCTTATTCCTAAAAGACGCTTAAACTATGCAGCGGTTACATGGCGCCGGAATATCTCGTGAGGGGACAGCTAACGGAGAAAGCCGATGTTTATGCTTTTGGGGTGCTGGTTCTTGAAATCTTGAGCGGCAGGAAGACTAGTGTCTTTGCGCAGGGGTCGGGCTCGGTGTTACAGTCGGTAAGATCTCTTGTCCTTGCGGTAGGGAAGAACTTAGACCGTCATTTACTTATCCTGGCCACGCCACACCAGGATTTTCTAGTTCTTCTCTTCATCTGGGCAACAGCCTTGAACAGATCGTCGCATTCCGCGTTTAGTATTATCAGATTAATGTTCAGATGTGACGGAGCCATGGAACTTCCGTGATTCGCTTTGCAGGTATGGAAGCATTACAGGTCGAATAATTTAGCCGCGTGCGTCGATCCGGCCTTACGAGGAAAATTCCCCGTCCTGGAGGCATCCAACGTGCTCCAAATCAGCCTTCTGTGCACGCAAGCCTCCATGGAATTGCGACCGCCCATGTCCACAGTCGTCGAGATGCTCCACGACAGAGACGGTGCGGTCCCCCAACCGAAGCAACCCCCGTTCCTCAACGCTAGCGTGCTGTCCGATGAATCCAGCAGAGTAAGTCCCGCTCTCTAAGGGTCTTTTGAAGAAAAAAAAAATTACGCAGAGTCTTGGGGGTCTCTTGAAATTTTCCCCAAAATGTTTTGGTGAAGTTCATTAATAAATAAATATTTTTTGAAAGATACAATTATAGAAGCTCAATTAAGCTCGTGAGCATTTTAGCCGAATACCAACGAGCCCAACCTCAAATCGAATTTAAACAAGTGAATCTCGTGTAATCATCCGGTCAAGCCTGAGTTGGTCTCGGAAATAGCTCGAGTCAGCTTCATTCCCATCTGCAACTGAAATCAACCCTAGCCCGCAAGCTCTTCAATCCGAATCTCTAATTTGAGTTTAATTCCCATCTTTAGCAAAATGAAAAGTCTTTTTCCAAGACGATAAAACGAAAAATGAGAATACAAACACAACCCAGCCCGGTCCACTCATACTCAAAGCCCATATGGTGCGGACCCTTCACCAGCTTTTCTGGACCCTCAGCTACAAAGTTTTTCTTTTCATATCTTCCTATTCTTCCTCAGTTTAATCATGGGATCAACAACTTCTGCCCGCGAAAGTTCATAGCAATTCATCCCCACACGGCATATAACACAGTATTAGGGCCTTGAGATTATGGAGCAGACGTATAGCATATGATGCTAACTAGCAGCAACGGGTTAGCGAAGAAAATGCATTATAAATGCATGATGTTTATTTAACTCGAGGTGAAGCTATCATATGAGACCGACGACGTCTTGCTGTGTACCAAATGCTTCCGAAATGTCATTTGAAAAATGGGTTCTTCACCTATTCGTGTTTAGAAAAATGTACATACTCGGCTATAGTTAGGTCGTCGCGAGCTTAATGTCAACACGGTGTCCCTGCCAAACATGTGCCAACATAAGGAAAAAGAAAGGGTTGGAAAACAGCCATTGGATGAAGCAACTCTCTCCACTTCTATGTCATGACCGCGGTTCCATGTTCTTTGCGCCACAACATGGAGGAACGCATGTGTTAGGTGACTGTAACGACAGCAGCAGCTCATCACAGGCCGGGAACTAGGGTTATCGTTCATCTCGACTCCACCCCGGAGGCGCGCGCGAGGATCGCGAGCCTTAACTGAGATAGGAGCGTGCTTAGAGAGGCAAGGACCTTGCTTCGACCACTCATGGCGCGGCGCGCGGCATGGATGTTGCCATTGATTCTTCTTTCAAGTTTTCACATCCATGCTTCAGTTTTCACACAGAAAGAGAAAGAGAGACGGTTTTTTCTGCAGGTGTGTTCGGCCATAAGTCTGGCTTCTCTTGCATATGAAAGAAGATGATGCAAGCCATATGTGACAATAACAAAATATATCTGTGCTTCTTGAGACGCCCTTTTTCGCGTGTATTAGGACTGAAGCGTGCACGTTTGTCGGAAGACAGGGCTAATATTGCTCTCTTCCCAACATATTTTATCCCTGATGTGCCCTCTCACGGAAACGGATCCCTTGCCATAAGGGAGTCATGCCGTTTCCCAAAGGCAGCCGTCCGATACCTTTAAAAAAAAACCCAAACTTTTCCCAAAAAAAGGCAGAATCGGACGGCTGCCTCCTCTGGATCCCTCACAGGATGATGCCACATCTTTCGAGCAAAAAAGAACGAAAAAAAAAAAGAGAGAGCATACTTTCCTTTGTCAACTTAAGGAAATATTTAAATTATCGATGAATTGATTTTTCGATAACTTGCTCGTTAAGAAATTACTAGACGATTTGCTAGTTATCAAGTTTCTTTCACATTTTACTAACTTTTTATTCATCATTCTTGCTAGCCCCTTAAATTTACGCAACACCCATATGAGTTTGTCAATTTTCCTTTGGATGACTTACCGCATTTTCTATTATTAAAATTGGCAATTATTGTTTTTGGATTACAACTTGTCATTTGAAGTAACTTACTAAATTTTATTTAATTATCACTTTTTTTATGCCTGAGGGAGCTCTTAGGACAAATTAGTAAATTTCAATAGATTTCTCAATCCGAGTTTATTTTCTTCAAATCTGGCTTCCCAAAAGCGATATCATATAGGAGACCATCTATGGTGAATTTTTCACAAGGATTCATGTCATATCCCAATTGCCTAAGTCGTTCGCCAAGTATATTTCCACGTTGGCAATTATCAAGGATATCTAACGGAAGCTAACGTGGGGAAGACTTGTCACATGCGTACGGATTTCTCATTTTTTCTATGACATGAAAATTAGTTGGAGATAAATGGGATTTTTTTTTTCATGACATGAGAATTGATTTAGCATGAATGTGGAACTGGTCTACAAGCTTGAGATACTTTGCGATATTAACCCGGTGACTAGCCCAATTAAGAGTTAATTAGTGATTTAAAAACTAGAATGATAAATCGCTCGATTAAAGTTAGTAATTTTATATGAGAGTTGGTAGATTCAAGGTGCCGTGTGACGGGCTCGAATCGAGGGACGAAGGGTTTAAGCTCTTCTTGCTACGAAGGTCAAACTGGGGCAACCGCCAACTATATCCCGTTGGCCAAAGTAAAAGAAGAAGATTAGGGGATAAGCTTACTCTAATGTCAAATCTAAGCACTGTTGAAGATTGTGGAGACCTGGCCCCATCTTTACTATATTCTACCTTGTCACTTTCGAGAGAGGGATGGATGTGGATTGACGTGGCTAATGTCACCAGCATACTTTTTCTTCAATCTTTATCTTCTTCTTCTTCTACTTCTTCTGCTTTTTGGGTCATTTTTGTTTGCTTCTTCTTCTTATTCTTCTCTCTTTTGGAGAGTTGCACGATGGAACGGGGGAAAACCTCTCTCCATCGGCACGCGTGGTCAAAGTCAACGGAGGCCCTTCTTCTTTTTATTATTTCTTTGAATTGGAGAGGGGCCATGTTGATTCTGTCCGTAATTTCATATTGGTATAATAGTCAAAGAGATTTTTAAGGTGTTGGTGACGATGAAATCAGTGAACTTTCCTTTGGACGGTAATAGGCAAACCTTGTGCACCTCGTTTCATTCTTTATATATAATAATCTTACCTAATTACACACGACATGTGAAAAATGACGCATTGAGAATTATTTACTTTGGGGTCATTTTCCTTTTTTGAATTTGTTTGTCTTTGATCTTCTAGAGCTTTTACAATCATGGTTTCAGATTTTCTACAGGGGAAATGATATGTTTCCATTTTCATTGATTTCTGCTCAACCACCTAACTGCCTTATGTCGGAAAATTCAAGCGTTGAAATTGAAACAGAACCCAAGTACATTGCCGTAGTAATTCCGTTTGTCCTTGATAATAGAAGTACGTGATCTCGACGTCCATTCTTCTATGGTCACGCCTTCAATTACAACCTCATCATTTTACCACCTTTTTTTTTCTTTCTTTGCATTGTTTTTTACCTTGAAACATAATGACCTTTGGTGTTATATCAGTCTTAGCTTGACTTGGAAGTTTAATAACTTTTCTTTTGGTGCGTGAAGTTTACCCACAAGACCAAGAGCACGAAGAAAACAAAGTTGCCCTTCTATGGTCTAACAAAAATTTTGCGAAATTAGATCGAAATGCATGCTCTACTTTTCTATAATATTGAATCTTGAATCATAGTTTAAGGCCTTCTCTCTTTTTTGGGTTGCAAATGTTGTTTGCGTGGGCTTAAGCTTTGGAATTTTTTTGGGGGGTGGGGGGGCATCTTCGGTATTTCCATACGTTTGGTGCCATGTACGCGTGCGAGGTGGAATCTTAGGGATGGACCAAACTCGGGTCGTGTACGTATAATAGGAGAAATGGGAGAGACCGACGCTTTGACAACGAAACGCATGGCATCTCGGAGTTGACCGCCGTTGCCCGATCGAGAAGAGATTTCCAAGACCCGCTCATGGGGTCTCGGCGCTACGTGATCCGTTCGATTCATGCGCGGCTTACGCGATCCGACGATGCTCGTCGTTCGAAAGCACGGGGAGTGTCGCCCCCGGTTGCTTCGTGCTCGTGGCCTTTTGACCCGGGAATTCGCTCGGCTTTGCCAATCGCTATGGATCGAGCCGGGGTCTCGCACGGCGTCGAATCCGGGGACGGCGATCGCGCCGGGGCGGTCCTCCTTGTACCCTCGAAGCACGTCGAGTCGAGCTCGGAAGGTTCGTCGGACAAGGGGGGCATACGAACGGAGCTCGGTGACGCCTCGTGTCGGCGACGGAACCCGAAAATGTCAAACGCGCGTGCGAGAGAAGAGGGGGAGGGGGAATCTCGTCCGAAACGATAACAGCCAAATTGATCGATCGGGAAGTCAGATGAAACGACGGTGGATTTGGCGGAGTTACGGACATTTTTTTGGGGGGGGGGGGGGGGGCCCGCCGGGGTTGATGCGAGAGAGAATCTTCCGAGGACGGAGACCTTGGTGTACCACCCGAGCCAAACCAATCGTGACCGTGCAAAAGAGATTGATGGTATCTTCCCCCGAATTTAATGCCAGAGAATGATTGCCAGTATTTTCTCGCACGGGGACCTCGAGTTCCGACATCCATCACCCTCGTCCGGTCAGCCATCGAACACCTCTCTCTCTCTCTCTCTCTCTCTCTCTCTCTTTCTGTGTCGGACATCGCTCCGTGTTCGTCAACCTCCGGATTGAGTCTCTGTCTCAACCACCACCGTCAACCCAAAATTTCCTCGGGCTCAACAGGGTCTCCGCGCCCCCATCAATCGCGCCGTGCCGAGCACTGCTCTCCAAACCCCACTTCGTAGAGAGAGAGAGAGAGAGAGAGAGAGAGAGAGAGAGAGAGAGAGAGAGGGTGGAGGGAGAAACGTGTCGTTGCGGCAGCTCATGGGACCTGGCATCGCCATGACACTTTCCGAAGACTCTTCTGTAGCACAGAGGAAAGCACTGTTGGTGTGATCACCCCAACAGTCCAGCATCGACACTGTCGCTTGCTTTGGTTTGGCCTTTTCAACTCCATCATTCTCTTTCTCGCTCTCTTTCTCTCCGTGATGAGCCGAGATTTCTATTCAACCCACTTAAGGTCAATCATCATCACGCAGCACGACTCGCTCGACAACACGCCGCAGACTCGAAGGACTAACGATTCGGGCTTTGAACACCTCGTCCCTCTCCAGATGGTAGAACCCACCAAAGCACAAACTTGCTCCTCTTAAGAAGAAGAAGGAGAAGAAGAAGAAGAGAATCGGGTTGTTGGGCTGGTTGTAGCTCATGAGATAGTCGGTTAAATCGGAGTTCCTCTCGCGCTTTTAGCTCAATCTTTCCCTTTTCTTCTCCTTTTCTTCCTGTCTCTTTCAAGGGAACTGAGAAGGGAAATTTTGATAACCGAGCATTTCTCAAGCAGCGCCCCATGAAATCAAACGGAGCGAGCCCGTCAATAAGATCTCCGATCGCGATTTCTACTTACTTCACTCTTCCTCTCCTCGCCCTGTCCTCCTTCTTCTTCTCCCTCGCCGTCTCCGACCCCCGGATCACCGAAGCGGGCCTCCTCTGCGGGAACTCCACTGGGATCGTCGCTGGAAACATCGTCCCCAACTTCGGGGTCGTCATGAGGCAGATCTCCGAGCTCGTCGCCAACCATCGCTGGGGCAACGACTCCCTCACCTCGCCGGCCCCCGCGGTTTACGGCCTCGCCCAGTGCCACGGCGACCTGATCGAGACCGACTGCCTCCTCTGCTTTGCCGAGAGCCGGACCCGGATTCCCCGCTGCCTCCCCAACTCCGGCCGGCTGTACCTCGACGGCTGTTTCCTCCGTTACGACGGCTACGACTTCTTCAACGAGACCGTCGATCCAACGCATGACAGGCTCAACTGTAGCTCCAATTCAACAGTCTCGGCGGGCCAGAGAGTGACCGAGTTCTCGGACAGGGTGGACCGGGTGCTGAGGAATGTCTCAGCCAGCGCAGTGCAGCACAAGGGCTTCGCCGTGGCTGGGGAGGACGGATTCGGTGGAGTCGCTGGGGTATACGCTTTGGCACAGTGTTGGAGCACGCTTGATGCCGGCGGCTGCAGAGTTTGTCTGGAGAATGCGGCTTCGATGGCCAAAAGCTGCGCTCCCAGCGAAGAAGCGCGGGCCATGAATGCGGGATGCTTCCTCCGTTACTCGACAACGAAGTTCTACAGCAACCCTGTTAGCAAAGGTAACGACATAATCTCTTGATCGTCGGTTTTCCGACTTAAAGATGGCTTCCTCGCATTAAAGAAAAACCTATGCTCCTCCATGTCTCAGATTTCAATTTATCAGACGTCGGTTCCTCCCTGTTCACTGATTAAGTTTGATTTGATTGATCTTGTGATTCGATGTCACTGGATTCTCGGAATTTCTAATGAAACTCGCCTATCTCAATCTGAATTTTGGGTTGAACATGTTGATCTTTCATTTTAGTGCTGAGGCTGCGAAATCTGTACTTTTTGTGAGGTGCCTGGCATTTGACTTTTAGATGGCATAGATTCACTTCAAGAATGTCATGTTGTCTCTATCACTTCGCAGGGTCGTCTAGGGTCCACATCACCATAGCAATAGCCTCATCGGTTGCAGCGGCGACTTCACTTGTTCTCATCGGCGCATACATTGGATATAAGAAGTACTCCAAGGAGAGACTAGGTAAACAGTTCGGTTCAAATGCGTCAAACAATCTCTTGGTGATCCTTAAAAACAAGCTTGATGACCCGAATTTTGCATTCGCCCATTTCCAGTGCAAAATAGCCTCATGAGATTACCGGCGAGCATGAGCAAGTCTAGCTTATATTTCAAGTACGAGACGCTAGAGCAGGCCACTAACTTCTTCGATGACTCGAGGAAGCTAGGGCAAGGGGGAGCCGGTTCCGTCTACAAGGGGATCCTACCGGATGGGAAGGTAATCGCGGTTAAGCGGCTGGTGTTCAACACTCGCCAATGGGTGGACGACTTCTTCAACGAGGTGAATCTGATCAACGGGATCCAACACAAGAACCTCGTCAGGCTTTTGGGATGCAGCATCGAAGGCCCCGAGAGCCTCCTCGTCTATGAATATGTTCCGAATAGAAGTCTTGATCAAGTTCTTTTTGGTAAGTCGCTGGTTGTTGCATTACTTCATTACACGAACAAAGTCATCGTCCTGTGCCAAGGAAAGAACTACCTTTGACGACAGGCATCGCTTCAGTCTGCAATCTTACCAAATGGTTTCTTGTATCACAAGCAATGTTTCTGTCTTGTGATTTTTGAGTCATCGGCTTCAAAAATCTGCTCCGTTAGTGTCTTGCCATTTGCTTTTTTTCTGTTACGTCTGCCGCACTCAGTCCTGCTTGTCTTTCTAAAGCACGAGGCCATCCCAATAAAGTGGATAAAATCTTTTGTTGCAGTCAACAATGGGATCAACGTCCTGACTTGGGAGGAGAGACTGCACATCATCACAGGAACAGCTGAGGGCCTCGCGTATCTTCATGGAGGCTGTGGAGTGAAAATCATCCACAGGGACATCAAAACCAGCAACATCCTCCTCGACGAGAATCTCATGGCAAAGATCGCGGATTTCGGGCTTGCTCGATGCATTGCTCCGGATAAATCTCACCTTAGCACAGGAATCGCCGGCACACTGTAAGAACGCATGTTCAATCACTAGCGCGCTCAAATACCGTAGTCGGCACTTTCTATTTCCTTAATCTGAAGAGTTTGGTCGGCCAAAATGTTTTCGCATATCATCCTCATCTTCACTTCACATCTTATCTGGGCTAAGTTTGGCTTATTCCTAAAAGACGCTTAAACTATGCAGCGGTTACATGGCGCCCGAATATCTCGTGAGGGGACAGCTAACGGAGAAAGCCGATGTTTATGCTTTTGGGGTGCTGGTTCTTGAAATCTTGAGCGGCAGGAAGACTAGTGTCTTTGCGCAGGGGTCGGGCTCTGTATTACAGTCGGTAAGATCTCTTGTCCTTGCGGTAGGGAAGAACTTAGACCGTCATTTACTTTTCCTGGCCACGCCACACCAGGATTTTCTATTTCTTCTCTTCATCTGGGCAACAGCCTTGAACAGATCGTCGCATTCCGTGTTTAGTATTATCAGATTAATGTTCAGATGTGACGGAGCCATGGAACTTCCGTGATTCGCTTTGCAGGTATGGAAGCATTACAGGTCGAATAATTTAGCCGCGTGCGTCGATCCGGCCTTACGAGGAAAATTCCCCGTCCTGGAGGCATCCAACGTGCTCCAAATCAGCCTTCTGTGCACGCAAGCCTCCATGGAATTGCGACCGCCCATGTCCACAGTCGTCGAGATGCTCCACGACAGAGACGGTGCGGTACCCCAACCGAAGCAACCCCCGTTCCTCAATGCTAGCGTGCTGTCCGATGAATCCAGCAGCAGAAGCTCGTACACGCAGACGTGGCTGTCGAACCAGCTCACAGCGTCCGAGGTCTCTTCCAGCTTGACGGGAAGCCCGCGGACGAATAGCCGGTGCACGATGGAAGCATCCGAGCCGAGGTAGGAGCGGGACCTGTCCTTTGCACAGGCAGATGGTACAGTCACATCCCATAGACGAGTCAAACAGAAAATCCATTTTTAAACCGGGACCACCACAGTCACACAGATCTCAGTTCTACAAACCAAGCGAGCTTGTCGCATTCGACTTTATTGTTTCTGGAAGCACTCGAATTGTCAACAATGTCGTCTTCTTTCTCCGGTCGTAGTTGCAGACAACCATTTGCGCACACAAAACGCAACGTTTAAACGGCACGCCGCCATCCATGGATTTAGATCCGTCCATTCTTGGTTTCACGTGAAGACCAACCGGTCGAACTTTGTTGCGTTGACCTCTTTCGGAACGGGAACCTTTCTTCTTTGAATGCATTCCGACACTTGCAGACGATCGGCCCGTGAAGAAAGTTCGAGCAGCCACTCTTTTCATAGCAGAGATGTGATCAGATGAGATGGTTCTTTGAGAGGATGTCTGAACGTGGGGAACTGGCATTCTCGTCACCCCCCACGGACTAAGTGGCATGAATCATCTGCAATGCCAAAATCAGGAGAAAAGCCAGTCAACCTTTTTAGCTTCATTCTTGACACACACCCCCACGAAGTCAAACAACAAAGAAATTAAAACAAAATAATCATCTCTTTGGCCAGTTTTCCCTTATATAAAATGTCGATTGAGTCCTAAATTTTTCAATTTTATCAATTTAATCCTTAATTTTTGTACGAATTTTCAGTATAATCATTTCGACCAATTTCCGCAGGAAATCATCAATATGACATTACGTAAGACCGTCGGTGATGATTGAGTCGCCGTGTCAGCAATTTAAGATAAAAATTAGCTCAAATAACTACATTGGAAGTTCAGTCAAAGCTTTAGGAGTGAATTGGTAAAATCGAAAAATTTATCACTAAATTTAAATCCGTACAATACTTTTTGGAGTGATTGGATAGAGCAGAAACTCTGGAAAATTTATTTCTCCAGGTTCTTACTCTTGACTTGACACATCATACTTTTTTCAGATTTTGTCTTTGACCCTTTTGTTAGGTTTAACCAGCATGATATATAAATTAAATTGCAAAAGATACCTCAATTCGCCACACATCTCACTTGCATCAATCAAAATATACTTTTGCAACTAATTAAGATTTTGATTATTTTACGAAAGATGAATGATTTGAAAAATATATATTTTTAAAAATAATTACTTATATCGTTTGAAATAATTAGTTAATGAAAAATGATTTCATTGTCAACAACAATGCGAAAATTATTTTTTGTTCATGCCTTTATTATAAGCAATACAGCCGATCACTTTTATAAAAATAATTTTCAAAATCATTTATTTTTCATGAAATAAATGCACTCTCAAATTGATTTCCACTCTACTTTCTCGGCCACCATGTCATGTAGCTAGTGGCCTAAAATACTCATGAGTTGCACGGAGTATTCTAAATGTCCTCGAAAGACATTTACTAATTAACCAGACTTGGAGTGGAAGCGACTTGATTATGCAAGTTTGAGGGCTTGATCTTACAACATAAAAATCTAAAGACTCATATTGAAAAATAATGTGCAAATTTTGGATACCATAAGTCTAATAGAAGATAAATGAATAAGCCTAGTTGCAAGATGATAAATGTGAAGGTCTTTAATTTTTAAGATTCGTTTTTTTCATGAATAATGGATGATTTGGAAAATATTCTCCTCGAAAAGTAAGTGGTTATATTGCTTGGAGTAATTAATCGATAAAAAGCATATTCATTTGACCACAATTTTATTTTCGTACATTTTCGTGAGCAATAAAAATACGTTTCATTTGGTCATTTTTAAACCGAATAAGAGATATTTTTTAAAAATATATTTTTTTCACAATGTGGATTTTCCACGTAATAGACAAGCCCTTTGGATTAGTTTAATCACGTGATGACTTCATCTTTTTTTGGATGAACACGGGATTCACTAAGAGAAAAAAAATTAGGTGGATTATTATTTTGTGAGTTTCTAAAAACTAAAAAAAGGAAAAAAAAAATAACAATGGGCTTAGAGTTCGAGGAAAAGGAAAAAAGATGATTTAAATCAAAAGGAAAAATGTCACAATTAATTTTAGACCTACTTACTATGAACTGTCATCCTTGAACTTTTAATTTATTTGAATAGGCTTCTGAACCTTTAAGTTAAAATTCGGTCTAATTTCCTAAAAAAGCCCTAAACTTTAAATATAGTCTCAAATCTACTTTAAACTTTTTATGTCTCGACAAAAACCTCAAACTTTAGGTCTAGTCTCATATCCATCCTAAATTTTGTTTTCTCAAAAAAAAAAAAGGAAGCCAAAACTTTAGGTCTAATCCCAACTCTATTACGAACTTTATTTATCTGATAGAAAAATTATCACTTTGCACTCTAACCCCATATTAGCGGGAAAAGTGCCAAAAAAGTCCTAAACCTTTGCCACTTGTGCCAAAAAAGTCATAAATATTTTTTTGGTGCCAAATAAGTCCTAAATCTTTATAAGTGATGTCAAATAAGTCCTAAACCTTCATAAATGGTGCCAAATAAGTCTTTTCCACCGGAAAAGCACACGTGGCTCGCCGGAGAGTTGACGTGGCTCGTCGGAGCTCGTCAGCGGCGCCACGTCGACCTTGTTTTTTTTTTTTCTTCTTCTTCTTCTTCACCGGCGGAGCCCTCGCCGGTGATGGGCGAGGGCGACGAGGGCTAGGGAGGCGGCCACCAGCCTCGCCCCTGCCCAGATTTAGGCGGCCCCTATCCGCCCCTGTCTAGACAAGGGCGGGGCTGTCCCTCCCAGATCGGCGGGAGAGGCCTCGCTCGGCCCCTAGCGAGGCCGACTAGCGGCCGGCGGGGGCCGGGCGAGACCGCCCTCACCTAGATCTGGGCGGGACAGCCTCACCCCTGCCCAGACAGGGGCGGACAGGGGCCGCTCAGATTTGGGCAGGGGCGGGGCAGCCCCGCCCAGATCCGGGCGACACCGGTGGCCGCCTCCCCAGCCCCAGCCCCCGTCGCCCTTGCCCATCGCCGGCGAGAGCTCTGCTGGTGAAGAAGAAGAAGAAGAAAAAAAAAAAGAGTCGACGCCACGCCGGCGTCGACGATGAGCTCCGTCGACGCTCCGGCGAGCCACGTCGACGCTCCGGCGAGCCACGTCGACGCGTCGACGCTCTGGTGAGACACGTCGACGCTCCGGCAAGCCACGTCGACGCTCCGGCGAGTCACGTGTGCTTTTCCGATGGGAAGGACTTATTTGGCACCACTTATAAAAGGTTTAGGACTTATTTAGCACCAAAAAAAGGTTTATGACTTTTTTGGCACAAGTGGCAAAAATTTAGGACTTTTTTGGCACTTTTCCCCCATATTAGCCATTTATCCAAAAACATCATTAGCCGTTTCTAATTTTTATATTCTATAACGATTTCATTGTAAAGATAATATTCCATATCACCTTATTGATGTAGATTTGTTATTGATGTGGAAATGCCACATCAAATCAAGATTGGATTATAGGAGTAAATTTGAGAACAAATTGAAAGTTAATGATTTTTTTAAAGACAAAACAAAATTCCGAGCAAATATAGGATTTGATTTAAAGTTTGGGATTTTTTTTCGAGAAAAAAAGATATTTAGAATCGATGTGGGACTATATTTGAAAATTGAGAGTTTTTTTATGAGATAAAAAAAAGTTCGAGATAGAATTAAAATTATAATGAAAGGTGTGTTCTTTATTCATGGAATTAGGCCGTTAAAATTCAGGGGGAATTTATGTCATTGTTGCCAAGCCCGGAACGCCGAAGCTCCGTTGGCGCCTACTCTGGTATGGTACGGACTTCCTCTCTTCCCTGATTTACAAATGGCGAGTGGATAAGAGCGATGACTCATCGTCTTCTCCAGCATCTCTGCCTTCTTTGCCTGCCTCTCAGTGCGCGCGAGCGAGCTGAGAGAATGCTAACTTCTCCTTCCACTTGAAGCAGCGAGACGAGCTCCAACGCATCAGAGCGGCGGGCGGGCGGGCGGGCGGGCGGTCATGACTCCGAGTGCCGTCGGCTCGGACGGGCCTCTCGAGTGGAGGCTCTCCCAGGTCTTCGGCGAGCGATCCCCCCGGGAGGAAGTTCACGACGGTGAGTCGCTTGGTTGGCTCGTTTGTTCTCTTAACTCGGCGAGAGTTGTCCGGAGGATGTGCTCCGTTCTGTGATCGTCGGCCGGGGGAATGGAAGACGATCGCTGGGTAGTTTGATTTGGCTCGTGTAAGCTGGTTTCAGTAGCGGAGAGTGCGAACATGTCCCACTGTGTCAGGGATTCTGAAGTTCTTGCCGGCCGGAATCCGATGAATCAAGAGGCGCTAACTCGTGCTTTTGATGATTCATATCACTAACGATGCGATGCTTTTGTTTTTATTTTTTATGCCGTCGGTTTGTGAACGTTCTTTCAGATGACGTCATATCTTCGATGGAGTTTGATAAGACGGGGGATCACCTTGCGGTTGGCGACCGTGGTGGCCGTGTCATCATCTTCAAGAGAAAGGACGGCAAAGACGTGAGCGACGCGTGCTCTCTTTGAATTGTCACGATGTCCCTGACTTTTCTATTGCTTGGTTAATTGATCACTCATGCTTCGAATCAGCACCATTTTCGGAGTCAATTGGAGCGGTCGGATTCTGACTTCACATGGCATCCCGAGTATTGGTACATGACTGAATTTCAGAGTCACGAACCTGAGGTGGGCCTGACACTTCATTCTCGAGCTTTGGCTAATTGTTATTTGTGTGATATTCAAAGATTAAATGTAGTTCTTTTATCTTCGCTTTGTTCTCTCTAGTTCGATTATTTGAAGAGTCTGGAAATTGAAGAGAAAATCAATAAAGTTAAATGGTGTCCGATGCCCAATGGGTCCCTTTTCATGCTTTCAACCAATGACAGGACAATTAAACTCTGGAAGGTATGGTTATATCTGGTCAGCGAGGCCTTCCGTGTTCTGTTCTTCAAATTCTTGAGATATGTTCTTACAAACTTGAAACTCCCATACATTTACTATGTTTGGATGGGATGGTTTCAAAAGACGGGAAATGATTTAGTTAATCTCCTGGGAAAAGTAAAGAAAAGAAAAGATTCAATTCATGCATCGTGTTTGGTAGGACTGATTAGGAGAAGAGGGAAATGGTTTAATCATCTCATTTTTGGAGGGTTTCAGAACTTACTAAGAATGACCAATGGTTGAAGGGTAACTCCTAAGCCTTTCTTTCCCCACCACTCAAACAAAACAAACTGGATTATCTACAGCTAATCTACTTAGTCCCTCCTCTTCTCTCCAATGCCAAGCATATTGTGCTGATTCTTTGCTGAAGTGAAGAACCACTTGTGGTCAGTATGAAGATTTGCTTCAAAAGAAGAGTGGAATGCCTCTGGGCATAAATCTATATTGTGATAACATGTATAGTTGGATGTTTCGTCATATCAGATAAACAGAGAATCATTCTTTCAATTCTTTGGCACAAGATTTTGGAAATTAGCAGTCAATGTCAGATGCTTTTCCTCTCCTCATGTTGTTATAAATTTGTTAGAGATCAAGTGTTTTGTCTATCTGTTTTAAGAGAATGTTGAGGGTAAATGGACTGTAGATCCATAAGCATGTTTGTCGGGTTGTAGTATATCAATAAGGAAAGATGTGAGGAAATGGGCAGTGGCTAGACAGACATTTAACATTTGTTGCTTGGTGGTATCTGCATTTGCATCTATAATTATTGACGAGGGTAATTTTTTAGGCCTTCTTGACTACATTTTCTTAACCCCTTTTTACAGTTTTATTCGATTGTTCTCCTACTTCAGCATAGATACATGCTTTGAGCTGTCCAATTTGTTAAGTCTTGTTATTTGTGAAGCCAGGTAAAGGAACATAGGATGAAGAATGTGAGAGAAAAGGATCTCAATACATATATTTGTCCAGAGAATGCGCTATTGGCAGAAAGAAGTTCCTCGAGTGATCAAGAGAATATTAATTTTGATGACGGCTGTCATGAGGAATGGACAGAGAATATAGCTCAGCAAAAGTTCTCGCACGAACTTCCACAGGTATTTACTAATGTAGATTTACTGCATTTCCGAACCTTATTCTTCAAGTGACGGGATCATAATATGATTGATGCAAAACTAGATTGCCGGTAATAGCGATGATGCTCTTGCACGATGTCGAAAGGTTTACGCCCATGCTCATGATTTCAACATAAACTCAGTTTCAAATAACAGGTAATGATAGTTATTTTGTTCAGTCAGTTGAATCACTATTTTAGGTTATATTAGACCTTGCTGCATAATATTTAGTTGCACCAGCACAGCATGGCTTTCCAACTGGCTGTTCCATAAAGGATTTAACAATGAAGAGATCTACTTTGTGCCTATTGATAGCTGTCTAGTGCTTCTTCAACACATGACAAGTCTCTAAGCGCGTGCATCTCTAGTCATTTACACCATTTACTTACTGGGTCATTCTATAGGGGAAGTTGAAGGTTGGGTTGCTCAAAATTTCCTTAAAACTTGCTTCTCTTGTTAGAATTGTGGAAGACAAGCATTCAAACTGACACTCAACAATTTCTTGTTTTTCACTCTCTCCGCAGTGATGGTGAGACCTTTGTTTCTGCCGATGACCTTAGAATTAATTTGTGGAACATGGAGATCAGTAGTCAATGTTTCAATATAATTGACATAAAACCAACGAATATGGAGGATTTGACTGGTAATTTCAGTGCCTTGCTTACTGACAATTCTTTACTTCTGCTGGTAGATGACTGAATGCTTGACTTAGCAACCACCCTTACTGTACTTCGATGCCGCCCCACTTTCCTTTTGTTGTTATTTTATAATTGGTTGCGTCTCTTGTGCAGAGGTCATAACTTCAGCTCAGTTCCATCCAATTCACTGTAATCTGCTTGCTTACAGCAGTTCAAGAGGTTTTATCCATCTAGTTGATATGCGGCAATCAGCCTTATGTGATCACAGTGCAAGCATGTGAGTGTCGGCAAGCTATGTTGTTTGATTTTTTAGGTCCAATGTGCATTTATATCTTGATTTTTCTTGTCATCTGCATGTGTTCTTGTTCTGATACCTGGCATCAAAAGCTTAAATATACAGCTTACAGGATGGAGAACAGCGTGGTTCTAAATCATTTTTCACAGAGATCATTGCATCAATCTCTGACATAAAATTTGCAGCTGATGGCCGGTACCTCATGAGTCGTGATTACTTAAACTTAAAGGTAAGATAATTTTCCTGGATTTATGTTGCTTGAGCTTTTGCAACATCTCTGAACAGCCAAAGAAAAGAAGATCAGAAAAGATAATCACTGCAAAGACACGGACAAGGAGATGGGAAGTTGCGGAGTTGGTTTCTGTTCCTCTATTCAATGATAGGAGAAAAATAAAATAATCAAATCTGTCTCAGTCAATTATATCTCTGTCCTTTGGCATTTAAAATAATTCATTATCTTAATAAATGACACGTCTCTTAAATATCTTTCTCCCCTGAGCTGAAGTACTGCTGACAATAAAAGGTCTCTATATATTATCAAAGGATTCTATCTGATCATAATTGTTATTTGGTCTCTTTAAAGCAGAACTTCTTATTTGGTTCTCCTGCTTTATTATTGCAACTAGGGTACAATGGAGAAGCAACATGTCCATTAAGGGAATGCTAAAATGTAGGGTTAAGAGTTGAGAAAATTTTACTTTTTGGGCCTGCAGTACGAACATGGTCGATTAACTGTTTTCACCAAAAACCATTAGAAAATAACTAGCCAGTTCCTTGAAATGGTAGTGGAAATGTTGGGCAGTGTTAAAAGTTAAAACAGGGTCATATGTGTCTTATCGGAATTTAGTGAACTAAAAATACTTGAGTATTTAACTGGTGCATGATACTGTATTTGAAGATATGATGATTCTATTTGGGAAGATTGACTGCTGAAACCTCACGGCTTAGGCCATCTCTGTTTGCTTCATTATTTTGCTTTTCTTCTGTGGTATTTTAACCTTGAAACTCTGTTGATTTGAATAATGTTTTCCTTCTTTTTATTGCTTTTTGAACGAGTCCAATTAGCTTTGGGATCTACATATGGGTTCTAAACCAGTTGCAACATTCAAAGTTCACGAGCATCTTTGCCCAAGGGTAAGCACATGTCGCATGATGGTCAATCTAGTAAGAATCGTTCGTTGTTATATGTTTGATAGCTATCTATGTACGTGTCAGTTGTAATGTTCTTGCTCCTTTAGTTTATGACAAGTTATTTCCAATATAAAGAGGATATTTCATCAGTCCATTACCATTGTCACTTGTCAGTAATAGAGTAAGGAGAGCGATCTTCCTTTCTATTCTCATGTGTATTTTCCTTAGTTAGAGTGATGAAGATCTTGTATTGTACCCATATGCACTTTTACAGATTTGGATTCCTGAGAAATCATGCTCTGGTGCATTGCTGATATTATGGGCTATAATCTCAGTATGAGTCAGTAGATAATTGGTGGCATATTACATGGTTGATGCTGTACTATAATCCTAATATAATTGATGTGCAAGCTCAAGCTCTCTTTGTAACCATCAGTCCAGCTCCGTTCTCTCTATAAATCTATATTCTTTATTGGGCAGCAACTCTGGCACAGCATGGGTATTTCCCTTCATCTTTCCAACTGCTAAATTTGAACAACACTAGTCTATTTCAACGCCACATTCTCAATTTTTTCCATTTAGAAGGCATTAGATATCATAATATGACACGAGTACTACTGACTAGGTCATGTCTGGAAGTAGGGGCCTATTTATCTTAACTGAATGTACAGACTGGCTATAGAATCGATTGATAATTCTTGCATTAATTTGTTATCAGGAATTCTGATTATCAATCTTTATGTTATAAGTTTGCATCTTCTGTCATTGCTGCTTTTCTATGACTTTCCACTTTAACGTTTTAAATTTCCAACACAGTCAGCCTACTTATCTATATATGCAAGGAGACTTCTTTGTAGATACCATGGATAAAAAGTCTTTTTGGTAACTTCTTTATCATTTTTACATTAGAGTAAGGTCTCTAACCATTGAATATATTTTCAACAGCTGTCTGATTTGTATGACGATGACTCCATATTCGATAAATTTGACTGCTGCCTAAGTGGGGATGGACTTCATTTTGCTACTGGTTCATATAGGTTTGCCCCGTTGCTAAGCAGTCCTGTAGATACTAATTCGCAGGGTTAATTCCGCTCCTATCTGACAATACATAATCTTAAATTATCAGCTATCTTCTACGCATTTTTTCTCGTGGTTTTGGGAGTGAAGAAGGGGTCACTGTTGGTTTTCGTAAAAATACAAGCAGGTTGGTGGTTTGTTGTTTCCCCTTATTATCTCATCATATCTGCATAGTCATTGGAACTAGAAAATTATCTGCTCCCCTGCTACTCTAAGACCCTGTTAGAGTTATTCTTGACTAAACGAGGCTTTATCCTGGGGTTAACGATTCTGGTTGATTTTTGCCAAAGGTTTCTAGCAACAGTTGACTTTATGGATGGCCAACTAAGAGATCTTGAATATTTCTCGCATGCACTGGCTGATAGTCCTTTATCATCAGTTGTCTGAATGGACTAGAGCTCTCATTCCATTAATGGCCAGGATAAGATGTGCCTTCACGTTTGGGAGGTGAAAATTTGGGGTGGGTGTGGAAAATGGGTTCTGAAATTCTTTTGAGACAGAAAGGAGAGGGAAAATTCAAAATTTGGTCACTTTCCTCACCATCTCACATTCGACATCTTCCCAAACATAGCCAGTTAAACAAGGTCTACTCTCTAATAGCTGCTAAGGATAGTAATAGCAGAAGACGATGCTGAATTAGGGAAAGGGGGCAGATTGGAAACTTGGCAAATGCCAGTTCGTCACCCTTGAGACTGGTTTTGTGCATATCTGTGTTAAACTAGCATCTGTTCCTTCTAAATTTCCAATCTTATTGGCAGAGCGTCTCTGCCTGCTGCTCCAAAGGCAAGGAGGTCATCGATAAGCAACTTGGCTCGTGGATTTTACCGGCAAGGTCCGACTTTAAACTTTGTAAATTCTTATTTTTAAGACATGTCAGATGTTGTTAGGTTCTCAATCCCTCTCTCTCTCTCTCTCTCTCTCTCTCTCTCTCTACTTTTGCAGCGTCCGAAAATTCGAGCTCAGTTGCCCATGATGCTTCTTGTGACTTGAAGCAGAAGTTGCTGCATTTAGCATGGCATCCAACTGAGAATCTGATTGCTTCTGCTGCCGGCAGCAGCCTGTACATGTATTATGCATGAAATGCTCCTTTGACAATCCCATCCGGAAGCAGTGAAAGAGAAAAACCTCGTGTCAATAGCTCAAGAGGTTGGTTCTTCCGTTTCCGGTCCCGCATGCAATACAGACTTCCCACTTTATTAGCCAGCGTCGCCGGTCCCAAGGACCTGCGCGTGGTCGCCAGTTTGAGTGCCTGTTGTAACTAGATGCATGCATCCGTGTGCGCGGGGAGGCAAAGTGTAGGAAGACCTGGAACTAGAATATGTTCACGACTGTCGCATGAGCGATAGGCTTACGTAATTTGTCTGTCTCGATGTTGAAATCCTTTGACTAACGAGGATACCACCAACGTGGCACCTTACCATGGTAATGGGATTTGTTTAGTGAATATGTAAATTCGGAATTCGTGATGCGAAGGGGATTCACGATCACGACGTATGCTTTGGGGGGAAGAGTTGGTAGTGGCTCCAGGAAATGGCTGGCTGATAGTGACGAGTCGGCTGTTGTTGATTGGTGTGTCCCATCCTCCAATTGCGTGCTCAACAGCGCTTGATCATTTTGCAAAAGGCACCCTCAAAGCCCTAATTTCTCCCCCACGGCAGGCAGCCAGCACTCCAGCTCGAGCCGTTGTCGACGTCGCCTCGTATCTCGCGCCGTCGTACCTGGCCGTTGTGTCCTCGCGACATCAACCCTTGTCGTCCATTGTGTCCTTCCCAAGTGTGCCAATCGGGACCTTGGCACCACCCAATACGGTGTCATCGACCTTGATCGGCATTAGTATTGGGAATGCCGAATCGGGGCTCGTCAATGTCCTATTGGACATTTCGATTGCAAATCTGACTTGCGATAACGATCAATGATCTCATCAAGTAATTTATTATATTTATAAATATATATTTCTAATCTTTACCTCAAATAATTCTTCAAAGAGAGCTTGTCAGATGGCATGAATTTATCCGCAAATATGCGAGTTAGAGCTACCATGTGCAATTAATAAGTACAAATACATAGCTGAGGGGATAAATAGTCCAATGAGGAAAAAATTTGGGGTGGTCCGAACCAATAAGGCAGGTGGGCTTGTTCACTCTCTCACAACGAGCAGAGCCCACTAGCCAGGTGATCATGATCATTAATTCCAGACCACCTAACACATCCTCATTTATATTGAGAGCAGTGAATTCCTTCCTCACTCAAAATCATCGACACATCCACTAAGACTATGGTTTATTTGGCAAAATATTAATAATTTGAAAAATGTTTTTTTAAAAGATAATTTATATCACTTAAAATAATTAGTTCATGAAATAGATATTTATTATCGACGGATAATAACTTTGTTTAAATATTTTCGTAAACGATAATAATATTATTTACTCAATCACTCCGACCTGAAGTTTATAGCTACAAGAGAGAGTTTTCGACTTTCTATAGAAACTTCAGTTAGCGCGAGAAGGTAAGATCAAATTTAATAAAAGCGGGAAAAGGAAAAAGGAAAAAAAAAGAAGAACAGCGACAGCCGCTTCGGCATAAAATGATGCATGTCGCCGGTGGGTCAGATAGTAAAACACGCAGGCGGTGAGCGGAAGCAGCGCGATAGCTCCCTACTCCGTCGCCGGTGTCGGCTCTCGCACCCTCGATCCTCGCCGCATTTCTCTGAAGAATTCTCGCTCCGGCGGTGGAAACCGGATTCCCCCGGCTTCTCCTCCCGACGGTTCGAGGGTTTCGGCGAGGGAGTGAACTGGAAAGTGCGCTAGCAAACCAGCAAGAGTTGTGGTTCCGGAGCCCATTGATGTGTGCCACGAGTTCGCGCCTTCTCTGTAAGCGCATTCGTGCCTCGAGTCTGGACGAGGCCTGGGGAAGTTGTTCCGTCGGAGGAGGTGACGAACCCCTTCACCGGCTTTCGTTGATTTTCTCTCGTTACGCCACGTTTTAGGTGGGTCACGTGGGTCGTCCGTCTGTTCTTGGCTCATTGTTTGTTTTTTGTTCGGATACGGGCTTCGCCTAATTACATGTGATGTTTGAATTGTTCTTGGCTTCCTTGTCCTGCGTATTAAAATATTTAAATATTAAATCACACGTTCATATGAGAATTTAAGGTTTTAGAAGATTCAAAAAATCTCATGTGGCTTCATAACAGGTGTCTCTGAGTTAAAAAAATTTCAAATTTCTGTTTATCTCCCTGATTGATTACATATTTTCCACGCTTTAGGTTTAGGCCAAAGTCTCACCTCAATATTAAATCACGTCTTCATGTGAAAGTTGTTGCTTCTCTTTGCTTCAAAAGGGATATGTTGTTTTGGCCACATGCAGGTGGTGGCGTGTCCAATGTACTTCTTTGTTCCATCAAATTCTTGCTGTTTTTCTTTTTTTCTTTTTGGGGGTTTTGGGTGGTTGTCCGTCAAGAGTTCAGTAGTTTAAGACTCAAGTAGTCTTGCATCAGCCGTGCTTTAGTATTTCAAGAATTATGGAAACACTGTTGAATCTCTGTGGCTGGATTGTGTTCTGTTTATGATGCGTCAGGAACTTCTGAAGAGAGCTTACGAGCGCATTAAAATTCAGCTTACCTGTGAACCGGAGATGTGAACATTATATAGATAGATGGGAGTCAATTTAAATAGAAATATATCATAACCAATCTATTTCACAATTTGTACGGACGAACTGGTTCATTTCCTAACCAAAAGAGTTGGTTTCTACTGGTTGCCAAATCAAAAGATTGCAAGGCATCCCTTTAAACCCTGGTTCATTTACTAAATTTGAACTTCGTACTTTCTTCATTTTTCTTTGAGCAATTTGTTTGTTGGCTCTCCGTAACTTGTTTTGCCATGCTACTTACGGGCATTGCAGATTGCTTGGACTTGCATAAAGCTGAACCTGTGAAGGGGGATTCGACAGCTTTAGACTAGACCCCACAGTGGCTCCAAGCATGATGCCTCCTCGGGCATTTCTAAAAGTGCAGCTTCAGAAGCCCAAATCACTTCTTGAAAGACAAGAATGTGGAGAAGAAAGAAGCTCAAATGCTTTAAGTACTGGTAAAAGTGGAACCAGTGTGTTGGATCAGGCACAGTCTACTCTCAATGATACAGGCCTTTCCTCAATGTCCACCACCAGTACAGCACCTCTCTGCCGGCAGTTTTGGAAATCTGGGAGCTATGACGATGGGCATAGTGCCAAAACCTCAATCCAAAGTATTAGGCTCCTAAGTCCTACTTGTATATTTTAAGTCCTCATTACAATCTCAATTGGACATGTCCTGTGACTGGACATAAGTGTCCCAGTGATTATTGGGACTTAATACATTGGTCTTGTCAATTGTGCAATTAGTTGATCCCCTCCTGTCAACGTGCGCTATAAATGTTGATTCTTTGCATTTTAACTGCATTTCTACCTTTTCTTTTACTGCTTTTTTCGCTTAACAGATGGAAGGAATTATCTCCATGTGCACCCTCTGTTCCTTCATTCAAATGCCACTTCACATAAATGGGCCTTTGGTGGTAGGTTGAACTGGATGGATGTGGATTTTCTATTGCAGGGATTCTATTTCTTGACAGAAACCACTTCAAGTCCTTCTTTGTTCCACTTTGGATTTACCAGCTTCTTCTTTTGCAGCCATAGCCGAGTTGCTTGACAATGCAGTTGATGAGGTGATCATCTGATCAGCAGTTTTTAAGTTTATACTATTTTGTTTCAGGTGCTCCTCTGATGGCAATTGCTAATTGCCATAATATCATTAGAATTACCAATTAAAATATGATGGTGGTTTTCCTCCGCAAGCGTTGACTGTCCTAGCATAGTTGTAGGCTTGTTCTGAAATACTTCAAGAAAAGTTTAAGGCGAGGATGATGTATCACAGGGAGACTTGAATAGTTTGACCTATTTGGATTGGAATATGAACAAAAAGCTGATGCAAGAGTAACTCTCGAACAGTGAATTCCATCTTCTTTTCTTATTTACTATCTGGGTTCCAGATATTTAAAGTTATGCTCTGATTGTCATATTCATTGTTTACCCGCAAGGACAGATCCAAAATGGGGCCACATTTGTTATCGTAGACAAAACGTTGAATCCAAGGGATGGAAGCCCAGCATTGCTAATACAAGGTCTTTGCCACCTTTGACTTCTTTACTATTCAAATTTGATTGGATGTTATTATGGAGTCTGTGTCATCGTATTGTTTAAATAGGAAACACAGCTGATTCATGTCTTCCTGAAATCTGACTTATTGCAACTAGATGATGGTGGTGGAATGGATCCTCAAGCACTGAGGCGGTGTATGAGCTTTGGATTTTCAGATAAAAAAGAAAAATCAGCTATCGGACAATGTACACCTTCTCTGCTCACTGTGAAGTACTTTCAAGTTTCTTTTGGTGCTCTTTTTATGTTGACATGCAAAACTCATCCATCAGATGGAAATGGCTTCAAAACCAGCACCATGAGACTTGGTGCAGACGTCATTGTTTTCAGCCGCCACATGGAAAATAGGTTGCTTCCCTAACATTATCATTTGGAAATTTAGGCTTGATCTCTAGTTTCAGCAGCAGTGTTATAAAATTTTGGTGGTTTTAGTAAAAATTCTACTTCTTTAATTAGGTTTTATCTGAGATGAAATAGGGGTATAAGAATGGAAAGATTGGGAGCTCATTTGACTGGATGTTCTCTTTTACTCTCCTGGTTTTATCTTTAATGCCAAAAGTTAGTGATGATTGCAAATTGAATTAAAAGCTGTTTGATTAGCTTTTCGCTTATTTGGAATATTGCTCCTCTCCTTCCTTATGAAGTTCAATTTGATCATGTTCAGGAAGTCTTCTTAGAAAAAAGCTCAACTTAAAAAATCGATGTCTTCCTAAAGATTCTGTCAAATCACAGCAACATATATAATCATTTCGGAGCATCTTATTACTCTCGTGGACTATTATGTAACTAACTTGTCTCACCATCAGGGTTTTGACTCACAGCATTGGCCTTTTGTCATATACATTCTTGATGCAAACAGGGCACAACAGGATTGTGGTTCCAATGGTAACTTTCAATGCTTCAATCTATTCCATTGGTTCTTTACATGCAACTTTTATGAAGAGCTACTGTTCAGAAAGCGATATGTCTTTTATGTTGTTTACTCCATGATTTGATGCTGATGACACATTGGCTGTCCGACTGGTTAAATGTGACGTACACAGTTGTGGGTTTCATCTGAGTAGTTCTTACTGTGAACATGCACGTTTTCAGGTCAACTTTCATTTTAGGATTTTTAGCTGGTGAAAGTGGTCTGATATTTTGACTATTAGCATTAGCCAAACCAATCTACTAAAGTTCATATAAAGGCCTATGCATATCCTGGTATTTAAGTAGATAGAATCAAGTCAGATGATACCCCACTTCCTCGCAACTTAACTTATGGTTGGATAATCCATTAATGAGATAACAAAGCGTTTGCTTTTGAAGATTGTGTGTTGGCATGTTGTCTTTCGAAAGCCTCTTATACTAGCTTTCACGTGTTCACATTTTACCGGTCTTCTCTTATCTGGTGAAAGTTTTCATTTCCTTAGGTTTTAATGCGGATATTGCTCTCTTATTGTGCGGTCTTTTTCCCTTATAGCTTCTCTGTCTTGTTTTTTGGGGTATTCTTTTGAGATTTTAATTCTTTGGGGGTTCTGGGGGTGGTTTATTTATTTTTTTTTGAGGTGGCATTGCCATATCCCCCATCAAGCATCAATGTATGTTCTTGCTGCTGTCCTGAATGCTTTATTAGCACATTTTCATTTAACATTCACTTCTAGATGCTGTTGCTTTCAGGTTGAATATGAGTTTAATGCAGGCACGGGGACTCTGGAAATGTCTCAATGCTGTGATCGAGAACATTTCATGGCAAATCTTTCCTTGTTGTTGCAGTGGTCTCCATTCTCAAACGAAGCAGATCTTGTCCAACAGGCAAGTTCCTTCTTGCCTTTTCTCCCCATTTCCTTTAGTTTTTTTAATTTTTCTTCACAAGTCGTCCATCTGTTGTATGTTAAATTATTACAAGTACAAGTCTTGCATCTTTTATTTTAACTTCTCTTTTTGATTATATTTCTTTATCATCTCCACAGATTTAATTTATCAAGATTTGATTGTCACACTTGTTGGCTTGAGTATGCTCATAAATCCATGCTGTGAGTTTTGTGATGGGGGCCTAGTGAACATTGGCATAATGTGAAAGCGACAAATTCTGTTGGCTTTTGTTGAAGATGAAGAGTATGAGTATGCTTGATGTGCTTATAAATTGGCAATTATAATTTCCTTCTTTTAGTGCAATCCTGTTTATTTTACTTATAGGCATCTGCAGTTTTTTTATGGCTACTTTGACGGTTAAGTAGTTGGTCTGGTTTATTAGCTTTCTGATTTGAACACATCATCATGGCTACGTGACAATGTGTGCAATTCTGGGAAGGGTTGGCTGCTACTCGTCAAGTAGTCTGCTGACCTGGCTATCTTGGGATTGGTATAGTCTTTGAGAGAGAAGTTGCTGGAGACATTCTTTTTCCTCATAATTCACATGTAGCTCTTAAGTGATTGTACAGTTGCTGGCATCTTATTGCGTTCAAATTCATAAATAAATGATCCCATCTTTCTTATGGCAGTTTGATGACATTGGATGCCATGGTACAAAAATTATCATTTATAATTTGTGGTTCAATGATGATGGGGAAATGGAGTTAGACTTTGATGCCAATCCGCAGGTTTTGAGCTTCCTATCCACTATTTTTTGTCATGCCATTTGTTCTCATCTTAATCTCCATGAATTGACTTCTTTTGAGTTTCTAAATGAAGGACATTCGTATTAGTGGAGATATTAGAAAAGTCGAAACAGTTCCTGCCTGGAAATCAGTGAACGAGCAGCATATTGCTAATCGACTCTTTTATTCTCTTCGTGTAAGTTGTATTATTATTATCAGATAAATGAATAAGTTTCAATTCATCTGTTTTGACAAGTCTTATCTTTGTGGTGCAACAGGTATACTTGTCCATTTTGTACTTGCAAATACCTGAAAGTTTTAAAATAGTGCTCCGTGGTCAGAATGTGGAGCATCATAATATTGCAGATGATCTCAAGTATATTGAATATATATTATACCGACCTCAAACCGCTGGATTTGTGGAGGTTATTTTGAATACTGCATTTCTTTCTTACCTACTGTCTCTGTTGTTAGCACCGATTATTTTAGATTGACCAAGCTCAGTTATGTGCTCGATCTTGTTTTTTCTAATTGAAGTTTTTAAGGCTTTATTGCTATGGTGGTGCTTATTTTATTTATATTTCCTAGGGAGAACTAAGAATAGCTTCACTAACCAATATCAAACGTAAAGTGACGAATCAGGCCTGGTGGAGTTGGTGTTAGGATTATGTAAACTTCATATATCAGGACGTTGATAGCTGTCTCCTCCTGGATAAAGTGTAATTAATACCTGAAGGTGTATTGGAGTTCTACGATTTTAGAACTTGTGTGAATGGGTGGCTATTTTTGTTTTTTTTTGGGGGGGGAACATTTTGGAATATTCATCAATTGAAACTTTTATTTTGCATTGCGAATCTCTGCGCGCGCGCGCGCAGCATGCATGATCTATGAGTTACATCTAACGTTGAAGCATGCATCTTTACGCTTTGATTGTTAGAAAATAGACATGTTTGTCCAATTGGCATCTCTATATATATGCCACCTCTGTTGAAGAAAAATTGTGCTGCAAATACTTGATTGCTGTTCATGGTGTACTCATGCAGGGTGAGGTTGTAACCACCATAGGGTTTTTAAAGGAAGCCCCGCAGGTGAACATTCACGGGTTTAATGTGTATTACAAGAATCGACTGATATTGGTAACAAAATCTTCTCCAATACTTTCAGCTTTGGGTCTATTTTTATCTTGTAATGCTCTATTGTCTAGAAAGGCATCTCTGTAGGTTTCTATAGTTTGTGTCATTAGTGGCTAGATGGTTCCAAGCCCCTATGTGTCTCCTCAATTATATATTTTCATGCTTAGTACTAGGCTAAAACTAAGCGTGAGGGGGAATGTTTAAGTAATTATATATTAAATTACGTCTTTATCTAACATTTTAAACTTTTAAATCAGTTTGCAGTGGTTCCACTAAATCTCAACATCATATTAGAGCAAGAGGTCCTGAGTTCAAATTTTTCCAGGCTCCTATTTGCCTCCCCAATTGTATATTTCCACGTTTAATACTTGGCGAAAAGACCAGGCGAAGCATGAACGGGAGTGTTAGAATGATTAAATATTAATCTACGCCTTTATCTAGTAGTTTAGGCTTTTAGAGCAGTTGGCAGTAGTCCCACTAAATCTCAACATGTTATCAGAGCAGGAAGTCCTGTCCCAAGTAAATGGCTGAGTTTTCCTTTACCCTTCAGATACGTCTTGACAAATTGTGACCACGTTAGATAATTCCTCTCATTGAATCGATAGATCGGTCTAATATTTTGAAGATCGCCTGTCACGTGTTAAGGCGACCTCCTCATATTGATTCATGGTAGGATCTGCGGTTTTGGCTGTTATTTCGGATGTGATTTCAGATGTGGTCATTTTGGAGAGGGAAGGTTAAACAGAAAAACAAGAGCAATAATGTGGCAACGAAGATGGTAAAATCACAGCGATGAAGGCTGTAATATGAAATCCAGAAATCTATTTCTGGAGAATAATAAACAGCAATGAAAGCTGAAAAACACAGCGATGAAGGCTGCAATTTGAAATCTAGGAATCTTGCCTAGAGCTTTGATACCATGTGGAATTTTAGATGAATGAAAATAAGAATCTCTCTCCATCTAAAATTCCACAGTTCCATCTGTCAATAAGGTATCAAGCAGTTGTTGAATTGTCATTAGCTTCAGCAGTTGTTGAGTGCTATTAATTTAATGGGGAGGCAACTGTAGGAAGCCAATGTAAAAGTGAAACAAATGACAAATATTGGCAAAATGAGTAATATCAATATTCTTTGTTCTGACTTTATGAATTTGTATTTTCTTTTCAGCCATTTTGGAGGGTCTTGAACTATGCAACAAATCTCAGGGGAAAAGGTGTTGTTGGTGAGAAGCTTATCTTTGTTCACCTTGTGTAATGTGATAAAGTGCTGTTTCTTCATCCTAATCCACATTATTTGAAGGTGTTTTGGAAGCAAATTTTATTGAACCGACTCATAACAAGCAAGACTTTGAGAGAACTTCCCTTTTTCAGAAGCTGGAAGTTCGGTTGAAAGAGATGACATGGGAATACTGGTAAGCTGCTTCTTGTTTGGCGGAATTTGTTGTACTATAGAATTAGAAGATTTCAATTTATATATGCAATGCAACATTTTTGTCAGTTTGCTTTGTTTTCTCGTCTTTCTCCACTTGACATTCAGTTTTGTGGTTCCTGTGAGCCGTATATGGCCCTCTGCTACTCTATGCTACAATTGGAGAATTGCTTATAGTTTGCCTTTCATGACAAGCTGCCTCCCAATAGTCTGAAGTAGTCTTTCTTCCTCTTTACATCTTGAGTTGCCAGCTGTTGCAGTTTTGGTGTCCCCTTCCCTAACCCTTTATTAATATGTCCATCTAAGTAGCTTTACATGTGCTCTTCAATACTTTGATTCCAATGAGTATCTATTACCTCTATTTAGCTGAGTGGTCCCTCAATGAATGTTTCCAAGCTTCACACCCAAACATAAACTAAAGGAGCCATAGTTCAACAGAGTTTCCACCAGGACAATGCTGGATAGTATTTATTAATCAACTGAGTCCTCGTACCCCATGCACCCTTGTGTTTTCACAAAAATTTGGCTTGATCTTCTTCGCTTAACCATATTTAGGTGAACTTATTGATGGCTACTCCATCATGGGAATTTCCGACTCTTTAGAGCTTCTGTTTGTCACATTTGATGACTTTCCTCAGACCCAGCAGTTGCGACACTCTTGCACCATGAAATCCTTTTGTCATACGTTTTTCAGTTAGGAATGAACTTCAAAATCAATTGAATTATACGCTTGAAGGCTCGTAATTGTTGTGTGGGTCATTTTTGTCATCCCTTCTCCGATTTACCATTTGAAGGTAAAGGCTCATGGATGTTGTGGGGGTCTGATTCGGACTTATCTGATCTTGTTTTGCATATCTAACTTCAGGGACTATCATTGTGGACTGATTGGATATCAGGTTAGTAAGAAGGTTCGATCATCGGTATATGCAGAAAATTCATCTCATTCCGTTCCCCGTGGTGGTCTTGGAAAGCCTCTTCTATCGGGACAGAGTTTACCTCTTATGACATCTGAAGCATTTGGTGAGGCACTCAGAGACAAGTCTAAGCAAGGTAACTTTTGAAGATAGCTACAGAAACTTGTAGTATTTTCTAAAGCCCAGAACTCAATGAATACAGGGTCTGGTATCAAGCGCAAGGCAGTCGAACTAACAGAAACTGAAAGGGCAAATGTGCAGACAACAGGGGGGGGCAGCATTAGCGATAATTTGGAGATCGAAGAGATACAGGTCTATCGACAAGTTGTATCTCAAATTGTAGTAGGCTTTGTACACTGACTTCTTTAATACATGTGTGGCAGCCTATCGATATATCTGACGACCAGGTAAAAGATGGGGAGGCTGCAAGGATAGTGGAAGGACACAAGAAGCTACTTGCAAAGTGAGTGGCTGCCCTGCGGTTTTGATTTTCAAGTGATTAAAATGTGTAAGAGTTGCTATAAGACACCTGGATACACTGAAGCATCGTGAGTTCGTTTATGGTGTCCATGAGTTCTGTTGTTTCCTTCCTAGGTTTCAATGTCGTCCATCATACTTCCCTGCACCGATATGCTGATTGCTCTTTTCTTTTATCCTTCTGGCGGAGCGTGATGATTACCCTTGCCTTATTATGCGAGAAATATATTTGTAAAATGCTAAAATTGACATTTTGTCTGTTTTTACTCGGATCATATACAGTAAATAAGCTTCATCTCATCCACTAGGTAGGGCTGAGTAAATTACTCCTTTTATGTCAATGTGCTCTGTTCTACACGGGGACCATGCACTAGACATTTATAAGCTTCTCGTGATTGCTTTCAGATGTGTGGAATATGAGAAGAGCGAGAAGGAGCTTAGCGACAAGGTTTTCCAGTGCTTCTTGATGCTAATCTCTTCCTATCTCAGTTGATGATATTATGCCCTTCTGAAAAGATCTGCTGTTTTCGGTGGTGCAGTTGGCTTGGCTCATAAGTGAACTAGGAGGAGCTCAGCGCGAGCATAGTCGACTCTTGGCCGAAGCTCTATCTCTGGGCCCAATCAAGAGTGAAAACAGCATAGGTATGTTGCCTCAGTGAAAAAGCTCTTAGGTTTATTCATTTGAATTTTTGGTGGTATTTGTAGCTCAGGCAGGCTTTCCAGAATTCTCGAGTGCTAGGGGCCCGATTGCGGAGAGAGAAACCTCAGCATCCTAGCAGATCTCTTTAGGGTACATCATCTGTTTCCAATTTACTCGTGAAAAAGTATAGTTTAGCAATAGCTAACACTTCAACAATAGAGGAAAGCATGCTTCGAGTACAGTGGATTTGCCAAAACATTCCACAAGTTTATGCCGTGACGAATGTAGCAGGTAGAGTTCAAATCTAGAAAAAAAAAATTTGTCTATAACTAGTGACCGATAAATTTTGGTTGATTATTTTAGTTGCTGGTCCTTTTGCATTTGACAAAGTGTGTCGTATTGATTATGAGAAAACCCAAGCTGAAGTCGGATTAACGACACATCCTGCGGAGATGTCTCTCAAGGCTGCTGTTTGTGAGTTGAAAGAATGGGATAATGAGGGTTGAACGCTAAGTTGAGAGGGAGTAATGCTTCCCTGCACTTGACGTGCACCAGCAAGGAAATTTTGATATTTAAGTTATGCTTTTTTTCATGATTTGTTAAGTATTTTCATAAAAACTACCACTTCTATTATTTAAAGAAATTAATCAATTAAAAATATTTTCATTAACAATGATTATTATGCTCTATTCGTTTCACGGAAAATGATTTTCGGGAAAATATTTTTCGAACTTTTCTACGTGCGTTTCCCCGAAAATGAAATAGTCAATGAAAACATTTTCCATCAATAGAAAAAAAAATACATTTAAAAGTGGAGAAAATATTTTCTACTTTTTTGAAGTGGAAAATATTTTCCGTGTTATTTGTTTTTTTTTAATATCACGACCTCTAATAGTATGTTTCGTTCTCGCTTGAGGTCATTAAGCCAACGACTTTTGATAAATGAACATTAGAAAATATTTTTATTTTTTTAGGAAATAATTTTTCAAAATTTTTTTCTAGAATTATTACGTTTTTCATGAAATGGACAGTGTTTCAAATTTTTCAACGTTCGTTTCACAGAAAACAAAATAGTCAAGGAAAACATTTTCCTTAAAAAAACAACTTCAAAAGTGAGGAAAAAGTTTTTTGCTATTTGAAAATGGAAAACATTTCCGTTTTCTATATTTACCTTTAAATATCTTGATCTTTAGTAACATGTCTCGACCTCCATTGAGGCCGGCAAGCCGGTTACCTTTGACGATGAGCTCGTCGTATTTAGAGGCGAGCTCGAGATTTGCTTTGGATTGACAAATTCATGACATCTTGTGGCAAGTCAAGAGCTCGTGGGACTCTAGCGAGGCTTGTGGGCGGTGGCATGTCAATGTATAATAAAAGAAGAAAAAAATTAAAAATATATTTTATATAATTTTCTTTAAATTCCAAACGAATATTTAAAAATATTGTTATTTTTCAAGAAAATGATTTTTTTAAAAGTATTTTTTTAAAATGATACATTTTTCGTGAAACGAGCAGAAAATGTACATGAGTTGAATTGGCAAATTCATGGTCTAAATTTCGTTTGTTTTATGAAAAATAACTTTCATGAAAATATTTTTTAAATTTTCCAGAGTTCGTTTTACAAAAAATAAAATAGAAATTGAAAAATATTTTATATCTTCTTTTTTCATCTTTAAATATTTTCTATTTTCTTTAAAAAGTGGTTTGTGATCAGATAATTAATGTAGAACAAATCAAATGATAGAAAGGAAAAAGTAAAAAAAAATTGATCTTTTTGTAATTTTTAACAAATTTCATACAAACACTTTAAAGTGTTGTCATTTTTCAAGAAAATGATTTCTTGTAAAATATTTTTTAGAAATGACATATTTCTTGTGAAATGGATGGAGTTTAATGTGTAAATATTTTCTTGGATGATAAAGATATTTTTCGTTATTTCATTATTATAATCAATACAAGTGATCATTCTTATAAGCGATACAAGCGATCATTTTTAGAAAAAAAAAATTATTTTTTAAATCGTTTATCTTTTGCGAAATAGATCTACTCTAATCTTTAATTCAAATATAGAATCTACAAATTAAGATGGAAATTCTTTTTGATTGCATAGGAATGAGAGCAGTGACAGAATAAATTGATGTAAGTGAATTTCAATCTTTTTTTTACCCATCTCGGGTTTTTCCATTTTTTTATCAAGTTAATTTAGTGTTAAACTTTATATATGCTACCCTCTTTTTACTTTTTTGTATGAAGGAGTGCTGTGTAGCGTTGTCATGTGCAAATGACATTGTAATATTCTATTAGCATTGCCCTCATTAATAGTAGCTACCAAATAATTACAGGCTTTTTTTTTTTTGGTAATTTAGGCTTTTCAACCATGCATCATCATTTAATAGAGAATTCATGTAAAATTTTTATGCGTCTTAGACTAATTTAACCTTCGAGAATTCTATAACTAAGGTAACACTTATAATTCTCATTTAAGACAGTATTATAATTATATTCAACTTAATCAACAAACTTTAAAATAATTTCTTATAATTCTCGACTTTTGACGGTTACGAATTTCTCTTGTAAAATTTCTTGTTTTACGAATTTTACTTGTAACTTCTGGTCTTCACTTAATTAAGCAAGAATAATTTAATTATATACCTAAAGCCATTCAATTGTTACCTAAGACATGAATATATTATTTACATTATAAACACAACTTTATAAAATTATCAAATCATCCCACTTTTTAGCAATTAAGTCCGATTTCGTGGATAATTAAAGAAGAACCTGAATTGTAAGCATCCTTAACATGTAAGCAACCCTCATAATTTTTTGTCTTAAAAGATGAGACCTCTAACTTTTTGAAATTACGAAATAGCCCATATTCTACAATGCTTAAATTTTTTTACCCAATTTCATTTTCTTGAATTAATCTATTGCTAACTAATGACCATTTGAATTAATAAGTTCACTGTTCAGAAAAAAAAATCACATGCTGTAAATCTAGCCTTTTGCCCTTGTGTTATACGAAATTATTATTTTACCCCTTAACTCACACAATTTCATATGTTTAATATTTTTGTTGATCAATGTTAATCAAAATTCTCTTGAAATCACTCAACCATGTCTTTTTTTTTTGGTGAAATATAGTTATGATCTATAGAAACACATGACATCATCTAAGGGTGATCGGTTCCCCCAGCGGTCCGAAACTGGATTGACGGGACCGGTTTCCCCTCATAATCGGGAATTGGATCGACGGGATCAGTCCTTGGTTTTTAGGATCGGAGACCGGGCCAATCAAATTTAGGATCGGTTCGGTCCGGTTCTCGGGCGGTCTAATGGGATTGGGATCGAGATGGGTATGCATCCAACTTACAGAAGCAACAAACCTAGATGGTAGGGAAGAACATATGGACGCGACCAATGGAAAAACTATCACATGAACTCACAGAGCTAGGGAAGAGCATGTCATTCCCTCTTACGATCCACTTGTAGAAACCAAAACCTAGATGGGAACCCTGTGTTGAAAGTTTAGAGAGAAGCCAAAAACGCCAAAAATTATTGAAAACCCAGTTCAAATCAAGTCCATTCGCGTGCCTGCAACAAGTGCATAGCACATGGAAACCCACCTAGGAAGTCTTGCGACTCTTGACTGACCACAATGAAATCGTAAAAGGTTTTGAAAAAGTTTATTGACCAAGACATGGACATCCGAAACATCATCTCCTTCAAAGCTTCTCTGACCTTTCCTTTTTTTTTTTTTTTCTAGATTCATGGAAATTTCTAGGCGTTGGTTGACTAAAACAAAGGCAATAAGGGGATGGAACATTCGGGGAAAGCCGATTCATAGAGTCGAGTCGAATTGGGGAAAGGATTTGACAAATGCTTACAGAGCTGAATCAATAGAATCAAAATATTGGCGAGGCAAGCCCTAGAACCGAAATACTAGTATATGAAAAAGTAGGGTTCTCACCAAGAGATGAAGAGAAATCGCTTGAATAGAGAGGAGCAATGACGCTAATGAGGAAAGAGATGGAGGAATTTGCTTAAAAGGAGTCGGAGAGGAGTCGCTGCTCTCGCTGTTGCTGGGCGCTTGAATGGAGAGGCGCTAGAGGAGAGTGGTGACAGAAAATAGAAAGAATTGGTTATAAGGTTGACTGAAGACTCTGAAGTAGTGAAGTGAGGTAAAAATATTGGGCGGGGCCGGTTCTTCTGGTATGGTCTTTTTGGTTTGGTCCGGGTGGTTTGATCCGGTCTCGTTCCACCCAGAAATCGAGAACTGTGAATCGGACCCAAAATCTGAAGAATTGGACCAACCCCGCCGGTTCGGTCCAGTTTGGGCGGTGCTTGAGTTGGGCGATCCTTCATGCTCACCCCTAACATCACCCATAATATAAAATCATATGGGATCATGTAGTCTTGCCTCTTGGCTCATAAAATAATCATTAACTTTTTTGTTGGGTTCGAGTCATATAGTCGAATCGAGTTTCCCTGACTCGGTTCGAATTTTTTTTTCAAATTAAAAAAAATACTAAATAATAAAAATAATAATACTATAAATTCAAAAATTCAAAAAATTCAAAATTACATTTTTGTTAAAAAAATGTCTAGTTGTTTGACCATAATTTATTTCATATAGTATTAATTCTATAAGTCTTGAACCAATTATAGATTTTTATTTTAAATAAATATTTAGTTTAACATAAAAAAAATGAGAAAACCCTTATAAAGTTTTAAACTCAATTGAATAAGCTCTGATAGAAAATATCAGTGTCGAAACCTTCTCCTTAATAGCTATCCGATTCACATCGAAATTTTACGAAAGTGATGAACTGTAATGTACTTTACATGTGCGAATTATTCAAAGATCGTTCATTAACATGATTAATTGTCATTGTATCCTCGTGACAGTTGGAAAAAAAAAAGAAACTAATGAACTTTGGACTTTATGCTTTGTTCTAATTGGACATTTGTTTGATTTGGTATTATATCTATAACAAAATAGAAACTAATGAAAAATTTGTAAAAGACAAAAAGAATTCATGTTTTAAAGTGAATATATTGAAATTGAGGTTATTTTAAAAACGTTTGATATTGAAAGGAGTAACCAAAAAATTACTTCAAATAAACGGAAAAAAAATGCATAATCATGAAACTCGACGATAATCTGTTAATTTGAAAAAGATTATTGGTTTAGATGATTTTTTGAATATTGAACATGCAAATTTGTATTTGTCTAATATTTTAAATTAAAATTTTTGAATTAAATATTTAGTTCACCAAACAACAAATTTGATAAGATATAAGGATATCGACTTTAAATCTGTAGTATGCCAAACAGTAGATTAGATAGGATATGATGATATCCGACTTTAAATCCGAAATTCATCAAACAATGGATGGGATATTAAGAAATCTAAGGATTTCTTATCCTATCCTATCCAGTCCTATCCCATCTAAAAATCCGGACGATCAAACGCAGCCTAATATCATTCATGGTTCAACCTAAAAGTAAACAAAGACCAATAAACCAATTTAATCCTTCGAGATTCATTTATCTTGGATTGGGAAGCTTTTAATGAACATAAAGCTTGATCCACCTTAAAATCAAGAGATACAATCTTGAATTTGTTGTAACATATTGCTGTCTCAAGTATATAATAGAGAGAATCAAAAGAGATGAAGAAGAGAAAGCAGATAAATACTAAAGATGGTAGAAAAAACTGCAGGACAAATTTTATTTCATCTTCTTATCATTACAATGACCAAAATTGAGCTTCTATTTATAGGAAAATGAGGATGTACTTAATGTAGTGAATAAATATATACATTGAATATGAAAATGAAACTGTCGTTGAATAAGGTAAGTTATTAATGTACCATAATTGATCCATTGAATGAATATTCACTAATGTATTTCATAACAGAATTAACACTACTTGGGCAAATCAAATACTTAATTTAACCATAATGAGTGTTGACACTTAATTTTTGCATGTCCGATAAATTATTTTTGGCTCAAAATTTGAGAAAATTTAATTATAATTAAAATAATTCAGAATATCTTTTATTTTCTAAAAAATTTAAAATTTTTTGAAAAATAAATAATTTAAAAATTTTGATGTGAAAGGGGATCGAAAGGACAGGGGCAGGTGAAAAGAGTCGAAGAGATGGGGGATGTCGTGCAACGGAAAAACAGGAAAAAGAGAGAAGAAGAAAACAAAAAACGGTGAGACAGAGAACGAAGAAACAGAGAACAGAGAGGAGGTAGATCAGTGGCCAAGGCGACTCCCGACGCTCCCCTGGCCAGGATTTCCAATCTCGCCTCACCCGCAACTTTCCCCGTGGTCCTCGTCGTTTCCCCGGTAAGCCACCACACGATCTTTTTTTCTTCTCCGTCGAGGATCACGGTTCGGGCGTCCTGCGATCTGACAGCAACTTGGCTGAGCTCCCTTTTGAGCGCGTCTGGCGGCCATCATCCTTGAACTGAGTAGGGTACCCCTGCATCTTCACTCTTCCCTGGGGCAACATAATCCCCTGTTTCGGACTCATCCGTCCGCGGTGTTTTTCACCAGTCCGAGCGAATTCCAGTCCCTGTTTGTGGTTTTGTGCATGCGACACGCACTTCCTACTTGCGTATTGTGCGCCGTATGTTAAGATTCAGTCTCGCTTGGCCATGAAACCAACCTGTTTGCTATAATGTATGTTCAAAGTCTGGAGTTGAGCTGTGACGTTCTTGGATCCGTAGTTGTTTCGTGGTGTAGTTCGACTTGATCTTGACTCGTGGGGCAATCGTATGTGCCAAGAAGTCAAGTTGGCCGGTGGCACCGCCCGTCTCGGTCGGCGGTTTCATGAGTCCAGCCCTTGCTCATGGTCGGTCTTGCCCAAGCCGGTTTGGAACCCATCCTTGTCTAGGAAAACCATCCTTGCTTAAAATGAAATTCTAGCTTTGGAATAGGTCTAATTTAATTAACAAACACCGTGTTATGGAAAAATTTTAAAAATGTATCTTCAATGGACGATTAGGTGTTTTTGGTTCCTTCGATATTTATTGACCTAATTGCATGTCTTATTGATCTTTGCTTGTGGATAGTTAGATGCACACAGTGTATGTTTTGATGGATGACTTATTGGAATGACTTGAGTTAGTTGAATTGCATGAGTAAATTTCATGCCAACTGTAAGGCCATCTATTTAATTTGATACGAGCAATGTTGCTTATTTGCTTGATTGAATGCATATAATGATTATTTGAATGTTAAAATCAACACTCTTAGATTATGTCACGTGATATTGATCGAGGAGATGACACTTTTATGAGTTGGCGGTGTTAGATCAATGTCCATTTCAATCTTAATTTTGTAAATTTTAGCTTAAGTTCATTAGAATTATGCTAATTTGTCTTGATCATTTAATATTGCCTAAACTTAGTACCAACTCATCTAATGAATGACTAGGATAGCTTCACTTGAATTAACTCATCAAGTTTAAGTTTGTTTTATCTTTAAATAGTCATCCTCAGAGGGATCATGTCTCGAGATTTATAACAAAGTCGTGTATTATTAATTACTTGATGAGTTGTGAGTTTTACTTTGTTGCAATTATTTGAGTGTTTATTTATTGTATCGTATTTCAATTCACTTAGTGTTTATTTTTAACACTGTCCTTTAATAGATTGTGTGTTGATTTCTTTTCTAAATTAATTTGGTATTAGTTTAGATTGGCATGAAAATGATCTTGTAAAAACAATTGCATGGACATTTAGTAACTTCGAATGATCTTTAGAGGTGCATGGCCAGTTAAGAATTAAACAACCAACTAATTAGGCATTGAAAGGGTGCTAATAGAATTGTTAGTGTAAACAAGTACCCGTACTCTGGAATCTCTAGTCCGTAAGAATCGAGACGACACTCCCATGTATCGATTGGCTTCTAACCGATCCAAACAAGCTAGTAGCAATTCTTAGAAATATTTAGGTTGTTAAATAATTTTTAAAATCAAATGCCAAAATATCACGCAAGGTATGGACATGAGAGAGTTTATACTCGCAAGAAATAAATCAAATTGGATTATGATTAGACGATTCTTTTAAACCGTCTTTTAAGAATGTCGATTCGCATCTCTTTATGAGCAATACCCCTAAACTTACGTTGGTACTGTTCCCCTCCCCAGGAAGTTCGAGTAGGTCGTGGCAATTAGTTTGCCGAAATTTAACGAGAAAATTCTACCTTGAGAAACCTTGGATGTTCAGGGGCATGCATGGTTCAGGGCAATTTGGTTCCTTTTCGGAACTGGAAATTGAACCGATGATTCCAATTCTTAGGAAATATAATGAGACCGGTTGAGAATCAGGAAAATTCTAAAAAAAATTGAGTTTCTTTACTATTTTTTTTAAATTATTTTTGTAAAGTTATGTAAAGATTTAAACTTTCAAAATTTAAATTGATATTTTTACATTTTTATTTTTACTAAAATATAAAAATATTTATCGATCTGGTTCGATCCATTTCGGTTCGATTCGACCCTTTTAGGAACCAGGAACCAAACTGTTGGGATATTGGTTCCACTTTTGGAAATTGAGAACTAGACCAACACTTCCGATCTGGTCCGATTCTCGATTTAAGCGGTCCAAATTGCTTGCCCCTAGTTTTGATTGAGTATAGCACACTAACTTAAACCTCTTGATCTTAACTTTTATGTTTATGAGAATGGGGCTTTATGGGCTTATTCTCGATTTCTTTAAATAAAAACTCGTTATCGTACGTAAAATAAAATGAGTGATAATTGGCTATCTTTAATTGGCAAAACTTGTGCTATAAATGAGGAGAGAAAGGATATGATTAAAACACATGATAAATATCAATGACAATATAATCATATAAAAATTCATTTAAGATTTTGTCTTATATAGGCATTTTGGAATATTTTTCATATGTTGATCTCGTCGTAATATTGTATTAATCTAATGGCACTTTAACTTATAATGAGTTCTTGTGAAACTTATGTAATCGTTAGATCTAATGTCAAAATTATAAAATGTTAAGCATGCCTTGCGCATTGTAATATATGTGTCACGTAAATTTTATTTTTGACTTGTCGATAATGTTTTGCTTTACTTTTAGCATGGAATTTTATTTCCATACAACATAGTAGCTAGTAACATGATAGATAGAAGGAAAATTCAGAATGTCAATGAACACCTAAGTTTTCTCATGATTAAATTCCATGTAATTAAGAAAATAATATTTTTATGTTGCTTCCATCGAAATACTTTATAATAATATATCATGGAAAAGCAAATTAAAAAATGAATCAAATCTTATTTACCGTATCATTTTTTTTCCCATAAGTGTGTTTAGAATAAATTTTCTCTTTAAGGTAGAGTAATTGGAACATACTTTTTTCTATGCAGTTTTTAAAAATATTTGTGAAGCTTCAATAATTCAACAAGAAATTTTTATGGTTGGAAATTAAAAAAAAAAAAAGAAGGAAGTTTACGTCTCATACAAAAGAACCAGCAATAACGAACAACCGTATGATAGAAACCTCCAGTCCAATGGCCACGCTCCAGAGTCCAGACAGTCAACACGGTGGTGGTCCGGTGAACCACGGAGCGATCAACCTCAAACCTCGGTCGCCGTGTCGGCTTTCGCTTCTCCGATCGTCACCGCAGTCTCTCTGACGGATTCTCGCTCTGGTTGCTGTTGAAGCCGAATCTTCCCGGGTTCCGTCTCCGGACGGTGCTAGGGTTCCGGCGAGGAGGAGGACTAGAAAGTGTGCGGACGGACGGCCCACAAGAATTCGGATTCCGAACCTCATCGAGGTTTCGTGAATTCGCGCCTTGTGAACGGTCGCTGAATTGTGGGTAGGACTTGCATTGTCGTTTTAAGCGCATCGTGCCTCTGAACCGAGCACCGTGGGGTTTACCCGTCGGAGGAGGTAACGTCCTTTCATCGTCTTTCGTGCTTTTTTCTCGTTGCCCAGTTCCTTTTTTTTTTTTTTTCAGAGCATGTGCTTCGGGTTATTACTCGTGCTGTCTGTATGTTCTTGACTTCCTGGTACTGCCGTTGTTTGCATTTTGCTTTGAATTTGTGCTTAGCGTGATTGCCTGTGCTGTTTGAATGTTCTTGACTTCCGAGTCCTGCCATTGCTTGTTTTTGCTTCGTAGGAATATGCGGTTTCAGCTACATGCAGGTGGCGTGTCCAGTGTACTTCGATGGTTCCATCAATTTCTGGCTGTTCTTTTATCTCTCTTTTGGGGGCTGTTGGGGTGTTCTCCGGAAAGAGTTTGGTTGTTTAAGGCTCAAGTACTCTTATGTTAGCCAAGCTTTAGCATTTAAGAGTTATAAAGAACACTTTTGTATCTTTACGGCCAGTCGGGCAGAGGGGTTGACATTTTAAAATTCAGGTTACCTGCAAGCCAGAGATGTGAACAATATGCAGATAGTTGGTAGTTGATTTAATAGGAAAGTTATCATAACCAGTGTCCTAACAATTTGTATTGATGAAATCTAGTTAATTTAGTAATTAACACGAGTTGGTTTCTACTAATTTCCAAATCAATTGCAAGGCATCCCTTTAATTGAGCATGTTACCAAAATGTGGAGCAAACATGGTAGTTTAAATTGCAAAATCAACAGAGCTTTTAAATGAACAACATTAATGAAAGAAGAAGAATTACATCATGAATATAGTTTTCATGGACATGAATTACACTATCCGCAAATTCTTGAACATTTGAGCAGAAACCATTCAGATATTAAAAAAACAGTTGTCGTTGGTATTACTACCTAGAGAATGACAAGTGGCATATTGTTTTTGTGACACACTCGTTTCATCACCTCAGTCCTCTCTGGTTTGTGACCTTTACTAAATTTGAACTTTATATAGTCTTCCTGCTTCTCTGAGCAATTTGTTCGATAATTCTTTGTATTCTTTTGCAGGGTTAGGCATTGCAGATTGCTTGGACTTGCATAAAGCTGAACTGGTGAAGGTGTATATGACAGCTTACAACTAGACATTGGAGTGGCTTTGAGCATGATGCCTTCTGAAGTGTTTCAAAAAGTCCAGCTTCAGAAGCCCTCACTTATTGAGAGACAAGAATCTGAAGAAGAGAGAAGCTCGAATGCTTTAAGTACTGGTCACAGTGGAACCACAGTGTTAGATCAGGCGCAATTGACTCTAGATGATACAGGCCTTTCTTCAACATCCACCACCTGTCCAGCACCACTGTGCCGGCAGTTTTGGAAATCTGGGAGCTACGACAATGGGCATAGTAGCAAAATCTCAATTCAAAGTATTATGCTCCTTAGTGCTACCTGTACATTTTAATTCCTTATTACAATCTCAATTGGACGTGGCTGGTGACTAGACATAAAAGTTCCAGTTGGGACTTATGTTCGCCTCCTCAATTGTGCAATCAGCTCATCCTTCTCTTAACTGTGTGCTGTAAACTGTAGATGCTATGTATATTGACTGCATTTCTGACTTTTTCTTATTGTTTCACGGAACAGATGGGAGAAATTATCTGCATGTAGATGTGTACTGTAGATACTATGTATATTGACTGCATATCTGACTTTTTCTTATTGTTTCACGGAACAGATGGGAGAAATTATCTGCATGTCCACCCTATGTACCTTCATTCAAATGCCACTTCACATAAGTGGGCCTTCGGTGGTAAGTTGACCTGGATGGTTGTGGAATTTTTATTGCAGGGATTCTATTTCTTGACAGAAACCACTTTGAGGTCCTTTTCTTCCAGTTTGGATTGATCGGCTTCTTTTTTTTTTTTTGTTTTTTTTGGGGCAGCCATAGCAGAGTTGCTTGACAATGCAGTTGATGAGGTGATCTTCTGACCGAAAGTTTTCAAGTATTCTACTATTTTCTTTCAGGTGCTCCTCTGTTGGTGATTGCTGCTTTTTAAGATATCATTTTATGTTCCCAATAAAAATATAATAGTACTTTTTCTCCACAAGTGCTGACTATCCTATAATAGCCGTAGTCTTATTTTGAAATACTTAAAGAAAAATTTCAGGTGAGGATGATATATAACAAGAACACTTGAATAGGTAGACCTCTTTGGATTGGAATATGATTAAAAAACTGATGCAAGAGTAACTCGCTAACAGTGAATATTATTTTATCTTCTTATTTCCTGATTCTGGCTTTGTTTTTTAACATTTAGTAGTGTACTGGCTGTCTTCCACATATCTAACATTGCGTGATCTGTTTTTCACATTCACTGTTTGCCTGCAAGGACAGATCCAAAATGGGGCCACATTTGTTATCGTAGACAAAACCTTAAATCCCAGGGATGGAAGCCCAGCATTGCTAATCCAAGGTCTTTGCCATTTCAGTTTATATGAAAATCTAGTTTTATGTCTTCCTAAAATCTGACTCATTGCAACTAGATGATGGTGGTGGAATGGACCCTGAAGCACTGAGGCAGTGTATGAGTTTTGGGTTTTCAGATAAAAAAGAGAAAGCAGCTATCGGACAATGTACACCTTCTCTGCTCACTTTGTGAAGTACTGTCAAGTTTCTTTTGGCTTTCTTTTGATGTTGACATGCAAAACTCATCTTTCAGATGGAAATGGCTTCAAAACCAGCACCATGCGACTTGGTGCAGACGTCATCGTCTTCAGCCGCCACAAGGAAGATAGGTTGGCCTTCCTAATATAATTGTTTGGAATTTTAGGCGTGATATCTTGTTTCGGCAGATATTGTAAAATGGTGGTGCTTCGGTAAAGGTTGTACTTCTTTACTTAGGTTTTATATGAGATGAAATAAGTGAAGAAGAATAGAAAGATTGTGAGCTAATTTGATTCGATATCCTGTTTTACCCTCCTGGTTTTATTTTTAACACCAAAAGCTAGTCATGATTGCTCTTGTATATCTTTGATGAATTTTGTGTTTGTTTGAAAGACAGCTCCCCTCCTTCCTCATGAAGTTCAGTTTGATCATATTAGGAAGCTTTCTTAGATAAAAGCTCAACTTAAAAATTGATGCTTTCCTAAAGATTTTATCTAATTACTAGCGACATATATAATCATTTCAGAGTATGCTATTACACTTTTGAACTATCCTCTGACTAATTTGTCTCACCATCAGGGTGTTGACACAGAGCATTGGCCTTTTGTCATATACATTCTTGATGCAAACAGGGCACGACAGGATTGTGGTCCCAATGGTAATTTTGGATGCTTCAATCTATCTTACTGTTGCTTTACATGCAATTTTTTGGGAAAGACCACTGTGGCGAAAGCAATATGTTTATTGTGTTGATATCTCTAGGATTTAATGCTTATGACTCATAGGCTGTCTGAATGGTTAAATGGGATGTACACAGTCATGGGTTTTGTTTGAGTAGTTTTTATTGCGAACATGTGTGTTTGTCGGCCAACTTGTTGTTTTAGGATTTTCCCTGAGGGGACAATATTTTAATTGTTGTCATTAGGTAAAGCAATCTTCTAAGCCTATATATAGGACTGGCGGGTATACTGGTGTTTGAGTGATTGGAGTTAGAAAAGATGATACCTCATTTCCTTACAACTTAACTTTATGGATGGCTAAATCTTTAATGAGCTATCAGAGCATTTGATTTTGAGGTTTTTGTGTTGGCATGTTATCTTTCAAATGCTTCTTGTACTAGCTTTCATGTTTTTGTGGGAGCTATTTTTTCCTTCTAACTTCTAGATGATCCAGTTGTTTTTGGGGTACTTGGGCGTTTTGGTTGTTTAGGTGGTGTTTCGGTGTTGGGGGAATTAGGTATCATTAAGTGTTCTTGATTTTGACATCGCTGAACTGCCCCTCACCTGAATGCTTGATTAGCACATCTCTGTTTAACATTCACCTTTAGATCCTGTTGCTTTCAGGTTGACTATGAGTTTAATGCAAGCACTGGGACTCTGGAGATGTCTCGTCGCTATGATAAAGAACATTTCATGGCAAATCTATCCTTGTTGTTGCGGTGGTCTCCATACTCAAGTGAAGCAGATCTTTTCAAGCAAGCAAGTTCCTTCTCATCCCTGCATCTCTTATTGTTATTTATTTTTTCTTGACAAATTCTCATTCATCTATTATAATTGTAAGTTCTAGTCTTGCATCTTTTATTTTACTTTTTCTCTCTTATTCTTTGGCGTTATCATTTCAAAGATTTGATTTATTAAAGTCTTGATTGTCAAACTTGTTGGCTTGAATGTTCTAATAAATTCATCTAGTGCGTTTTGTGAGGGCCTGACATACATGGACATAATGAGAAAGCAACGAATTTTGTTGGCTTTTGTGGAAGATCAAGATTATGATTATGCTTGCTGTACTTATGGATTAGCAACTTTCATTTCCTTCTTTGGTGCAATTGTTATTATATTACTAATGGGTCATCTGCAGTTTTTTTTTTTTTGGTGATATTAGACAGTTAAGTTGTTCTGATCTGATTCATTAGCTTTCTGATTTGAGCGTCATCATGGCTTTCATGACAAGTGCAGTTCTGGAGAAGTTAGCTGCTAATTGTCAAACGGTCTGCTGGCCTGGCTAACTTGGGATTTAAGAGAGAAGTTGCTAAAGACATTTTTATGTCAAACATGTCTAGCTCTTAAGGACATTCTACAGTTGCTGGAATTGTATTGTGTTCAAGTCTTGACTAAATTATTCTGTGATTTTCATGGCAGTTTGATGACATTGGATCCCATGGTACAAAAGTTATTGTTTATAATTTGTGGCTCAATGATGATGGGAAAATGGAGTTAGACTTTGATGCTGATCCTCAGGTTTTAAGCTTCTTATCCATTTTTCTTCCTCATGCTATTTATTTTCATCTTATTCTTCATAAATTGACTTCTGTCGAATTTTAAATGGAAGGACATCCGTATCAGCGGAGATATTAGGAAAGTCGAAGCGCGTCCTGCCTGGAAATCATTAAACGAGCAGCACCTCGCTAATCAACTCCATTATTCTCTTCGTGTAAGTTGTATTGTTATAGTTGAAGAAAAAGATAAGTTTCAATTCATCTATTTTGACAAGTCTTATCTGTATGGTGCATCAGGTATACTTGTCTATTTTGTACTTGCGAATACCTGAAAGTTTTAAGATAGTGCTCCGTGGTCAGAATGTGGAGCATCATAATATTGCAAATGACCTCAAATATATCCAATATATATTGTACAGACCTCAAACCGCGGGATATGTGGAGGTGAGTTTGACTATTGATATTTCTTTCTTATCTACTGTCTCAGTAGTTAGTGACAATTTTTTTGTTTTGACCTAATGCAATCATACGCTCGATCTTGTCTTGTCTACTTGATTCTTTTATGTCTATATTGATCGCGGTTGTGTTTATTTTTTAATGACAACTGAGGGCTTCATTAAGTAGTATAACCAAGTCAAACAAAGAGCCTAAAGCGACGAATGAGGCCTGGTGGTGATTGTGTTAGAATGATGTTAACTTTATATTTCTGGATGTTCATAGCTGTCTTCTCCTGTATAAAATTTGATAGATCCCTAAAGGTGTTATCTGAGTTCTATTATTTTACCCCCATGATATAAGCTTAACTCAGGGAAGTAGTTATTCTTAGTATGATTTTCCTCGTCTGTATGGGGATCACAATACCAACAACAATAAACGGGAATAACTCGAACATAATGGAATGATCATAAGTTGAAAAGTTCATCTTGCATTGAGAATTTGTGTGGATGTTGTTTTCTTTTTTCTTTATTTTTTTGTGGTGGCGCCCGCCCTGGCCCGGGGGGGGGGGGGGGGGGGGGGGGGAGGGGGTTTGGTCGTGTAAAATGACATGGATATTTATCAGTTGAAAATTTTATTTTGCATTGAGAATCTCTCTCTCTCTCTCTCTCTGAGTTGCATCTAATAATGTTGAAGCATGCATTTACACTTTGGATTGCAAGAAAAAGAAGACATGCTTATCTGATTGGTGTCTCTATATATGTGCCCGCATCTGTTAAAGAAAAAATTGTGTTGTGAGCAATTGATTTCTGTTCATGGGTACTCATGCAGGGTCAGGTTGTAACTACCATAGGGTTTTTAAAAGAAGCTCCACACGTGAACATCCATGGGTTCAATGTCTATTATAAGAATCGACTGATACTGGTAACAAAATCTTCTCTGGTACTTGGAAGTGTTGGGAGTCTATTATTATCTTTTAAATGTCTAGTGTCTCGATAGGCATATTTGAGATTTTCATTTGATGTCATAAGAGGCTAGATGGTTCCATTTCTTGTTAGGGTGTCAAGCAGTTGTTGAAATGTCATTAGTTTCAAGAGTTATTGCAATGTCAATCGTTTAATAAGGGAGGTGACTCTGGGAAGCCACTATAAACAGTAAAAGATAGATAGTGAAACAAACGACCAACTATGGTAAAATGATTACTGTCAACATTCTTTCTTCTGACTTTGTGAATTTGTTTCCACTTTTCAGCCATTTTGGAGGGTCGTGACCTATGCAGATAGCAGGGGTAGGGGTGTTGTTGGTGAGAAGCATTTTTTATCTTTTTCACCTTTTGTTTTGTGATGAAGTGCCATGGCTTCATCCTAATCCACATTGTTTTTTAAGGTGTCCTGGAAGCGAATTTTATTGAGCCAACTCATAACAAGCAAGACTTTGAGAGAACTTCCCTTTTTCAGAAGCTGGAAGTTCGGTTGAAAGAAATGACATGGGAATACTGGTAAGCTACTTGTTATATTGGTCACTTTTCTAATGGAATTGGTCGTGCCATATAAATTGAAACTTTTATAGTTTATTTATGCAACAGTTTGTCAGTTCCGCTTTGTTGTTTCTCATCTTACTCCATTTGACATTCAGTTTTGTGGTTCCTGTGAGTGGTATATGGCCTTTTGCTACTATATGCTACAACTGGAGAATTGCTTAAAGTATGCCTTTTGTGACAACCTACCTCCCAAGTGGTCTCGAGTAGTCTTTCTTTCTCTATGCATCTTGAGTTGCTAGCTGTACTAGTTTTGGTGTCCCATTTCCTAACCCTTTATCTTCATGTCCATCTAAGTAGCTTTATATGCACTCTTCAATACTTTGATTCAGATGTATATCTATTACTGCTATTTTGTTGAGTAGTCACTAAATGAATGAGTCCGAACTTGATGCCTGCACATAACCAAAGGTGCCATAGTTCAACAAAATTGCCGCCGTGACTTCTGCTGGATTGGTTTTTTAACTTAGTGCTCATTCCCCCATGTGCCGATATATGTTTTCACGAAAATTTGGCTTGACTTTCTTCAATTACCATATCTAGACAAGCTTTTTGATGCCCATAGTCATGGTAATTCCCGACTCTGCAGAGATTCTGTAAGTCACATTTGATGTCCTTAGTTGGACTTAGCAATTAGCAAGCCTCTTGCACCATGACATCTTTTTGTCCTGTGTTCTTCAGCTAGGAAAGAACCTCACACTTAATTATGCTTTGAAATTGGTAGATGTTGTGTGGGTCATTTTTTTTGCCATCCCTTCTCCAATTGACTGTTAAAAGGTAAAGGATTGTAGATGCTTTGTGGTCTTATTCAGACTTTTCTGATCTTGTGCATGTGTAACTTCTTCAGGGACTATCATTGTGGACTGATTGGGTATCAGGTTAAGAAGAAGGTTCGAGCATCAGTATTTGCAGAGAATTCATCTCATTCTATTTCTCATGGTGGTCTTGAAAGGCCCGTTCTATTTGGACAGAGCTTACCTTCTATGACCAGCATATTTGGAGCATTCGGTGAGGTACTCAGAGATTACTCTAAGCAAGGTAAACTTTTGAAGATGAGCTACTGTTAACTGGTAGTCATATTTTTCTAAAGCACAGGACTCAATGAATAAAGGGTCTGGCATGAAGCGCAAGGCAGTCGAGCAAACAGAAACTGAAAGGGCGACAAGAGGGGCTGGCACTAACAATGATTGGGAGGTCGAAGAGATACAGGTCTATCTACAATTTGTGTTTCAAAAGTGGTTGGCTTTCTGCACTAACATCTTTAATACATGTGTTACAGCCTATCAATAACCCTGGAAACCAGTTAAAAAATGATGAGGCTGCAAACATGGTGCAAGAACACAAGAAGCTACTTGCAAAGTGAGTGGCTGCCGTACGTTTTTTATTTTCAAGTGATTGTCGTGGGTAAGAGATAATGTAGCTATAAGAACACCCGGTTACACTAAAGCGTTGTGAGTTGGTTCGCAGTGTCCATGAGTTCCACAGTTTACTTGCTAGGTTGCGACATCGTCCATCGTACTTCCCTGCACCAATGCACTGATTGCTCTTCCCTTTTCCTCTGATAGAGTGTGACGATTACTCTTGCCTTATTGTACAAAAAGCTGTAACCAAAACGTTATACTTGACATTATGTCTGTCTTTACTTGGATCAGATACAATTAAGAAACTTCTTATAGACAGAATTTACCCACCAAGTAGGGCTGAGTAAAATGATCTTTATTCTATCAACGGGCTCTGTTCTGTATGTGGACCACGCACCAGACATTGATAAGCTTCTTGTAATTGCTTTCAGATGTTTGGAATATGAAAGAAGCCAGGAGGAGCTAAGCAACAAGGTTTTGGAACCTTACTTGATCTTTTCTCATCTCAGTTGATGATATAATGCCCTTCTGATAAGATTCACTGTTTTTGGTGGTGCAGTTGGCTCGGCTTAGAAGTGAACTAGGAGAAGCTCAGCGGGAGTATTCTCGACTCTCTGCCGAAGCACTAGCCCTTGGCCCCATCAAGAAAGAAAACAATGCAAGTATATCGTCTCCGTAAAAAGCTCTTCAGTTTCTTCATTTGCAAAGACTTCTGGCTCAGTCAGGCTATCCAGAATTCTCAAGCGCCCCAGACCCAATCGCGGGGGGAGAAACCTCAGCCGCCCTTGCAGGTCTTTCAGGGGTATTCATCGGTTCCTAACAGAGGCTTTCATATGGAGAAGTTCTTCTTTGCTAAATGCGACCAAGAAGAAGATCCTCTTCAAAAAGGATCAACTTAACCTGAAGTTTACGTGTATTTGCTATAACAGTAGGGTTTATTTTATGAAGCATCTAATTTTAACTCAGTCCCTTTTATATTTTTAGTCACCTTGTATCTCCAATATCCATTTTTTGTATTATGTACATTTAAATTCAACGCATAAGCGAGTCTTGAATGTATTTATTTTCCCCATAAGTCCAATCAAATTTGTACGTGATATCCACCATTTAGTCAACGCCTTTTATTGTCACTTTGATTTTAAAATATGGAAGCAGAATGAATACCTTGAGAGGCCGCAATGCTTATCGCGTAGTCTAGTCGAAGAAGACCGTCCGATCATGTTAAATTTAGTGTAATTAGTAGAATGAATTCTTGCTGTATGGACGTGCACCCCTTATTATTAACATGGAGGCCAAATTATTTTGCTTTGCCATTTAAAATTTTCACCCTTTTAAGTGCGATCATGTTTATGCTTCACAAGCATAGTCCAGCGAATATAGATGATCGATGAATGTCCCATTCTTTTTAACATGTACAATTCTAATTGGGACCTTGAAATGATGTCCATAGCATATGGTGCAATCACCCATAGCATATTTTGTGAGAAAAGAACTATAGAAATACATCTATTTATTATCTATGCAATATGCAAAAGGGGGAAAAGTGCCAAAAAAGTCCTAATCCTTTGCCACTTGTGCCAAAAAAGTCTTAAACCTTTTTTTGGTGCCAAATAAGTCCTAAACCTTTATAAGTGGTGCCAAATAAGTCCTTCCCACCGGAAAAAGCACACGTGGCTCGCCGGAGCGCCGACGTGGCTCGTCGGAGCTTGTCGGCGGCGCCACGTCGGCGCCAACGTGGCGTCGAAATTTCTTCTTCTTCTTCTTCTTCTTCTTCTTCTTCTTCTTCTTCTTCTTCTTCACCGGCGGAGCCCTCGCCGACGATGGGCGAGGGCGGCGGGGGCTGGGGCTAGGGAGGCGGCCACTAGCCTCGCCCGGATCTGGGCGGGGCGGCCCTTGTCCGCCCCTGTCTGGGCAGGGGTGGGGCTATCCCGCCCAAATCTGGCCGGCCAGCGGCCGGCGGGGGCCGGGCGAGGCCGCCTTCGCCTAGATCTGGGCGGGGCAGCCCCTGCCCAGACAGGGGCGGCCCCGCCCCGCCCAGATCTAGGCAGGGGCAGCCCCGCCCCGCCCAGATCTGGGCAGGGGCGAGGCCGGCCTCGCCGGCGACGGGGGAGGCTGGTGGCCGCCTCCCCAGCCCCCGCCGCCCTCGCCCATCGCCGGCGAGGGCTCCGCCGGTGAAGAAGAAGAAGAAGAAAAATTTCCGACGCCACGTTGGCGCCGACGTGGCGCCGCCAACAAGCTCCGGCGAGCCACGTGTGCTTTTTTCGGTGGGAATGCCTTATTTGGTACCACTTATAAAGGTTTATGACTTATTTGGCACCACTTATAAAGGTTTAGGACTTATTTGGCACCAAAATAAGGTTTAGGACTTTTTTGGCACAAGTGGCAAAGGATTAGGACTTTTTTGGCACTTTTCCCATGCAAAAGGAGATTTTTAAAGAAAATATTACATACGTTCTTCGAGAAAATATCGGGTGAGTCAACCCATCGGTCGCAACTGTTGAGCTTAGAAATGCCTCGCCATCACATCCCCCGAGAGCCCCGGTAGTCGCAACTGATGGGTCCCAAGCCTCCATTGCATCCGCCTTTGCCTCTAGCGAGAGGTGATCGGTTCCTGAGCGGTTCTCGATTCGAATCGGGAACCGGACCGATGGAACCGGTTTCCTATTATTTGGAACCTGGAACCGGACCGGACCGTTCCGGTCCATTTCCCGCCCGGTCTGATCCGGTTTCCGGGTGGGTAATTAGAAAAAAAGAAAGAGAATAAGAGAAGAAAAATACACAACATGCAACATGACTCTTAATACTTTTGGCCATACGGGGAGTAAAAACACTACAAAAAAACTGCTAATTAGCTACAAAAACTTGGCAACGACAGAAAATTCGTGGCTGATAGCCACGAAAATAACGACGAAGAAGACATATTCGTCGCTAATTTGCCACTACTATAAGTTCATCGCCATTGGTTACAAAATTTGCTACCAACAAAGATAAGTCGTCGCTAATTAGCAATGGAACAACAATTTGTCACCAACAACGTTACTGATAGCGACAAAACCATATATCCGTTGCTAATTAGCCACAACTATAGCTACAACAAAAAAACCATTTCTAAATTGCTACAATAGTTGTCAATAATCGCTGTTTTGCTTCGACAATAAGTTACCGTCGCTAAAGCGGTCTCTAGTTGCCATGACATTTACTATCGTCGGTAAATATCGACGAATTTAGCGATAGAAGCTTAATTCGTCGTTAATTGGCGAGAACTAAAACTTTCGTCGTTAAATGCGTCGGTAATTTTCTACAAATAAGACTACATGTGGCTAAAGTCGTCACCAACTACCGATAGACAATTAGTTGTCGCTAGTATTGTCGCTAATTAGCTACGATACTGAATGTGGTCTCTAATTAGCTACGAAATTTTCCTTGTGTGGCTAATTAGCTACGAAGAGGAATATTTTATAGCTAATTAGCGACGATTTTGGCGATGATTAAAATTTGTCGTTACTAAATCCCGATTATAACTCTGACCTGCAGATCTGTCTCTCTTATTTTCTTCTCCCCAAAAAAAGCCCTCTTCTGTGCTTCCTCTCGGCGCTCCATAACCCTAACTAAGGTATGTGCATTTCGGCTATTTTCTTCTATATATACTAGCGATTTCACGGTAATGGGGTCGTGTTGGCTTGGCATGAAGTTGGTGTTGCATAGATCGTTGGTTGTCGGAAGCGTGTGGGCAACGGCAAGGTCGAGCGGCGGCCAAGGCGTGGCCATCGCTCCACCTCCCCTAGATCTAGCTATTCGAACTCTAGAGGCTTCCTTCCCCCATATCTAGTTTTTAATTTCTTGTTGGGGTAAAGAGCAAGGGGAAAAATATAGATCAACAAGATGAGGGGGAGCAACGAAGTTTTTCTGCACATGAGGAGGAAAAAGGTTAGGAGAAGGGGGAAAAACTGTATGCTTTTGTCATATAGATTTTGGTCTTGACAACACCACTTAATGGTGGCATTTCGTTGAAAAAAAAATCTCACGGTGTTCGGGAGCTTTGGGAGGTTCATGTAATATGCATATGCTATTTCGTAATAAGTGCTTTTTTGATAAAATAATTGTCTTCATATTTTGTGTGGCTATTTGATGGCCCATCTTCCAATTTAATTGGTAATATGCAGATGGTTCTTTTAGGTACGTGTGTCCATTTATAAGGCGAACAATTCAAGTTGGCTAGCAATTCTCATCAAATCGACAACTTCATACTGCAAATATTGCAGTCATATACCAACAAGTAAGTCTTCACTTGATATTGTATACCAATAAGTTTTCATTTTATAATTTGTAAACTTAATGATTTAAGTACATATATAATTTAAATCATAGGATTGTTCATGAGTTTCACTACGACTATTAATGAAGTATGGCAATAAAATTAATTTTAACAATGTATTATATTGTGACGTATTTTATTTACAGAGACAATGCAAAGAGACAGGTCTTGGATGTATAATAAGAACTTACCTAGACGTGCAGGATTAACCGACGAGTTTCGTGCTGGGTTGGAAATGTTTTTAGAATTTGCTAGTAGCAAAGTTGAGTTCATGGACGGAAATAAATTACGGTGTCCGTGCAAAAAGTGCAAGAATGGTAAATTTCATGTGGTTGATAAAGTTGGAGAGCATCTTTGTAGATTTGGCTTCACTCCAAACTATTATAATTGGACTTGCCATGGTGAACCATTTTTTTCTTATGAAGGATATGGACGAAGTCCACATTTTATAGCTAGGGAAGATTGTAGCTATGATAATCAATTGAATCCATACCAGCGAATGGTGATTGATGCAGCTGGTCAGAATTTGAGATGGGAGTCGAACCATGCAAGTACTAGTTTTAATCCTTCACTTGAACAAGGGGGTCCTAGTCATCCACCACACTTCGATGATATGGACGGAACAACATTTGATGAGAATGCGTGTAATCGGTTTCGGGATGTGTTGAGATCATCAGATGAACCTTTATGGGCAGGTTGTGTCAACCACACTAAGTTATCTGTGACTGCAAGAATGTTAAATATCAAGGCAGAGCATAATGTGTCTGAAAATTGCTTCAACTCTTTCGTTGATGTAATGCGTGAATCATTACCTCGTGATAACATAATGCCAAATGATTTTTACGATATGAAGAAGTTAGTTCATAACTTAGGTCTTCCACACGAAAGGATTGATGTATGCCCCCGCGGTTGTATGTTATATTGGAGAGATGATGAAAATGCAGAGTCTTGCAAATTTTGCAAGGATCCTAGGTACAAGGTTACCACTACACAGGAATACGGTCTGCAACGTAGACCATGGAAGCAAATGTTTTATTTGCCATTGATCCCCAGATTGCAAAGGCTTTATGCGTCTAAAGTCACTGCTGAACACATGACTTGGCATGCACATCATCAAACGGAAGAGGATGTAATGTGTCATCCTTCCGATGCAGCGGCATGGAAACATTTTGACAGAACATATCCCGAGTTTGCAATGGAACCTCGAAATATCAGGCTTGGTCTCTGTGCCGATGGATTTGCCCCATTTGGAAAAACGGGAAAAGGTTACTCATGTTGGCCAGTTATCTTAACTCCGTACAATCTTCCACCTGGTATGTGCATGAAGACACCTTATATGTTCTTGACAGTGATCGTGCCTGGGCCGCAAAATCCAAAGAAGTTGATAGACGTTTATATGCAACCCTTGATTGAAGAGCTACAACGGCTATGGAATGAAGGTGTCTTTACATATGATGTTTTTACTGATCAAACATTTGTATTGAAGGCTGCTCTTCTTTGGACCATAAATGACTTCCCTGCTTATGGAATGTTATCTGGGTGGAGCACAGCTGGTCTCTTAGGATGTCCAATATGTATGGAAAGATCAAAGTCATTTAGATTGAAACATGGTAAGAAGGCGAGCTATTTTGATTGTCATCGCCAATTTTTACCGACAAATCATGCATTCAGGAGGAATAAAAAAGAATTCGTCAAGAATATGGTTGAAAGAACACCTCCACCCTTGAGGTTGACCGGTGATCAAATTTGGGATCGAGTGCAGTACTTTCCAACTGTTGTTGAAAACCCTGATGGTACAACTTATGCATATGGAAGTACGCATAAATGGACTAAACGCAGTATCTTTTGGGAGCTACCATATTGGAAGACACATATTGTTCATCATAATCTTGACGTCATGCATATTGAGAAGAATGTTTTCGAAAATGTTATACATACGGTGATGGACGTCAACGGAAAAACAAAAGACAACTTGAATTCAAGAAAAGATATGAGAGACATTTGTGATCGGCCAACACTAGCTGTTGATGCAAGTAGCAGGGGGCCAAAACCAAAAGCGATTTATACATTGAACAAGGAACAGAGACGCGTTGTCTGCCATTGGTTGAAATATTTACGCTTTCCTGATGGATATGTTTCGAACATTGGGAGATGTGTTGATATGATTGACTTTAAGTTGACGGGTTTGAAGAGTCATGATTGTCACATATTTATGGAGAGACTACTTCCCATAGCAATGAAGGAATTGCTACCAAACTTTGTGTGGGGCGCCATTACAGAATTAAGTAATTTCTTTCATGATATTTGCTCGACAATGTTAAAAGTCACACACATGGATAAACTAGAGAGAGATATCCCAATTATTCTTTGCAACTTAGAACGGATATTTCCTCCGTCGTTCTTTGATTCAATGGAGCATCTATTAGTTCACTTGCCGTATGAGGCCAAAGTTGCGGGTCCCGTCCAATTTCGATGGATGTATCCATTTGAGAGGTCAAATAATTTTTTGGCTTGCATTTAAATTTTTTTGTTCATGTATTTCACATGTTCTGACAAACTTCTTTTGATTATTATACTAGATTCTTATTTCACTTGAAGAAAAAAGTGAAGAATAAGAGGTGTGTTGAAGCTTCAATTTGCAATGCATATATCGTGGAAGAATATACCACATTTGCATCATATTATTTTGAGCCACACGTGCAGTGCAAGAGGCAGCGAGCCGGTCGAAACGATGAGGGCTCCATTGATCCCAATTGCAATTCATTGTGCATGTTCAATTATCTTGGTCGACCAAGCGGCGCATGTAAGGTTCGATATTTAACAGGCGAAGAATGGCATGCAGCGCATACATATATTTTATTGAATTGTCCAGTTGTTGACGAATACTTCCAGTAAGTGCAAAGTTGTAAATATATTTACTTACATTAGTTGCTAAAACATTTGCTAATATTGAAATGATGTTTGCTTAACAGGATTTTTCAGAATTTGTCAATGTCTACAGTACCGGAAAATGACATTGATTGTTTTTGCAATGAACATTTTGCCCCATGGTTCAAAGCATATGTAAGTTGCCTTTGTCACTACCTAGTTATCACGCTTTCAATAGATGATATATTATTCGATTATACTGACGATTACGCATTTGCGACATTAGGTTCATAGTAATCATGATCTTGTTGACGAGCAAGGATTGCTATATCATCTGTCATTGGGTCCTAAAACAAGAGCACGAAGTTGGCCAGCATATTTCATAAACGGGTATAATTTTCACACTCAAAAATATGGAATGGGAAAAGCCACGATGAATAGTGGTGTGTGTGTGCAGTCAGCCAATGGTAACAGCTTGACAGATGATTTCTATGGCTTGTTAGATGAAATTATAGAGATAGAGTACCCTGGACCATTATTGCGCGTTGTGTTATTTAAGTGCACGTGGTTCGACCCGGTCAAAGGAATGAAGGTGCACCCAAAGTATAATTTGGTTGAAGTCAATCACAAGAAAAGGTATATGAAATACGAACCATTTGTTTTGGCACAACAAGCAATTCAAGTATATTATGCATCATATCCTAGTTTGAAACGGGACAAAGCTGATTGGTGGGCTGTATGTAAAATCAAAGCAAGAAGAAAAATCGAGAAACACTGGAAGGATGCAGCTTATCAACAAGATGAAGTGTTATACACTGCTGATACTGAGGAACATAACATTCCAACCTTACGAGATCCATCTGGACTAATGATTGATGTTGATGCAACCGAGATGCAAGAATCAAATGTACAAATTGTGGAGGACGAAGAATTTGACACAGATGATGAAGACGAACCTGAAGAAGATTATCAGTTCGAAGATGAAGATGAATATCAGGACGAAGATGAAGATCAGGCCGAAGATGATGATGAGTCCGAAGATGATCATCAAGACTAAGAAATAGATGAAGATTAATCAAGCAGATTCCTCTTCAAACTTTATGTGGTTGATGAACCAGTTACGTTATGTGGTTGTGTTTTTTTCGTAATTATTACCAGATGACGGTGTGTTTGTGAGTGTTTTTAAGTAACTATTATTGGATATTGTTATTGTTATCGTTTATTGGTTACAGGATTTTAGGCGAATTATATTGGTAGTTGATAACAATATAATGACATCTGTAATTAGCGACTACAATACACATCCGTCTCTAATTAGCCTCGAAATCAAAATGTTTGTCTCTATTTAGCGACGGAAATGTCTCTATTGTAGCTAATTAGCAACAAATAACTACAAATTGTCGCTATTAGCCACGACTGAACATCTCCGTAGCTAATTTCCGACCACACGACCCTTTCGTAGCTAACTATGGTAGTCTCTCATTGGTGACGATTGATAATAGCCATCGCAAATTTGCGATAATAGTCCTCTATCGGTAGCTAATTACCAACGTCACATTTAATTTGTAGGTAATTAGCTATGGAAACGATACTTGAAGCTAATTTAGCCATGAAAAAAAGTTGGTCGCTAATTAGCAACAAACTTATCTATTCCGTCACTAGTTGGCAATGACAAGTTTTTGTTGCCGCTACTTAGCGATGACGTGAATTTGTTCATGGCCAATTAGTGACGAAATACTCTTTTTGTAGCTATTTAGAAACGAATGACTAGTGATTGTCGCTAAGCAGCCAGGGTTACATTGTTCGGTAGCAAATTGGCAACATATTTTCTTTGTCGTAGCGAATTATGGTTGTCTCTCTTTGGCGACGGAAGTTACGAGCCGTCGTAATTTTGTGACGGTGGTCTTTTAGCGGTAGCTAATTAACGACGTCAATTGTGTTTGTAGGTAATTAGCTACAAATTACAATATGACGCTAATTAGCCACACATGTCGTGTGTCGCTGATTAGCGACAAACCGGTGCGAATTGTAGCTAATTAGCGATAAAAGTTATGTTTTGTAGCGGAAACAAATTCACCGTCGTATGGCTAACCGATGATTATTAGCGATTCCGGCTATACAATGGAATTCACTTTACCTTCTATTTCCATCGAAGAAAGATAAATATATATATATATATATATAGATATAGGGTTTATCCGATTGATATCGGCAAATGATCCAATCACCATCCTTCCTTTTGGAGCAGTTAAAAAATACTATGATGGCTCCGTTGCTTTTTTTTTTTCGTACTCTTTCATAACAATAACATAAATATTGTTAAAAGTTTTATGTTGTGAAAACAACAGAGTTTCCTCAAGTTCCTGCTTAGCCCATTTTATTTATATAATACCTACCCCAATAAATGTTTTCTATTACTATTTTATTTAATAAGAAAAATAATAATACTAAAGAAATATATAACATTTTATATAGAAAGAAAACATTATAAAAATATATATAAATGAATATAACAAAATGGTATGAACTTTTACTTTTAAATCAATGAAATACTGCTACTAATGCCTATTCCATTTCAATTATTTGTTCGTCCATGTAGAAATGAGTATTGATACTAGAACAAAAAAAAGTAATAAATTTAAATGAATAATTAGCGATAAACCAGTTTATTTTGTAGCTAATTGGCAATGACTAATTAGTGACAGATATGCCCTAGTCGTAGCTAAATTGTCCTTTAAGTTGATCAGTTCTGTCTTTCCTAGGGCACGATCTAGAGTCACTTTACAATTTCCTATTTTCTCTCTGCTAGGGCACGCCGCGTCGCGAAGCTGCGTCGCACCTCCGACGGCTCTTCATCGTCATTGAACCTCCGCCACTCATCGACAGGCGTCCGCTGATCCTTCTCCGATCGTCCACCCTCCAACGCACATTGCCTTCCTCGACCATCTGATTCTGTTCATCCGATGTACCGAGCCCTAGCTCGGTCCAAAATTTGGGCGATCCACGTAGAGGAGCCGTTGCTCGTCCTCTGACCAAGCAAGCGGCTGTGGTTGGAAAGAAGGCTGACCCATTCGAGCGACCCTCTACCCACGATCCATCCTCATCTGCTGTGCGACAGTTCCAGTCTCACTGAGCCTAAGGTAAGCTTCAAGTTTTTTTTTTGGCTTTCTAATGAACGATAGTGATAAGTTCACCGTTCTGTTTGGACTTGGTTGTATTCGACTTCAATGTTATAGCATCTTTGTTGTGTTAAACCCACCGTACAACAGGAAATAAAAACCCCAGAAAACAGACATTGGAGGAGAGCTGTTGGATTAAAAATATTGTTTTTATATGGTTTTGTTGGTGTAGATTAGGGTGGGCGTGAGTTGATGAATGGAGTGACATTGAGTGGAAGCAAATGTTGGACTTGTTACGTGAGGATTGCAAAGATTGAGTTGATGTGTTATGTGTGTCTTAGGACATAAATTGCGAGACAATCGTTATGTACATATGTGAATGTCAATGTGTTTGTTAATGTGAATATGCTAGGAGGAAGTTGTGAAAGTCAAGGTGAATTTGTGAGCCCAAAAGGCAAGTTTGACTGTGAGATTGTGATATTGACGGCAGGATTTTTCAAAATTTGTCAGCCCCTTCACATCTTGACAGGGATTGCAAACTGAATATGGTGAGTTAGAATAGCCTTGGTTGTGGTATATATTATGGCTGTCATTTGTTGTTAATAGTTGTCTAACTAAGGTACGCCAAATGCAGAGACCTTATAGTCGTCGTATAGGACATGGGGGCCGTCGTGCAGGCAATGGGGGTCGTCGGACAGGTGGAGTTAGGATAGCTGATGCCTCTGCCTCGACCTCAGCCTCAACACCGACCCTTTGGACGTCTCTTGTACATTCTCCAGACCCCCCAATAGAACCTCCACCACCAGAAGTACAAAATGCTGGACAGCATGCCCATGTTGGCACATCCTTCAATACACCTCCACCTTCAATACATGTCCCCTCCTCAGACCAAACACTTAATATGCCAGAGCAAGTTTATTATCGTCAAGGTGACACCGGTGAAGGAACGCCACTGTCTTCATCGGAACAATCGATGGATGAGGAACACATGGAAGTAGATTCTGAGGGAAGGAGATTGATAGGAACATGTGGAGATTCGTAAGTACTACATCACTATTTGGTATATATGTTAACTTTACAGGCTTTTATATATTAGATGTCAACTAAAGTGGAACTGTTTCTTCCTTTTTCAGGTTCACAAATTCAAGGTATGTTGTGAGGGAGCTAAATAGAATAATAAACGATCATTGGAGTGGGCCGTATACTACATATTGCAGCGCTTCACAAGAAATGAAGACTTTGTGTTGGAATGAGTTCAAGGTAAGGTTTGTTAACTTAATTTGTCACAAACTAAGTAGATTGTTAATGAAGTTGTATGTTTTTCGAATGGTTGCAGAGACACTTTTGGTGGGCTGCAGAACTGAACAATGAAATCATGAGAATATTCAATACAAAGGCTGGCGATCACATGAGGAATGTTATGAATAAAGCCAAGACAAAACGAGTTCGGCCGCTTTACATTAAAAAAGAAGATTGGATTGAGATGCTGAATATATGGGAAAGTGCGGACTTCAAGTTGGCGAGTGAACGGAACAAAAAAAATCGGGCTTCTAGTTCCTGTGGACGTGGGGCTACCACATATGCCGGGGGCTCTATCAACATTGGAGAGCACAAAATAAGAATGGTCAGTCCATTTGACATATATTATGAGTTGGTTTAATGCGAATACTCATGAATGTTTACATTTTGCAGGCTAAGGAATTGGGGAAGGAACCGACCCCAATACAAACATTTGAACGGGCATTCTTGAAGAAAGATAAGACATGGACAAGTAATAAAGCAAAAGCTGTAAAGGTTTGTGATATTTAGCTCCCTCTTCTCATTTGTACATGACAATATTTAATAGTTAGATGAAGTTGTCAAATTATTGATAACATTGTAAATGTAGGAAAAATTTGACGAACTGTGTTTGACGGCGGCGGCCGCTAGTAGTGGTAATGATTCAGTTGGCAAGTCTAATCGAGAAGTTGATCCCTTGACATTATTGGTGGAGGCATCTGGTGGGGTAAAGAGAGGGAAAGTGTTTGGATTTGGGTCAATGTCAAGAGAATGCGCAAGAAAGTTCGGTGGATCATCATCTGCAGGTGCATCTGGTTCAAGGATCAATCAACCTGATCCGAACATGGTACAACAAATGAAGAAGATGCAAGCATTACTTGATCAAAAAGATGAAAAAATACATGGGTTGGAAAAAAAATTGATAGAATATTGCGACGCCTTGACATGGAGGATGAGGAGGAGGGTGATGGGACTCCCTCGAGTCCCACAGATTCTGTGCATGGCGATGATGAGATGGTTGCAGATGATGCTGATGATGTTGATGATGTAGATGATGTAGATTTAGGGTTTGCGACACCCTAAATCTACATCATGATGAGGTTACTACTATTCCTTACTTGTTTATGATATATGTAAATCTAACTCTCTCTCCTATATTGGTGATGTTCAGTCAGTTTTCGACTAAAATCAATGACATATCTTGTGTTCTACATGATGTGCTTTTATTGACAGTAATTGCTTATGTCTGTCAAGCATATATAGTTGTTTGGAATATATAAACATATACTACACATATAACCAGGATGTTTTATTAATTAAGTATGCACCCATGTTTTTATCTAAAGTAAGTCTTTTTTTTTTCATTTGAAATTTACAGAGCATGAACTATTACAAGAGTGTAGTTCATGAGGGAAGCTACACAAAACAGTCTGAGGTATTGATACTTAAAGCTATTTTTATATGTTTTAGTTGTTGTAAATGATATGATTATGATTGTACATAAATGTTTGTATAATTTGTCATCTCATCACAGTTGGAGATTCGAAGTATGGACGGAAGCATGGATGATGAAGATGAATGAAATATCATTAGTAGGGCAGGTTTTTTGTTTAACGTAATGTTTATATGTAAAAAGTTTAGCCTATATATGGCCTTTGGTACTTGAGGGCTTTTTACTGTGTTTTGGCTGGATTGTATATATATATGAATACTTATCATGTTCGTGTGGATATATGTTTATCAGCACTATGTATTTCCTTTTATGGATATTATATTTTCATGTTATGTAGTGCTTAGTAAAGAATGATGTGTTGTAATGGTGTTGTTTAAATGTAATACCGAAATTGGACCTCAAAAATTAGTTGCAATACAATTAAAAGTGAATTAGTATTGCTAATTTTCGTTCCAAAATCATGTTCCAAATACAAAAAAACACAACTTTATTTTGGTAAAACGATGACAAATTTCATTAATAAAGAAACAAAATAGCGATGGCCAAAGGGCAATTTCGTTGCTACTTAGCAACGAAAATACACAAGTCGTAGCTAATAAGAGACAGCGTCCGTCAAATTCGTACATGATTGGCGACGGCAAAGGAAATCACGTTGCTAATTCGCAAAAATTAACCACAATATATAGCTAATTAGCCACGGAAGAACGATAGTTAGTCACTGATTAGCTACGACAAAGTCAAGAAGTCCTCGCCAATTAGTCACGTCAGAAAATAATCCGTGGCAATTCAGCCACAAATATGTCTGTCGCTAATTACCAACAGAAGTAGTGTACTAGTGGCTAATTACCGATAAACAAGTTCTTCCATCGCTAAGTAGTGACCGATTCTCCCTCAATATAAATTGTAAAGTTATCAACGACTTTAGCGACAACTCTCAGGTTATGGCAAATAGTGAGGGATAGTGATTGTCGCCAATTAACGTAATTAGTGACGAACTTAGCGACAAAATGAGCTACAAAAGTTACCAACGAATTTGGCGATGCACATTCCAGTTGTCGGTCATTAGCGACAACTTCAGTGACGACCTTTTAGCCACGACTTTAGTGATGCCTATAAGTTGTAGCTAATTAGCGATAATATCTCTTTTTTGTTGTCGCCAAATTTAGCGACACCTTATTCGCGATGGTACGTTAGTTATCGCTAAGTTCGTCGCGAAACCATTTTAGCGACAACATTTGATAGATTTTCTGTAGCTAAATTTGTAGCTAAAAAGCAGTTTTTTTGTAGTGAAATACTTCTATCTCAATATGTTACAGCGCATCCAGCTTCTAAGTATCTAAAATTATCCATGATATGATCCTAATGATTATAATGACAGCGCAAGGTCAGTATTTTCTTCGAGAACATGCTCAATGGCAGAAAAGACTATTTTCGAGGCAAAGCAGTTGGCATGTTCTATATTTTCACGATCTCCGCAAGTGCAGTGGTCAGGATCTTCAAGTGAGCCCATCGGAGAGCTTGAGCTTGACTAGTCCAAGTGACCATTCTGCAGCATTATTTGTTAATACACATGCTATCAGCCTTGTTCATCATGAAGAAAAGCAAAACATCTACTGTTCCAACACGAAACGACTCGTGTAGAAAACGTTGTTATTGTGACAATGTTCGGAAGACTTACTTTTCTGGAAATGGTTCCATCGTCTTCGACGTGCCACCCCGCTTAGAGTCCTCAACAATTAGAAATGAGAGACTAGAGAGTTATTATCAGTTATCACGGTGAGAGGAGAGCGAGATGGTGAGAATGAGCAGAAATTTTTTAAAAAAATTTTCAATAAACAGTGTCGGTCCGGTCAGGGTGGGCGGTTCCACCCCGGAACCGGGAACCGGACCTGTAAGTTTTGGAATCGCCCGGTACCGACCGGTCCAGGCCGTTCCCAAGCGGGCAATTTTACTTGCTCACCCCTACCTCTAACTTGCGTAGATTTCTTGAAGAACCCTCACGATGCCTTCTATGGCTGCACCATCTCTCTCAGCAGGCAACCTCTATGCCTCTGTCTAATTGTGTCTCTCTGACGAGTTCATCATCACGCTTCACCCCCATCCACAATCTCATCCACTTTAATTCTCTCGATCATCTGGTAAGGTTCGTCTCCATGTGTGTAGTCTAGATTTTGGTTTGATTCTTCTGGAACGAAGTCTATTAATGCCAAGAAGTTTTGTGTACTCCTTTTTTTACTATGATCGCATCAAGAATCTAGCTACATTTTACTTTGTGGCTATCTAGGCTTGTTTCAATTTTCTTAATTATGCTTGAGTTACGGAAAAGTGGTTGGAAGTTGTGCACTGATGAGTTGATGATTAATGTGAGAGCAACATTGTGTGTCTAGTCTTTGCATTTGCATTTTGAGAAACCCTCTAATTAATTTGCATGTTCTTGTTGTTAGAGAAAATGAATCGGACAGTCTTCGGAAAAAAAAACTCGAGCATAATTAAGAAAATTGAAACAAACCCAGATAGCCACAAAGTAAAATGTAGCTAGATTCTTGACTCGATCATAGTAAAAAAGGAGCACACAACTTCTTAGCATTAACAGACTCCGTTCTAAAAGAATCAAACCAGAAACCATATTGCACACGCATAGAGATGAACCTTGCCAAATGATCAAGAGAATTAATTAAGGTAAATGAGATTGCAGAGAGACGCAAGCAAACAGTGGCCTAAAGGTTGCCGAGGCTGAGGCAGATGGTGCAGCCATAGTAAACGTTGCTAGGGTTCCTCAAGGGTACTGATGTAAGCTAAAGGTGCAGGCCAAGGAGGCTCAAGACCTAGTAGCTGGGTTCAACGGAGCATGTGTTGGAAGCAAAGGTACACGGGGGCTTGGGACCCAACAGCTGCGATGGACAAGGCTCTTGGGGGAGGCGACGGCAGAAGTAGATTTGAGCTCAGTAGCTATGAAAGGCGGAGCTGTTAGGGAGGCGGAGGCGAAGGCATAAAGGACGTGAATAGGTTAGGAGGGGAGGAGAAATTTGAAATGGAATAACGACATAAATAATCTTTCAAATTTAGCTCAAATGTAATGTGGTTTCTTTATCTTAACGTACATTGTTATCCTTGAATTTTAATCAATTTAATATGATTTTAGAGACTTTTAATGAATAGTCAATTTAATTATTGAATAATATAAAAATATTCAAGGATCAATGGTGTCATTTACCCAATTGAAATAAAGAAAGAGAGAGAATGTCTTCAAAGAAAAGAGAGAAAATGGAATTCATGAACGACACATGATGACATGTGTGTCATGTTGTCATCCATTGAGTGAGCTAACCCTCGGTGACACAAAGGGGTGGACCCACAATATTTTCTAGATCCAGATCTTTTGATCTCATATCAGAGGAGATTAGAGGATCTGACGGTGGGGAGGCAAGAGAGAGGGGGGGAAGTGGCGGGCCCCATGCATGGGGGCCAACAGTGGGGGGGAAGATCACTCTGATCTAAGATTAGATGATCCTAATTTCCATATTTTCTCGAGTCACTTGACCCATATTTTCTTCTTCTTTTGTTTATTCCTTTTACCTTTTAAGCTTCATTTCATTATTTATATATATTTTTTCATTTTCCATTTGTTTCTTTATATCACTAACTTCTTTTTCTTTCATAAATTGTAAGATTATAGCATCTTGACGTGGATAAGTTAGAAGTGTAAAAAAAAAGGCTTTTGAGTTCCTAAATAGAGTAAGTTCACATAATTTATATGTACACAAATAACAATGATTGTTTGTGAATAAGTCTTATAAATAATCGTGATTACATTATTTGCAAAGAAGACGTGTAAATTTGTAAGTTACTTTCTTTCGGCTAATCAAGTTATCAAAATATTTAGAGTCAACAAAGCATTTCATTTAAACAATTTTATCACTTTGGTTTTATTGCAACAATATCTCCAATCCAAAATTTGACACGTATTCCTTCTTATTGAAGTTCATTGGCTGATAAAAAAAATCCTCAAGTATCTTAACATATATACGCAAAACCATTTAAACTTTATTTGAAAGTGCATGTAGATAACTCAAGATTTATAAATCGTACTACAAATATTGCAAAATTTAACAAAACAAAAATAAGAAGAAGTAATCGATCAAACTACAATGTTAAAGTTTTAGGGTAATGAAATGATTTGATAAAGCGCAGGCCGATATACTATTGGGAGGGGAAAAGTGCCAAAAAAGTCCTAATCCTTTGCCACTTGTGCCAAAAAAATCCTAAACCTTTTTTTGGTGCCAAATAAGTCATAAACCTTTATAAGCGGTGCCAAATAAGTCCTAAACCTTTATAAGTTGTGCCAAATAAGTCATTCCCACCGGAAAAAGCACACGTGGCTCGCCGGAGTGCCGACGTGGCTCGCCGGAGCACCGACGTGGCTCGCCGGAGCATCGACGTGGCTCGCCGGAGCTCGTCGGCGGCGCCACGTCGGCGCCAACGTGGCGTCGACTTTTTTTTTTTTCTTCTTCTTCTTCTTCTTCTTCACCGGCGGAGCCCTCGCCGGTGATGGGCGAGGGCGGCGGGGGCTGGGGAGGCGGCCACCGGCCTCGCCCCTGCCCAGATCTGGGCTGGGCGAGCCTCGCCCGGCCCTCGTCGGCGACGAGGGAGGCCGCTGGCCGCCTCCCCAGCCCCGACCCCCACCGCCCTCAGCCCATCGCCGGTGAGGGCTCCGCCGGTGAAGAAGAAGAAGAAGAAAAAAAAAAAAAAGTCGACGCCACGTTGGCGCCGACGAGCTCCGGCGAGCCACGTCGGCACTCCGGCGAGCCACGTGTGCTTTTTCCGGTGGGAGGACTTATTTGGCACCACTTATAAAGGTTTAGGACTTATTTGGCACCAAAAAAAGGTTTATGACTTTTTTTGCACAAGTGACAAAGAATTATGACTTTTTTGGCACTTTTCCCCTATTGGGAGAGTCTTGGAGATGAAAGACTAAGACCCCATTCATTTCACTTATAATATAGCATTTCTAAAAAATACTTTTTAAGAAATCATTTCCTTGAAAATAATAATATTTTCAAGTATTCATTTGAAACTTAAAGAAAATTATAAAATATAGTTTTTTAAAAAAAATCATTTTTTTTTGTTGCACATGGACATGTTGCTGTCTACAAGCCTCACCAGGCTCCCACGAGCTCCTGACTTGCCAACAGAGGCCATGAACTTGCCAATCAAGGTAAGCCTTGAGCTTGCCTTTAGAGGTTGCGGGCTCACTATCAAAGGCCGTCGGCTCGCCGGCCTCGAGTAAAGTCAAGGCACACTGTTAAAGGTCGTGATATTTAAAGGTAAACAAAAAAGAATTTTTAAAAAAATGAAAAATATTTTCCCTACTTTTGAAGGTATTTTTTCCATTTATGAAAAATATTTTCTTTGACTATTTTTTTTTTTGTAAAACGAACGTCAGAAAATTCGAAAAATATTTTCCTGAAAGTTATTTTCCGTGAAATGAACAAAGCCTTAGATAGATTTATATTTTCTTAACTGTGACCACAGAAAGAGGAGTGCGTGAAGATAATGAAATAATTTATGCTACCCTAATGTGAAAAAGAGCGTCCTATGCTTGTATTCTTTTGGCCGGTTGGCTTCCGAACCTACAAAAGTTCGTCTGCTGTACAAAGAGAGTATAGTCGGCAATGGAATCAAGACTACATAGGAACCAGTCCCGAGATGCAGAAAGATTTGACTAGACAGAACGGCCGACAACAGAAGCAAGATACATGGTGAAGAAAGTCGAAGTCGGTAAGAGTTGAGACATGACGAAGCAAGAAAGATAGCAATTTATCATCATGAAATCAATAGAAGGCGCGATTAATGGAAAGAAAGGTAAAAAAAGAAAAGGAAAAAGGAAAAGCATCGCCGAATTACAATGGACAAATGAGGAATATTCATTATATAATATGCTTAGATCCCACAAAAGAAGATAAGCTCGACCGCCAACTTGCGAATATTAAATGACAGCGGGCACTGGGACAAGAACTGCCCGCCCACCCACGAGCATGGTCCTCCTTGAAATAATTCTCATGCAACACTCTGCCCGCTGCCCGAAACTCTCCCTACCGCCCTCGCTCTTGCCCTAGAACAATGCTTGAAACCTCTATAAAAGCAACCTGAAACGACACCTTCGTTTCTGGTGTTAGCCTCCATTGGTGTTCTTTCTTCTCAGGCTTTGTTCTTGGCAGGTTTTCATAATTTCTTTGCTTTTGTCTGAAATCTTTCTTTGACCTCAAGAAAGATCTGAAGATGTTGTGCATGCCATCTGTTGTGTTGCTTTTGCATTCATTTCTGTAGGAGAACTGTGCAGAAGAGTTCAAACATTCTTTCGAGAGTCGAAGGATCTGAAAGGAAGAGTTTGTCGTGTCTTCTTCTTTTTCATGTCTATCGTTTCTTTGCTTTTCGACGTCCGTGTGGTTAAGTCCGAGTCAAAATCAAAGAGTATGTCCCGCACGTGCAAAGAACTTCCATCCGCATGCCACGAATTTGGTGGGCAGAGCGGCCATACTTTGCACAGATAAATCTCTTAAGAGAATGAAAGCTATCTTTCTGCTTTCGTAGCTGATTGTTTTAGAGACTTGTGTTTCTCTCTCACGACACATAAAGCTCTAAAGTCTCTTTAGCGTACATACGAAATCCATCTAATGCGTTATCCATACTATCAACTCTTTTTACCGAGTGATTGTTCTTCTTCCTCTTTCCAGGAATGAACAAGTAGCAAAATGAATATCTACTTTATGTTATGATACTTTAAGAACATACTTATACATGCGGGATCTACACCTAGAAATAAACCATTTCTTTTCTCTTTTTAATGCACATGGTTCTGATTTTGGAAAGCCAAAGATAAAGACAAGTCGAGTTTGGATGCTATTGAGCGAAGAACAAGGCCGGCCATTGCCTAAATATAGGGAAACAAACGTGGATATGTCACATGTGAAACCTTAGATCAGGCGGATCTCGCACATCAGATCCACCTAATCAAAGGGTTGACATGTGCCCGATGCACGCTACAAATCTATAAATATCGGGCACCCAAAACAAGCAAGAAGATGGCTTGCCTGTCTTGGGGATAATGCGGTGACATTTGATGAACAAAGGAGCTTTATAATAAGGTTTTTAATAAAATTTGACTGAAATAGACGTTGTGGAAATAGATTTTTAATCGGTAAAGTTTGACTGAAGGCAACGAGTTTCCATATTAAGCTTTCTTTGGCTTACCTAGCAGTCTTGTTCCCCTATATCTACTCTTCTCATCCAACTTTCGTCCAATAAAGATTCAAGAGGACCCAAGGCATTCGAAGGACATTACTGGGACATAGACTTCAATTCAATTCCGCCATAAATGGATCAAATACTGGTCCTGATCAATACAATAATTGGTCTCTTCATGCAGAAAAATTCACAATCATTTACTTGCTAAACCCTTTTTCTGAGTTAGAAGGCGTGCATAACTTGTGTAACCCTTTCGGTTTAACATTCATAAGAAAGCGAGCATAACGACTTCTGGTCAAATCTTTCTTAGATCGCCACATGGAATCTCCAATATATGCACATAATCAGTTATCAGACCACCAATTACTTATTCTCAAAGTGACACCAACATACCTTTTCTTGAACGTGAATCATGCCTCACATATATAACCAAATGCAGGATCAACACCGTAGTGATTCACTAGCGGGAATGATCCATGCAAAATTTTGAGGGATGATGCCTTTTTGGAACTTCAGGAAAAAAATCTCAGAACCAAGCATGAATGACCAGAAAACTTCAACGACAATAGGGTCTCAAATGTCATTTTCGCGATGGATATAAATTCTCAATTATCTTAGAGCAGGGTCAACCCACCTAAAATATCTAGTGCATCAGTGCGGATACATTCAAGATTCAAACATCACAACATCATCGCGCTGCATGAGAAAACAATGAAACAACCAAAGAATAGACAGGAAATAGAACCAAATGCTCCGCTTGGCGGTTCAGAATAGACAGTCATTTCTGCTTCTCTCAATCAAATGACAGATGCAACCAGATAAAACGATTTATGAGGATCTCATACATGGATTAAAACATCGCCAGCAAAAAGCCATATATATCCCGACTGCTTGCTGTCAACTCGACTTGATCAGGCCCACAAAAAGCCATATATATCCCCTGACTGCTTGCTGTCAACTCAACTTGATCAGGATCTAACGGAGAGCCCCAGACCAAAATAGGGCTCTCAAACCATATTGTGAACTCAAAAAACCATCTAAACAATCTTGATACTTACCCCCACCTTGTCGAATCAAGTTGTGCATTTAAATGAGATTAGCCCTCTTTAAGAATCTAATTGTTCTACAGTAATATGGCCATATCGACTCAACAAAATCCAAGTACCTCTCCAGCAACCACTCTTGCAGTTCTTTGAGTTTCCTTCTAGAAAGCTCCTTGTAGTCCATGTTCTTTACATCCATCACAGGTTGCCAGACAAGAGAATGTATATTTTCTTTTAGCTTCCCGTTTGCAACATACTGATAGGCAGCAAGGTAGTACAGAGGCAAATTCTTAACTACTTTAACTGTCAGCTTAAAAGTGAACAAGTAGAGTGCCCACAATCCTCGAAACAACTTGACATAAAGGGCGATAACAATTGGCCCCAAGAGCCACAAAGGGGTCAGCTCCTTTGAGACTTCATTCCCATAAGCCACATTAATAGCCAGGTACAAAGGAGCACTGCCAACACAACATAATTGAAAGCATGAGAAGATGTCTTTGTAATGGCTCATACAGTCGATATGGAGCATGAGTCCACTTGCCCTAAGCAATTTTAAGTCAACAGATTAATATGATTTATATAATTTGTATGATTTACAAACAAAGTCATAGGAAAGAACAGTGCTAGTTACAATAATTCCTAAATCAAGCATGAGTCCCACCAGAGCCTGATAGTTCACCATTTCTGTTTTTCTTGGAGGAATTGTTTCAAAATTCATTTCAAATTATGAGAAATGTTGGCTCAGTATAACATCTCTTTCTATTATATCTACAATGAATAGAATAAATTTACTCGAAATGTTACCCATGACTGCTCTGTTTCACAGGTTGTTTATCAAGCAACAACAAATTTCTGATATCAACAATCTATTGACCTTCAGCAGAAAGAAAAAAAGGTTCCCATCCCTCGTCTATTTGTTTTCTCCTTTATCTCATATGTTTTCCTGAATATCTATATTAGTATATATTGCAGCACCTGTAGTAAAGCCTGCAAACATATGCGATAAACAGGGAAGGATGGCACCGATGGCAGATCAGACAACAAGTGCCAGGAAATAACCATGATACTTACAATATCATCAAGGGAACTTTTATTGCCGCATCCAGACCCCAAAAATGGCACCACAATGCTTTTATAAGCTGACTCCTTTCCTTTACTGGCATCCCAGTTTCACTTACCGCCCTTGGAGGCAAGGCTTCTCCTGAAATTTCATCAACTAGCTGACCAGGTGATCTCGTGCGCAATATTGTCAGCCATTTCCTGAATAATCTTTGGATAACAGGTGAGCCACCAATACTTTCATCTGCTTCAGATGTATAAGAAACTGGCACATTCTGTGCCTTCGGTGATTCCACTATGGTCTCATCGCTCTCATTTTGTAAGTAAGAGAGTTTAACAGAACTTTTCGAGGTTGTTCCATTGGCTCTGCCCGATGATTCATCATTTTGGGCACTGCCTTTAAAGGATGAAATCCTCAGACATTTGACTCTCGGTGCAGAAAACCGAGGAGAAACTACTCTGCAAAACAAGCTATCTGAATCTCAATTCCAGTAAACTAAAAACCATTACTTGACAAGATAGAGTGCAATTTCATATCTGAAAAGGGAGAGCATCCCAAAGCAATCTCAAACAATAGAGCCAAGATGAACAAGGACTCTACTGCGACACAGAGGAACTTGTATGTAAGGCTCGTCCTTAAGTTTAGGTAATAATTTACTGAGCTGATTTGCCACAAATATGGCCAGATCATATAGTGACAGTAGCCAGCAGAGAAGTAAGAGAGAGACTTTAAGCAAGCAGCAGAGACATAAGACATCTACACTTAATAGTCAAGCAAATTACAATTCCACAATCTATTGAAATATCGTCATATATATACTTTTCTCAGTTTGGGAAAAACTTGGTAATAATATTCCATAATTTTGTGACATTCCAAGCTTCTCCTGACCAACACAATGAACAAAAAAGAAGACAACGTTTTGTTGATATGAGCTAACAGAAGATTAAGAGATTTTACATATCAACAGTGACATGAGTTCGACAATTCAATAAGAAACAGCCTCTCAGTTTCAGGCAATCAATTTGCACAAACATATGGAAAAGATGCATCCATTATTACACAACAGAGCATAGCTCATCGTCCACTGTCTCTTCTCAGACATAAATAACTCCTGATAATTATATAAGCAATATGAATTATCCAGATTCTCCTATTTTTACAAAACCAAAGATTTCTAACTGTGAGCCTTTTTTTTTTCGATCAGACTAATTGTGAACTTACCATTTGTTATTTCCCCCACTCAGTTTGTAAATATTCTCCAGCAACATGCTCATATGGTTAGTTAGAAGCAGTTGTGAATTTTAAAGAAGTTGTACTCATCAGAACTTGAACTGCAATGTTCAAATTTCAAATGCATCCTAAGCTCCAATTCCAAATTTGCTTGGAACAAAGTTGAGAAGGATAAACCTCACCCTTAAAACAACCTCGATACAATTAATTGCATTCTAAAGAATGTTTTCATTCTTATCAATATGTCCATACACCTCCACGGCTCCTTTATCTAGTTTGCGCTGCTAAGGTACCTCACACAAGTAAAGAGATTGACCTAGTCAATCTCCTCATTCTCAAGCCCTAAACTTCGTAATTATCATCTCCTTGCATCAGTTTCTTTAAAAGTAAATTTATGGATAATAGTTAGTAAATAGTGGATAATAGTCAGTAAATAGTAGGATCATCTATATTGAAGCTAGGTTCCTTCTCCCTTAAAGACCCTAGAATATTTACATGGTACAAAAAGCCACCAAGAGAGAGGGACCCAAATCAAAACCATAACTCATATCTTTCGTTTTGCCATCAATCTTATAAATCAAGGATATCGTCAACATCATCATTTCTAATCAGACACTAAACCCGCCACGATTCATCATTTAAAATCCTTTGTTTTTTGCTCCACTAATCTTCAACCTCAATAGCAGCCACAACCAATTGTCTTCAAGCAGCATCATCGTCCTCTGCTTATTGTGGTCTCAGATTTGTTCCAGCTTTCTCTAAGAGCAACTCTATCTCGCGAGCTGCCGGCATCTCCGTCATTGTCAGGGGAGTTCTTGTTCACTACAGTCTCGTTAGTCTTCTCACCAGCATCCTTGTGCTAGTGAAGTCTACCACAAGTCAAGCCTCTCCATTCTCTAGCTCCATTCTGCCATGCATCTTTCTCAATCGTGATAATTTGTTCTGCTTCTCCATCAAAATAGCTATTGGCACCCTAGTAAGCCCTTTGTTGTTGATTATGCCACCATTGAGCAGCCAGTGTTGAGCATTGTGGGGTGATGCAGTTTATTTGCCCACAATTCAAGTTGGGTATTTATCAATGTTGAGTAAGAAATAAGTGTAAACTTTCATAATCATGTGTTTCTTCAACAATTGTCAAGTCCGGTTGTGATGCCGATTAGATTCAATCTTTCTTATAAGTTTTACCTTACACAATTGTCATTATCTTAAATACGATTCAATGTATACACATTACTTGTCTAGTGTTAGCTCTGGGTTAGTGGCACTTTAGTCACAGACTTCGAAAATAAGTTGCAACTGCATTGTGCAAGTTGGATACTCCAAGCTTGAGGGGTAGTGTTGCCATATATTTCTGGATATTAGTCCATAGTTAGTAGGTGGGCAAAAAACAAAGGATGTCAGGATTTTGTTAGCGTCTCTCGTGCTCTATGAATGGAACCATTTTATGTACTCTTTCATTAAGTTATAGAATGAAGATGTCACTCTTCAATATTCTCTCTCCCTTTCTCTTAAAGATCCTAAAATATTTACGGCTGCATTCATTGTATTAGGAGAATCTAAGCCCAATGCCAGCACTCACTTCATCTTCATCCTCCATCCTCCCTGGTGCTCCCAACAAGTTCAGTTTTCCCTATTACTTATCAGATACTCTCTTTCTCCACATGTATCATTGTGAAATCAGCATCTCCACTCCAGCAAAACTCTTTGCAGCATCTTTGAAATCCAGATGGACCATCGTATTTCCCTGGGTCATCGTTTTTCCCTTTGAGTCAAACTTATATAACTTCAGGAGTTCCCTTCATAGATCATACTAACCGCCAACTAAAATTCTTGTCAATAGGCACTTATCATCAAGGCCTTTTCTCTAACAAGGGGGACTAATAGCTATGCCCCATGCATGCGCGCTTGCAGAGCCCAACTCTAGTACCTACTACCTAGTGCCTGCGAACTTTAACAATTATGTTCAACATAATCATCAACTGCACGCTCATTTATACTGAAAAAAATAACCTTAGCACAAAAATACAAGATCTTACCAATATAAAAGCTCTGATCTTTCAGATTTTCCTCAGTCATGATTTTCTAATCACGCAGGCAGAAATACATAATTTCAAACCTGTTCCCCCTTGACAAACTAGATACTATATATGACTAACATGTATGGTGGCAACAAATTGAGTAGAATCCAGACCTTAAAAGAATATGATGCTTCAGGGACAAAGGTCTATCTGTTCTCCCAACCACATAACTTCGCTTTAGTGTCAGCACTCTGCTCAAGGATAAAGGTCTCGAGGGAAATGCCACATGAGAACCCTGCATCCAATAACAAGAGCAACACTGTTAATTCATCACAATCTAGGAGAAATATCGATAAATCCATTTCAAGTGCAGCTCCAGATTTATTTCAAATGAAAGAAGAGCTCTTAAAGATCACGCGAACTTAATGGCATAAGGATTCACGTCAACTGAAGACTAAACAGTGCATGTCTGCGATCTCAAACCAATATATTCTTATGCTAAAAGAAAAGAGCATTGAAGCATGAACACAGGATGTGATGTGATATATCTTAAGCTATATCATCTGAATTATTTGTTTAAATATTAAACATTGCTATACAAAAAAGTCAAACACAAAATGCAGCTACAGTTAATTGTAAAATCCTATTTAAAAATTTTGCTAGATGTATGAAACTCGATAAGAATATATTAATGCAAGATATATCTCTATCACCACCTGCATAAACAATCCTAATGCAAAGATATAAGCACCAGCACTCCTTTATCATTCAAATGTCGTTGGAAAATGAATTAAGATAGCACAAGTACAAGTGCTATTCATTCTAGAGAGATTACGCAAAATGTAACATGTCCATGAGTGAATAAACAACAGAAGTGCATGCACCTCATGACCGATCTTCTGAGGTAAACTGGTACTTCGACGTGTAGGCAGACCGAACAATATCCTAAGGCTAATAGACAACACAAAAAGTTCATCCCAAGACCACGCAAATGCCACTTACTAGGAGCATCATCTCTTCACAAACAAGTCAATTAAAGCACAAATAAGTGAACAACAGTCAACTTCTTGACAGAACCTGAAATTGATGGGTTACCAATGCCATCTTCTCCAATTTAAGAGCCCAACCATTTACTCAAGCGAGCCTTATCTGAAGACACAGCAAAATAAGAACACAGCTTAGATAAAAACTTCAAGTCACAATCAAGAGAAACTAAAGCAAACGGCACAAAGCCCCACTTTTATCCCAGCAGATTGATTAAAAAAGACAGCTTTCGGCCGTTACTATCCAAGAGAGAGGAAAGCGGTAGCTCAGCAAACGAAATTAAGCCAACCCAACCTATCTTTCCTAAATGCACAGCCTTCACAACTGAAAATTCCCAATCCCAGCGACAACAGAAGATCTATCATCAAGAAAACGGTCGTAGAACAGGCAAAAACCCAGGAACATCCACCCCTGAAAGCAATTGAACCCCCCCGCCCCCTCCCCGGCGGGCGGAAAATCAACGTGGTAAAACCGCGAATTCCACAAGTCAACAGGAGAGAACAGCGGTAAAGAGGGTAGATTTAGCACTTACCTGAAGAGACGAACTTCGTGGCCTCCCCATCATACGAGCTCCGCCAAGAAAACTGGGACGGTCGAAGAGGATAAGAACATGAAAAACCCTCCTCGCTTTCGGGTCTACAGAGTTTGTCAATCCTGGTTATCGCCGTACACAATGGATGGAGAAACGGGAAGGCGAAAGAGGAGGACGAGAAGGGCCTTCAAATGCTGAACTTTTCGGATTGCCTTTATAGACTCGTTCGTGGATTGATCATCTTCAGTACTGGGACGGGGGAATTTTTTGAGGATAACAATACGAAGAGCGTAATAAACCGGAAGGCAAGGTTATAACATAGGCGGCGGTCGAAAATTAAAATATATTTCGACCAAAAATTATTATATTAATAATGCATTTATATAATTATATTTATATATAGAGAAATTGAAATCAGCAGCTTTTAAGGAGCCACATGGGCTATAAGAACGGTTACGGGCCTAGGTTTGGGGTATTCATGGGCTCATTTCGGCCCAATGCAAGTGCACCCCAAGTCTTGTTCCTCATCTCAATTTTTCATTTTTATTTTGATTTTTTATTGAGATAGGTAAACCAATAGTACTCCCCCTCGGAGAACCGTATCTAAGAATTTCATCTCGTACAGCTCAAATAAAAATCCAAAATATTAATTTGGTTTCAAGGCATATGGAATAAAAAGTTTGAAACTTCATCATCAACCCTTTCTTTTCTAACTTCTCTGAAGATACGAACTAGTAAAAATATTCTGATTTTTGTTCAGTCCAAGCAGGGAACTTTCTGGTTGACGATCACCGTCGTGACTTCGACCGAGGCCGGTTCTCGTTTGTGTCCACTTAACATTTCTTTACCTTCATTTCCGGTGACCTTGTTTTCGAATCTCGCTCTCTATTCAAGTCACAATCGATGGGACCGGCCTTGTTTAGATCACGTCGGTACAAGTCATAAGTTGTAAAAGATCACGCAATGCTAGCCTACTCGAACCGGCAACCTTACCATAACCAGGGGCGCCCTAAGTATCTCCTTGATCTTACGCTAAATCACACGAACACAGAGAACCGCCATCTCCCTACATCATATCAGCTCCAGCGCATGCGTGATCTAAAGTTTTCCAGCGGCAGCGATCAGAAAGTAATCTGAATGACAACTCGGTATATTCAAAAACCTAAAGCACCGAAAACCACGCAACATCGTGAACGTTTAGTGACTCCAGTTTTGAGGTAGCCTTAGATTCTAGGAACTTACCAGGGAGCATTCTGAAATCGAAGCGACTCCCCCAAACTGCATTAGAAAAGATTACAGCATAATATCTCATAGTTCATAGACATGCTCGGACACTGCAAATATTTCGGAGAAATGAATAATCGAACCCAACATATTCGTCATGAGCCAAAATCGGCATGACTAGTTTTCCAGCAACACAGGCATTTATCAGCTCCAAAGTCATCAACGACAAGCTATAAACCAGAATCCACCACAAATCCCGCATAAAAGATGGGGCAGATGCTGTCATATAAGATCACTCATTACCTAGAAAGGAAGTCGATTGAAGTTAACAGCTGCAGTCTGTATATGCCTATCGTTAAAGAGCAGTGAAACTATTGGCTAATCAAGGAAAAAGGTTTAAGGAAACAAGTGAAAAGATCCATTGAACATAAGCCCATGACCAAATTAAATTGTTCAGGAGAATACATTTTGTAAAAATAAGGTAAGGTAAGAAGCCCACCACATACGTCAAAACCAACCCATATCAACTGAATATTTCCAAGACGCACCTGCTATGCTCTCAGCCTGGACAACCATTCACATGACAACCCATCACTTGAGATGGTAAGCAGCCCATCTCGTCCGCAGTAATCAGCAAATATCAGTACCCAAAGGCCGGGATATTACCAATCAAGACCAGAGGAGCCGTCTACAACAGAACACATCTAGGACTCTACTCTCTCTACTAATTACAGTCAGCATCAACTCGACCAGTGCCAACCAGCCGGTCTGTATAGTTCCCTCCACCACGCCTGGAACTGCCTTGACCACTCTTCTCCTTAAACTTCATGCCAGTACTTTGAGAACCATCTTTTGATCCTTCAATATGATTTGATCTGTTGTCGCTGTATGTCCCTACAGGCTGATATCTGAAGTGTGAGTTGGGCCGCTGTCTTTCACGGTGTCGGTTCATTTCCTGCCCACTCGAGTTCCAATCTCCATGAGATCCATTGCCTCTAGCATTTCGACCACCCTGGTTCTTGTGGAACCCTGAAGGGAATTGGGACTCATGACGCAGATCACCAGTTGACCTAACCGAACCCTGTGTCAAAGAGTGGGTACGGACTCCACTTGCTACTGCCTTTGTTTCCATCTTACCCTCTACATGCCCTGTTTCATTCACATAATCTTTTCGAGAATTATACTTTCGGCCATCATTGGTGGACAAAGCGTCACGATGTTCCATTTCATGCTGTGCTAAAGTGGGTAGACCACCATGAGGGAGCTCTGCATCAATTACCCCACTGTCAGCCTGAATATTTTGACCTCCAGTGACCCTACTTCCTCGAGAAATATGAGAAGAAGATGAATGGGATTTGGGTTGCCAATGAGAAGTTGGACGCTCGGAGACAACATGGTTTTCCTTGGGAACAACTGGACTTCTTTGGATTACCTCAGGAGCCAGAGATTGGTTTTGGCTTTCATCCATTTCCTCAATGCTTTTCTTCTGATCACGATCCACATTAACCCCTGTGGCTTTATGCGCACGGAAAGCATGACGCTTTCCTCTTCCTGCAGCTCCTTCATCTCTGGCAGGTTGAACTGGGACCTCTGCAGCAGAGTTGGAATTATTTGGAAGGTTTAAACCATCACCAGAACCCTGCTCATCAGAACGGTTTTGCTTCTCGTCCACTGATCTCAGTTCATGTTCCTCAGCTAGGTGATGCCCACTCAACTTTTGAACATCTTTTCCTACGTCCGCAGTATAGGATTGCCCATCCGCCAAATCATGCAAAGTTGATTCCTTTGGCCCACGTTGGCGCCATGCTCCATGGGCTCTTCCTGGCTTATTTAACCTATTGTCTCCATTCCTAGATGATGGCTTGGCAGGTTGAGCATTTTCAATGTTTTGCGGACCTGAACCTCCTCCCTCCTCAACACTAGCATCTCCAGAATTTATACTGCTAGAAGCAACTGTATGTTGATGGATACTTCCTTGCTGAGACATTTCTTTGGCAGCAGGCTTTGGAACATACCTCTCAATCTCTGCCCTCTTATTTTTTGGATTATTCTGGATGGGATTGTCGATCTTGACAGTTGAATTAACACCCTCAGCCAGTGCCTTGCCACTAGCTTCATCAGAAACCTCAGTTTTGTTCTGCAACCGAACAGGCGCCCATACAACAGATTCAGTACCATGGAGCTTATCTGCAGACCGGTTGGCTTGTTGATTTCTTGGTATCCGGCGAGAATGCTGTGACTTCCACTGATAATTCACTCTGGCATGAACTTCTTCACCTGCAATAGGTGGATGCTGCTCTGAAGGCTGTTTGGCATCTAAGGAATCAGTTGGTGACTCAACCTGTGTAGAATCGAAATTGGACTCAGGAGACTTTAGCTGACTGCTTTCTTCTATAGTGTTCGCCACAATAATCTCTTTAGATGCAAGTACAGTTAAAGCAGACAAAGAGGATGACTCATCCACCTTATGCTTGTTCCTACTAGTCTTGTTGCCTTTTCTTTTTTGCTGAACCACAGGCTCAACCATCCAAAGTGGATTGACAGGAATCTTATCCTCACAGCTTGGAGTGCTCTCATAGGGAGTATCAGCAGCTTTTATGACACTATCTGCCCCATCAGCAAGGACCTTGGACGGCTCAACAGCACACTTCTCATTGAAGTTTTTCTCAGATGAAATGTGTGATTTATGTTTGGATCCCATACGCCTCTGCTTAAAAGTACGACCATCTTCAATAGGATCAGAAGCAGCACCAGTTCTGGTGTCCTGCTTCAAAGGCCCAAACTGTTTGCCAACCAATCCATGTTCCTCATAAGCACCAGCAGGAAGTTCTTGTGAAAGATTGGATGGAACAGTGGATATTCCAATTCGATCACTCACTTCAGAAACTGTTGTGGTACTTGAAACAGACCAAGAGCTTGGCACTACAGACCTAGTAGAAGCTTTCGTCATTTCAACAATGGATGGCAAGTTATGTTGCTTACTCAAAGTGGCACTGGTTGACACATTTTCACCCTTTCCAATTGAACCATCCGTAGGTTGTGCACGTCTGTTCAGTTCTTCTAATTTCATGCGTGCCTTTGCCTTCTGATCTCTAGCTCGTTCCTCCTCCTCAACCTGGCGCTGTTTCACCCGTTGCTTTGCCAGCTCTCTCATCTTAGCACGCTGAGAAAACATTCAAATTGTATATCATAGAAATTCGGGCAGAGTCGAAAATGAACCTTTAAGAAGAAAATATGTTACCTCTGGCTCATTCTCACTGGGATCGTAAGCAATGGAGACAGTTCCTCCATCATCTTTTCCTTGGTATAGTGGTGCAAAGGCATCATTAGTTTTCACAGACATATGATGCGCCACATGAATGTTAGAAATCTCTAGAGATGCATCGGGTACAACAACCAATTGGTCAGGCTCCTTACATCTCTTCCACCGCTCATCGACATCTTGAGTACTTGATCTTCCCTTACCACGATAATGAGATTTTCCTTGCACTCCATGAGGATACCGCCTGCAAAATTGCAAACTAGCTTATCAACATTCTAAACAACCCAGTTCAAGGGGGTGAAAAGTCTGAACTAGCATTAATTGAAGTCAGAGAGAGCAGTAGCAAACCTAGGAACGTTTGTCTCACTGACATCAGCTTGCTCGAGGCTCTTACCCACACTAGGAGCATCCACTTCAGATAGGCTAGGTTCAGTCACCTTACCAGCATGCATTCCTTCAACATGAAGAGCATCAGAGCCAATTCCCTTTGCAGAACGGCTAGACATGGTGTCAGGTCCTTGAAAGTTATTATCTTGCTCCGTCCTATTGGAAATAAATGTACACTCATGGCGATTATCAGAAACACGAGCTTTAGCATTTAATCCTTCAATTTTCTGGATTAAATTTGAATCCTTTGGGGCGGCAACAGAAGATTTTGGAGCTTCTGGGACAACAGACATCTTATACGGTCCTCTCACCGAATCAGCATCATCAGGCTTTTGCACATTTTCAAGTGGCTTTACCTTAATCAGACCAGGACCACCACCTCTATGATCAAACTTTTGAGAAGCCTCCTCGACTAGTTCTGCATTCTCTAGATCTTTCTCTTCATTGTTGCGATCTGATCTCCAGTGATTCTTCCATGATGCTTTCTTGCCAGGTTCGCCCTTGTCCAAAGATGACTCGTCCTTTGTAACACTTCCCTCCCGTTTATGTCCTTCGCCCTTTCCATCACAACTCTCTTGTGGCTTCAAGAGAACTTTGTACTGCCCTCTCAAATCATGAGGATGACCCAAATCCATGTCCTCACCATCTGACACTTTATTAGCAGAACCATAGCCAACAGATCTGTGGGGAATTTCAGGAGCATTTTGGCCAGAATACTGGGGAGGACCAGCTGCCATCCCCATATATGCAATTTCTCGTTCATTTGAATTGTGATAGTTCATTGGAGTACCAAAATAACCATCGTAGGGCATAGGACCAGAGTAATACCCAGGCCTGAGAGGCATACCTGGGCGAATAAAACCATCAGGCATTTGAGGTCTATACATATCTCCACTTGTTGAGTGGTGTCCCCTAGGTCCAGCACCTGCAGGAGGAATGGACTGCAGGGTAGGAAGAGCAGAAGGTGGAATTTGGGGACGGTAATAAGGAAATGGTTCCACAGGAAAGCCACCAGGTGCAACAGGAGCTCCATAAGGGGGGCCTCCTGGAGGCCCTCTGAACCAAACACCACCTGCAGGATTGTTAACTAAAGGACCATGCCAAGCATTAAATTGCTGAGGGAGGATGCCAGCATTTTGATGAGGAGGATGATCCCCACGCCACTTGTCTGCACCAGGTCCACCATCTTCACCACAGGGAGCATTATCTCTTCTCCATGAGTTCTCAACTCTATTCCTGGGATCAGTATTGACAGAGCTATCACCTGCAACACAAGAAAATAGGTAGATTTGTCCTTCAACTATCTATGAACAACATCTAAGATGCAAGAGATATCAGAAAATAAGCAACCACTGAATGAAAAACGGTACCTTCTTTCATTGATACCACTGTATCAGAAGATAACTCAGAACCGTGAGAAGCATGCTCTGCAGAAAGGTAGTCAGGTCATCAATCAAATGAATTGCCTATAAACAATGACACAGGAATAGTATGTACAGTTCCCTAATATAATAAGAAACTCTATGAAATCAAGCAAGAAACCCTATATTTTTCAACTAAAGTGATTCCTTAGAAGAAGCTGACAACAGGGTTGATGTAAACACAAGATCTATACATTCTTCATACTATTACATTGACAAGAAAAATAAGGGGTACACATTTGCTTCAGAAAGACAAAAAAAAATATCATTGAAACATGCAAGGAATAGCAACAAATAGAGGACAAAAAAAAAGGACAATGATGTACTCAATCAAGCACATAATCATCCCACACCGCTGTTATGGCAGCCATGTTGCCCATCTATTAAGGACTCACTTTGATCATATAAACATATCAGAAGATTTCACCTTGTGAGCCTGCAGTTGTCCCACAACCATTTTTCTCTGAGCCAAGAACTGGGAAGTCCCCAGAACTTAAAGAAAACCCGTCATTCTTAGAGGATGTCCTTCCCTACACATATAAGAGCAAATGAGGAGAATAAGCTCATGTCCAAAGATTGGAAAAGGTTGCACAAGCCTCAATCAGTACATATCATCAGATGCTGCCAGAAAACCAATCTATACATTCTCTTAGACATTAGCTTGCGCTGAAAATAATGCGAGAAATATTGGTAACATAACTTTGACAAACAGCCATAGTCTTACTTAACATTATCATGGAAGCATCGCATATTTATGTCATAACCAAGTAGTGAGTAAACAAAACAAAACAAAACAAAAAAAAAAGAACTCATGAGAGAGAGAGAGAGAGAGAGAGAGAGAAAACTAAGGTGTCATGGGATGACAAAATATTTAATGGAACAACTAAACATACTTTTAGTGAAGTTTACAATTCAGATGATCACTTCCCACTTAAAATATACAACTATTACATAGTTAGGATTGCCTTCCTCTTCATTTATCAATAGATTTCTCTCAAAGCACAAACTCTCCACATGGACAAATGGAATTATATCTTTCTGTTTGCATATTTGATTAGTACATTGAGCTTCTCTCCCCATAATTTGGACTCCGTGCACAAGCTCCTATCCTTACAATTTATGGCCACGGGCTCTTACCAGTCTTTCCATACCCCCAGCCACTGAATTATCAAGCACAGATTCTGCGAAACGAGATAACTGTGAGCTACCGGGCCTTGTTTCTGCACTGCGAGGACGTAATGATGCTAGTGATGTCTGACTGGATGACAATGCTCCAGAAGCTGAAGATGGCCGAGAACTTGAGCCCCATGCATTAGTAGAATCAAGAACCCTGTCGCTTCCCGCAGTCGACGGACGGGTGCCACTTTCACCCGATGAAGGCCGGGCACTAAGGTGGCTTGGTGAATTAGTACTACCGTCAGCACTGGGAGAAAGCAAAGACGAACCCCATGCATTGGGCGTAGAGGCTGAGGATCTGCTGCCCCAGCTAAGGGTACCCCTGAAATATACAGTGGGGGGAGAGAGAGAGAGAGAGAGAGAGATTTTAACCAACACTGAGAACCCACTGATGTTCAAACATACGAGGATAAAGCACAAATGGAGACAGATTGAAAACCCCAGTATCAGAGGTGTATACTTACTTTGGAACAATTTCCACATTTGGGTCCAAACCATGATTTTCAAGCCTTTAATAGCAGGAACGAATAAAAAGGTTTAGCAGAAAAGAAATTGTCAAGGAGATATGGATAAAACGTGAGGATGAAATCCGATACCTCTGGCTGGGCAGGTTTATGGGTTTGGGAACAGCAACTTTCCCCAATACAGTCATGCCGCCTCTTCTTGTAGAACCCCACCTGAAGCAATATAACAACTTAGCCAACCTATATACATCCTTGTGAATTAATAATTCCTAATGATGCTGAACTAGCGATGCAGAAGCACAGGAGAATATTTGTTAATTCGTTTTCTCCAATTACTGTCCACGATTACTCTAGCAACAATTAATTTTTATTTTAAGGTCTTTACTTATGTTCACAAGTCCTAAAAGTATTATGTTTAGTTCTTTGGGTAGAGTCCTAAGAATACGGGTTTTATACGTATTTATTACTCATTAAGATTGATTTCAGATTAGAGAAGTTTCTGATTAAATAAAGTTTCTTTCACAAGATTGTCCTTTTCTTTCCCCAGGCTTTGATGTCCAGAAGACATTCTTTTAGATTCGGTGATTCCTTGTAAATTTGCTTCTTCAATTCTGCTCTTAGTGTTGAACACCTCGTTACGCTTTCTTTCCGACATCACATAGGTAGCCCACAAAACTAACAAGGCACTTTCCTTCATCAGGAACTAAAACATGACCAAATTGAAGCAAAACTATGGTGAAATCACTATGAAGATAAAAAAGAACCTAATATCGGATGATATTTCAGTGATTATTCATATGCAACTGACAGTCGAAGAAGAAAAAATCTTAAGCTTGCATAACATCAGATGATAAGCAGGTTATATCATGGGTCATGTAGACTCAATCGATATACTATTAACCAACTTCTTGTGCTTTAATACTTACATTCAAACATTTTTCGAGCAATTAAAAACCAAAATCAGTTACATAGACCAAAAATGCCACATCGACTTTGTCTCTTGATATTCTTGCAAGTGTATTTAATCTTGGCACCAACATCTCCAGAAAAAGAAAGCGGCCTCAATGAGATAACATGTCATAAGACATACACACAAATTTTATAGTCAAAGTTCGCTAAAAAAGGGTGAAAAAACCCGGGGGCCCGAATTTCCACGTGGAAGGATATCTGTTAGCCTCATTTGATTGACACTCTGGTTCTTTATGCTAGAAGATATATGTCATGTACATAAGAAGCCGTGATGGATATGTTATCTACAAAGGAAAGAATCCTACACAAATCAACAAAGGGAGAGGATGATGATTGGAAGATAATCAGAAGTTTTTCAAGAGCCCCCTCAACTTCCAAAACTCTAGTCATGAAACTTGGAATGTACTCAACATGCCATTAAACACACTAAAGGCTGACAAGATTCAAGCGGACCCTGTTATAGGCAATTTGATTAGCTTGAAATTGCTTATTGAAGTTCTTATCTATCTCAAATAATCATCATAACTTTGCAACACCTCCAGCAGGTAATGAGTTTGAAAATATATACCTTCGATCTCCAGCTGTTCCTGATGCCATGGATTAAATGTTGCTCCAAGGTCATTCAAACAAATTGGACAAAACCTGGATACATGCATAAGAATTATTCTCATCAGATCATCGCCCTCAACAAACAAGAGCAAAAATGAGAGCATCGGCTGTGGAAGAAGAGAAACAAATGAAGTTGAAAATGGACACCAAAACAGCATCCGTTGGAAGGTATTTCCAAAGGGCAATGCTAGACTGACTAGATTGGCCTAAAAGATTAGTTTACTGAGTAATATGTCAAACCAGGAGTATTAAACAAGTGGGCACATTCAACAATCAATATCAATTGACACGTCACTTAATAAATTAATTGTGCAAACCAATTGTAGTAAGTCTAGCATTTCTCATTTCCAGATTGCAAAAAACTTATTTAAAACAATTTTATGCAAATGAATATGACATCAAGAAGTTCACCAAGATAAGTATGTGCGGTCACAGTTTCAAAATGCTAAAACAGGTCCCTTGAATTATTGTTACTGCAATAGATACAATACAGACACCAGCTTTCTGATATCAAATCACACCAACAAATGAGTGCTCAAAAGTCATATGTAGCATCTAACCACATTATCTTTGGAACTAGGGCTGCTTAAATCATAGCTTCCACTTGCACTAAAGAATAAAAGTTGAAGGACGTTTACCAAACTCAAAAAACAACTTTGTGAGTTCATGACTGGGTGAACATGTTACTCATAGGATAAATGACTCATGAATGCCTTGAAGAAATTACCGTAATCATAGAGCCGCTACTATTCATCCCAAAATACAAACTGACATGCTTTGTCACAAGATCATTCTATAAGTTCGTTAAAAACAATAGAAGAACTAAGCTGCCATCTCTTGGGAAAACATTCTTAAGTTACATTTTAATGTAATGAGCAATTTTTACCCCATATATTAAAGAATTTAACCGGTCTAAAAACCCCAAGTGTCTTTATACACACTAAGCATGGTTTCAGTTCTTTTGTGAAAGAGCTTCAATATTCAAGGCTACTCATCGGCCACAAAAGTAACAGTACTCAAGATGCAGCCATGAGCCACCATCTATTCTGCCACAATCAACCCTCAGCTATTTTAGGAAACTAGTAGAGCTTCTGTTGGCAGGAATCCCCCACCCATAAGGGCTCAATATTTCGTAGCGGTGAGCAGCTCCCAGGAAACCTCCCAGAATCACACCTTGATCCATCTACACAATCTGTCCGATACAAATCCAGAGGTTCCTTTCGTATTCCAAAAAACTGGTCAATCTAGAACGGCCGGTCCAGCATCGCTCGTCGAAATGCCCACAGAGAAATCAGGCGAGCACGTAACTAAATACTCAACAGTAAATCACAGTAGCTCCGAAGCCAAAACTTCACAAAAAACGAAAACAAAAAGCACAAAATTATCAGCCGATCGCCATTGACACTGGAATCGCCTGCGGCCAACAGCTAGCCACAGCGCAAAACGGGCCGCGAGACGACGCCAGCACGCCCTAGAGCGAGGGAGATCACTTGCCTCGACGACGCAGCAGCACCCGACGCGAAACGCCGGGAAACCCTAGACCGCGAGAGGAACGATGGGCGGTGCTCCCTCGGACGGAAGACAGATAAAGAGAAAGGGCGCGGCCCGAGCGATCGAGGATCGAGATCGCCGGAGGTAGCGACCGAGGTATTGGTATTTACAGGCCGAGCCACAGATAGAGAGAGAGAGAGAGAGAGAGAGAGAGAGAGAGAGAGGGGGCCCTCGGATCGGACGCAAATCGGAGGAGGAAGGAGGTGGAGAAGAAGCTAGTTAAAAAGAAAACCTGGAAATGGTCGATTTTCCCCTCCGATCTTTATCGCCCCCGCTTTTTTTACTCCTAGAAAGACAAAAGGTATTTTTTTTTTACCTTCTTCCCTTGATAATATATACTTAGTTATTAAGATTTAGATTAGACTTAGATCGGACGGCCCGATCAGGCCGACAGATTCATCCTCGCCGTTGAAGACTAAAAACTAGGGATGACTAAGCGCGGTCACTTCTTCATCGAGTAAAAAAAATGTTATTTTTCTAGATATTTTCCATTAGTTGATGCGTCCTTCCATTTTATTATCATAATTCCTTATGGATAACTTTTTTCTGAAATTGTCCCAAATGTTTTTATCTGGTATTGTGAGCTCAGGTTGAGTTTTCGGGTCCTCCCGCTTACGAGAAAAATGACTCCACTTATAATTATCTAGCAAAAGTGGAGATGCATTGTGTATGCGCAAAAATTAAAAAAAAAATAGACATTTAAAAAAATAAGATATATTTTTGTTGCGAATTATTTGAATTATTATATAAATTATTTGTAGTAACACTATTTATGAATAGGGTCATAAAAGTGCACATAAATTTTAAAATTTGTAAAAAATGCAATCGAATTATAAAACTTATCAAATTGATTCAATTGAATTTCTGCGTTAATTATGTCCATTCACATAAATGAAAAACGCTTATGTTGTATTTTTTTAATATATTTTTTTGCGTCACATCAGAAGAAGATTAGAAAATTCTATAGGGTGCAGTATTTAGTAATTTACGCGAATTTTACCTTTTCATTTTATTGTAACTATTGGAAATTGGATTTTTTTTTTTTTTACTTCGAAAGCGTAAGTTATAATAAAATAATGGGATGAGTGGAGTGGTTTAAAATTCTATATGTTAATTGGTTGAGAAATAAGATATGAAATTGTGCTCAACGACCGGACCGCTCCGTCTCCTTCGTCCGCATTCCCTCCGATCTCTCGCCGGAGAGAAGGAGGCGGAGGGAATGAAATCATCCGATCCAGGGGCTCACACAGGTAAATCGCCGTCGTGTTCATCCTCCAATCATCTCCTTTCGGTACTCCCAGGGTCGGATTGCTCGTTCGTCGTGTGATCGGAGGTTGCCCATTAGTTTCTTTGCTGCTAAATCCGGTCCACCTTATCAGTAGAGTCGATTTTCGTTTGATATCGACTCAGTCTATCTAAACCTGCTTCGGTTGAGTTCATCGATGTTGTCATGTTGAAATCGGGCTGCCGGTTTCGCATCCTGTATGTTTGAGCTCGATCGCGATTTGTATGAGCGAAAGGAATTGTTTTTATATTGTTATGATTCGGAGTCGGTTCGCTCCGGTGGGCCGTGGATGGATCCGAAGTCGCCTTCAAAAGTGAAAACCTCTGCCGCCAGATTTGTACGTTATAGGTTGGCACTGAAGATTGGCGTCGTGATTGTCCTTGCTGGGTTGCTGTTATTAACTGGTTTGCATTTGGGCTGGAAACGTGTTATATATCGTGATCCTGGACGGTCCTACTATACGGTAGTCGTGGACTGTGGAAGCACCGGTACGCGTGTGAATGTGTATGAATGGATGCTGAGAGCTGCAAATGAACGGCAGCTGCCAATTCTGGTGAATTCCTACCCTGATGATATGATCAAGAACCAGACTTCCAACAGCTCTTGTCAGTATCACTGTCTGCAAACTGAGCCCGGTTTAGATAGCTTCACTGGCAATGCTAGCGGAGTGAGGGCTGCTCTAGAACCATTGATAAATTGGGCAAAACAGTGGGTGCCCAAAGAAAGACATCCAGAGACTCCAATTTTCGTTCTTGCAACTGCTGGACTCAGGAGTTTAGCAGTTAAGGATGCAAAGAGGGTCTTGGACGATGTGGAAACTGTTGTCCAGGAACATGCATTTATTCATAAGAGAAGCTGGATAAGGGTACTGCATGCGAAAGAGGAAGCATACTATGGTTGGGTAGCTCTGAATTACAAAATGGGGAGACTTGGAAACCAATCTAGGTTGCCCACTTTGGGACTTCTTGACTTGGGAGGTTCCTCGTTGCAGTTAGCAATGGAAGTACATGACGCAGTGAACTATGAGCAGTTGGTAAGACTGAAGGTCCGTTCCATTGAGCATCGGGTGTTAGCCTACTCATTTCCAGCATTTGGGTTGCGAGAGGCATTTCATCGGACCCTTGTCATGCTAACACAAAGTCAAACACTAAGACAGAGGGACAGTAACTATATCCTTCGCCACCCTTGTCTGAATCCAAACTATATGCAGAACTATACCTGCTACAATTGCTGGGCAATCAATACCACTGAAGAAATACTTGTGGGCAGTACAAAGCAAAAGGCAGAGTTCAGTATTCTGAATGTCATTGGAGATCCAAATTGGGAAGAGTGCAGAGTACTTGCCAGGGCTGCTGCTGCTGCTGCCAATTCTCGTGACCTAAAGCACTTTCCTGTAGCAGCTGGTGCAAACAGGAAAGAGGACGCTTTATACCAGAATGGTGAGTCGACAGCATCCCACTATCACTTCCATATCAATTTTACTTTGCTTTTAGCAAAAAACATCCCAGTTAATCCTTCCTGAGCTTTGATTTCCAAGTGCTCTATCCTTTTCTGAGCTAGTTAAGATTTAATGGTGAACTCCATGCTTCTTCCATCTTGCAGGCTGTGACTTGCAAAACATCACAGAGGTTGCCCAGCCTGACATGGCTTTTCATGCCTTATCAGGATTTTTTGCTGTTCATAGTAAGTTAAAATTAGGCAATAGAGCTAATTTCACACAGTTGTTGGAGAAAGGTCATCGACTATGTTCTGAAATCTGGATTAATTCGAGCCACATCACTGAGCATGGAAACTATGGAGGACAATTTTGCTTTCAGGTACCTTATTTGGCATCACTTATCGACGAGGCACTCCATATTGGCAACAGAGATATTATAATTGGTCCAGGAGATATATCTTGGCCTTTGGGAGCTTCTTTGGTTGAGGGGAAATTCATACAGTTGCATCCCTTCAAAGCCAAGACGGCACTCTCATCTTTTAGGATTAGAACTGTCGGCTCCATTCCATCCCCTGTCTTCATCTTTGTTCTACTTATATGCTTGGGAGCTTTCGTTTACTGTTGCCAGATCAAGCTGCCTAGGCCCCAAAAGAAGGGTGTTGCTGCGGTTTCACTGCCAATATGTAATCTGAGACGCCAAAAAAACTAATTATTTTGACCACGGTTGCCTCAGTCTTTGCAGATACTAGATAATCCATACAATTGTGTACGTTCACTCGACAGTCAAGTTTTTTGCATCCTTTTAGGTTACAATATTTTAAACGATTCATTCCATTGTAGCACAGAATTTACACATTTCCATCTCTATTGCGGGAATCCTTTTCCTTATTGCTATGTGCCTGGTAGTTTTGGTATTGGCCGAGCGGAATAGCTGAATATCAATAGGAGTGCAGAGTTATTTGCAGGGCAAGGTTTTCTATTGTGTGCCAGATTGTAAATAACCATGAAAAAAGTAAGAGTCTAACAATGCCTTCATCGCCTCGTCATACTTGCCACATCTCTCAGTGTGACAACTTGCCACTTATCTGGCCAACCATTTTGTTTGACAGAAGGTTTCCAGTGAGTGTTAATAGTCATTTCCACCAAGAGCTAAAACTCTGACACTTCATCATTCAACAAGAGCATCAGGAACCGGTTCATCTTTTCACCGGTCAATCGCACTTCGGCTTGTCTGTCCTTGTTCAGCAGAAAGGTTCTACACTGCTCGCGCATTTGTAAAACAGAAACTTGACAAATTCATGAACTCATCAGTTGAATATGAAGGAGAGAACGGTCATGTAAAACTTGTTGATATAATTCACACGTAAGAGTTTTTGCCCAAGATACAAGATAAACAAGGAGATCTTGCAGAGACACTTAATCATATATCTACACGTAGGGGTCACACAGAGACCCAGACTTAAAGTTCTAGACCTTACAAGCAGGGCCAGGAAACTATACTTCGTCCAAACAAGTCAATCGCCATTCATCAATACGTAGCAACTCCACTGAACTTGCAATCATTTGTTCCAGGCAAGTCAACATCGACCCAGACTTCATTAACACGACCAATCACTCGGAAAGGAGAATTATACTGGGCGATCGAATAGGCATAGCTACTCTCGGAAGAGGTCATGTTTGCCCACGGCGACCTGCCCAAGCTGGATGCGAGCTTCTCCGCTTCCTGGACAATGTTATCGTCCTTCGCGAAACCAGAGAACTTTCTGATTGCCACACAGTGGCTCTTCCACAGGTGTGGCTCCAGGTTCAGCTCTGGAAGTGGGGTCGGCGGGTCAGCCTGGAACTTCGGCGGCAAGTAGAACAGGACAGAGTAGGCCGACGAGTGGAGTGGTCCGGCTTCTGGGACTATGCTCGTCACGATCGGAAATGTCATCGGAATCCTGGAGAAGTTCAGATTGGCGCCCTGAATGAACTGGAACAACCTGCGAATCAGAGAACAGGATTGCTCAGCTCATCACGCGGGTTCTAACTTGCAAGTGACAAGTATCAGAGAAAAAACAAAGCACCATATGACCAAGGGTTAGGGTGGTCAAGACCCCAGGTCAAAACGCTTTAAGTCCCAACAGTAATCTACGAGAATCGCAACTAGGCTTGAGCAAGAAGATGATCTCCAAATTCAAGACTCACAGACAAAACAAGGTCAGCACAACCGTCTCCTCAGCGAAAGATTGAACAAAACCTTAGGTTCAGAAACAAGAGCAGGAACACAATATGGACGAATTAATCGAGGGGAGCTACGCAGCGCCGAGCGAAACCCGGACGAATTGATGAGAAGAGCGAACCTGTGGAAGCCATTGAGGGTGGCCTTCTCGAAGGAGATATCGCGAACAGGGGCGGACATCCACGTGGACTCTCGGTAGAGCCTGACCTCAAAGTCCGATTCTTGATGGACCACCGTGTATGGTGGCGATTCCGCCGCGTTACCCGCAACCGAAAGGCCAAGCAAGAGGACGATACACGGGGCGATCGCGGACCTCGGCGACATCTCCATTTTTCTGAGCTTCCGAAGGTGAGAAACTGGGGAAGTTGACTCTGCCGGATAAAAGAAAAAGAGGGCATCTGCCGCTTTTACTGTTCCACCCCCAATTCTTCTCCTTTCAGGGGATCTAGTGCAGGGGTAAATTCGCCAGTCTAGTTTATCTGACTAGATGGAATTCCATATGGTCTATTTGGTTTAACTCGTCACCTTGTTCAAATCAAGTTGCTGCATTTGCTGGCTTCTCTTCAGCAAAATCTTGTATGTATGATTCGAGCTGCTGAGGGTGGCCGGAAAATTTGCAAGAATGTATATGATCCACCAAACAGTAATCATCAAAGCATCGGTCTGATCTATCAACACAAAGATATGGCTTTATTTCTATCACGACTCTCTCTCTCTCTCTCTCTCTCTCTCTCTCTCTCTCTGATGGGGTTGATTTTATGTTCGCTTATGTGACAGACTCAACAGAATCTTCCGTTCTTTGTCGCAAATCCTGCAAGTCATGGCGGCATTTCCAAAACGTACAATTCCCTTCATGAGGAATAACAACATGGTTGACATCCAAGGAGCAACAGTTCACATTGCTATGACCAAACATTGTTCCAAACACAAACCTTTGACTCAATACAGTCAACAACCACACTTCAGGAGCTTTCTCAAGCGGTATATTCTTAACTCGGAGACGCTAAGCAGAAATTGACAGAAAGCTAAAACTTTTAAGAGTCTAGTCGCATTCTTTATGCGCTTCTCTTCAGGATCCTGCTTGCTGGTGGGCCCACTAGCATGCCGCAGGAAACAAGAGTAAATGTTGTAAGTCAGGAACATGATTAATCTTTGATGGCATCAGGCATGAAGAGATTCCATCTGCAATTGCCAGCCAGAGAACTAGAAAACGTAAAACAAGACAGCTCAGTTCATTGCTACAGGTAAAAGAATGACAGTCCAACCAAGATAAAATTGCTCAAAAGTTCTACCAGCCCTTTTTGTAGGATATCTATCAAAATATGACTTACCAACCTGAGGGAGATGCAGGTTAGATGATCGATAATTCCTCACTCCCTGAAGTCAGCTGGCAGTGTTTCTTCTGTAAAATATTCACTCCTAACTGTCTCCGCAGAGCAAAATCTCACCTTTTGAAAGACAATTAAGTGTTCAGTGGGAATAGCCATGGACTCCGCAATGAGTAATGGTCTTATGACCAAGCTGCATGCTTATTGATTGGCCTTTCCTCAGAAGACTCACAAACACAAACAAAAAATGGTCAAACTAATACAGCCTTCAAGGTTCGTGCTCATAATGTAGGAATATTTCTGTGCAGTAAAACCTAAATACATTTGGTAAAGAAAAGAAGTGTGCCCAATCAAACAAGTTCTGACGAAAGGCATTCTTTTGTTTCACTTGATTCACCAAACCATAATCTGAATGTATTACCAGCAAAAGCAGCCTATGCTTGATAGGAAAAACATAAATAAGTTACTGGATCATACCAGAGAAGCATATGATTTCAACAGCGGCTTTGCCAGTTGCCATATAGGCTTGAAGACAAATGGGGCTTCCACAAAGAGGACTTGTCCTAACCGCCTAGGATAGTAACAGTAGAACACGTCAAACTGCATAGAATGTTGACAGATCAGTTCATCAGGCCAAACAGATTCCTCAAGTATGCTACTAACAATTCCTCGATTAACTGTGCTATTGTCTCTACGTCTTCAAAAGGGCAGAAGTATATGAAGAATACTAACTTTTCCCTATCTTTTAAGGATATTTGAGCATCACCCTCCTTGATTCTAACAACAGTTAAAAGCAATGGGAGATCTTCCAGATCATATCACATAGAAGGTTTTGGCAGTATTGAACCACAAAAGCATCACCTCAACTGTAGAGTATTGCCAGCAGCATGCAGTTGAGTTCCTGTATCATACCATAAGACGAATATGCAAATGATTGCTCATGAAAGGCTATGATATGTTGCCTTTCATAAGCATACATCTGCTGGACCAGCAAAGGATGCATATGCCAAAGTAAGCCAACGCATACCTTTCCGAGAAACCAATTAAGTTCTACATTGACATTATATAGGATTTGATGCACAATTCTGGATTTGCCTCAATTGCAGTTTCAATATTATCAGTCCGCCGATCTTAGAGCTGCATTTATTGATCTGTAATTCTTTCACCTCTTTGTTATTGAAACCATGAAACAGCAGGCCCAAATTCCAAGTATTCATGATAGAATCAGCATAGAAATTACCATGAAGGTCAAGAACTTAAGATCTGCATTCTCAGTACCAAATCCTCGAAGGTCAAATATCCCAAGAATTTCTTCTTTGCCTTCTGGAAGCTTGCTCAATGCCTTTTCAATCAAAAACACGCACAGTTTCTCATTTTCAATAGGATCTTGAACCTGCGGCCATAAGAAATGCAGCCCTTAGAATTTGCTCTTAAAAGCAAGTAAATAAAAAGATCAGCATCCATCCTTGACAAAAGAAGTGGTCCTGCCAAAAAGGGTTACTCGCAATATTTTTTAAGGAAGAATGATTTTATGAGATAATCATATCTACAATCAGTCTCGACTGTCCCAAGAAAGAAATAGGATGGTCCAAATGTTATGTGAGTAAATGGAGCCATTAAGATATGACTTTGCTGATCTTTCTTTCAAATAGGGAATGCAATTTGACATGTCAAACTCTTTTGCATAGAATTCATCTATTCTTGAGAGTTAAAACGCTAAGAATAACAAACTTTGAATTCAACAGTTTGCACTCATTAAGCACTGACTAAGAGGCAATTGGGACACTAGATAAAGAAAGACAACAAAAATCGAGGACTCGGTTCACGCAAAGTTTCAATACTTACAGCAGGAAAGTGCTTCGATGCCACCACAACAAGCACAGGGCGGTCATTGACATCAAGAAAGCCATGAACATATGCCTTTCCAGTGTCCGCAATGCTTTTCACAGATTCTTCAGTCAACTCGGACACCTTGAACTCCTGACGCCATTTCTATGTGAGGATAAGGATACCTTATAGAATATCAATCCATCAAGTGATTATTTTCTTCCAGCAGGCATGACATCCATTGGAGGTATTGGCAACATTGGGGAATGAGAAGCCACACTGCATCACATCATCCATCTTATCAAGCACAAGCATAACACCAATTTAAGGTACTGGTGGCACATGAGAACGAGGAACCAAAATAATCCATCTTACAAGGTGGGGTCATCACAGCATTCCCATTTCTGCTACTAAATTTAATTGTCGCCAGAAGGAGTGAACAAGGCATCACAGTGTCATAAACTTAGAAAGCAAAGGATTCATGAGGATACAATGGCTCTAGTCAGCTTTGCAACCGCATCTTCGACAACAAATTTCCTGTCCTTCAAGAACCAGTGGATCATGTCTTCATCATCTCTTCCATTCTTACCCACAGGAAGACTGCAGTAATCTTTTTCAAGCTTCTCCTTTACTTCCAAAACCAGCTGCAGATTCAAAATTGCCATATCATGAGGACCAAACGGAGAGCGATGTTGCCCAAAATGTGAGCCCGATTCAGCAACCAAATTCTTCCACCAAACTAACCCAGACAAGCCAGCATTGGAATCAGCAGTTACCCACAGTGCCAAACCATGAAAGGGAGATTTTTGCTTATAAGAGGTAAACAAACCCCGACAGCAAAATACCCGCTAACCTCATCCTCCGAGTAAGCCGCGAACCAAAACCCAGATGAAGCCCCTTCTTTGACCCTTCCTCATTAACCCAGCTACATTAAAGAAAAGGAAAAGAAGAAAAGAAAAGAAAAGCAGGGAATGGCAAGAACCTTGCGAGCCTCGCGGGAGTCGAAGCCAGAGCAACGGGCTGGGAATTTGCCGGTCCGAATGGAGGGCTTGCTCGAAACAAGCGGCGACAAGAAAGGACGACGAAGCGCGTGGCTTGCTCGGACGGCCATCGCGTTGAGAATTTGCTTCGAGCAAGGAATATGAGCGTGGGCAATAGGATTCAGAAGCTGATGGGATAACTACCGTCAGCTCTTTCGGTTGTCCTTCGAGGTAATAACGGGCGAATGTTGACCGTCCGACGTCGGAGGAGCCGTTTCTACGCCGCCCGAAACGGCCGGTCGTGTCGGGCTTGGCAAATGCATTGGGCCCTGGGCTTTTGCATGAGCAATGCATGTTATATGGGACCATTATGGCCCATTTATTATGCCGGCTCCCTACTCACCGGCCCAAAATCAATGTCGGCCGGGATCGATTGGCTAGAAACCCCGTCCCCGCCCGGTTAGCCCCGAGCCCTAGCCAAGCCTGACCGGGCCCAAAACTTAAGTTCGAACTTAGGATCCGGCCCGACTTGGATATGCCCGATAATAATTTCTTCTTCTTCTTCTTTAATTTTTCACCCTTTCTTCCGACGAAGATGGTGGCTTCGAAGAGTCGGTCGCTGCCGCCGTCATCGTCGTCTATCCCGTCTATCTTTTTCATTGAGAACTTTCCCGGATCGCAATCTTTACTCCCTCATGTGGCAAAATCATGGAATTTGTCGACTTTGGGGCTCCAATTTGCGCTCCTTTTTTGACAATTGGGGCTCCGAAGGCGCACATCAACTATGCATTCTTTTGAAACTGGAAAGATTCAGTGGAGACCATATGATTCATTTCATTGACTGGCGTGTCTTGTAAGAGATGCCATCACAAGTCACGTCGCGGTCGGCCTTACAATTCTTGATAGGGAAGAATGAAATCCCGTGTCTCGTAGTGAATTTGGAACAACGTATGATGGGTTTTTCCCATGATTATCTGAAAAATTATAATTTCATTATATGGCGATCAATTGAGTCATACCTTTTTCTTAATTTGGTCAATTTAGTACTATAATCATTCCGATCGATTTTTGGTCACAAATCTTTGACGTGGCAGTCCTATCGGTGTTGGCCTTCCTACATAACAATCGGATGAAAATAGGAAAAACTTTTAAAAAAAAGTACAAAAAAATAATTGCTAAATCCATCTACAGTAGTGTCGGTCATGTCAAACGGTCGATACCAATGTTAGCAATTTTCAACAAAAATTGGCCGAAACAGTTTCATTAGCAAATTGTTGAATAATTTATGAATAAATTGGTTAAATTAAAAAGTCTAGAATCGAATTGGAGGGCCGTACAATAGGCATATATAGGACTCCTTGGATGATTGTCCTCGACAAAGTTAGTTGCTAAAGCATGTCTAGTTACCAACATATTTGCCGGTGGCTGGTGGTTGCCAAGCGTTTGTCAATGGCTTTCATTATTAGAGAGACCAATAATTCCGGTGAAACTGCAGAAATTTTGGCGATTGGATTCGGATAATCATGCACGAATCGACCCTTTTGCAATCAATCTGCTTAAAGCTAAGGATGATTCCGTCTTCTTTTGCTTTTCATCTATTTACATGGAGTGATGCTAAATTCAAAGTCCTTTATTGACTCCGTCTCCCCTATAGGGAATCATTTCATTGAAAAAACTAACTAAAGAGGCAAGGACGTGCGACAATACTAGCTATTGCGTCGCAAGTTATATCAAATCCGACATCAAATCTTTTTTATGAGAATGTAGAGGCCCCGACGCGATTGGACCAAGCCTTTAACTTTTAACAGCGATAACCGGTTTCTAAGTATACTTGGATAATGAATTGCGTCCCGTTCTATTGACCGAAAATACTTGGTGGATCGATAGTGATCCCACAATTTTAATAGGATACACTATATCATTGAATCATAATAACAAGTAGCTTTCCTATTTTCTTTTATAATCGATATGCCTAGATCATAAAAGTTTGGAAGCGAGTAAACCATACGAATTGGATTATAACTCATCTCGTTCGCTTAGAAAGGGTTCAGACATGCTCAAGATCAAACCCTTTAAACCCGCACCAGAGGATTGGATGCGTAGCCACTCGACCAGGCTCATAAGGACCATCCATGCCTAGCTCCTCCTTAAAAACGTACTTCCACATGAATGCATGATCTATTGAAAATATTTAAATATTAATCCACATATTTATCTAATAGTTTAAACTTTTAAAACAGTTGGCAGTAATCCTACAAAATCTCGACATGGTACCAGAACATGAGATCATGAGTTCGAATCTTTCTAGGCTTTTATTTACCTCCTCAAATATATTTCTATACTTAATACTAGGCAAAAAAATACAGACTAAGCGTAAGAGAAAGTATACTTAAATATTAAACTTTTAGAGCAGTTGATAGTAATCCTATAAAATCTCAACATTATTCATCGTCGACCTTCCACCTCCGCCCAAAGCTTCAAACTCGGCTCCTTCTGTCCCCCTTTTACTGTCCTCCTTCACCCCAGAGTAGAGAGCAGGAACCGGAGGACACTGGACGCGCGGACCCGTACTCAACCCATTAATTGCATCGTCTCGACCCCAGCCATCGGGTTCACGTCATACATGTATCAACTTCAGCGCCAAAGTCCTCTCTTCCACGATGCGTCGCCATCGATCCTGAGCACCAACGATGTTACGATAGCCTCCAGAACTCGCATGATGCGTTCCATTATACGTGCGCTACAGCCGTGGAATCTTCAACCTACGTGCCGCGTGCTATTCACAGCTAGAGCTGCCAGATATCTTTGTCGGCATGTGGGGGAGATGATATATATGAGTTCAGTATAATGTTAGGGTTTGAAAAGATAGAAAGCACTGTAGTTGGTATGCTTTCATGAAGCAAGATAATGGGTTAGGGTTCTAGATAAGAACTTCACACGTCCCATCATCATTATCCTGCTCGTAGATGGAATTAAAACTACGCTTGCATGCTTGCATGTTTGTGTACATATGAACCCTAGGACTACACGATGTCTCAGTAATTTCTTCTCTCCAACTTCAATACGATGAGAGATTTAACCTCCTTGATGCCTAAACGTTAAGATATGATCTCGTCAAAAGTTCGCGTACTCCATGGATGGGTTAATCGAAGGTACACGAGACACCCATTACTCGTGTCGCGTATAGCAAATTCTCATTTGTCCTCAAGCGTCGTCATTGCAAGAGCAAGGGAGGAAGTTTCCCATTTCAAAGTACTAGGGGAAGGCATGGGGTCGTTGTCAGCTTTTCTTCAAGTTTAAGTGGGCAACTTTTCTATTGTACTTTTATATATTTAACACCATAACCCAGCGACTAACTTAGGTTAACTTGGCTCTAATTTTCATGTGCTGGACCACACGAAGAGTATTGTCGTATTAGATAAACATGGATTAAGGCAACGGTCTCATCTCAAACTGCTAAACGAGAAGAACCGAGGTTTCACAGGTTTTTTTGAGAATAGCAACTAACATGAATCTAAGGCAGTGGACCTGAAATACCATGAGGCAGATTGCTGGAAGCAATGACACCGAGTTCTCTTTCAAAGATGCTTTCGAAAGAAGAAACCTTCACAAAGAAATTCAGCATTTTCTTGGGCTGCCGAGATGGAATCTATTCCCTCTCTCTGAAGGCCCACTTTACATCAAAGGTGGTCGTGGCTCCACTCTGCTCTCTGAGATGGGATGGGAGTGACTCCCAGTTGGATCAACGACATTCACTTTTTTAGTGACATTGATTCATTCATACTCATAGTCTCCTTTCTTTCTTTTCTCTGTATATCAGAGAGAGAGAGAGAGAGAGAGAGAATGTTAGTGGGGGGCTTGTGAAAAGAAGAGAGAACTGCAGAGGATAAAGAGAGCTTTTTCGAAGCGGCAGAAAGCAACCATTATTCATATAAGCACCAGAAACCCTAAAAGCATGGCCAAGGGCAGAGCCCCAAAACCTTCTGTTCCCCAGGCATGAACAATCTATAGAAAATTCTTAATGCTGTTCATAATTATTTGAGTTATATATGCTAGTTCTTTGCATCTGCTACATGTATGCCCAATTCGCTATAGATTTGAAATTTTTAAGCGAAGAAGATCGATATGAATGTAAAAAGTGCGGAGAGATGGTCGTGGATATAGGAAATTTGTTAGGTAAGCGTATGAAGATATCAAATTTTGATTATCAATGAGATATAACGTTCTCCTTACCTAATCTAACTGGAGATGAGATATTGGTGTTTATCATATGAAAAGTAGTTGGCTTTAATATATGTATACACACATATGTATATTTTTAGTTTTGGAAAATGTCATAAGTTTCCCTAAACTATATTGAAATGGATAGTGTCATCATGACTTTTGATTCATTCAAGACGGTCCATTAAGTACTCCTGAAATTATGTGAAAGTATTCAACGCCACCCTTCCGCTAATTTAAGTTAATGAAATATGCTATGTGGCTCCTAATGTATTAAGTTTCAATGGTGGACAACAAAAGCAAGTTGCATGCGAATTAGTTAAGTAAGATAGTCATCTTAAACGAGAATATAATGATCTGCGTCGTCAAATCGCGATGGATATATTGACTCATCATCTTTAAATATTCAACACGACATATACTAATTATTGTAATCAAATAACGTCCGATTTATCATTTAGCCGAATGAAGAGGTTAACATTGAACATCTATCAATGATTTAAATACTACGCTAAATAAATTAAAATTTTAGGGATGACATTATATATTGGTTTAAGAATTTTTCATGCCATTTTTTCCAAATTCTTTTGGGTAAGAGGCTATTGTTGCATGGAGAACAACTCAGAGAAGTAAAAGCAGGCAAAAAAACGGCCAGGAAATAATGATGTCTTGGCAATTATTTCTCAGTCGAAGGCTCTTTAACACAAGTAAGATTTTCGTCGGCCAATCAACAGCCAAATTATGACACGAGACTTTTTGGCTTGGTGGACCATGGCCCCTCATTTAAGTATTTGTGCGGACTTTGGGAGACATCCCACGCAGATCCTTCTTTAGCCCCAAAAGAAGTCACGAAAGTTTTGACGTACAATTAGAGCTGAGAAATCGAATTGATTCAATCAACAAATTGGTCCGAACTGGCTTGTTCACAAGGTGATTTGTTTAGTTCTCGATTTCAAAAGTCAATAACCTGTCTAGACCGATTCGATTCTCGGTTTTGTATCTTCAAACGGCCATTCTACTCGGAAACCAAAAATCGAAAACCTACGAGGCCAATTCTAGGGTAAAACCTTAAATTGAACCAATTTACCTCTAACCTTAAATAAGTTTTGTTTTCTCTTTTTAATTAAAATAAAAACTTCCGTTAGATTTGAATATGTTTGACATATCCATATTGTATACATAATAAAAAGAAACAAAAAAAAGCCTCGTCCCGTTTTAAGGTTGACAGTAAAATCGGCTGGTTCTATTCTAGGACGGTTCCGACATCAACAGGTCCCGAAAATCGAGAATCAACTCTAAAAATTGAGCATTCCTACCTCCGACAGAATAAAGTGACAAGAATTATTTACATTGTAAGAGTGAAGTACAACTTATCGTAGCATGAAATAACAAAGCTCATACGACAATATTATGACATGCTAGCACTCTATATATGTTTTACTATCAATTAACCTTCTAAAATAGACCGAAACCCATATGCCCTGAAAGATTTTAAGTTGGGAGAAATCTCCTTTTCTTATTATTTCAATGTGCTCACTTATTCTCCACATCATCGCACAATAGGTGGATTTTTTGGTCAACTAGGGCGGATCTTGCATCTTGTAGGGGATCTCATATCTAGACAAAGGATTATTGGACATAGTTGCCCATCTAATCTTTGCCACTTAAGCTAAAATATGCAGCATGAGTCTCTAGGGCATGCTGGGATGGAAGATGGTAAGGCATGGCCTAGGCTTGGCCCTTGACCACCTAATGAAAGGACAAGAGATGGTGACTTCCACTTTCTGGCCTCCCAATGCAAAATTTCTTTCAAGGACTTAAAGAAAAACCAGAGCCACGTGATGCGCAATTACACCGCAAACCCCCCTTTTGATTAAACAAAAGAAGAAATATAGTTGAGAGAAATTGGGACCGGTAGCTCGTGTTTGAAAGAGATAATGGGTGGGGAAGTATCATTTGACTCAACCTACCGATTAAGTTTTATAGTCAATTCACTTCTATTCACTTTGAAGCAAAAGAAAGAGAAAAAAAGAAGGGGGGGGGGGGGGGGGGGGGGAGAGAGCACAAATGAAGAGAATGTATCTTTTAATTTCAATTCATACGCTCTCTTGTTGTTAAGACATTGAGCAAATCTGAAAGGACAACAAGAGGAAAGAGGTAGTGGAATAAGAATCCGGATAAAAAGAGCTGCGGTTCTCCTTCCATCAATGTGAAAGTAAAGACCGAGAAATGAGAACTGAATTGGACACTTGCCATATATAACTTCGACTCAGAGATTAGTCTCTAATTTTTTTAACTGTAAGTCGAAAAAGTTACCATGTTGAATGATTATTTTATTTAATTTTCGAGACATGACTTTGTAGAAAAAAAAGAGAGGATTGGAACTCGAGCAAATGACTGTGCGAGGGGGGGAAATTATCTGACCTCATTTAGTGTGAGAAACAGAAAAGATGAAGGATAAGATCATGTCATTTCGAATGATTTCTCGAGGGGAAAGCTTTTTCTTTTGACCCCGACGCTTACGCGCGAGACTCGTGAAAGGACAATTCAGCCCATCCTGGTATCCCTATTTTAATACCCTCGTGCTTGAAGTTTCTCATGTGTCAGAAACCACAAAAACCACGCAAAGCAAAGCGAAGACACAAGAATCTCTCTGTCTATGGGGGAGTGTTTTTGTGTAGTTTATATGTTGGAAACGATGAGGCAGAGGCAGAGGCAGTGAACCGCAAGAAGTCGCCAACGCTCGGTTTTTCTCCTTTGTTTGCTGCGTTTGATTGTTGCTTCTGTTTTGGATGCATCTGAAGACAGGTTCAGTTCCGCTTACAAGGCACACAACAGGCCAACCCTGCCCGTCTCGCCAAAACACAACAGGACAACCTCAATGCATACAAACACAAAGCGCCCCATCGCAACAAACAACAGCTAGAAGAAAATATTCCTCAGAAATGGCCACTTCCTCCTCCTCCTCCTCCTCTTCTTCTTCTTCTGCTGCAATTTCCACATTTGTTGTTTTCCTCACCCTGGCCTCTACACTTGGCCCTTCCTTCTCAGCACAGACCCCAACAGGTTCAGTCCATGACCACCCGGTCAACCAATCATTTCAGCCGAGCGAGCATTCACTGAGGCTGAAGAGAGGCATCAATGCTCATCTGAGAAAGATCAATAAACCAGCAGTCAAGACTATTCAGGCACTTCCAGTTCTCCGTGCTGTTGTGGCTCTGTACCGTTTCTCATTCGTTTTTCTGGAAGCTCTTAGTGATCTAGGTTTGTTCTTCTTTTTTTTTTTTTTCTGTTTTTGACAGAGTCCTGATGGGGATTTGATAGACTGCGTTCTAACCCATCTTCAGCCAGCTTTTGACCACCCTGAGCTCAAAGGGCAGAAGCCATTGGTAACTACTTCTTATGCTTTCCTCAAGAGGGGGGGGGGGGGGGGTGTTTAAAAGTCCCTTTAAAAAAAAAAAGACCTTTCATATTCAGCTTCTGGATTGCTATCAAATTTGTATTACTGATTTGTGAGCTTAAAATTTCGAATCCCCAGGATCCACCACAGAGGCCTAGAGGAAATGAATCGGTAGAAGCAGCGGCACATACCTTTCAGCTGTGGACAGACAGTGGTGAGTCATGCCCAGAAGGAACCATTCCAATCCGAAGAACCACAGAAAACGACATTTTGAGAGCCAGTTCCATCCAAAGATTTGGAAGAAAATTAAGAAGGAACGTGAGGAGAGACTCAACAGGCACTGGCCATGAGGTTGGTATTTGGAATTCTTGAGCCGCAGTAAGAGAGCAAGAGAACAAGAGTAAATGGTTTATAACTGTTCTCTCGACCTTATCGTGGAGTCCAGCAATAAAAGGGTATGTCTGCTAGAATAGCAAACAACTGATCATCTTTCTTGGTTACAGCATGCAGTTGTCTTTGTCAATGGTCAACAATATTTCGGGGCAAAGGCTAGCATAAACGTGTGGTCGCCTCGCGTCACCGACATGTATGAGTTCAGTTTATCACAAGTCTGGGTTATCTCTGGTTCTTTTGGCAACGACCTTAATACCATTGAAGCCGGATGGCAGGTAAGTCTCGAGGGTTATCTTGTCACAGTTCATTTCGTGGCAGATGTTAGCGTCAAGTTGTCGGCAATTGCATTACAACTCTGCTTCATAGGATGTTGTCCCTTCATAAAGCTGAGCGTGCTGCATAACTTAAACACGAAAAAAGAACGAAAAGCAGCACTGCGAAATTTCCCATAACGAACCTTTCAATCGGGTTTTCAGTTGCATCAACAATTAGGCAATTTCTTTTGCGTTTTGGTTGCTGAGTTTTTGGCATGTCTCTCTGTACAGGTCAGTCCAGAATTATATGGAGACAATTATCCAAGGTTTTTCACTTATTGGACAGTAAGTAATATGTAGTTATTCCATACCATTGGGAAGCTTTCAATGTTAACTCTACCATATGGAGGAGAAACCAATAAGATGTACGAAAATAAATGTCTTCTAATGCAAATTGCAGACTGATGCATACCAAGCAACAGGATGCTACAACTTGCTTTGCTCGGGCTTCGTCCAGACAAACAACAAGATTGCTATTGGCGCTGCAATTTCCCCGAGGTCATCCTATAACACAAGACAATTTGACATTGGTGTAATGGTCTGGAAGGTGAGTTTTAGTCGATATTATATGTTTTTTAAAAGCTCGTGAATTAGTATTAAAACAAAGTGGCCTCGGGAGTCAATTCTCACTTGAGCTTTCCTTCAGTTCATAGATTTAACTAACAACTAAAAACATTGCCCCTCCGAAGAAAAGAGTGCTGAGGTCAAGGATGCATTAATTGGCAACGATAATTGTTAAATAAGCTGTTGACTAGAACAATCTCATTGACATCGAAGTTCCAGCTGCTGTTCAACTGTTCTTACTAATATAATCCAAGATTCTCTTTGATTTTCTTCAAGATGCGTTTCTTGTTAAGGTTAAATATTTCTCGTTTTTATTTGAATTGATAAAAGTATTCCATCCAACTTGACTCTGCTCTTGCCTGGTTCGGGGGCTTCATAGAGCAAAAACCAATCTATTCATCTTTCCATCCCCCCACAAGTGGCTTTTTTCTTATGCAAGTTTGCACAGAAGTCAATCCAAACAACCAATTTTAAAACTTATCTAGGCCATCGCATTGAACAACAGGTGATATTGGTAACATTGAATAATGTTTGGATAATTAATTACAATGATTCGCCTTCCGAATACTAGGATCCGCAGCATGGACACTGGTGGCTGGAATTTGGTTCAGGGCTGTTAGTTGGATACTGGCCGGCACTTTTGTTCAGTCACTTGAGAAGCCACGCTGACATGGTGCAGTTTGGAGGGGAAATCGTTAATACCAGATCGACGGGGTTTCACACATCCACACAGATGGGTAGTGGCCATTTTGCAGGAGAAGGATTCGGGAAGGCTGCCTACTTCCGAAACTTACAAGTCGTGGACTGGGATAATAATTTACTTCCTCTTTCGAACCTCCATCTTCTGGCGGATCATCCAAACTGCTATGATATCAAACAAGGGCGAAACAATGTCTGGGGAACTTACTTTTACTATGGAGGTCCTGGAAGGAATGTAAGATGTCCATGAAGAGTAGTGAACAGAATGATATAGGTTAGAGAGTGTCACTTATTCTTCTTTTTCCACCCAATTTTTGCGGGAATTAGCTCATCATCATCCCAGTATTCATATGTTTTTTGGGTCGATTTTCCTTTTTTGATATTTCATTTTTACTTTTAACTGGTTACTGATCAATTGTCCCACTTTGGGACCATGTACATCGGAAATGATTGAGGTGTTAATAATACTGGCCCGTGGCTTGTGTCGTGGTTCTGAAAACTTCTTCTTTCCACATCATGTGGTTGGCAATTTCAATGGGAACATGGGACAAATAGAGACTAGTAAAATATCATAAGCAACTAAACTATGTAGTGACCCACAGTACAGACCCTGTCTTGGTATTGACAATTGAGAAACTCTGTACTCCCGCATAATCTATTTTTTTGTTTTGGTAGAAATCCCAATTAAATTAATGTTGTCATTTGAAATCAATAACAGCCTATCTCTCTTTGAGGATTTGCATGTGCGAAGCAGCAACAAACAATTTTTTAACAAATCAGCCAGGCATAGGCGTAGTAGCCAGTGAAGGTTCTTTATAATATCTCAGTGGAGTCTGTATCTTAATTCCACCAGCACAGCTCTTAAAAATAAGACGATGGTGTACCTCAGTGACATCTTCTTGTAAAATTATAATCCAGAAAGCTGGCATACTCGCTTTTAATTATGTTCTACAAAGCCAGTAAGAACATATAACGGTGTCAATCTGGAGGAAACAAATGCTGCAAGCGTCAAAATTCAAAGCCAAGCTTGGGTGTTTCTAACATGTATTTATGTGGAGATGATTAAAGTGTTTCATAAACTAAAGAGACATATTTTGGTTGTCTTTCTTCAGGTTCTTGAAAGCCTCCAAAACCTTGTATGTTATTAAGCCACAGATTGGACTTTGGTTTATGTCGAGGTAATACTTCATTAATCCAGGTCAATCCGTTAACATGTCAACAGGAATGGAAAAATTAAGGACATTGTTTACCGACCTTAGTCTACGAGTGAGGCGAAGTGAGGCGAGGCGAAGCAAGATTTGAAACTGTTTGAAACTGTTTGAAACTAGAAGCTTGAGGAAGTTGTTGCAGGAACCCCCGTATTCATAGGCAGAATCTTGCACAGGGATCTCCAAGTGGGCACGTTGCGGGTGGTGAGTCAAATGGAGTAGCCGTAAAAAAAAAAAGATTCTTCAGCATGAAAAGGAAGAAAGCCAACCTTTCCAGTGGGACTACTCAAATAAAGGCAAGAGGAAAGAGTCATTCCGCATCTCATGCGTGTGGTTGTGGCTGCTTTTGTTTTGGAAAAGAAGCCGCCCGGACATTTCCACGGTTTCCATTAGGTGGTGTCCCATCCGGACGGGTAGAGTGTTCACATAGTTTAATCGGGGTTTGCTTTATCTCGCAAGCAGGCACTTGTGTGGTGTCTGTGGTTGCTCGATTCCTTTGAAATCCACATGCTGAGGGGCCTATACATCTGCGCACATCTAGGCCTTACGGTGAATCGGCAGCATTTACAAGCAGATGCCAACACTTCTCTTCTTACAAAATAAGAGACTCTTGATGGCTAAAGTACTTCAGATTCCGGTGAGGTAATTCATTCGTTACATTACAAGAATTTTTAGGAGAAGTAACCTCAGAGGTACAAATTTTAGGAGAAGTAACCTCAGAGGTTCAAAGTGCGGGATTAATCTATGAAAGAGGACATAACCTCATACTAATTCTCCCAAATGAATGCTACTTTTGCTGCCAATCCTTTTCAGGTTTTCGACAGCGTCGTTTATACAACTCACTAGATCCCATGGAGTGCAAACTGGCGACCAATTTTTGAGAAAGTTAAAGTCTTCTAGAACGTCGACGCCAGCTTTGGCTGTGTGATGACTCCAATGCTGTGGTTCAAGCATCATCCTGTATGTGTTGCCAACTCTAATGCTCAATTCAGAGAATTTGGGATCGCTCAAAGTCTCTGCTGGATGCAGGATATCTCGATGTTTTTCAAAGCCCTCTGCATCTTTCATTTTCATTGCAATCTTTCTTATGGAAGCAAGGTTCAAAGCTAATTGCTGCACCGTTAAGGATGAGTGCTGGATGTAATCTTCTTCACCTCTCAAAAGATAGAACAGTTGGCCCAAGTTTGCGAAGGCAAAACGTGTCATGAAAATAAGGAAGTCACAGAAGTTTATGCCTGAGAAATAACAGCTTCAGATCAGCCCACAACACAGAATAACCACAACCAGTGTTAATATTGTTAATTTAGCATACTTCATACAGATCGGGGCACAAATTCAACCTCGCACTAAAGACAACCTTGAAGGCGAAAATCAAAATTGACTCCAAGAAGTCAACAGCAAAATCCAACAGAAACCTAATAGACAGTAACTCAAACTAAAGAAGAGAAGAGAAAGAATGATACCTGTATTTGCAGCAAGATTTCGCTGACAAAGACCTTCAAAGTCATCACATATATCCCGAATGTCCTCTATGTACTCCTTTGCATCATTGTAATCCTTTGAGAGCAAATCCCACTGTGAGAATGACAAGTAAAATGCATCATTAGCTTCACAACATCTCTCGTTTCTTTCTTGAATACTATTATCAGGCTGGATTGGCAATACTTACGATCCAGGATAGGTTATGCGCATTGAACCAGTTATGGTTTATGGATATGGTATCCTCCTGAAGTATTTGGAATACATGTTAGACAAAACATAAGCATCAAATGTACATTCATGCAATCTAAAGGCAAGTTACAACCTTTAAGAGAACTGCAGAGAAAATTAGCATTCTAACAGCAAAGAAAAGTTCATCTTATCTGCCGCTAGTTGGAATGCATATAGTCATTAGTTGAAATAATATATCAAAGATGTGGGAGCTAAAGCCCTAGCATTAACAGAAACACGAGAGAGGGAGAGAGAGAGAGAGAGAGAGAGAGAGAGAGAGAGAGAGATACTAAATTCTGAACTTGATGGTACCATCCACTCGGAACAAAGATAATCTCATTCTCTTCTTGGATGCACTCCGTCCAGATTGTCTGCAGTTAGTATGACAATTTTACAATCAACTTAAGCACAAATGATGAGAAAATCAATCAACTGCCATATCTCTGGACAATGGCTACCTCCTTAAATCCAGGATAGGTCACTTCGCTTACATTGCTGAAGATATCATACACAGAATTTTTCATATTCCTACAAGTGGAATGAGAAGAACTGGTGAAGCATATTAAATCATAATGCATGAAGATAGCAAAGAGCAATAAACAGCACCTAACAGTACATGTCTTCTATCTGAGTATAATAAAACAAAGAAATGTAAAACAGAAACAGAAAGGAATGGAATGGAAGACAATGGCCAGAAGGTCACAACAGTTGATTTATTATCCTCAAAATGACAGTCCCATTTCTCAATCTATTAAAAAAAAAAATTCAGGAAATCAAGCTCATTACTAGCTAAAAGGGTAAATTTTTCTATAAACCTGTCGAACACAAGATGGCACTGTGAAGGAGACAGGAAAAGCCACTGTTTCTTCCCACATACATTCGCAGACCAGCTATATGACCTGAACACATCAGCATGAAGAGGAGTCCAAGATCCTGAGAACAAAGCCAAAGAAAAGTCTTGCTGATCTATGAATAATCAACTTCCTTCCCCCCAAACCAACCTCCCCTTTCTTTCTTCTTTGATAATGAGGAAAAATCATGCAAAAAGGTACTCATAACATCTACCCGAACCTTTTGCTCCCATGTAAACAAAACGGTAATCAGAGCAACTTATTTCGTCAGTCTCTCGGTACATTTGAGGATCAGCATTCATACGATAACAATCAAGATACAGGTTGAGCCAATCATCATGAAAGAATGCCGGTGTTGTGTATGCTACATACTCGGGATATTCCTGAGATTTAAATTAATGATCAATGAAAATGTCAGAGAGAACAAAAAAAAATAGTCCAATATTCTTTCTGTAAGTGAATGATTCTTTGAGATCAATATTGAAGGAAAAAAAGAAAAAAAAGAAGCAAAGCCCTAAATTATGTCATATATAGGAAACTGAAGTGCAATGTGCAACGAGTAATCCACTATCAGAAAGAACAAAAACAAAACCCTGGCTTTCAAGTATGGTAATGCCTCAGGACCTTAAGGAGGAGTCTCAATGGAACTATTCTAGACCCCTAATGAATAAATACCATGCCAAGACCTTGTAAATCATTCAAAACTTAACCCTGTACTACTCTTAATAAGCTTATTTACGTTATACCTTCACTCAGATCATCAAATTTAGTAGAGGACGATTCATGCAAAGATACACCCATTATTCCTAAATAATGGAGGAGCCTGAATCAGTCTTTTGGTGCCCCTAAAAAGACTATACTTTCATCCAAGGGCTGTCGATGCATTGAATCTAGCAGGTAATACTCACTTTCACAAAATGCCAATCCTTCAAATAAAGCACAGCCGGTCTATCACTGGTCGGAATGTCACTTTCCTCCGGCTTGCATCCTGTAAGCCAATGCTCAGCGAACTCCGAGACCGACATCTCCACTCTCTTCTGGTCTGTAAACTCTCTCGTGCCACAATCAGCTACCTTTCATGAAACAATGGCTCAATTAGACAAAACAAAATGGCATGGGAACCTCCAGGCGTGAATCTTATCTCCAGAATATATCATAACGAGACCCTCTTAAAATGATCAAGAGATAGGCTTTTAGTAAAGCAAGCAATCAATATCATAAACGCGGTTCTCGAAATGGGTTCGTCGCCCTCACCACCTCAAATCCGGAACCACTGACATAATTGCAACTGCAGATGGGTCTTGCGCATACCACGAATCCAACAATCGGGTCAATGACTCCAGAACAAACAGCCAGAGGAACATGCGAGGAGCCCATAGCCTAAGCCGATACCTGAACTCTGGATTTGCCGAAATGGGTAGCGAAAAATGGGAGATTGGGGCGCCCATCGCGGGTGACCCAGTCTCTGCAAGCTCTCCAATCGTCCATGAGACCTGTGAGCACCACCGGTTCATTCTTGCGCAAGTATCTCTCCACGAACTCCTGGTAATTCAGTTCTTTGCCGTTCAACCTCTCTATGTGCCCCACGATTCGAAGACCCATCTCGGCATTAACGCAAGAAGCCGAAGAGAACACCCAAGGTGCTATCTTTTCTTCGTTTTGGCGCTCCGATGGAGGAGGAGCTCAAAATACAAGCAGAAGCCGAAGGGACGCGAGCAGAGTTAGCTTGCTTCTTCCCCATATTAATTTTGATTTATTTTTCGCTTTTTCTGCCAAAATGTATCAACTTTTTTTTTTCATATTCTTGTTATCCACTTTGTTATGATTTATGTTCACTTTTTTCGGCCAAAAAATTCCATTTTGAACGACATGTGAAGTGATAATAACTGAGGGAAAAGAAGGGAAATAACAAAACAATTTCGGCTTCCTTCTTTTCCGTTTGTCTTCCGATGAAAGGTTCCACCTTGGCTGAGACCCGACCCGGAGGCTACGTGCCTGTGCGGAATTTGAAGTACTGCGAAGGTGGACATCAGCCATTGGTCGGACCATCGCAACACGGAATCGATGGACTCCCCTCCCCCTCCCCCTCTCCCGCAGCTCGTCCTAATCTGCACTTTCCATCATCTCTCAACGCTCACTCAGCAAGAAGTCGAAGTTGAACGCCCCCCACAGAGAGGAGAGACCAATTGCTCGGCAGCAGAGACATGGCGGATCCTAGACCAGGCCCTTCCTCTGCTTCTCTTGAAGGGTATTCATCTATCGTCGCCTTCTCTCTTTTCTCAAGTCGCTACTCATGGATCATGGCATGCTCTCGTTCTTGTTGATGTTCGGGTGGTCTTTTCTCTTCATTCTTTGTCAGTTCTTGACGCAATTTTAGTGTCTTCTCTTGATGTGTATGATGTGTCTCGGGTGAGTTAGTATATCTTAATCTTGGGTTTGGCTGTGGCATGTAATCATGATATAAGTAAGTTGATCATTTTGTCAGTTCTTGGTCTAGGCTCAAGAGTGTTTTAAGGGGGCTTAGTCTCGGCTCAAGATTGTTTTAAGGGGGCTTATGTAGCGATGATTGTTTTTCTTCTTTCTTCTCTGTTCTACTAAGCATGATATATAGAGAGAGTAATTTAGTAAATTGAGAACTTTCCACTGTCTAGTAGAAGCATATGGATTGAAGCCCTCGGGAAGGCCATTTTCTCGGGGACCTTTATCTTGGTAGTTCCTGGTTTGGTGCAACAAAGGGACTATAGTGACCTGGTGGAATTATCGGTCCTCTTGAGAGTTTCAGACATCTAACATTATATAGAATGCTCAGAAAAAAAGAACCATAAAAACATGGAGGTGCGCCCAAGACATGCTCATGGTCAGCCTACAGTTAAACCACTTTGCATCATAGACTCTCAAAATTTAATTTGATAGGGGTTTAGATAACTTTGATGTAGACAAAACAAAATTTTGAAGCGGTACATGTTTGATTAAATTTTCGCGCGAGTTTATATGTGACAGTCTTGATAATAACATTATGCCTCCTTTTTGTTCCTACTTAGTTTCTTTTTGACTTACTATGTTGACCTTGATGTTGGAGAAGTGGTAAGAAGGACTACTCCACTGCCATTCTGGAGCGTAAGAAGTCTCCTAATCGTCTGATTGTTGACGAAGCAATCAATGACGACAATTCTGTTGTTTCCCTGCATCATTCCACGATGGAGAAGCTTCAGTTGTTCAGAGGAGATACAGTTTTGCTTAAGGTGGGTTTTTTTCTTCTCTCTTGCTGCTTGGAGATAGTTAGACAGTCTCTTACTCTCCCTTTCTTGGTAAAAGGGCAAGAAGCGGAGAGACACAGTTTGTGTCGTGCTTGCTGATGAACAATGTGAAGAACCAAAAATAAGGATAAACAAAGTTGTTCGAGCCAACCTGAGAGTACGCCTAGGAGACGTTATATCTGTTCATCAATGTCCTGATGTAAAGTATGGAAGGAGGGTTCACATTCTTCCAATCGATGATACCATTGAGGGAGTGACTGGCAACTTGTTTGATGCATATTTGAAACGTAGGTCTCAAATTCTCTCTCTCTAAGTCACCATCCCTCATATCTGTAGTTTTCTCCCACAGCAATTTTGGTTGAGATATGTAACTTGTCTCTTATTGTTTTGCAGCTTATTTCTTGGAATCCTACCGCCCTGTGAGGAAAGGTGATCTTTTTCTCGTTAGAGGTGGTATGAGAAGTGTTGAATTTAAAGTAATAGAGACGGACCCTGGTGAATACTGCATTGTCGCACCAGATACTGAGATTTTCTGTGAAGGAGAGCCCATCAAACGTGAGGAAGAGGAGAGACTGACTGAAGTGGGCTACGATGATGTTGGTGGAGTGAGGAAACAAATGGCTCAGATACGTGAGCTTGTAGAACTACCTCTTAGACATCCACAGCTGTTCAAGTCCATTGGTGTGAAACCGCCCAAGGGCATCTTGCTTTATGGGCCACCAGGATCTGGGAAAACGTTGATTGCAAGAGCTGTGGCTAATGAAACTGGTGCATTCTTCTTCTTAATCAATGGACCTGAGATTATGTCAAAATTAGCTGGTGAGAGTGAAAGCAATTTGAGGAAGGCTTTTGAGGAAGCCGAAAAGAATGCTCCAGCAATCATTTTTATTGATGAGCTAGACTCCATTGCGCCAAAGAGGGAAAAGACACATGGTGAAGTGGAGCGGCGGATAGTTTCTCAACTTCTGACGCTGATGGATGGTCTTAAAAGCAGGCAACATGTTATTGTCATTGGAGCTACCAATAGACCCAATAGCATTGACCCTGCTTTGAGAAGATTTGGAAGATTTGATCGGGAAATTGATATTGGTGTTCCAGATGAGGTTGGGAGGCTGGAAATTCTCAGAATTCATACAAAGAATATGAAGCTTGCAGATGACGTGGGATTCTTTCGTTGCCTTTGATGGATAAGTAACGGTAATTTTTTATTTCTTTTGTGAAAGTAACAATCCCTGATGTCAACCTAATGTTGTGACCCAGGTTGATCTAGAAAGAGTGGCAAAAGATACTCATGGTTATGTTGGTGCTGATCTTGCTGCTCTTTGCACTGAGGCTGCTCTTCAATGTATTCGTGAAAAAATGGATGTGATTGATCTAGAAGACGAAACCATTGATGCTGAAGTTCTGAACTCGATGGCTGTGACAAATGAACACTTCAAAACTGCTCTGGGAGCTTCCAATCCCTCAGCCTTGCGAGAGACAGTGAGTTCATTTTATACCTTATTTAGGGACATATCTGTACTGTTTGCAGCACTACTTGGTGAAGGGGATGAAGTTCTCTTCTTGTATACTTGCTCAGTGCTTTTGGATTTGTTTTGTAACTAAGTGGAGGCAAAATGAAGTAAAAATGCCTGGATATTTTGTTGGTAGGTTGTGGAAGTTCCAAATATCTCCTGGGATGATATTGGTGGGCTGGATAATGTAAAAAGAGAACTTCAAGAGGTTTGTAGATGCTTAATAATGTTTTTCTAAGACAATTGCTGTTGGCTTTTCTGATATATAGATTTGTTGACAGACTGTCCAATACCCAGTGGAGCATCCTGAGAAATTTGAGAAATTTGGCATGTCGCCTTCAAAGGGTGTTCTCTTTTATGGTCCTCCTGGTTGTGGGAAAACACTTCTAGCAAAAGCAATTGCTAATGAATGCCAGGCAAATTTTATAAGTGTTAAAGGTCCTGAACTGCTGACAATGTGGTTTGGAGAAAGTGAAGCAAATGTGAGAGAGATTTTTGACAAGGCGAGGCAATCTGCTCCTTGTGTTCTTTTCTTTGATGAACTTGATTCCATTGCAACTCAGGTGCATCCTTTGTCCTCCCTCGAATTCTAGACTGTATATTATATGCTTGTGCTTTTGGTCTCTCAAAATACACAACAAAGTAGGCCTCTTATAGCAGATTGCCATGTTTTCACTTGTCATAACGGAAAACTTTGTTCTCTTATGCATTACATTAGTTGAGATGCTTATGTAAATTTATGTTGATGAATGCTTTCAGCGTGGAAGTTCTGTGGGGGATGCTGGTGGTGCTGCAGATAGGGTTCTGAATCAGCTTCTAACAGAAATGGATGGAATGACAGCGAAAAAAACAGTTTTCATAATAGGGGCAACAAATAGGCCAGATATCATTGACCCTGCACTGCTCAGGCCTGGACGATTGGACCAACTAATTTATATCCCTCTGCCTGATGAGGCTTCTCGTCTCCAGATTTTCAAAGCATGCTTGAGAAAGTCCCCTGTCTCTAGAGATGTCGACTTGGCAGCTCTTGCACGTTATACTCACGGTTTCAGTGGTGCCGATATCACAGAAATTTGTCAGCGTGCTTGCAAGTATGCTATTCGAGAAAATATCGAGAAGGTAATAGGAGTTTTTCCTCTTAACTCGAAGTTAAAGCTTCCATCTATATGCAATGATAGAAGTAATTGTAGTTTCATTCTCTGACTTAGACGTTGAAGCTTTTACAGTTTTCCAATATGGGCCCATTTGAACGTGAACCTCTTAGTAACTGATGAATTTGAATGTGGATGAACTATGTATAGCAATTAGGGCAGGTGACATCACCATTTTTGTTACCGTTTTTTTTTTTTGGGATTACCAAGGACTCTGCCGAGGGCCCTCCCATGCCCGGACAACACCAAAGAACCGGGCCCTTATACCTTAGGGGAGACTAGCACAAGACCCCAACACTATGGCCCCCCACTTAAGAAGTTAGCAATTGCTGATTTTGAACTCTCGACCTCGGCAATAAAAGAGAGACTCTCAACCAACACAGTTACCCACGGTTGGGTATCATTTTTGTTACTGTTTGTGATATACTGATTGAAAATTGAACTTAGAGGTCTTGGTACCACATGTCGATAGTTGAATGCATGTATGTTTTGGTGTGTGGGGTGTTGCTCCTATTATGCTTCTTAATGATTTTTGAGAATCCATTAGCAGAGGTTGTGTTTTGTGAATTCTGAACCAACAAAATAATGGTTCATTTATGTTCTTAGCTGTACTCCACGGGTATGTTGTTAGGCTCAGATGACTTCTTTCTGTTTCCTTCTGAATTTGCTTGATTTGTGTGGTTGCAGGATATTGAAAAAGAGAGACGGCAGAGAGAGAACCCTGAAGCAATGGAGGAGGATATTGTAGACGATGTCTCCGAAATTAAGGCAGCACACTTTGAGGAGTCAATGAAATTCGCACGTCGAAGTGTCAGTGATGCGGACATCCGGAAATACCAGCTCTTCGCTCAGACTCTGCAGCAATCCCGAGGTTTTGGGTCCGAGTTCCGGTTCCCTGACCGTCCTGAGAATGCCGCCGCAGGAGGAGCTTCCAACCCATTTGCTTCTGCCACTGCTGGAGATGACGACGATCTGTACAGCTGAGCTTTTGACAAATGCTAGTACCTGCTGCGCCAGTTTCTTTAGTTGAAAAAAATTTGCAGGTTTTATTTGTCCCCACTGTAGATAGTCATGACATTTCGTCGCTTATCTGATACATGTGAAAAAATGATCAAAATGACACCGTTATGATCTGGATATTCAGCATACTGGTGTTAGTAAGTGCAAGGCTTCCTATTCAGGATCGTTTGAAGAGGATACTCTGACTGCATTCGTTTACTGATTTAACAGGTACGAGGGCAGAGCTACTTCTTATGGGCCATGTCAGTGTGGACCCCATTTCCATAATAAACTAGCAGCACATATGGAGGCCTCGGATCTTAGTGGCGTCTGTAACTGTGAGTAATACCTCCTTTTCCTGGCCTTTTCTAAACGCTGGAGTTGCTAAAATGTGTCAAGGATTGCAACTCTTGGTGAGTTTGTATTTTTCTCGAATGTAAGTAGTAAGCACATCAGAAGTTTATCCTCCCCTTGACCATGTGGCCTGTGACCAACACTTGAAAAAGGTGTGAATTTTCTTTCGTTCTGTATAATAAATAAAGTTTCCCTTTTGCCAAAGGGAATGCAGTGAGAAACAGGGCTTTTATGGTACACACTACTTTTTCTGCTAAGATCCTTTAAAGCATTCATGTGGGATACAATGCAATGTAATCCGCAATCCATGCATGGGTAAGAGAACCAAATTTGAGACCCCTCCATGTTCTTCCGTGGGATCTAGTCATTTCCTCCGAGATTCTTCAACTCTTTCGTGCCAACACAATAAGATTGTGATACTCTCTTGTGGGGGTCCGTCCAGTAACCAGGGTGAGCCTGTACTTTGTTTTTAACTCACACATGCAGTCACGTGATAGACGAGGAAGTGCCAAGGAGGCATCTTGGTCTTTTATAGGCTGATTGTCCTTGGTGTTTAACTACTTGCGGTCTCCAGAAGATGCGGCAAGACTTCCATGAGCATATTCTCAGCCTCAAACTTTTCACTATTCAGAGCTGTGTTAACCGAAAAGATTAAAAAATAAAGAAAACCAAGGTCATAGTCATTAGATTCTCAAGAGTAGCACATACCCAAGCGACACATGCAGCTAGTCGTGTCTTCATTCGACCACTTGAAGGAGTTATTATGGCTTGTCATTGTTGATGAGTTTCATCTAGAATGGTCTCTCTTGTGAAGCTCATGGCATTCTCATCTGCGTTGCCCCCACTTTCCACGTGGTGGGGTGCTGAGATTTTGCATGAACTGTAGGGAGCTTCATGATCGAGACATGATTTCTTTATTTTTCTGCACAACCCAATCATAATCCCCTCCAGTTCCCTACCACCACATAATCTTCCATGCCCTCCATCCACAATCAAATCACCAATTATTAAAAAGAGAAAAGTAAGAGAAGACAAATCATATGCAAAGCCAGTAGGGCATGCACATTTCCATCAGCATCACCGCACTTATGGCCGCAATCGCAAGATATGATAGAAAATGACTTCACGGTTGGGGCGATATATTGTTGCCTCTCTCTCTCTCTCTCTCTCTCTCTCTCTCTCGCTCCATCACTTATCTTGCGGAAAGGTGAAAGAAGATGAGATGAGGACTAATATTTGCCCAGGAAAGTCATGTCAGCTTCTTTCTATGTCGACACTCGAGCTCAGTTACTTGCGTCGAAAAAGACACTTTTGCTCATCTCGCTGTCAAATCAGCTAAAAAATCAGGTGCCCTTACTCCTAACTGATCTTTACAGTGACCTCTCATTTACTTCTAGCTACTTACGAAAGCTTGATAATGGGGTTTATTTCTACTAAACTAGATTTCAATTGTCATTATTTTCCTGAGCCATAATTGGCTGAAGAGGATGAATAAGCCAGTGAGCAGTTTGAAGACCCCTGGAGGATCAGCAGCTGAGCTGGAGTCACCGATGATGAGGAGTAGGAGGGGACCTCTGTGCTTTCTGTGACTTGGCCACTGTGTGGCTTGTGGGCCTCGACCCCTGTGCTCGGGTCCTGTCGGATCTCTTTTAATAATGCCACGACGTCTTTCATCGTGGGGCGGTCCTCGACGCGGTTGCTCGTGCAGAGAAGCGCGATTCCGAGCGCTTGGAGCATCTCCTGCACCTGCGTGTCCGGATGGCCTTGGAGCTTCGGATCCAGGATCTCCACCGGGTCCTTCTTGCTCTTCAGATAGTCCCTGACCCATTGGATGACGTGTTGGCCATCTGGAAATGACGGGTCCACTGGCCTCTTACCGGATATGATCTCCAGCAAGACTACTCCGAAGCTATACACGTCGCTTTTCTCAGTAATCCTCAGCATGCAAGCATACTCTGCAGTTACAATAATTCAGGATTCATTACTCTTTGGAATGTCGATCAAACGTCATCGATTGCAGCTGAAAAAAACCGTGTGCGTGCTTCCGCTTTATGCCTGGACGGGCACAATGCAGAGGGGGGCCAAAGGGGTCACATCTTCGGCATAATACATGCAAAATTCCAATGTCACATCGTGCTTACTGAGTGAACAGACACCGCGTGCATGCAGAAGGCATGTATGGTCACCCCGACCTGTGATTTTCATTCAATACTGCCAAACGTGCGTTTAAAAGTCACTTCTCCCGAACCAAAAGCAAACCATAAAGCAGCAACATTCGATAATTCAAGTGAACCATCCGTGTTCTTGAGACCCCTTCTCTAAAAAATCTACTGTTCTGTCATTCAATGGCGCAACAGCAACCATAGATTAGATGCGAATCCTATAAGCGTTTCCAATCCTCCCCCTAGCCCTTTTTTTTCCCCATTCTGGACAGAAAACTTCCTCGTAAATTTGTCAAAACTATGACAGGCTTGAATGAAAATGACATGGAAGATGAGTAGGGAATGAACGCGTACCGGGTGCGATGTAGCCGTAGGAGCCAGCAAACTGTGGGCCCGCCGACAGAGAGGCGTCGCCGTCCTCGACCAGCCTGGCGAGCCCGAAGTCGGCCAGGCACGCCTCGTAGCGGTCCCCTAACAATATGTTATGAGCCTTAACGTCGCGGTGCAGAATTGGGGGGACGCAGTCGTGGTGCAAGTAGGCCAATCCCTCGGCCACCCCTAACGCTATCTTGAACCTCGTCTCCCACCCGACCGATCCCGCGGAGCCACCCTCGTGTAAGAGCGCGCCTAATGTGCCGTTAGGCATGTAGTCGTAGAATAGTAATTTCGCTTTCTTGTTCGCGCCCCATCCTAGTAACTTGACGATGTTCCGGTGCCGGATCCGGGCCAGCGTCGAGATCTCGGCCGAGAAGGCGGCTGCGGAGAACTTCTCTGACACTCGGAACTTCTTCACCGCGACGGTCAACCCTGACGGGAGGTTCACCCGGTAGACCACGCCGAACCGGCCGCGCCCGATCACGTTGGTAGCCGTCAAGCTCCTCGCCACGTCATCGACCGACAGATCGAGCTTTTGGTAAAGCGTCACTTCCCACGGTGGGCCCATCTCCACGTCACAGTCCCCTTCGCCGGGCCCTCCACGGAAGCCTGTTGGGCCCCTCCTCCTCGGTCCGAGGATGATGTAGAGCGCCGCGAGGAGCAGAGCGCACGCCGCGCAGAGCAGGACAACCATCGCCACGCGCGCGCCGGAGACGCGCCTGGAGCCGCCGCGTCCGCCGGAGCCGCAGCCTTCGTTTCCGGAGAAGCAGAGGGAGGGGTTCCCTGAGAGGACGCTCAGGGGGAGCTTCGCGAAGAAGGGCGTCTCCGGCACGCGCCCGGAGAAGTTGTTGTGCGAGATGTTGAGAACCACGAGGTTCTGCATGTCGGCGATGAACCGGAGGTCCCCGGAGAGCTGGTTGTGGGAGACGTCCAAGACGCCGAGCCGGTCGAGGTCGGCGAATTCCGCAGGGACGGGGCCGGAGAGCTGGTTGCAGCTCAGGTTCAAGGCGATCTCAAGCGCCGGGATCCCTCCGAGGCTCGCCGGGATACTCCCGGTGAGCTGGTTGCTGCTGAGGTCGAGCAACTGGAGCTTCGCGCACGAACCGAGTTGGGCCGGGATCGGACCGGAGACCCGGTTCTTGGCAAGGACAAGCTTAGTGAGCGACCTCAGCGAACCCAGATTCGGACTCAGCGGACCTTCGATCAAGTTGTCGGAGAAGTCGATGAACTGCAAGGACGCCAGCCGATTCAAGCTGCTCGGCAAATTCCCAGAAATCGAATTCGAGTGCAAGTCCAAGAACGTCAGGTTGCGGCAGCCCGAAATCTCGTCTGGGATCGAGCCGGTGATCCGGTTCGACCCGAGGTCCAAGAAATTCAAGCTGCTCAGGTTGCCTATCTGAGAGGGGACCGGCCCGGTCAGCTGATTGTTGCTCGCCCTGAACCGGATAAGCGACGCGCACTGCCCGATCTCCGGCGGGATCCCGCCGGAGATGTTGTTGGACAGGAGCAAGAGCTTATTGAGCTTCTTCAATTGGAAGATTCCCTTGGGGATGGGACCGGTCAGGCCGTTCTGGGACAAATCGAGGGCCTCCAGATTTTGACAGTTGGAAATGGACGGTGGGATCACGCCCTGGAGCTTGTTCTGCCACAGGAACAGCAGCGTCAGGTTCGTTAGGTTGCCCAGCTCGGAAGGGATAGTGCCAGTGATTTGATTGTTGTCGAGCTCGATGTGGGTCATCTCGCGGCAGTTCCCGAGCTGCATTGGGATCTCGCCTGAGATCTGGTTGACGCTGAGCTGCAGCTCCTCGAGGCCGGTCAGGTTCCCAATGCTCGCCGGGATGCTTCCCGTGATCGAATTCATCGATATGTCGATCAAGGCCAGGCTCTCGCAGCTGCCAATCTCCGGCGGGATGACGCCCACCAGTTCGTTCTGCCACAGCAGCAGGCTCTGCAGGTTCCGTAGGTTCCCCAACTGGCTCGGGATCAATCCCGACAGCGAATTCTCGTACAAGTAGATGTTTTGCAGATTGGTGCACCGGCCGAGCTCGGGCGGGATCGGACCGGATAGGAGCGCAGTGTATATGGCAAGGGTCTCGAGCTTCCTGAGCTCGCCGAGGCTCGAGGGGAGGAACCCGGAGATGCTGGTTTCGGCAAGGCCCAACATGACCAGGTTGGTGCAATTGCCGATTTCTTGGGGCAATTGCCCTCCGAGGTTCTTGTTCCCGCCGGCCCTCACAACTTCGAGGTTGCTAAGCTTCCCTATCCCAGTCGGTATTTCGCCACTGAGCTGATTGTCATAGAGTATCAACCACGCCAAGCTTGTGAGGTTCCCTATTAGGGCAGGTATCGAGCCTTCGAGCCGGTTCGAGTTCAAGTAGAGTTGCTCGAGCTTGGGCAAGCCGCAGAGCTCGCCCGGGATAGCCCCCGTGAGGGCATTGTCGCTCAAGTCCAAGTACGTCAGCTCAGGGAGCGAGCCAATCTCTTTTGGGATCGATCCGGTGAGGTTTGTCGCCGACAGGACGAGCTTCTGCAATGAATGCAGCGAGCTCAGATTGGAGGGGACGGACCCGAGCAAATCGACGTATCTCAGGCTCAACTCAATGACCTCGTTGTTGGAGTTGCAAGTGATTCCGAACCACCAGCACGGAGTTTCGTTGGCCGGGTTCCAATCGCTTAATGCCTCAAGCGATCCGTTTAGTCCAGTCTTCCATGAGAGAAGGGCTTGGCCTTGCGGGTTGACGGCGGAGGCCGAGCGAGGGAAAGGCATGACAAGAAGCAGAAAAGAGAAGAAGCATAGGGAGGCGGAGAGAGTCCATGGATTTACAGGCATCAGAACAAGCAACAATTAAAACTATAATGCTACGAACTCCGAGGTGAGAGGAACAGAAAGGAGGGCTGTTTGTGCTTGAGCAGCCTAGGGAGAGGCAAATGGTTGGAGAAATCAAATCATGTCTTGGTAGGCTGAATGTCCCCTTTTTTTCTCTCTTTGCTTTATGAGAGTATAACCACATGCATATGCAAGCAAATTAAATGTTCCCAGAATCTCCGGATCCAAGAAACAGCTAGGCCATGACGTTTCTGCAGAGAGAAGTGGAATTTTAAGACTGGTGTTTGTTTCTTCTTTTTGCATTTGTCTACTGAGGTGGGAAGGTGGGAAAGGAAGGAGAGAGAGAGAGAGAGAGAGAGCACTTGCTGATTTTTATAATTTGAACTGGGGAAGAGGAGGAGAAAAGAGAAGAGAGAGAGAGAGATGGGCTAACTGGCAAAAGTAACAGTATTATCTGTAATTTTGTCCAAAACTATTCAAGAAGTTTATCCTACAGCGGCCGTGTAGTACAGAATCAATTCGGACTTGCCTCTTCTCTCAGTTCTGAGACACCTTTTCACATCCAAAAACTGCGCGATTGGTTCGACTCATCAGATGAACCATTGAGTGAAATGGAAGACAATGCCTTGTGCTTCGGTTGTCGAATGCCTTGCCCACCTTTTGATATGCCTCAGGTTGATGTTTCAGTTTCGCTCGAAAAGTTGCCACTTTGATAGCATAGCTAAGCAACTGGGTCTCTGTCTTTCTACCGGTTCATGTCCAAAACTAAGAGAGCTTAGCTTGAGGCTAAAAGGGTTTTGCCTTAGGGAACTAAAATATCATAAGGTCAGATTTAGATCTAAATCAACCGTTAGGAAAAAAGAATTGCAGACAGGGACGCAGTCTGCAGGGCAGAAAGCTTTTCTGCTAAATTTCTATTGTGCCATGATGGGATCTATGACACACTTGACCCTCCATTTGTACCATTTCCTAATTCTGTAATTACATGAATTAGGAACACGATAATCGCTGTGAATTGTCAGGAAAGAAGGAGAGAAAAAAAAACGAGGGGGCGTATGAAGACTCCATCCTCTAGCATCATCAGAGTTCTATATGACAAATAACTAAGAAGCATAAGTATTCCAAATTACAATAAAAAAAAATCAATGGAGATCCCATCATGTGACCCCATTGGCTACCCACCACAAAATCCATTACACTTTCTAATTTAAAAGCTAAGCATGGAAGAAGAAAAGAAAGGTGCAGTCACGTGATGTCGTGGGACGAGCAGCAATGTTCTACAGACACTGCCTTCCTCGTGACTTAATCTGTGAAGTGCTTATGTTATTGTAGGAACCCTTTTGCATTATCACACAAGTGTGTCCACTGGGTGGAATCTTGGCACGAGATGGGGGTAGGTCGCACATGATCAGCTGAGAGAGAGAGAGAGATGATGACTTTCCGAGTTGTTTATCTGATTCTCCATATTTATTCATCTTGGGTTCTAAATTTGATAATGATAGATGGCAAAGAGAAAAGAGACGACAAACCCCCATCAAAAGCAGAGAAGTCTCCCTACCCACACCACCACCTCCTCCTCCTCCTCCACCACCATCGCCGCCACCGCCTTCTATTCACCATGTCTCTGTTCTGACGTCCACATTGTAAGCTTTGCACTGATCATGACTCATGAGCTCGTGCACATTCTTGAATAATTGCACGGTTCTGCATCAATCATCTGGTGTAATACCAGAAGGTCCTCGAATCTGACTGTTTGGAAGAGTCGAAAGTCCTCCAATTAATGTCCTTCCCATTATGTTATCATCCACTCACTATCCCTGCACAAGACGACATGCATGGCATTACCCACTGTGATGTGAAATCTGTCCTGTATTATTCGAAAGGCACAGGCCATGCAGGTATAACTGGACAAAGACTCCATTCGCTTTTTCAAGATCCAGCGGGTTGTCACTTGGTGGGTGCTCTGCTTCTCCATCTTTGCTTAGTCCGCACAAGAAAAGGTGATGTCAGGTTGAAATTGAAGTTCATCGTGCATACTAAGTTTGAAGTTCGAAATTCGATACTAACGTGCTATAACCACAAAAGGAAAAAAATTGTGGATTTGATTCAGCTTTTTCAATAGACTTTATGCCTCTACGGTTATTGGACTTTGTGGCAATGATTCTTCATAAATAGCATAATTTCGTTGTTTCGTGGCAAAGAATACATATGGTTTTCCAATGCTAGTAAAACGAAATAAACATCCATAATTAAAAATTGCTCCATAATGTCTAAACTTCAAGACCACCATGCCTGGTATAATTTGGAAAGAAAAACACGATATGCGCAGAAGATAAATTATATCTATGGTGATATAAAGATTATGGAAATTTAAAAGCTTTAATTTCTTCCTTAAGGAATTCTTAGGGTTTGGTTTGCCAAAGAAAAAGTCATTATTGTGGACCTGACCCAGAGCCTGCACTTTTGACGTACTTCAATCGGTCAAATTTGGCGGCCCTTGCTTAATTTAATTACTCAAAAACCAAAGTTTTTGAACCCCCTTGTGAATAATCGAAAGCACATCGAAGCCGAATTAAAGCCACATTCAAAGCAAAGCCGAATTAAAGCCATAAGGTATGGAGGTATCATATTCGAATTTGGATCGCCTGACATCATGTCATAAGATTCAGAGGTGGCATTGAATAGAGATAGGATTTTTTTTTTGGGAAAAAGTTATAATTTTTTTAATCGTCTAATTCAAATCGAATGGCTGAAAATGGGTATGCCACATGCCCATCATATCAGACGATCCAAGTCGATTATATTCCACATAAAATATTTTTTTCCATGTCACGTACATAAATGATGACGTGTACCACTGATTTTGCGGAAAAAGTAATTAAATCATACCAAACTTGTATCGAAATTTTATGCATATATCGTGGATTGGACAATAATGTTTGGGAAAAGTAAGTACATACATATAGTTAATGCATCTCCGCTGCTTTAGAGAAATCATTGACAATAATAATTGTAAATATTGTTAGGGAAAAGTTGGTCAATTGCTGCATGATTTTGACAGAAGAAAAGTTCCTAATGTGGCCCCGAACCGCACGACTAGATAGTACATATCTTATAAAATCAAATCGATTCGAACTAAGGGCCAATTTCTTTATAAAAAAACAAATGATTTAAAAAATAATTTTCGATATTAAATTATTTTAGTGAAAATTATTTATATTATTCGTAATAAGTTTTGTATAAATACTTTCAAGAACGATAAAATAATTTTTATTTGTTCATTTTTATAAAAATAACAAAATATATTTTCTTTAAAAAATAATTTTAAAATACTCAATTTTTCACGAAACAAGTGCACCATACATTGATGTATTATTCCTTGCGAATTGGGATTAAGGGTGATCGGTTCCCTAGTTTGGTTCCTCCTAAAATCGGGAACTAGACCGACGTAACCGGTCTCCAGTTTTTAGGACCAAGGTATGGACCAACTAAACTTAGGATCGGACTGGACTAGCCGATCCTGCTTTGAGACCTAGTCCTCATTGTGGTTGCCGGTTCAACCAATAAAATGGCTAGTGTAATTCACTTTGCACGTCGTTGGCTTGATGTCAAAACAAGCTAGGAAATTAACATACAAGTGGATATGCCATAAAAATTGTTCGAGTGGTCTGGTCCGGTTCCATCCTTCTAAGAACCGGGAACCGGATCGCTCGAGAACCGGTTCCATGACCAAACCACAAGTCTAAAGAACCGGACCTACCCGACAAGTTCGGTTCGATCCGATCCGGTCCTGGCAATTCTGAGGATTGGGCGATCCATCATACTCACCCCTAATTGGGATGATCACTCCAAGGCAAACCCTCTATGCAAGCAATTCTTTCCTTGATGCTCCTCCAACCCCTCCTTTTGTTTTCTACTTCTTTCGTTGATTTCTAGGCATTATTATCTTCTTTTATTATAATAGTAATAATGTGGATGATGATCTAATCTTCCCGTCTTTTGAGGTTAGTGGCCTCATTAACTTTTTTGCTTTCGGCACTAAAAGAGTTGTTCCCACCGGTGCACTTGTATGTCTAATCAAGGCGAAAAGAAAGATTATGGTATAGTTTTATTATAAGAATAATCGTCACTTTTCTCATTTTTTTGCATGGACCGCGAGCTTTTGAAAGCTAAAGCCATGCAAATCAAAACGAAGCAAGTGGAGAAGTTACTCTCTTCCTCCTGCCCCAGCAACCTTTTTAATAGGTTGTACGTTTAATTTTTTCTCGAATTTGCCATGTCATCATGCACGAACGTTAATCATGTCCGATGTTCAGCTCTACATCGGAGCTTACACATGTGAGGCTCGCCATATGCAACCCTGACGTTTAACTCCTCATACCGACTTTAAAAGGTTAGATGATTGGCCATCTTGACAAGAACTTTTGTATCGTGATAATTAGAATCTATACCATTGTCGCATGGGCCCGAAAAATAGCGATTTTACAATGTGTAGGCTTAGTTGGTGATAATCAAAAAACAGAATAAACAATAAAAAGAACCCCAAAAGAAAAGGGATTCTGAAAATATCAAAAGCCCCTTCAAAAGAAAATAAAAAGAACTGAAGGGGGAAGTCGCGGTTGACTTTCCAGCAGGCCAAAGCTTTGAGGGTGGACCTCGGTATTCCAAGCGAATAAAACAATCTCTGCGGTCAGATGTAAACCCCAAGGAATCATCGCAGATATATTGCATGCATGTGGGAGGAGCATCTAACGTTTGACTTGCAGCAGCTGTTCTGCTTGAGTTTGAAGACATGGTAGGAATCAAACCTCGGTCGGCAGCTAAGTTATATCTCGTCATCTCTTACAGATCAGTCTTGTACTCCGCGAGGGGATGATCCATAAGCTGTGTTGACCCTCGGGGTGGTGACTGGTTTTCCGGCATCTTGTCTTTAGGAAGAGCACATGCAGAGTCTCCTTGGAATTTGAGAAAGACCCCCTTTTTCTATTGAGCGGAGCGAGAAGAGTTGTTGATTAGGGCGGCCGGCCATCTCTATCTTTCATGGCTTCCTAGATAATCTCCTCCCATGATTTGTCCGCGGGGGTTGCGCGCATTGAACTCGTGAAAGACGGACGGCCCCTTTAAATTAGCACCGGGCTAAGCCGCCTTGAGAACATGTTTGGCGAAGACCCTTGTGTATTTAGATTGATCTTATTAACGCGTGTCTCGGTAATCACTCGTTAAGAATACTTTAGTAAATCGTCGATTTAATTTTGGATTTATGGTGTTGAAAGCTGTGAGGTTTCATTAGGCACTTGTTGATGCAATCCTAATTAAATACCTTAGATTTCAATTATACGGTTGCTTTTGCTGCTGTCCTTATGTGGAAACCGAGTAATGGTTAATTGTTATTATAAGTGGAGCTACAAAGATGAACGCACGAGTGTTTCTTTTGTTTTTAATAATCACATGATTATATTCATTCCGTAGGATAGGACAGGATATGATAAGGATAGATGGAATTTCTTTCTTGGCTTCAAATATGTACGCAATCGACACGTCTTCATCATGGTTTGGTTTGTTTTTGATGTATTGTAAACAAAAAATGACTTGTGACTCGCTAACACGGGTTGTAGTGTTGATCGAAGACCTTACCTGTTCCGCGAAAAATGTACAATTTGAAATATATTTTTCCTAAAAATTGGGCCACTTGGAGTAATTAGTTAATGAAAAATGTTTTCATTATCGACGACGAATTTATATCTAAACATTGTTGTGAATAATACAAATATTTTTCATTTATTTGCTTTTGTCAATGATACCAATTATTTCAATCAATACCAATAATCATACCGGACATGATATTTTTAAGTTGTTTTCATAAGATAAATAAAGCCTTAGTGGTGTTTTTTTGTGAGGATCAATGTTATAACAAAGAACCTTTTCTCTCTTCCTTTTTCCTCGCAACGCAACTCGCCTGTGGCACGTGTGCTGGGCCCGTGAGCCTACTTAGCTGGGCTTACTTAGCTTCACGCAGCCGGGCCGAGCGTTAACTGGGCCCGTACACTACGTTCTTTTTCGTTTTGAAAAGGAGAAGGAAAACATATAAAGGGGGAAAATTTTTTTACGCGAATGAAAATGGTAGTGATGTATTTTCATTTTGTCCAAGAAAATTTTTAAATATTTTTTAAAATATCAATTTATAAGTAGTGAAATAAACTCTATGCGAACAAAAATCTGTTTCTAAAGAAAAAGTTTGATAGAAGTATATTGTGATGTTATTAGATTTCCTTACATGACGTTATAGATGATTGATTTTTGAAAGATGCTAAATTCAATTCAAAATACTCTTCCATGAGTCTATCAATTATCGTAGTTGTCGTTAATGATAAAATTTGTTTAAAAAGTCACAGATCTATTGTATGTTAGCCAACTCAGTTTTAAATCTTTTGGCAACTTATTTATGTCAATTTAATCCTAAAAATTTTGATAATTTGCCAAACTAATTCTAAACTTTTAATAAATTGTTGATTTAGTCTTTTTTTATTAATATTGATTGAATATCACTAATGTGACAATTTAATTAGTGTTGACCAGTTTTACATAGCACGATTAAGGCTGAGTTTACATTTAAAAAAAATAGAATGTTTTAGTTTTTCTTTTATTTAAGATGGTGACCTTCGTCAACCCTTCAACAAGGGTCGTGAAGCCCTCGTCGAATTTGGCAAGGGTTTGTAAGGGCTGGCGAGGGCATATTGATCCCTTGTGGGCCACAACAAGGGGTTGCGACCCTCATTAACCTACTATGACCAACAAGGGCCAGAGCAAGGGTCGTGATGCTTTCATCTAGCCAAATTCAACGAGGGAGGCACGAGCCCTTGTCCATGCTATCACGAGCCATGGTGAGGGTCACGACCCTTGCCTACCATCAAGGTCACATGCCCTTACTCCGTGGCTAATGGGCCACAATGTCATGTAAAAGAGGAAAATAAAAATAAAAAGATAGAAAATGAAAATAAAATTCAATTTTTTAAAAAATATTTAAAAAATTTCGGCGAAGCAAAAATGTCTTCGCCAATGACTTGAAAAATGCCATCCAAGTTTTATTTGAGATAAAATTGACTGCTTTTAAACATTCATTTCAAATTTGTAACAAATTGTCTATTTATTTCTTCCATAATTATGTTATGTTGAATTTGAACTTCTTGATATTTTGAAAAGCGGCATGCATCATATCACTAACTAATACATCTGCCCATTCATAACTTTTCACCCATCGTAAATGGAAATAGATCTTCTGTAGTACTGCAAATTACAGCTGTCCGATTGTGATTTTTCACAAACCAAGAAAAAACTCTTCCTATTAAAAATGAGTCGTCCGATTTGAAATCGGATGGCTCCCAAGGACGTCAGGAGATCCGAATACATCATAAATAGATAAGTTAGTATAGTAGGGAAATCACACCGAAAATTATGAACATTTCCTCGCGGACACTGATACCTTTCATCATTCTAAATTTATACCAATTACCAAAAAAAAAAACACTTTCGATCACTGTTCCGTTATAATGACGGCCACGTCGGATTTTCAATCGCGCTTACACAGGTAGATTAACGGAATATATTTCATCTCTTTTGAGTTGTTGGTACGAGTTTGGCGTACCGTTCTCACTCGGTTCCCTCCCAAACGTGGATTGGGAAGATTTCTAGGGTTTTCTTTCCCCCCAATTCCATGGCTTCTAACCATCTCGACGAGGTAAAGTCGCTCCCGTCCCCCCGCACAGTCACGTCCGCTGATGCAGCTTCACTGGTGCAGCGTTCTTATGGTTGGTTTCTCGCTGTAGGACGACGATTTCGGAGGAGATCTTCCTGGGACTCATGATGCTCGGCGTTCAGGTTTTCGCCTCGCACTGGTCATGCCTTTCTGACGTTCGTGCGGCTTCCGTGGCGGTTTATGTATCTGGGTGATGTTTGTTTCAGGCAATAAGAGAAGTTTTGGAGATATTGAGGACGATGAAGACGATTTCTTTGGATCCAAGAAGGTTAGCTCTTGTGTCTAGTGTACCGGAGTGTCGAGCAGACACTCCATTTCCGTTCGATTTTGGGCTGATCGTGGAAATGCATGCTCATAATTTGTGTGGCAGAGAGTAGTATGGTACTATGGCATAAACTGCAGTTCTTGGAGGACTGTGTGTCTGCTGGTAGTCAGACAGTTTTGACACTTCAGTCGTTAGCCGAGTAAAAGTAATTGAGTTTACTCTCGTCCAATTTGATGCGATCAAAAAGAAGAAAGGCTGCATGCTCGCATGAGCACGAGCATACGGTCACGTGTTGTTTGTCAACCGGTGCTCCTTCATCTTTGCAGTTTTTTAGCTTTCTGGTTTTTTGGGTTTAGTTCTGGGTTATAACGACCGTTGGGACTATCCCATTGTTTCCTCACTTGAAAAGTTAACATAAAGGCTGTGTTATGGTTTTGTTGCGTGTTATGCTTATCATCAGACGGTAGATTCTCGGCATCTTAAGCTATTTGATATAATTTGTGGAAGTTTACATTTCCCCTGTTTCTTACATACACATATTTTTGAGTTTCATCTTCACTCAGGCTTTTAATTTTCAAAGTGCCCCACTTTTTCATTATCGGTTTTCTGCATACAAATGTAATTTTTCTTTCTCATTACAGGGTAATACAAAAGCAGAAGAAAATGCTCCGGGTGCAGCTACAGGAATGATCTTGTCACTTCGTGAGAGGTAAATTAGCACTTTAAACTATTCTTTTTGTTTTGTGGTTTTGTACTTTTGGCATGCTTCCAACATGCATCTCATTTTTATCCAGCTTGAGAATCTCATACATTTTATTTTTTTATTGTTTTCAGTCTTCAGAACTGTAAGGAAACTCTCACGACATGCCAAGTATGTATTCTCCATTAGGTCTTTGTCATCTTATCCTTTGCAGCATCTTTTTCCTAACCATCTGCAGGTGTAATCGTCGGTTTAATTGCTTGTGGCGTGCTTCTTTGTGCAAGAACAATGTTTATTGTGAAGCTTTAACATTGATGAGAGCCCTGTGAGAGATGCTAAATCAAATTGAAGTGTCTTTTTTAGTATAGGTCGCTCAATGTACACTTCCATGTGTGGCATATTTTTCGCAAATAATCCCCATTGTCAAGGCATCATTACCTTGGTTGTATGAGAATTTGATTCTCTCTTTTTCCCAATTTGACCTCTTCCATAGCTTGAAGGCACTTGTTTGTGTCGTTGCGATGGTATTCCAAAAGAATTATGTTATATCCTTTTCTAATTGAATTACACAATTCATTTGCTTGGCTGCTGACTTGTGCTACTTTTCTTGTATCTCATGCTTCCACCATAGCTTAATATTTGATGTCAATAGAGATCCGGTCTTACTTAGCAGAATGCAAATGTTGCGTGCAATTCGATCGATGAGCTGTCAGTTTGTTTATGTATTTAGTCATGCAATTTGATCTATAAGCTATTCATTTGTTGATTGTTCGTATTTGAAACTGTTTGGATTGTTGATACTGTTGGGTTTCCAGACAGAACTTGAAGCTGCAAAATCTGAGATTGAGAAGTGGCATTCTTCATTCCGAAATGAGTCCTTCATACCCTTGGGGACATCTCCTGGTTAGTTTAGTGTTAATTTGATGTTAATCTCTTGATTTTGATGTATGATGTGAGCATGAGAGGGTTGGTTCATGCTTGTTCCTTTATATATTCTGACAGACTGACTACTTCGTTGCAGAGCCCAAGATGATAATCAACTATCTTCAGACACTTAGATCTTCAGAAGAGGGATTGAGAGAGCAGGTTGGTTCATAGGCGGAATGTTCCATTTTCCTTTTTCTGATTCTGCACTCAAAAGCCACTTGTTATTTGCTGATTCAATTTTTCTTTATTAGCTGGAAAAGGCAAAGAAAAAGGAAGCTGCTTTCATAGTAACATTCGCAAAACGGGAGCAGGAGATAGCTGAGTTAAAGGTGAATCTTTTATTGTTGATGTGGAGATTGTTGATACATTTTGTACGTGTGGTACTATTTTATCTTATATCTCCTTGTTTTACACAGATGTTTATTTTCATCAACCATATAGGCACTTAGTTGACAAGGAGATGAAAAAATATGCATATGATTCTGACTGCATTGATACTCCAGTTACCATGATGAATTATTTTAATTATCTTTTGCCTCCTCAGTTGTACCAAGCGTGGATTCTGTAGTTAAAATTTTAATCTATCAAAAGATATTTTTTTATTATTTCCGATAAGGTACTTTGTAATAAAGCAAGAGGTACTAGACTTTTGGCAATGAAAGCAGAGAGTTTTTTCACAAAAGGAATAGGAATAATAACTTTCATAGAAGAGGAATGATAATCACTTACAGGGGTAATATATAATGGTGACTTTCACAATAGTTGGCCGGGATCTTTTGATTTTGCTCGTCACCTGGTAACTGTGCAAAATAGCATGTATATTTATGCTGCATTTTGTCCAACTCAAGATTTCCCTTTTATTTCAGTCTGCTGTTCGAGACTTAAAAGCACAACTCAAGCCACCATCTATGCAGGTAAAGCAGGATATTTCTCGGTTGTTGAAATATGTTTCTATTGTATGGTAACAACTGAATGCATGTGAAACCTCAATTAACCGCGTGAGTTATGTATCATTTTTCAGAGAATGAAGTCCATCTCTTATTAAAAGAATCTTTGAATATTGTACTTTTATGTTTTGATATAATCCATCTAACGTAGTTTCCTTTGAAATTGTCAAGTTCAGCGTTTGATGTAGTCTTAAACAGCAGAAAAAAGAGATGTGAAATGTTTGAAGTTGAGTTGCAATTTAACAATATTTTGTATGTCTTCTCTGCTTTGCTGACAAGTTTATGTAACTTTTTGTTTCTCAATTTCCTAAAAAGGATTGATGGACAAAATAGAGGGTTATGCAGACACTGTGCTTTGATATATAAGTGATTTAATTGATAATCCTACTTGATTATTAGTATCTTAATCCTCTTGCTTTTGCACACCATGGTAGATTACCTAAGTGTGTTTTTCCCTAGGGTTTCCTGGGTGATGCTGGGGATTAGACCTTTATTTTGGTTAAAAAGAATTAGGATTGGCTGGCTGTTGCTGTGCAAAAGATTTTCTTAATTTGCTTGATGGCTTGAAGTGAACAACTTTTAGTCTGTTTCAGTTGGGCAATCCTTAGGAATGGCCAACTTTTGAACCTCTAATTGTTGTGCAAGTTATCACTGTGGTGTTGGCATCTCAATTTTGGCCCATGCATATTTGTTTTGTGACAGACAAGGCGGTTATTATTAGATCCAGCAATTCATGAAGAGTTCAGCCGTCTGAAGGTCTGTCGTTGAACTTATAAATTGAACTGATGCTTTTCGTTTTCTTTGCTATATGGACATGGTATCAGTCACAGCATCTTGTTAACAAGTTCCTTAGGGCAAGAGACGCTACTTGTGAAAACTTGGTAATGTATGTAATTGGAAAAGTACGCACCATGAGAAAATTTGACCTGCATGGGGGAATTTACATTTCATGGCACATTTGCCTGAAGACGCTTCTCATCATTTTTCTTAGTAGAACAATCCTTTTCTCATGTGCAATGTTGACTAAAGTTAAAGACTTTGTTTAGAAATTTTTGGAGGTCCTTTGACAAGAATTTTACAATGATTGGAGAGGGGCCTAGCTGTTTCTTTTAAAATACCATGTGTGTTTCCTGCCAAAACTCTTTCGACGTTTTTTAAAAACTTTACTTGACGCTTGGTTTCTGCCAAAACTCTTTTGAATTTTTTAAAAACTTCACTTGACATTTGGTTTTCTTGGTTTTAGGATTTCCTCAGAGCAGGATCTACCTTCTATGTAAAGCCATAAGTAAATGATTTCGTGTGCAATGTCTTAAGGGTCGCTTGTCTTTTCTTTTGATATGTAAAAATAAAAGAAATGACGTGCAATGCCATTATCAAATGCCAGTTCTAATGGTCTTGGACTAGCTGATTTCACGGCTTTAAGGCTTTCTGCTTAGCTAGATCTATTGTTCCCGTATTTCTCCATATGCTATATGAATATCCTTTCTTACGCTAAATACGACTCAGATAATTCTGTCCTTGGTTGAGGATCTCGGATATCATACCTAGTCACTGTAAATGCTTCTAATGTTTGAATGCTTGTTCTAATGCTAGAATTTGGTAGAGGAGAAGGACAAGCAGGTGAAGGAGTTGCAGGATCATATTGCTGCTGTTACATTCACTCCACAGAGCAAGATGGGTAAGATGCTTATGGCTAAATGCAGGACCCTGCAAGAGGAAAACGAGGAGATTGGGAATCAAGCAGCTGAGGGAAAGGTTCTGTATCTTTATCTTAATATCCTGCAAATGTGAATTACTGAGTAATGTATTTTCTTGCCTGAGTCAAAGCTTATAGTATCAGTTCTGCTGTAAATTCTTGAGGCTTAGCATTTTCGGAAAACTTGTTTAAGCTCCTTGCTTTGTGTGATATTATCACATTGTGGAACACTCATCACGTGGAACCAGAGTATTTGAGCTTAGATGTGATATGAATACTTTTTGAACCATGTTGAAGATTCACGAGAACAGAGAGAGGATGCTTAGGCGCTAGTTTTCTTAATTCGTATTTGTAACACTCATTTCCATTAGAATTTATAGCCTTATGAATAAAGTTCAAATACTGCACTTGCTTGTGAGACGCTATGAGGTGTCCGGGTTCTGTTGAGCTACTTTGAGAATAAGATGTTCAGTCTTGATTACTTGTTTGTCCACTGTCATCCGGCTTGCAGATGCACGAATTATCTTTGAAACTGGCTCTACAGAAGTCGCAGAACACGGAGCTGCGGAGTCAATTTGAAGGTCTGAATTTTGCATTTACTACATATGCACTCATCCTTGTCCTTTGAGTTCATACAGCCCTTTTTGCGGCTATTAGCTCAAGAGAACTTTTGCATGTCTGATGTCGTGGGGAACTGTCATTTGTTAGTCTTGTTCTTTGTTGTTGTTGTTGGATTCTTGGATACTGAATGATCTGAGAGCCGGCCGTTTGCATGAACAATTCCACTTTTTTCTTTGAACGAAATTAAGGCTTTCGAGGTCGAGAGTGCGTAGGATTCCCAAGTGTGTATTATGACTATAGACATACAATGCTTTCTTTCTTCCTGTTCTGGCCAGCCTCTTGTATTAGCTACTGACTCGCTAAGCACGCCATGGTTGATGCATGCAGGGCTGTGTAATCACATGGAAGGACTCACAAATGACGTTGAGAAGTCAAATGAAATGGTCTCTCTCTCTCTCTCTCTCTCTCTCTCTCTCTCTCTCTGCATAGTTCATAGGATCTCTGCCCCGTTGTAAGCGGAGGTAGAGAGATAACGAGAGAGATTGACAGCCTTGCTCTCTCTTCACTGTAGGTGCTCATCCTGCAAGAGAAGCTGAAAGAGAAGGACCAGGAGCTGAGAAGATTAAGGAACGAGCAGCAGCAGAAAACCATGCCTGATGCCATGAGCGATCGAGTTTCTACTATTGAGGGGAAACAAGAAACTATGGGGGTAGAGAGTTGACTAAAGAATGAATTCATTAATTGGACCGCCGTGTTTCTTTGGAGGGTTTATCCTCAAGTAGTTTTCGTTTTTTTTTGTACATTAGATTTATTAATTTTGATCATCATCCCTTTATTTTTGGCGCTCTAAATTATCTCATTAGCATTTTCAATTTCCATAAAGGAATTTTCAAGTGTAATTGGCTGCACGTTCGCGTCATCTTGCTGGGTGCGTAAGCACCCGAGAGGGACTGGAACGAGCATGCAGGGTAAGAGAGAGAGAGAGAGAGAGAGAGAGGCCCATGCAAAAGCTCAACGTGGAGCGTACGGACGAGTCCAGGTAGCACGATCGGCGGGCAGCTGAGTGGCAAGTGCGGTCGTGATTTGTCAAAAGCCAAGGCAACCTCAAAGCAGGTCTCCTTGCTTCCCGCCACGTCATCCTTTGTGCGTCCACGTCACAAAGCCCTCTGCTCCTGAGGGCCTCGCTTACTGCATCCGACCGGTGGGGAGTGATTTTAAGATGGGGGTAGGTTTTATATCTGGAATTGATACTTATCCTGTCGGATCAGGAGTGATTTCTAGTTTTTGGACTCAAGTATATCTTTTCGTAAGTAGGGCTGAGCAATTCGGATCGCCTGAATCGGAAACTGTCTGAGAATTGGACGGAGTGAAAGTATCGGTTCCCAAACGTGGAATCGTATCGGTTTGGTTTTAAAGTTTTAATTTTTATCAAGCTTTACTAAGAGAATTTTTTTCTTAAAGATAAGTAAAGGAATTCATATTTTTTAGAATTTTTCTTATTCCTAACTGGCCCATTAGATTTTTTAGGGACGGTTCACACTAGACTGATGGGTCAATCGGTACTGTCGGTCCGGTTCAGAATTTAGCCGGTTCGGTTCAGAATTTAGCCAGTCCGGTCCAAAGACTAGTAGCCAGTCCTATCAGTCCAATTTCTAGTTAGGGGAGGGTAACCAGACCATCCTAACTATACACACCTTTAATTATAGGCATTGAAACCGGATTAGACTGATCTATCCAGCCGTGGCCTTAGTTCCTTAGTCCTGGGTCTCCCCTAGATCAGGCTTCACCATTAGGATCAATTTGCATGGACGCAGGAGATGACCCGTACATGATGAAGTGGATTTTTTTTTTTTGCTTTTTTTTTGTATTCTAAATTTATTTCTTGAACTACTCATACTTCAATCCCGATTAAATCGCGAACATAGTATTCTTTCCGAGGTTGTTTTATTTTATTTTGTAGGAACCCTTTTCAAATTGTTTAACGTGCTGTGTGCTTCCATTAGTCATCATCATGTCGGAAGTGAATGGGGCTGTAAACAAGAGGAGTGCGGACTTCACGGGTTTTCTTCATTCGACCTTCAGAAAACGAGTGTCCACACCCATAGTACCCGTATGTACAATCACTCCTATACACGTATAGGAGTAAGTCACAAATCTTCTCCCTGCTTCTCCGGTCCTGTACGTAACTGCAAAACAGTACCTTCTCGCTGTATCCAGCAATTCTTCCTAGTAAACAGCTCGGGTTGTTCATGGGTCCTCCGAGCCTGAACATGAACACCGGAGAAGGAAAAATCGTCGCTTCCGAAACGAAACCGTGGGTTGCGCTCGAAGGCTCGAACTTCGTCGTGAACGGCCACCCGATCCTGACCCAAGTGCCCCGCAACATCGTGGCCACCAGGGCCGAGAAAGCCGCCGCCGCAGCAGCATGCTTCGTGGGGTTTGACACTGCAGAGTCGAGGAGCCGCCACGTGGCTCCGGTGGGGAGGCTGAGGGGCATAAGGTTCATGAGCATCTTCAGGTTCAAAGTGTGGTGGACCACCCACTGGCTTGGGACGAGCGGGCAAGACGTGGAACACGAGACGCAGATGATGGTGTTGGACAGAAACGACGTCGGTCGTCCCTACGTTTTGCTACTTCCACTCGTCGATGGCCCCTTCAGGGCCTCTCTCCAACCTGGGGTTGACGATTACGTGGATATTTGCGTGGAAAGTGGTTCCTCCAAGGTGACAGTTTATAGCATTTCTCTGGTCTTTTCATGCACCCATAATCAAAAAGAGTGTATATATGTTTATTAGATTGGGCGTTCAACAGCTATAGCTGGAGATTGTCCATTAACCGTCCAAGTACGAAGCCTGATATTTCTTTTGTGTCCTTGCAGGTGGGTAGTTCAAGCTTCAGGAGGTGCCTGTACATGCATGGTGGGGATGACCCTTATGTTCTAATCAAGGAAGCAATGAGAGAAATCAGGACCTGCCTGGGGACCTTCAAGCTCCTTGAGGAGAAAACCCCACCGAGCATTGTGGACAAGTTTGGGTGGTGCACTTGGGATGGGTTCTACCTCAAGGTCCACCCCAGTGGCGTGCGCGAAGGGGTCAGGTCCCTCGTGGAAGGGGGGTGCCCGCCGGGCCTGGTCCTCATAGACGACGGCTGGCAATCGATCTGTCATGATGATGACCCGATCACTGACCAAGAAGACATGAATAGAACCGCTGCCGGAGAGCAAATGCCGTGCAGGCTTATAAGGTTCGAGGAAAATTACAAGTTCCGGGACTACTGTAGCCCCAAGGCGCCGCATGAGAAGGGCATGGGTGCTTTCGTTAGGGACATTAAGGAGGAGTTTGGGACTGTAGAGCATGTGTATGTGTGGCACGCGTTGTGCGGGTACTGGGGTGGGGTCCGACCTGATACCCCTAGTATGCCTAAATCACAGATCGTGACACCGGTGTTGTCGCTGGGCTTGAAGATGACGATGGAGGATTTGGCTGTCGATAAGATTGTGAATAACGGGATTGGATTGGTGCCGCCTGAAACAGTGCACGAGTTGTATGATGGACTCCATTCGCACCTTCGATCGGCGGGGATAGATGGCGTCAAGATTGATGTGATTCATGTGTGTTAAGAAAGTCTCAATTTTGTGTTTAGTTATGTGACCGATCAGTTCATTGCATTCAAATAGGATTTTCCCTTCGTTCCGCGTTATGAACGTGAAGCTTTTAAAACTTCGAGGGCACTATTCCTTGCTACTTCATTTCTGTTTCAGTTCTAGGACATTTTAGAGACTCAAAAAAGGACAAAGTCAAACGTTTATACTGAAAACACTGAAGTATATGAGTCGATTACTTATAGAGGACGTTACTCAGGCGAGTACTCTCCTTTATAATTATAGCAGTTTTGAGCATCGACTTGCATTGTGAATTCATGTGACCGATTTGTCATGGACATATCTAAGCACTAAACAAGAGGATTATCCGTGTGTTTCAGTTACTTGAGACGCTAGCTGAGGACTTTGGTGGTCGGGTGGAGCTCGGGAAAGCTTATTACAAAGCGCTGACCGCTTCCGTGAGGAAGTATTTCAGAGGGAACTGTGTAATTGCTAGCATGGAGCATTGCAATGACTTCATGTTCTTGGGGACAGAGACCATCTCTCTTGGACGTGTTGGTACGTTGCTCACATTGAACTCAACTGGATTCTGAATATCCTGGTCTGATCGGTTCAAAGTTTCTGATATTTGTTTCTTCTGCGATTTATTTCAGTAATTTGTTTGTTTTATTACAGGTGATGATTTCTGGTGCACCGACCCATCTGGCGATCTGATGGCATCCTTTTGGCTCCAGGGGTGCCATATGGTGCATTGTGTTAAGGAGTTATCTCCAGTCTTGGCTAAAAACAGAGAGAACAGAGAACGTGGTACAAGTGATGAAGTTCTCTGTAACAGAGGAGTATGTACAGTGCAAGGGGTCAGAGAGATTGATGTTGAAGATCAAACTAGTCATGCTGAGCTCGTATCTGGTGACTCTAGATATTTAGTGGAAAAAGGATGAAATGTATTTTCCAGCTGTTATTTTTTAGTTAGTTGTTATATACAGCTGGAATAACAGTTAGTCTGTTATCAAACTGTTGTAGTCTTGATATAAAGCGAAGACTGTTGTACACATTTAGCTTTAACGCTCTCAGTTGTAATCTTTCTACTCAATGAAATTCAGTACAGAAAGCTCTTCGTAAACTCAACTTCTTCTTCGTCTTCTTCTTCAATCTACAAGTCTGTTACTTGAGTTTCTTCATGGTATCAGAGCGCACCTGAGAGCTCATCTGAAGGCGATCCTGCAAGCACAAGAATGGCAGCAAGGATGCAGAAATATGCATTTCCTATTCACGTAAACATTTCTAACTTTGTTACAATCAAGTTAGCTGAGGATAATTTCCTCTTATGGCAAGCACAGTTTGTTCGATTTTTGCGAAGTCAAGAACTTTATGGATTCGTCAGTGGAGAGATTTCACCACCAGCTCGGATGATTTGTGTTGAAAGTGAAGGGAATGAAATAGAAGAAATGAATCCAGACTACGCTGATTGGGTAAGAACTGATCAGCTTATCTCGTCCTGGATTAGTGGTGCTGTTTCTGAAAATATACTGAGTATGATCATAGGATTTGCAACCTCGTATGAAGTTTGGCAAACTCTACTTAATCGTTTTACACAGAAATCTGTGGCTAGAGAGTTTGAGTTGCGAGGTAAGTTGCAAGCTTGTCAAAAGAGGGATCGAACTTTGTCAGATTATCTTAGAGAGTTTAAAACAATCTGTGATCAACTCAATGCTATTGGAAAGCCTCTAGATGAGATAACGAAGATATTTGGAGTCTTGAATGGACTGGGAGTTGAGTACGAAAACTTCAAAACAACTATGTTTTGTTTAAAACCTCAACCTGAGTATGATGAGGTGGTGTCACAACTCGAAAGATTTGAAGTAAGGTTACAAAGTTATGTAACCAGCAAATTCAATTCTAGCCTAGCCTTTTATGGGCAGAGAAAATCGGATAATCATCAGAAGGAAGACTTTGATGTAGGAACTGTTCAGCAAGGTTCTAGTTTCAGAGGAGCACGTGGAGGACGTAGTTATGGAAGAGGTCGCTATTTTAATAATAGAAATCTTGATAACACATATTCTGGAAGGAGTATGAATTCTAGACCAAATGGCTGGAATGGTGATCAAGAAGGCTATAGAAGGTCTAATTTCTCTACTGGTTATAGTCGAGGTCAGGGTTTTAGACCTTATGTTGGACAGACTCCGAGGTTCCAAGATACCAAAACGTATCCTGTCTTGGACTCTGTGAATAGCAAGACTTTGCAAGATAAGAAGCATTCCAGTAACGTGCCGTTGGAATGTCAGATTTGTAAGCGACCAGGGCATGATGCTCTTCATTGCTGGTATCGTTTTGACAATTCATATCAAGCTGAGGATATTCCTACAGCTTTAGCAGCTTTGCATATTGAGGAACCAACTGGACAAGAGTGGTATCCAGATACTGGTGCTACTGCTCATATTTCTTCTAGTCCAGGTATACTCTCTACTTGTTCTCATTATGAAGGAACAGACACTGTCATGGTAGGCAATGGTCAGTGTTTACCTATTACGCATACTGGCAGTATGTTGTTACAAACTGATGCTAATACTTTACCTCTAAAAGAGGTGCTCATCGTTCCAGATATTAAGAAAAACCTTCTCTCAGTGTCAAAACTCACTGATGATTATCCATGCTCATTTCTGTTTGATAAAACTGGTGTATATGTCAAGGACAATTACCACAACACAACAGTGAAACTAGGAAGGAAAATTAGAGGGCTGTACAGAGTTGAGCCTAACACACCAACAGCAATGTTTACTCAACAACATAAACGTACTGGAGAAGATATTTGGCACCAGAGGTTAGCTCACACTAACATGAACACATTGAAGTATCTACGGAATCACCAGCTTATTGATTGCACGAATAAATCACAGGTCTTGTGCAGCAGTTGTCAAGTAGCTAAGTCCTGTGCTCTACCTTTTTCCTTATCAGATTCTGTTACTTCTCGACCTTTGGAGAAGGTGCATTGTGATCTTTGGGGGCCTTCACCAGTCAGTTCATTTCAACATTTCCGATATTATGTCATTTTTGTTGACAATTTCTCTCGGTTTAGCTGGCTCTATCCTTTAAAACTGAAGTCAGACTTTTATGACACATTTGTGCTGTTTCAACATCAAGTTGAGAATTACTTTGATTGTCGGATTAAACAGTTTCAATGTGATGGTGGTGGTGAATTTGTAAGCCACAAGTTTCAGACATATCTTCAACATTGTGGCATTCAACAATGTGTGTCTTGTCCTCACACACCAGAACAGAATGGAATTCCTGAGAGGAAGCATCGTCACATTGTTGAACTCGGTCTTGCCATGCTTTATCATGCAAAAGTTCCATTACGATACTGGGTTGATGCTTTCATGACAGCAAACTATGTGGTCAATAGATTGCCTATTCCTAAGTTCAACATGCAATCACCTTATAGTAAGTTGTATGGCAAGATTCCCAGTTATGGTCATCTCAGAGTGTTTGGCTGTGCTTGTTATCCATGCCTCAGACCATATGTTCAACATAAATTTGATCCAAGGTCTCTTCTCTGTGTTTTTCTTGGATATAGTGAACGACACAAGGGATACAGGTGTCTTCTTCCCACTACTGGTCGAGTTTATATCTCTCGGCATGTGATCTTTGATGAACTTACTTTTCCTTTCACTAAGATCTTGACCACAGATTATTCTCACTATACACCTCTGTATCGTTTGTGGGTTGATGAAGTTGATCTTTTTCATTCTGCTGATACTAATTCCAAGCTGGATTCAGGTACTTCTTCACAACATCTTATTACCTCTAAAGCTGTTTCACTTCCTCCTACTATATTGTCCCCGTCTCCTCCTATATCACATTCTCTTGAGTCTGATTTATCTGTTTCTCAATCTACTCAATCTCCTGCTCCTGTTATTACCTCTACTCCATCTCTCTCTTCTGACACTACTACTACTACTACTTCCTCTGTTTCCTCTGTCTCTTCCCAAGACACTCACAATTCTCATCACATGCTCACTCGTTCTAAAGCTGGTATTGTGAAACCTAACCCCAAATATGCTTGTTTAGTCACCTATAATGTTCCTTCTGAGCCCAAAACAGTCAAAGCAGCTCTTGCTGATCCAGCTTGGTACTCAGCTATGAAGGAGGAAATGGCTGCTTTGTTTGATAATCAAACGTGGAGTTTAGTCCCTTATACTGAGGATATGAATGTCATAGGCTGTAAGTGGGTGTTCAAAACCAAATTAACTTCCACTGGCAGTCTTGATAGATTGAAGGCTCGGTTGGTAGCTAAGGGATTTCATCAGGAGGCAGGGATAGATTACACTGAAACTTTTAGCCCTGTCATTAAACATGCTACTATACGTGTTATACTTTCTGTAGCTCTTACACGACAGTGGCCTATCCATCAATTTGATGTGAAGAATGCATTTTTGCATGGCAACTTACAGGAGAAAGTCTATATGTCACAACCCCCTGGGTTTGTTGACCCTCACAAGCCAACTCATGTCTGTCTTTTACATAAGTCCCTATATGGTCTCCGACAGGCACCACGAGCGTGGTTTGACAAGTTTAGTAACTTCCTTCTTGAAGTTGGCTTTTATTGCAGCTCGGCTGATCCCTCTCTGTTTGTCTTTCATGATGGTCCACATACCATGCTGCTTCTTCTTTATGTTGATGATATAATCTTGACTGGCAGTTCTACTCATTTGATTGATGAGTTAGTTGCTTCTCTCCATCGCAATTTTCACATGAAAGACCTCGGTGAACTTCATTATTTTCTTGGGGTGGAGGTTAAAAGGACCTCTGAAGCTCTTTTTCTCTGCCAGACAAAGTATGCACATGATCTTCTTCGGAAGGCTGGTATGCTTGAATGCAAACCTATTTCAACTCCTTTGTCATTGAAGCCTGTTGTGTTGACAAATGATGCCTGTCTTCTTTCCAATCCTATGGAGTATCGAAGTCTTGTTGGTGGTCTTCAATACCTTACTATTACTCGGCCTGACATTGCTTTTGCAACAAATTCCTTATGTCAACATCTCACTTCTCCTACTATTGGTGATCTTCATCGGTTGAAAAGAGTGCTTCGCTATATTAAGGGCACACTCCGACTTGGCATCTTTCTTCATTCTAGAAGTCAGCCAACTTTATTTGGCTTTTCTGATGCTGATTGGGCCGGGTGCTTTACTTCTCGCCGTTCAACAACTGGTTATTGTACGTATCTGGGTTCGAATCTTGTTTCTTGGGCAGCTAAGAAACAGTCCACTGTTTCTCGTTCCTCAACTGAAGCCGAGTATAGAGCCCTTGCCTCTACCACTGCTGAGCTTACTTGGGTTGGTTTTATTCTACGAGATATTGGTGTTCGTCTCTCCTGTCCAACCTTGCTTTTCTGTGATAATAATTCCGCTATCTCTCTCACGGCGAATCCAGTTCTTCATGCACGGACTAAACATATTGAAGTTGATTTTCACTTTGTACGTGAAAAGGTATCCTCTGGTTCTCTGTGTCTACGGTATACTCCTAGTGCTAATCAGTTAGCTGATATCTTCACTAAAGCTTTATCACGGTCTGCTCATTATTTCCTTCGTATCAAATTGGGTATGGGTTTGACACCCCTTCCCAATTTGAGGGGGGATGTTAAGGAGTTATCTCCAGTCTTGGCTAAAAACAGAGAGAACAGAGAACGTGGTACAAGTGATGAAGTTCTCTGTAACAGAGGAGTATGTACAGTGCAAGGGGTCAGAGAGATTGATGTTGAAGATCAAACTAGTCATGCTGAGCTCGTATCTGGTGACTCTAGATATTTAGTGGAAAAAGGATGAAATGTATTTTCCAGCTGTTATTTTTTAGTTAGTTGTTATATACAGCTGGAATAACAGTTAGTCTGTTATCAAACTGTTGTAGTCTTGATATAAAGCGAAGACTGTTGTACACATTTAGCTTTAACGCTCTCAGTTGTAATCTTTCTACTCAATGAAATTCAGTACAGAAAGCTCTTCGTAAACTCAACTTCTTCTTCGTCTTCTTCTTCAATCTACAAGTCTGTTACTTGAGTTTCTTCACATTGTGCCTACAATAGCCTGTGGATAGGGAACTTCATGCACCCTGACTGGGACATGTTCCAATCCACTCACCCTTGTGCCGATTTCCATGCCGCTTCTCGGGCCATCTCTGGAGGACCCGTGTATGTGAGCGATCATGTGGGACAACACAACTTCAAGTTGCTGAGAAGCCTGGTTTTGCCCGATGGGTCCATCTTGAGATGCCAGTACCATGCGCTTCCAACCCGAGACCGCCTCTTCGATGACCCGTTGCACGACGGGAAGACCATGCTCAAGGTTTGGAATGTTAACAAAGTAAGTTAGTTGTATAGCCAATCCGCAAATCTTGTCCTGTTTCATCAGCTGAGATAACGATGAATAGCATAAAGTGTTTCAACCAGACTGAACGGAATTCTCTTCTGCTGTGAACAGTACTCGGGTGTTGTAGGACTCTTCAACTGTCAAGGAGGGGGATGGTGCCGCCAGGCACGGACCAATAAGTCTCACTCCGAGTTCTCAAAGGAGATAACTTGCACCGCAAGTCCCGAGGATGTAGAATGGAAGAATGCGAACTCGCCGATGTTTGTCGAAGACGTGGATGTCTTCGCTGTGTTCTTGTTCCAACAAAAGAGGCTTGAGCTCCTAAAGCCCTCAGGGAAGCTAGAGTTTACTCTCCAGCCATTCGACTATGAGCTCCTGACGGTTTCTCCAGTAACTGTCCTCCCAACGAAACCCGTCCAGTTTGCACCCATTGGGTTGGTGGACATGCTCAACTCTGGAGGGGCTGTTCAGTCATTGGAGTTCTACGAAGAAGAGAGTTTGGTCAGAGTCGGAGTGAGAGGGTGCGGAGAGATGAGGGCGTTTGCATCAGAAAGGCCAAAGACTTGCAGGATGGATGGTGTGGATTCGAAGTTTGGCTATGGACCAGACATGATGATCTCCACTCAAGTCCCCTGGCCTGGTTCGTCCAAATTGACTGTGATTGAGTACTCATTTTGACTGCCGAGTGCTTTTGTAATCCCCTTTCTTTGCCGTATCAGTTTGTGTAAATCAATGAAGGTGAAGAAATTCCTGACCCCCCGGGTGCAGAAGTAAGCTGTCAGAAAAACTTAGTGAAACGTGAACTTTCAGATAACCTTTCAGCTGGTCAGCCAAGAGCTTCATAGCTGCACCTTGCTAGCTTAGCTCGTCGCAGTACAAGCTGCGTGCGATTGTGGCTCTATTTTTTTCACCTTTTGAGGGTGGAGTCTGACAAATAATAAGTATAGATAATTTTTAGCATACTTTTCTTCAGCAAGTCATCGAGGCAGATATAGAGAGATTCTAAGTCGAAACTCGTTGACGTATCTAATAAGACCTGAAAAATATTAGTTGCATATTATCGATGGATCTACCTTATATGCAGAATTCCATTCCAGTCTTTTCGCTTATCATTCTCACATGCGCCTCAAGAGATCACAAGCAGTGATGAGGATGTTTCTAGAGGCGTTCTTGTTCCAACAGAAGAGCCCGAAGCTCCTAAAGCCTTTAGGAAAGCTAGAACATCATGCTCCAGCCGTTTGATACGAGCTCCTAACAATTTTCCCCGTGACCGTGCTTGCTTCTGCGGAAAATCTTTCAATTTGCGCCCTTTAGGTTGGTAGACATGTTCAACGTTGGTGGGCCTATTTGTTATTTGGAGTTCGAAGAAGAGAGTTTGGAGAGAGTAGGAGCGAGAGGGGCTGTGGAGAGATGATGGGGCTTCCATCGTAGAGAGGCCGAAATGCCTGCGAGATTGACTTGTGCCATGTTAAATGTCAAGTTTGGCTATTGGGGATGTGCATGGGAACGTTTATGTTCCTTAGTTTTTTTTTTCGGAATAACTAAAAAATAGAAATCCGTTCGATAATACCAACTTATTTTTTTTATTCCCCATAGGTAGCCAGGGAATAGATTTGGAACAGAACAAAGAAACAAAAGGAAGTAGCCGTTTGTTTTCAGGAATAATTTCTAGAAATAAGCTAATTTTTTGTTTCATTTTTCTTTCGCTCCTTTCCATTCGAAGCCATCTCCAATTGTTGGTCGTAGACTATCAACGCCGTCGCCATCAACCGTTGCCGCGCTGGCGAGCGGCAACTGACCACCACCTTGCCTCCGCCGTTTGCTGTTGTTGACCGTCGGCATCCTTTGACCGCCAATTGCCTCTGTTGTTGGCCATTGTTGCCGATGGCCAATTGCCGGCGCTAGCAACTGGCCTGACACTGTCAACCGCCACCATTCACTGCTGTCACCGCCACTGTCGGCCACTGCCACTGACCACCATCCGATCACCGCCAGCCGGTGGGCAATAATAGTCAAGTGGCGACACGCGGCTGGTGACATTCGGCGTGAGCAAGAAGAAAAAAAATGAAAAAAAAATACAAAATTTTGTGAATCGTACCAAATAGGGGTGAACAAACCAGCCCAATTATGCTGATCTTGGTTTGGGTTTTTAAGACGATCGGATCGGTCTTTGGTATTAAAATCTCTAACCTAATACTATACGGGTTGGTTCTTGATTTTAAAATTTTGAGTTGGTCCAATCTAGATAAATATACATAATATATAAGTATTTAAAATGAGATGGACCGATTGAGTCACCCTATATGATGCAAATTATGCATTTTACTCAGGTGTCTGCATAATACATACTATGAGTGAGCCCATGAGCAAATGAGCCCATCTTCTTTCTTTTTCTTGCCAAGCTTTACTTTAACAGAAGGTCCTCACTTGTCTCGCCTTGCCTCGTCGTCACCCTTGCTCTTTGCCTGCCTCGTCGCTCTCTGTTGGCCTTGCTCACCTCACCGTCGCCCTCGCTCACCACCTGCTTTACTCACTGCTGGCCTAGCTCATCGCTCACCTTGCATTGCCACTCGCCCAACTCGTCACTTGCATTGGCCTTACTCCTCCAACTCGCCTTTCGTTTTGGCTTTACTCCTGTCACCCCCCGTTGCTTGTCTGGTTCGTCGCACCTCGCTCGCCCAACTCACCTCTCATCTCGACCTCGTTCACCTTGCCAATCACCCCACTTGCCTCGGCCTTGCTCGCCTTGACCTTACTTGCATCGATCTATCCTTGCATTTAGCCTCGGTTTGCTCGTCTAGCGGTCCTACGTTGACCCTAGAACCAAACCAAATCAATAGGGTCGGTTGGGTTCTTGATTCGTGCTTAACATGATTGGTCCTCAGTCATAAAAATTAAAGACCAACACTGTACCAATTGGTCCTTGGGTTAGGCACCGGACTGGACCGGACCAACTTAGCCCATGCTCACCTTTAGTACCAAACATATTCCTATTATTTTTTCATTTCAAGAATATAAATTTTGTGTAGTTATATAATGGCCTCCATCCAGGCCTGGTTCTTCCATGATTGAGTACTCATTTGACTTCAGTGGGCATTGGTCCACTCTCGCATCAATCTTTACCCAAATATCGTTTTGCCATCGATGGGGGTGAAGATATTTAGGTCCTCTACCGTCCTTATTGTCCCCTCCCTTTTCCAGTCCAAAAGAGAAAGGATGGAAAACATGGCGGAATGATAATTGGGTGGAGTTCACCGGTCAAAATAGAAGCTCTAGTCCATCAGCAGGCAGCCTTGTGAAAAGACGAGCACATCGCAGATGAAGTTTTCTTGGCAGCGTTTATTTCGGGAGTTGAAGTGAATGGTGACAGCAAAACGTGCTTCACGAGCCTACTTTCAGCATGAATATCCGCTCTTAGGAGTATTTAGACTGGAATCTCAGACTGCTCAAGGCTGAAGCTTCTTTGACTTTATGGGCATGTAAATGTTGAAATAGGTGGACCACGATGGGCACAAATCATGTGACTTCTGACCTAGTGGGGGACAACCCCCCCCCCCCCCCCCCCCCCCCCCCCTCCCTCCCTTCGCCATTGAAAGAGCCACTATTCCACTATTCCTCCCACCTCGAACTGATGGTAACTGAGAAAGGACCATGTTCATTACTGCGTTGTGGATCTCGACACATAACCACCGCGATTTTTTATTCCTAGACTTCCATACGAAAGGACCATCCTAGCTCGACCACGATGGCAGCCGCGACATCGACCCGCCTTAACTGCTGCTGGCCCCTTGGGAAATTCCCATCAAGCAATGCTTATTCTACTCGAAGCCTCTGCATAGTATACATACTTAGGTCCGACTCTGATTCTTAAACCTAATATGCGCGCTCATACCGGTTGAGTGTCACGGTCAAGTTCGGCCTAGAAGAAACAATTCGTGGGCAGCTTGAGAACCAGATTGAGCAGCAAACGATCGGGCTTGATCTGTCCGGGCGGCCCGGGCCGGGCCGAGCCGAGTTTGATGTAGCTCAACCAGAGTAAGAATATGCAGGAAGCGGTTGCTGAGGATGGTTCTGAATCAACTATGTGGCTGACCATGATGATGGCTCGGGACGCCCTTTAAGTTTTGCAGATGATGATGACTGAACTGTCCATGATGGTCCCGAGATGCGGCAGTGGCCTGAGGTCAGCCTTTCCAGAGTGCACGATCCGCAGATTTTGTGGACCAGTCACACCACCTTCTGAGGAAGGCCCTTGTCTAGTCACCTTCACGTTCATGATCTCCCCCCTTTGTACCGGACAATTGGAACTCCCAGCATGCTTTCTTTCACATTCCCGCCCCCCTCCCATGACACGTGCCTGTCACGTGGACCCCCCCAACCCCCCAACTCAGCAAGGTGGAAACCCAAACCCTTTGGGGATGGACTTATGTCAAGGTGGGGGGCCCAAGATAAGGAGGCAATTAGGGTTTAGTCAACATTGGGGCAGCAACATTGTGCACTCATGCACTAATAATTGTTAATTAAGGCGGCTAATCTGACATTCTTCGTCACGAAGCAATCATTGATACCTGGCCGCTATTCCTCTGCACTAACGAAGTCAACCCACTAATCTAATCAAATTTGGTAAGTTTGGGGACCGGTATTCAAAGGCTTGGTCTGACTTTGGACATCATTAGTCGAAACGAAAGTGAGAAGATGCTTAATCACCGTGGCACGCTTGGATTAGCATTTGGAGGCCGAGGAACTTCCCCACTATTCTAAATGCTCCAATTTCTTAATGCCGTCGGTGGTCCTAACACACGTGGACCGCGCCCACCATCATTTTAGAATACTCTGCAATGGTTGCTTTCCTTTGTTGTTTCATTCATATGAAGCCACGCTCGATGACCTATCAATTGCAAAAGTAAGATCTTTGGGAAGCAATAAATCTTTTCGTATAACAGCAGGTAACTGTGTTGGTTGAGAATTTCTCCTTCATCGCCAAGGTTGAGAGGTCGAATTCCACGATTGTGAGCGTCTTAAGTGGTGTTGGAGAAGCCTGTGGTGGAGTCATCGGTTACAAAAAAAAATAAAAATAAACCTTTTAATGACGTCAACGCATGATTTAGTAGAAGAAATTGATTGGATATTATATAAAAGATAACATTGGAACGAGATCATTGTTAAATCATTGTTGTGTCAAACGAAGTATTTATCAAATTCAAATAATTTGAAAGAGGTGATCGAAGAGCCACGACAGTCTGTACGAAATATTTGAAACTTCTGTTGTGATCATCTTCGATTTAGGGTTTTTTTTTTATCGAGAAATTCATCGTAGGTTCCTTGTGCCAAACGACACCAAAAGGCCGAATCTTTATATCTTAGAGGAGACTAGCATAAACCATAACATCCCAGCCTTCTAGTAACTACAAGTTTTGAATCCTCGATCTTAATGATGATGGAGAAATTCTCAACAAATACAATTACCTATCATTGAGTTCTCCAATAGAGGGTTAATAACACGAAAAATCTCAAATTATGTTTCTTGAGATGTATTTATTCCAAAATTTTTTTGTAACACGAAAAAAATCCAAAGTATACATCATTTAACACATTTACCCCATAATTTTTTTATAAAAAAAAATACTCGACACGAATACAAAAAAAAAAAGGAAATTGGAGAGAGCGAAGAGCATGGAAACCCACTTGGGGAGAGTGGCAACGACTGACAATAAATTTTTCCTTTAATTGCTTTGAAAGTGAGAGAGAGAGAGAGAAGACAAAGGTCTCGCTTTTTAGCGGCAATTCCAAAAAGCGGAGACTTTCTCCTTCCTCCCCCCACGGCAGCTCTGGTCTCCGCGTCCGTACACCAATGGCTGCCTCCGTCGTATTCCCCTCCCCGCCCGCCTCCCTTCCCCTGCTCCTCCACCCGCGCTCCCGCTCCGCCTCCCCCTCCGCCTCTGTGTGTTCCCCTCCCCGAAGCCTCCGTCGGGTCGCCGATTCTTGAAGCGCCGGCGAATCCGTTCCCTTTACTTGCTTCGTCTTACTTTCGCCGCTTGCTTTCCCTCCCTGGCCGAGCAAGTTTTCCGCCCGGGGACCAGCGCGGGTGGCCACGCCGCGTGAACGGTGAAGGTGCCTCGACGGAGCTGGTCTGAGCTGAGCTTTCCCCTTTCCTTTCTTCCTTTTCGTAGGCTCTCGATGAGCGAACGGCTTCTCTCGGGGTCTTAGCGTTTTTCGTTGCCTCATTCCCTGCTCGAGGGATATATGTCTGCTCTCGCGCGCGCAGGGAGGTGAGCACTTATTGTTTGAACTGACGGTTTGCTTGTGCGTGTTTTTTTTTTCCTTCTTTCTGCTGGACTGTCGAGGTAGTTTACTTCGGCGAGCGAGTGCTTTTGCTTGTGCTTTGATTTTTTGCGGCGGTAGAACACTGCATGCAACGATGATGGAGGAGTGTGTGACTGCCGGTGTTGTTCCCGTCATTACTCGTGTCGTCTTCATGTATGGTTAACTGATGGTAGAAGGAATTTGTGGCGAGATGGAGATTGTTTCGCTCGGACACTGCTACTGATGTGAGTAAAGCGCGACGACGACTGGGTGTGGATGAGTTGCCTTGCGTGCGTGAACTCTTTTCGGTGCCTTAACGGCAAAAGCTTTTGCATACGCACTGTTCCTGAACAATTTTCTTAAAAAGTTCAAATTGTCGAGAGATGAAGTAGTTTGTCTCTAATGTTTGATGTGACTGGAACTAAATGGGCTGAACAATTCGAGAGCAAGAGCATAGTGACAGAAGAAACATGCCATTATGAAAAGAAGAAATTTTTGGGAGTTGAACTTGCACTCCCGCTCTCAGATAATGTTAAGTGACTTTATGATCTCTGCAGAAGTTGAAGTGTTAGAAAATGGATTCACTTTGGCAATCAAGGATAATATTTGCATGATAGTTAGCTTTTCGTACTAAATATGGATAATCTCCTTCCATCTATCCTCTCCCACAATTGTACCGCTTGTGACAAAGAAGCTGGCTTGAGTAGCTTGGTTGTTGTTTCTCTGTTTGGTAAACTGAAGTTTTTGTGAATTTTCTGCAGAGTCATCTGTTACCATGCAGTTAAGGTCCTAATTCTTAGTCCTACGTTGGAGTTCTCTATAACATGATATGAACTTATGCTCTAATCTTAAAAGTTCCATTGTACTGGTGGTATTTCGGTTTGTCCCTCATAAGTAACGAAGATATATGAGTTCCCTGATGTACAAGATGGCACAATTTTAGACATGCAGCCCTTCACTTCCCAAATCCCTTCTATCACTCTTCAATCATACAATAAGTCCCACCTCTCTCCATACATAAAGTGACCAGACCTTTGGTCAACATTAGGGCTGTATTTTTGGTCTATGGTCAAGTCGTTGTCGAGGAGCTATCTCATTTGAAGCTCTTTTAATTGGTTCTAATGGATAAGGTGGAAGTGGAGCATCCTTGGCTCAGCATTTAAGTGCTTGGCGCTCGGTCCTATAGTGGAGCTTTGCCAAGTCAAAATGCCTCACACCGAGAGTGATATTTTTGCTAATTGCTGGCCGTTTTCATCATGTTGTTGATTGCCAAACTAATTTTTGGAATAGACTTGTGAGATCCTTTTGACCAGTGCATATAAATATCTTGGTGTTTTTGGAAATGTTAATGTGGAATTTCTTCATAAGCATAAAGCATCTTGACTCCTTTGAACTTCTACAGATGGACCATGATCCTATGCCCTTGCTCCTTGCGTAATCTGATAAGATTGCATCCATTTGCTGTTTCTTTTATTCTTTGCCAGCATCCACCGTCTGTCAAGCAGCCTTTGAACTGCCAGCATATAATAACCTTTTGAATAATTTGATGAAGATTGCATCCGTTAATTTTGTTCCTTTTCCCAGTATCTAGTTACTGTTTTTTTTTTTTTTTTTTACTTCATTTCCTACTGTCTATGAATACTTGATATTGCGTTTTTTGCTTATTTTGGTACTACTCTCATTTCCCATATTCTTGGTTTTAGATTTCGTTTCTTGAGCAAAATGGCAAATCTTCGGTTGCTGTTTTCACCAAGACACATGTTAGCGCTTTCTGTTGCAATTAATGTGAGCTTAGTGCTCAAAATTATTCAACAAAGGAAGAATATAAGAGAAAGAGCAGGTGGAAGTTCCAAGGAGAAGCCAGAAGATGCTCAGATTGCTGAAGAGTCCCAGGTTGAAGCCAGTTCCATTCAAAGCACACACCCTGTACCTTCACCATTTGTTTTAAAAGGGGGCGATGCAGATGATGGGAAAAATGTGATCAATCTTGACCAGTAAGCATAAACTTTTCTTTTTCTAGACATACTCAGATATGTTAGTCATAAGATCCCTCCATGCTTAAACATACCTCATATAAATGAGATTGAATTTATGGTAAACAGGAAAAGACCTTCAACATTCTAATGTAAGGTGGTTTGTTAGCTACTGTTCTTGGGGACCTTGTTAAGCATACCTAATAAGAAAATACAAAACACAGATTGCAAGTGTTAGGAGAAAAGTTAGTGCGTTGTAAACTGCGAACTTTCCTCGTTTATTTGCTTAACATGTGTAACTATGTCCTGGTAAAGGATGTGCTATGCATGTTTTTGACATTTCATTTATAAAGTTATTCAAATTATGGTATTAATACAGAATTATGTTGAAAAACAAAATGAAATTGAGTGCAGTGCTCATCCTATAGAAAACAAAAGATGTTGGCAACAAAAAGGTGCCAAGAACCACGACAATGGTCTCTTTAGTTGCCAATTGACTAGGAGTCATATCAGTAATGCTTGGCATCACATCAATGAGAGATACTAACATAGCTCTGAGTACAAAATAATATAGCACAGATAGGATTGCCACTTCAAAAGACCCAAAAAAGATGAATAAGAATGTGAAAACAGCTAAAATAATTTGAATATATACTGGAGGAGAGTGAGTTGCAGTCATCGAAACTATTTAATCAAGGAAATAACTTAGTTATTGAGGATGGAGTAAACAAAGTGCCTTGAATAGTTCTTATTATTTACCAAAAAAAAAAAAAGTGCCTTGAATAGCTGTGAATGAAAAATCAAATGCAAGGTAGTGATCTTTGTAATCTAATCTATGCCTGCATAGAAATTACGTGGAAAGTTCCCTTGTTAACTCGAAGGTCCACTATATGTCGTTTTGAGCATGAAAAAAATAATCCTGAAATTGCTCGTTAGGGACTAGGATTGTGATCTTGTCACCCATTTGTTTTTGCCAATATCTTTTAATAATGTTGTGGGATTGCCATGCATGCCGTCAAGCGAGTAATATAAGCATGGTGTTCAGCATGATTTATAAGTGTCATATCAATCATATAGATTTTTAAAAGATAAAGGATGATTATCTCCAGCATATCCTCTGCTGAGAAGAAATTAGAGAATGTGAAGAATGTAGGCTGGCAAGATGGCGAAAGATTGTGCGGGAACAAATACTTATGTCACAGGACTTGATGGGATAAAACTGTTCTAATATAGAATCGGAATGTCAATTTATCCATCAAGGTATGCTAGTTTGATGTATGATGTGAGCTTTGAAGTATGTCTTACTTGAATACAGATGCTACTATGTGATACGAACCTTGTGTCCATTCTTGACACTTGATCACATGAGGAAGTCTTACTAAGATTACCTTGGCCTTCTTGCCTGACTGTAGGAGATCTTTATTTAACTGGACAAGACTAACATTGTGAGGCCTATCTTTTCTTTTGCTAGACTCAGGACAATGTATTAGGTATTCAGGAGGCAGAAATCTTAAAGGAGGTCAAACAATTTTATGGACCAATAATTTTACTGCATGTCACAAAATGATAGCCTTCGTCATAGAATTTGTCTTCTTGCATCATTCTTCTTTTAGTTGTCTTTGTTCTATATCCTTGTAAGTTAAAGGGGCATGCCATTTTTTGTGGACATATTAATTTAAGAGGACATGCCACATGTCTCATGGTTCTGAGTCCTACATTCCTTCATGCAGTGGTGATCCTACAATGTATGAGAGATATTGGCAAGAAATGGGTGAGAAAACTACAGTGGTGATACCTGGCTGGCAGTTCACTAGTTACTTCTCAGATGCTGGGAATCTCTGCTGGTTTTTGGAGCCTGAGCTTGCCAAGGAGATTGCTCGGCTCCATAAAGTGGTTGGTAATGCTATAACAGAGCGTCGTCACATTGTGGTGGGAACGGGTTCATCACAGCTGTTTCAAGCTGCCTTGTATGCTCTCACAGCAAATGATGCATCTGAACCCTTTAGTGTGGTGTCTGCGGCTCCATATTACTCTGTAAGTGTCACAGTAGCATTTGATTATGGAATTTGAACTTTAGCTCTTTGAATTTCAACTTTTGAGGAAGTCATTTCTAAGTACAATAATTTCTTTGCAAATTTTACAATGATAAGAGTAGATTTTATTTTATATAGGAGTGGTTGTGATAGTGCAGTGATGCTTGTGATATTATTGATTGTCATAGTAGCTAGATTTCTGATTAATGCCCATAAGTTTGTAAAACTTAGTGTATAATGTGTTAGTTTTCATAGTACATGATTATAATTTTGGAAAGATACTCTGTGTTGCTTACTATTGTAATGCTGATACTTGCAGTCATACCCAGCTGCAACTGATTGCCTGAAGTCAGGCCTATATAAATGGGGTGGTGATGCACGCAAATTCTCCGAGACAGGCCCCTACATTGAGCTGGTCACTTCTCCAAATAATCCAGATGGCTTTGTCAGGGAGTCAGTGGTCAATCGAAGTGGAGGAATATTAGTGCATGACCTTGCTTACTACTGGCCACAATACACTCCCATAACGTCAGCTGCAGATTATGATCTGATGTTGTTCACCGTCTCAAAATCAACAGGCCATGCTGGGATGCGCATTGGGTAAGTTTATCAGTATGTACGACAGTATCTTCAAGCGATTGCTTAATAATTCTAAGCTCGATTTATCCCCCCAGTGTAGCAGTCCCCCATATTGTCTACCCTGGTAATTAGAGCCACATGGCCTTGGGCTTGGCCTTGGTGAATCTCGATGATGTGGAATCAAACTTTAAACCTCTTGCTTCATTAGATGGGAGGCACAAGCACTTTATTATGCTGCAACCTACACTGGCTTCATGATATCTTCGAGTGATTTATTGTTCAAATTCAAAATCAATTTGACATAGCCATTATCATACTAGGTATGATTATTCATGTTGAGTTGCTATTTGGTCCAGTGCAACTGCAGCTATACAGTACTTAATCAGCACATTATGGCATAAGTGATCTAACATTGGCATAAGATTTTCATGGAATTCCATTTCTCACATTGGCAGTAAGATTTTCTGCTAAAAGCTGCTTTTGCAATTGGGGAGTAGCTATTCACTCCACATATGACAGAAAGTAATCTAACGTACTAAAGCTAGACCAATGTTTTAACACTAAGGTACCTGGTCATACTTTAAATGCATAAAGCGTGGTGATCACCTGAAGCTACCATAGGTTGTATCTAGGTCCATTTACCAAACTTTCGACGATTGAGGAAGCGGAAAATGCATGTTGGCGAACACTAGACTAGACATCTAGGACTTCTTATGTCTCTAACTATGCCTGGTTCAACATTTTGCAGTTGGGCCCTTGTCAAGGATCCATTGATTGCCAAGAAGATGGTCAAATACATAGAGCTCAGTACCATAGGTGTGTCAAAGGATTCACAGCTTCGGGCAGCGAAGGTGTTGAAAATTGTTTCTGACAGCTGTGGAACAGCAGCCAGACCCAAGGAAAACTTCTTTGTGTATTGCCACCACCTCATGTCCGAGAGGTGGAAGCTACTGAGAGAGGCAGTGAAACAAAGCGGAATCTTCAGTCTGCCTGACTTTGAGCCGGGATTCTGCAAGTTTTTCCAGTGTCTCTTCGAGCCTCTACCAGGTACATAGAATGTTGAAGATGTAGTGGGAGGCACCATTCTGTTTGTAATGAACTTCTGGTATATTATTCTGCGGCTTGATATCTTACACCCTCTGTGCAGCTTTTGCATGGTTAAAATGTGAAGGCAGTATAGAAGATTGTGAAAGCTTTCTTAAAAGCCATAACATCTGGACAAGGAGCGGGAGGCATTTTGGGGTTAGCCCTGCATATGTCCGAGTAAGCATGTTGGACCGTGATAGAACTTTTGGCTCTTTTGTGAAAAGGTTATCGCAGATCCACCTGTGATAATTATTAGTAGAAGCAAAGTCTGCAGCTAGGATTATTGTCCATTTATTCCAATTTTATTTCGATCCACTCGTGCCAAGCACGGGAAGGCAGTAATTTTATCTGACTCATCCCTAGAATATATCTTAGGCATGCATAATACCATCTTTACCACGATTCATCTGCGCTAGTCATGACTATGGGCAAGCGCTCATGTACCCTAGATCCATCTGTACCGCGAGGAAATGGCGCCTTATAATGAAATCCGCCGTACATGTAAGCTTATTTCTTTCTGAAACATGTTTGGTTTAATCAAGGGAAGGGATGAACTCACTTGTTGTGGATACTGGCATCACTGGGCCATTCACAATCAAGTGTTCTCTGAGTCGGTGCATAGTTTTGCATGTAGCTCCTCTCATCCAGACCTGACATTCTCTGTCATGCTGGTTTTCAAAATTGTTGCGTAATTCGATATAAATTCAGAATACCACAAGAAAATATAGCTTGCTACTTGACAACGAAAGGTGGTAGAACGAGGGAGATCATCATGGCATGTTGAATCTTGCGCTAGTCCAGCTTCTCGTCGTGTGTTCTAATTTGCAGTTCAAGGATTAAAGGTGAAAAGAAGAAAACAGGGATGGCATGACATGTTGACAATCCGTCGGGTGAAGGCGAATCGTGTATACATTCGCAACGGAACTCATGAAAATCAAGCTGTGTAAAAGCTTTGTAGTTTCCTTGCACTTCAGATGACAAGATTATAACTTATGCCCTGATCAAACTGAATAAGTGCATCCCCCTTGTTTTAAAACTGGATAAGTCAAGATGAACCCCTAAGAGACTCGCTGAAATTGGCACCAAGCTTGATGTGACAAAGGCACCGAGAGCCGATTCCTGACCGTTGCCTCGAGTGCTCTTGTTTATCTTCCGTTCATCAACCCGCTGAAGACTCGGTCATTCCCTCCAAGTGATGCTTCCCCCTCCATTGAGGACGTTAAAATGTGAGAGAGTTCATGAACAATTTCTCTCATTTCTGGTCTGTCGATAGCGTCACCATGCAGACATCGCCAGGCTAGATCCGCCATCTGTGAGGCAAACGCAAAACTTAGCAGGAACATCAGTTTATTGTGTTTTTTTTTTTTTGGGTTTGGGGGTTGGGGGGGGGGGGGGGGGGGGGTGTCCTCGTGGCGGGAACGCCAGATTGACTCTTCAGTTCGTGTCATGTTACTTTATCAATTATAAGCTTTTTGTCTGGATAAAATGTTCTCGTAGGGACAGTTTTGTATCGAAGGACTGTTGCTCATTTGGTGTTCTAAGATGCAGAGCAATCAGGACATATGGATGGACCTGTCCCGCTACGGTATGGACATGCTCATCACTTCAGGACTCATCACATGTATATGTAACATAACAAATAAAGCATAAACCTCCTCAAAGGGATAACTCCCTCTCAAGTTACAATCTATGATTGCTTCCAAATCATTTTGTGGTTGTTGGCCTTGGAAAATCTTCATCATCTGAAAAAGGTAACGTAAGCGCTGAATAATGAGATGGGATGTCAGCAACAATTTCATGCAAATAATTTCCTAGTATGGCAACAGTTTCTAAGGATATATGCGCCTCATGTTTGATTTCACTTGCTAATAGCTAGTGAAATGATGGCATGTCGTATGTCATGTATGGAAATTGGAAAGTGCATGTAGCTTGCACTCTCCCGTGAAAGCTGCACACAAAACCAGTTAAGGTCACAAATTGCTGACTTACAGTTAATACTAGGGTCTTAAGCTTATTTGGGTCTTTGTCATCACGAGTGAGTGCGCGCTGACCAGTTACTATTTCTGCTAAAACCACTCCAAAAGCATAAACATCTCCTTTCGATGTCATTTGCAGCTCGCGAATGGACCTGCAGGGAAGCAGTAAGCTATAAAGTCCTGTCTGAAGTGAAGCGCATGATGTCCAAAAATGTGTGCACCATCAGTGAGCATGTTTTATCTGTTTCCTTTGTCATAGAAAAAGAGAAAGCACCTACTCAGGAGGAATATAACCAGGTGTGCCGACTACACGAGTTGCAAATACTTCTTGTTCATTTGATCGTTCCACCAGTCTTGCGAGTCCAAAATCAGCTACCTGCTGACACAGCCTTTAGCTATCAAATCAACATCAACCTAGGTGTTATTTATCCTAGTAGCTAAGGTGAAGGCAGAAAGCCTGGGAGGAAACTTCATATGAAACTTCCATCAAACTCGCATCTCTAAGAAGTGTTAGCTTAAACCAGTTATCGTTTACCTTTGCTCTGAGCCCCTGGTCGAGTAAAATATTACTTGTCTTGATGTCACGATGCACGCAGCACTCCTTGGTATAATCATGAATGTACTCGATTCCTCTTGCAGCGTCAAGTGCTATATTTGCCCTTGCCGTCCAGGAGAGAGGTTGGTGACCTGCAAGAACTAGCGATTGAGAACCTTTTAACTTATTATTTTCTCCAACCAGAAAAAGGAGGTAGATCTATTACTATTGTCACCTTTCAGTAAAGGATCGTGAAGGTGGTCGTTCAGTGAGCCATATGGAACATACTCATATACCAAGTATAAATGGTTGTCGCTGCTTGAATATCCAAGAAGCTCCACCTACGCTAAAGAATTCAGTGAGATAGTAGCCTTTTGCATGAGAGAACTAAATCATTTCCGAACTTTTCGTTTTTTTTTTTTGGCCAGTAGATACTTGCCACATTAATGTGATGTATTTTGCACAAAACTTTAAGCTCTGCAAAGAACTCCTTCGACAAGCTGGACTTCATCTTCTTAACAGCAACTTCCTGAAATTGGACAATGCATGTTCGGTCTTGGGATAGGAAAGCAGATCATTGTTCTGGATTGAGCTTGACGAAAAAAGGAGGAAAAAAAGTAAAAACTCGGCGTGTGTACCATACCCGGTCCCCTAAAATGCCAAAATACACACTCCCATACCCTCCCTCTCCAATTCTCCGAGCATCATCAAAGTCTTTTGTAGCCTTGTGCATATCCTCCAAGCTGTACATAACTGGTTTATCTGATTCAAGTTTCACATCTGGGACAAAAATAATAGCTTCGCGTAACCATATCAGATATTATGCATGCCTTCACTTGCTCTTCCTTAGATAAACTCATGAAAGTATCACTGTTCACTTGTCGAAAAATAAAATTCTCTTTGAGGAAAGACGACTTTCAGTTTCTTCAACTTGTATATGAACATCACCCTTTTCTGTTTAGATTAGAATTTATCTCTAGTCCATATCATGTCAAATCTCCCTCGAACTCAGGCCATCATGAGAAATTCCTTATTTTTCTGTCACATAACTGACCTTCGAAGTCCTTTTTTTGGAAGAGTTGTTTCAGTGGGCTAGTCCTCTGGGCATCTGAGCTCTTCGTTGTTGCTTCTGGATCTACTTGTCCATCTTTGCCCCTTCTGTTTCTCCTTCGATAGAAAAAAATCAGCATGCTCGTTGGTGCTAAAGTTACCACTGACAGGATGACCGCCACCTCAATCCACTTCTTCATTTTCCCTAATACATGATAACACAGTGTAAGTGGATGTAAGATCTTTAAATTAAAAAAAAAAAAAAAAAGATGTTTCAACACTCCTGATTCCACAGATGTCAGACGTATAACGTCCTTGATTTGATCCCGCTTTATTTTGGTCTTAAAGAACCTATAATCATCACTATGTAACTGAAAATTTTAGGCCTTGCCATCTTAAAATGACAACAGAAGATGACTCTTGACACATGAAGAGAAGGATCAGCTTACGTTGCCCGTGACCTTGAGTTGCTCTGTGCTCCATTGGTATATACAGCACCCACCCGACATCTATATAACCCAGATCCTCAGTCAACTTTCTGTTTAGTTTCTCGACCTCACTCAAATTTGAGGACAGCAGTTGTGCAATCTGTGATAGAGTGTCACGCTCTTGAACCGTGTAAGTCACGATTTCTTCAGATCCTTCTTCTACACAACCACACAAGAGATGCAAAGTTACCGTATGTCCATCATTAAACACGTCCTCACCAGTGACATTATAAGCTTGTCCACTGTACAGCTGATTGTTGACTTTGGCAAATGAATCGTCTGGTTGTACTCTGTAAGAAGTATCGTAGGAGTATAGCTCGGTGCCATTCAGGTATCTACAAGTGCAAGGCACAGATATCAGATGATCCTGCTTAGTGCCATGGATTATCGGTTTGATTTCTGACACGTTGACCGTGTAGAGGGAGGCTATCTCTTCCACGTGAAGTCCTCTAGAGATATGGTACAAGTAAGAATTGCACGATTGCAGTGCTTCTGAACATGGGAAAGGGTGCATGAGGCTTGTCCTGCTGAACATACTTAGGGAGAAGGCCGTTCCGGAGATAAAAGTCAGCAAGGCGAGAGACGGGAAGAATTTGCTGATCAAACGAGCCATTCTTTGATGAGGAGCCAATCGCCAAATAAAGAAAATGCGCCTTTGATCCTATAGCAGTCTTTTGCTTTGCACCTTGTTGCTTTGATTATGACTGAGGAGAACATAGGGTATTGTGAGTATGACCAATCCTTTTAAACCTGTTGAAATATAGATAAAAGGATATTCAGCTGCACCTTTAGCCGGATCCTTGTCTTCTCTACGAGGTCAGTATCTTTCTGATCTTATTAAATCTGCAAGTGACGAGCGTGTGCTGTCTCTTAGCGATAGAACAAACTGTTACATGTTCTTAAAAAAAGTACCGAGGAAAGGGACATGTCCTTTAGCTCCAAGGACGTCAAGCAGTGAGTTTGAGCACAAAAGCCCAGGTTCTGGATACTAACGAGTCAGAATTGGCAGTGGTTTAATATTATGGGATGTGGTTAGGTGATGCAAAAACGGAGGTGGAGGTCTAATTCTGCTAGGGACTGGCATGGTTTCTCTATATTACTCAGAACAATCTGAGATAGCAGCAAGCGCTCTGTTCCAGGAACATCTTTTTCATCCACGTCAAGCTTTCTCGATGATGATTTACGTAGTAGCTTAAAAGATTTGAGCATCGGTGTCTTCATTGCTATGTCTTTTAGCAGTGTGGAAGCTAGCCGTGTCTTGATGTTCATGGAAGTTTGTGGGCAAGATGAGACTTCCTCAGCCTAATTTATTGCCACAAATTGCTAACTCGGCCGTCTACCCTCAATATCAATGCTGAAGCTCATATGGGACATCGACACTTTTCCGGGTCGAGTCATTGTTTGACTTACGAGCAGATTGATTTGCAGGCCATGTATATTGCTTAATTCCTTTAGTTACCTAGCTAGCTTGGCACTTGATGAACAAGTTGGTTAAAACCGACAACAAAGCAGCTAATCTAATGGGACATTCTCAGATAAATTTGCTGCATTAAGCGAGCTTCAAAGTTCTTCCATTTTCATTTATCAGGCTAGTAGGCTTATGCTCGAATGAGAATCTTGCATATCGGTTCGTTAAGAGATTTTGGCAACGAGTCTTTATCCACCGATTCAGTATTCTTGCAGATTGCAGTTATTTTCTTCACGATCTTGCGTGCTGGTTCTCGGGTTTTCTTTTTGGGCTCGTGAAGGTTTGCTTTTGGAGATACTCTGGCAAGCTAATGCATTGGTCGGGCCTCTCTCAAGGTCGTTAGATCGACACAAAAGACAACTAGAATGGACACCTTTCTCGGGACAAACAGTGAAGGGAAGTAGCTATCTGCACTTAACGGTTCTGGCATGCTGATTGAAGATGTAATACCTACACGATCTTTAACTGGACGATTCTTGGTAATGTCAAGCCATCTGACTCGCCAAGTGCCATAAGATTGACCTACGACCCCAACTGATGTGCACTTATGTTGCGCCAAACATGAAGTATGCGACATGACCACTCAACTCAAAAGAGTTTAACATGAGGTATAAATAATGATATATAATAGCGCAACTCGAGGAAAGAAAAAGAAAACCAGTTCTTGCGCATGATTGTGAACCGGCCCTAGAACCAACCGAGTCAGTTCTAAGCCAGTTTCAAAGGCACATGATTCCAATTTTTCGAACTCGGAACTTATAGGGTCGGTTCCGGGTTCCGGTATTTAAACCGGTCCATCTCTAGTAGAGCAGATTATATCATTATATCAGGAATTGTTGCCCCAAATGGGCCGAGATAAGTGCAAATTGAATGTGGAAGGTGGACCCCCGTATACAAACCAAGATCCAAGCCCAAATTTGGGCCTGTTATGTTTGATTTGTCCTCCCTCTCTTCCTTTCCTTGAATAGTGCTACACTTGCTTTTCTTTTCTTTTTCCCTTGCACTGCCATAGTCACGGAGCTTGAGCCCGAGGTTCCGGCTACCATGGCCACGGAGCTTGACCTTGAGCCTAGAGCTTGCCATGGCAGCTCGAGTTTCGAGCACATAGACATGGTCTTTCTCATGAGTACGAGCTTAAGGTCAAAGCAACCATGGTTGAGGTCGAGGTTGACCAACATTCTCACATTTGCTATGGTTATGAAGCTTGAGTTTGAGCCTAAAGCCCGAGGTCAAAGCAACCACGGTCACTTGAGCACGAGCTTGCTACTCGAGGTCGAGGTCAAGCTCCATGGCCATCGCAGGTACACAGAGGAGAGAGATGGAGGAGAGAGAGAGGCCATGACCACTGGAAGAAAGAAGAAGAAAAGCAAGTATAGACGAGAGAGATCACCAGAAGAGAGAGAGAGAGAGAGAGAGAGAGAATGATGGACTCGGTAGACATGTGTCGACCAATGAATGTGCTAACCCCTATAGTGACATGGAAGGACCAGCCCATCTAATATTTTCTCAATTTACACCAAATGGCTATGATGAGATAGTATAATCTAACTAATCACCAAAGCCTGCATGTTATAACTTTCATCTTACTTGGCACCATATGCGTCATGCTCACACTTTTAATTGACTTGTTATATCACGCATCACTGTCTTTTTGTGTAATCGTCACATGAATTACTTGTGCCGAAGATAGGGAGACTAACTAATGTGGTCTCATTAACACGTGATTTTCTCAAAAAGCTTAATCTTAATGCCATTGCCATATGCCTCGCAAACATATAAACACATCAAATTTCTTGAGTTTGCCATTCTTTTTTGGAATAATGAGATAAATGGTTTCTAAACTTTGGTTAAATGTGCAATATGATTCATGAACTTTCAATTTGACACAAATGATCCTTAAACTATAGCCCCATATATAATCCGTTGAACTTTCAATTTATTCAATATGATCCTTGAACTTTTGGTAAATGTTTAATTTAGTCCCTGAACTATTTGAAAATGTTTAATATGATCCATAAACTTAAATTTAATGGAAGGACTCCAATGACTAGTTTGAATATTTATCAAAAGTTCATGAATCGTATTAAACAAATTAAAAATTCATTGACCAAATTGCACGTTGTGCTAAAATTTAGAGACCATTTATGTCAAACTGAAAGTTTATGAATTATATTGTACATTTGGCCAAAGTTCATGGACTATTTAAGTCATTTTCCCTTCTTTTTTCCCTTAATTTGTGAACACAACAGATCCAACATAACTCATTATTGGGTGTAACCTTCTCAAAAGACCTATGGCAAGTCTCATAAGAAACTTTATTCTATCTTGATTTTACTTGATTAGAAGTATAAAAAGACATGATTATGTATAGAGAAATCACCCTCAACTTTGGAAACATGTGACGGAAAAAAAAAAGACTTATCTTTCTTCCTTCAAAAACAACTATATCATCTCCCTAGAACATGATATTACATATGCTCAAATTTCATTGATTGGCCTTAACATTGTCAAGGATGATGTCGGTCATGTATAGATCCAACGATTCGATGATGAAATTATGAAAGTGGCCAATCGTGAATTTAATTTTTCTCTTGGAGATGAAAGAGCTTTGAACTCGAAGTGATGCTAAGATATAACCCAAACAAGATGGGCTTTGAGACGAAATGGACATTGCTATGTCTTCGGACTCGAAATGGACGTTGCTTATTGCGACTTCTTACTGAAATTGGTAGCGGCTGGCTTGGCACTTGATGTACAACCTGGGCAAATAATGGGACATTTTCAGATCAATTTGCAGCATTAAACGGGTTTAGAAAACAATTCCTTTTTCATATATTAAATTAGTAAGTCCATACTCAACATTCAAGACGAGTCTAATTTTCTTTCTTTCTACGATCTTGCGAGCCGGGTCTTGTGTTTTCTTTTGGGCTCCCCAGTGTGGCGACACTATAGATTGTATGGGCGTCTCTCGAAGGCCCCAGATCCATATCGTTTGGAGCAGAAATTGGAGTGGTCTAACACAAAGTACTTCGGGGGGATCGACAAGCATTGATAATGACTCGGCAGTGACATTCCATGGGGAAAGAAAGGGGAATTACATGGTCGACACGGATGTAAGTCATTCAATGAGGGGCGGAGGAGGGGCAACAACACTAAAGGACTTCTGCTGATTGCGGAGTGGCGTTGGTGGAGGCATGACGGAAGTCCCCCTCAGGCTCCGCGACTTCACCGCTTCCTGCTTCTTGTTCTTCCCAAAATCAACGTGGCAATCGAGACTGGTTGCCCCCTCGAGTTTGAACCGACCACCCAGTGCTTTTCTAGGGGATCTGGTCATGCCTCCCCGGATTCCACCTTCATAACACGATTTAGAGAAAGGCTAGAGTGAGTCACTCAAGCTGGAGAAAGGATCCTACGTTCATTATCTATTTTACGGAAAACAACACAGAGAGGAAGAAGATTCATCGTCAGATGTATTACCAGGGGCTTCGGGATGCAAAGAGGCAGTAGTTGGTGAAGGCAATGGATCCACCATGATGAGCAGATATGCAGCCACCGCTACAGCCACCCACTTTCTCTCGGAGCTCTTCTTCATCATCATCGCTTCCGGACCAATCACGCTTCCACAGTGCCAACAATGAGCAAAGTCGTAAAGCGAAAGGACTGGACAGCTTGAATAATCTTTTTATGGGGACATTCCTTAGCCCCACGCAGAGAGAGATAAGGTCTTGTGGGGTGCACGGCGCGATGACAGTCGTTGACTTTGCGTCCACACGCAGACGCAATCCCAATGTGCTGAGGCCCCATGGGAAACTTTGGGAGGGCTTCCTCGCACTCGCCCTCGAAAATACAGTCCGTCTCTGAAGTCGACCAACCATTCGTGGACTTTGACTTTCCTACCGTCCCATCATTGAACTCATCTCCCTCGCCATGACCACCGAAGCTGATTGCGAGTGTCGCTGTGAAGTCGTCACTATCTTTCCTACAGTGACATGATCATGGTCATGAATCCATGATCATCACCTTATGTAATACAGCCTGCACTTCCGTACGAGCGAGGAGATTCATGAGGAATAGCTTCTTGATTGAGCTGCCCACCCTTCGAAGTCTGCTCCAAAGAGGGATTCGCCGGCCGAAGCTCTTGAATAAACAAAGGGCACAGAAACTTCGTGGGTTACAGCCTGGCTGGGTCCCTCTGAAGTCAACTCTTTCTCCAAGCCGATCTTCAAAGTTTTGTAAGGAACGATGACTCCCGGACAAGCGCGCAAAAAGATGATTTCGGCTTTCTGATGGCCGAACTCGGTGTATGATCCGTGATCGTGGGCCATGGCGACTTCGATGACGACAAGCTTCGCCTACCGATGCATTATGGAGCGCACATTGATTTGGCCCGTTCGAAAATATGAAGAAACGAGTCATTGCTGCGGTGTCTATGTATATCAAGTTGGCGACATTACTTGGATTTCTGTTTGTCCTAAATACATATCGTGTCAATTTGGATAATTGAAGAGTTGTTGCATGGATATATATTTGGGATTAGGTCGATTGTAGTTTATATTAATTGAGACCAAACCTAATTGCCTTCTCACCCTCTATGTGAAGCCGAGAGCTTCTGCTCTTCATTTGCTAATGTGAATATGCTGCACTTTCCTCTCTTTTGCCACAAACCACATACATCAAGTTGGTGTCAAATCCATCCTTACCTGAGGAGCGCGCCCATCGAGTCTGCTGCACGATGGCCACCACAATGCCAGCTGCACCGGCCGCCCGCCCCGCGGTTCTCGGCCAAGTCTGAAGCCTTTGGTTGCTGTTTGGCATAGTGCTGCACTAGTTTTATACATATTGCAGAGAGTTGTAATCGAGAGGATTGAAACTTACGACCTCAAACATGAGGCATGCAACGTGACCACTTGATTTCTATCGGTATATTTTGTTGCTACAAATGGGCCGAGATAAGCAAAATGGGCCCGCAGGTCAGGTTTCTAGGTGAAAATTGAATGCGGAAGCTGCACTCCCCTATGCAAAACAAGATCCAGGCCCAACGCTGGGCCTATTATGTTTGATTTGGGCTTAACCCACCAAGAGCAATTGAACTATTGTTCTAGCTATAGAAGGGTCTAACCCTCAAGTAGGAAAAGATACAATGTTTCCACCACGTGGCCGTGACGTTGTATAACCAACCAATCACCATCACTTACTTGGGCACCTCATGTGTCATGCATCCTACTTTGATTGCCTTGTCAAATCACGTATAAATGACATATGGTATAGTCGTCACATGAATGACTTGCTCCAGAGAGGTACAGAGACTAATTGATCCAAATCTCGTTAACACATGATTTTCTCATAAAGCCTACCCATTGCTTTGTCCCTCTCGGACTTATCAACACGACAAGTTTCTTAGATCTATCTTAATTTATGGATACAACAAGCCAAAAATAAGCCGTTATAGGGTGAAACACAGTCAAAAGGCTTAGTGCTAGGTTATGCAATTAAGTCCCACGTCAAACCCGTAATTTTATATTTGAAAAGGCACCATTATGTATAGAGAAATCACCCTTAGTTTCGGCGACACATGGCGGTAAAGATCCAAAACCATCGGGCTATCATCTATACCAACAATAGCGATCTCATCTCTCTATAACACGAAATCCGACTATCATATTATCAAATTAGGGTCTAATTTAATGAAGTCGTTGGTCCAATTAGTTCTAGTGGAGATGAATGAGCTTTGAATGTCCGGTGACGTTCATCTGTAGCACAAGAAAAGGAAGAGCTTTTCAGACGAGTTATGCTTTGCCTAGAAAGATCTTGCGCTGCTCGTCAAATAGAGTTGGCAATTCAAAACAGTTCTGCCTTTCTTAAGTTGCAGAGGTCGAATTTTGACCTGAAAATCGAAGACACCAATCTCTGCCCCTCGTGGAGGACCCCAGGTAATCAAGCTTGCTGAAAATAGAGGATTTGCTTGGGAAGCGCCAAAGCTAACTTCATAAATAACGGACCATGCACGGAAGCTCGATGTCTTACGTTAGGGTATTACCAAAAAAGTTTCAAAACTATTGCACTAATGCCGACTCACTCCTAAACTTTTTAATTTGGCTAATCTTGTCCTAAATCCTCTGATGATTTGCTAATTTTGTATTTCTAGCCGACTTTAACCGCAAATCTCTAACATTGCCATTTGGTTTATTCCGATTGTCTTACATGGTATGATCGGTGCCGTCTTAAACAATTTTGGTTATTTTAAAAATATTTCTAAATATTTTTTACTCTTTTTTCCCTCCAATCCTAGGTCGGTGAGGCCGACGAGTGAGAGTTGGCTGGTGACTTTACCGATCCAAAGTTGGAAAAAAAATGAAAGTAAAATCGTCCATATTAGCGTCGCATGAGCCATGTAAGACGGTTGTCACTGATTAAACCGCCACATCAGTCATTTCCAACCCAACTTAGTTAGAGTGACTAAATTAATTAAATTGAAAGATTTATGACTGAATTAATACAAACTAGTAATGAGTTTGGAATTTTTTAGTAAAAATTTCTTCACATTTTGTCTCGCTCATGAGATTACTAAAAATTATCCTATGAATTTGGGACTTAGGAATGACCTTTTGGGTCCGGCGCATATGTTTTGCCATTGCTGAGAGTTCATAAGGAACGACAAAATGATGGTGGTCGACAAAGCAACTCGCGTGGAATCACTTTCACATACTGCTGACATTAAGCTGGCTCGATTCATTCAACGCTTTCACCTTTCCTCCTCTCTCTCTCTCTCTCTCTCTCTCTCTCTCTCTCTCTCTCTCTCTCTCTCTCTCTCTCTCTCCTTTTGGCCCAAGTCAATTTGTACGGTGCACGCGATAATTCACTTCGATGGGAAGAGAGAATAAATCCAAAGGAGAGGAACATGTGGACATTCATGCACTTGGGTCTTCAGCTATAAATGGGGTTTTTAATTTCTTTGATTTTTTTTAACTCGTGTTTGTTGTCAAAATCAAACGTAAATAGGCATCGTCAATTCAAGACACGGGGCTCTGATCAAAGGGAGGGATCCATCTTATGATCCGGATCTCCTGACTTAGATCCCAAACCGTCCAATTGAGATTTTATAAAAAAAAATTTTGATTTTTTTCTCCAGCCATATGATGAATCCGACGGTTGGAATGAGACTTAAGTCACACCTGACTTGAGCCAGTACATCCATTTTCGATGGAGGGAGGGAGGGTGTTATTTGGTCTTCTCAAAGACACCCTGATTGCAGCTTTTGACTTGGGAAAAAGAAGAAGAAGAAGAAGAGGAGGCTTTTAGGCTGCTTTGGTGCATGGATGAATTCATGGGGACCATTGGGGAATCTTGAAACTCAATTGCCCCATCTCAATAAAGGTGTCGAAACCGCTCAATAGCCTAGTTTTCAAGTTAGCCCCCCGTTAATCATTTGATTGGATGCAACTCCATCGACTCGATTTTGCCCAAACACGTTCATGACAAAAGTACCCCGATCTTGATGTCAGTGAACCCGGAATTTTACGTCGTTAGATGGAGAGCAGGGCAAAGCAGGACAAACGCTCATTACCCGCGATTAAGAAAATAGTAGAATAACCACGATAATCGATGCGATCATCGACCGATATCGATCATTCAATATGATCATCGCCCTTGTCGGTGACTACTCGCCTTTGGCCATTCCTCTCGACTGGAGGTGGCATCGAAGAGAAATTCGGGCGATCGCAGCAAGGGCCAACTTAGTGATTACACCCTCGACAAGAAATATTCTCTCCCCAGTTTCTTTATCCCCTCAAAGCCCAAAACTTAGGGCAAAGGGCCTAATCATTTGGGGAGGAGAAGCGCGAGGGAGAAGAGGAATTCCCCCCCTCGATGGTCTGAACGCTCTCCATCATCTCGCGATCATCGTCCCTTGAAAAGGACGCTTTATTTGTTGGTCGACGGAGACTTGCATCAGCAAAGGGGAAAGGACAGCGACTTTATGGTACGCGAGAATAGAACGATAAAGACACGAGTTGCTCTGCCCACCTGACTCGGAGGTTCGCTAAAATTGTGTCCAGCGAAGCTGTCCCCATAAAAATTTCAAATTGCGCACGCATTGACGTGAGAATTGAATGAGCTGTGCTCTGTCCATGCTTATGAATCCCTAGGGTTGTTGAGAGACTGCCTCGGCGCATTTGAAGCAGAGACGACGGCAATGAATCGGAAAGGCATCCCTCAACTCCTTTGCTAGAAAATGGATATTTCGAAAGCGACGGTTTGTTATTACTCGTTTATTATAGCGACATGGACCGACGGGAGTCGGGGAGTGACCACTGGAGCGAGAGATCTGGGAGGATGAGCGGCTCTTGATGGGCTTTTAGGACGGTGGAGGGAGTAGGAACGAACCGAATTGCGCACCGAATAGGAGGAGACCGTTCTTTTTTCTTTTTTTTTGATATATATCATGTGAAATCTATTGGCCCTATAACGACACCATCCGATGAGGATAGGGGAGTGACTGTCGGAGCTGAAGGACTGCAATGAAAGAGTAGCTCCTGGCAGGCTTGTAGGATAGAAAAAGGGTCCATAAATGAACCAAATCGCATCCTAAATAGGGGGAGAGTGTTCCGGGAATATTTATCTAGAAACCGGAATTGACCTGGGAAGGCACCTTCTGAATCGACGGTAAAACTTAGCTTTGGAACCGTCGTGATTAAGGGTGCTCAGGCGACATTAATATCAAGATTGGGCGATATCTTGGAAAAGTGTCCACTTGAAAACTCCGTATGAAAAAGGTTTAAAGCGGATAATATCTCAAGTGAGTTAATTTAACGGTGCCATATTTGTGATGCTTACTTTGCACGTGGAGGTCCGGAATTGGAAGAATGATGTGATATCATATAATTATGCTAGCGTGTAAGTTAAATCACTCAAAAAGGAAAAGAAAAAAAAAGATAGTCAAAGAGATTGTAGTACTTGATATAGACTACTAAAAAGTCAACACTAATAAATGCATAGTTATATACATTTAATAACGATATGGCCATTTGTTTAAATGAATGTATACAATTAGCTAGCTATATTGCTTACGTATCAATTTTATGAGCTAATCTTAGGTCACGTTGCATTCCGCGAGGGATAATTACCGAATCACTCCTAAATTTATTATACGAATATCAATTTAGTTATAGGCTTTTGGATTTTACCAACGCAATCCTAAAATTTTTGTGTAAATTTTCAATATGATCCTTCCAATAAAATTGTGAGGCTTATCAAAATGGGTAATAAAGCAAGTGATTTCATATTGCTTGATATAGATAAATGAAAAATAAAAGACCATAAATATGCATAGTTCATTTAAACAATTTGTTTAAAAGTGCATATGACAATTCGTATTGCTTATCTATCGATTTTATAATTGGGTCACATGGCATCTTGTGCGGGATAACTACCATATCGATTTTAAATCCGTGGTATGAACGCCAATTCATTTATAAACTTTTCGATTTTGCCAATGCGATCCAAAACCTTTATGCGAAAATCGCAGACACCGTGTCCAATCATTGCAAGCCGTCTCACGTGCTTTACTCGGAACAACATCCTGCGTGATTGCCACTTCAGCGATTTTCAACAGCATTTGACCCGAAGTATCGTGTTGAAATTTTGCGCGACGATTTAAGAACACGTCAGCAAAACAAAAAAGTTTGTGACAAAATTAGCGTCCGCATGATGAGTTCATTACTGATTTGGTAATTTCTGCTGTTATATAAGGAATCTATGGTGAACGAGAGATGAATGAACTCTTTTGCGTCGGTGCGCATGGGAAGATGCATGAACTTGACGATTGTCTCGCCATTCGGCCGAAGTAATTCATCTGCTCCGAAGGTCTATGACGGCGATGAATGCTGCCACTTTCCGAGAGACGCAACCGTGACATTAGCCACCCTCAATCCTCGCGTGGACCTTTGTATCGGCCAGCAATTTCCACATGCAATGTCCGTACCGCAACATTGACTCACGACACCAATTCGCCAAACAGGCACAGCTTCGCGACAACATTGACTCGAATTACGTGTAGAACGGAACCATCTCCGAGCAAAAACATCATTCGATCGCTCTTATAGTCAGTATATGGATTCCGATTCAATCTTAAGTATTTTCACGAAGTTTCAATATGGCCATTCCCATCAGTTCAGTTCAATCATCGCTGGGCGTTATACGTAACACGCCGCCATGTCAATGATTTCTAACCAAAATTAGTATGAACAATTTTATTGACGTTTCTTGAAAAAGTTTAGTACTAAATTGATGTTTCACTAGAGTATTCGTAATCTTTTTGATGAATGAATTCTTGCTCAGCCGCCGCCGCCGCCGCCTCCACGGATGAACCCTAGCCCTCGCCGTGCCCGGAGCCCCTAATATGAGGTCACCCTCGGCATCATGACCTCGGATCAAGGCAATAGATACCGCGATCGGCCTCGTGATCATCTTAGCACAAGTAGCCTATTCCCCATCCCAAAATGTCGAATGGACAGAGAAAGACGCGGGCTATATTACATAATTTGATCGAATCACGAGCTTACGTGTTCTCCAAATTTCTAGGTTTTCAACCATTCGATACGACAGTGCACGACATAAGGACAATCGGGGGCGCATCGAGGCCAAAGCTATAGTCACGTCGTTGCGTGCTCAACAAAAAATAAAAATAAAATCCCTAATCCTCTGCGATCTGGACTAATGTCTTTAATGGGGGCATGCCAGATTAGTCACACATCGCGGCGACCTCAATGGCTAGCTCTCTCTCTCTCTCTCTCTCTCAATTGATTAGTAATTGGGACGCCCTAATTGAGATGTTGAAAAAATTGGCATGGTGATCCAGCTGGATGCGCCAGGGGTTCCTTCAGGGGAATGCAAGCGATGAATTAGGTGAGCTTCGCGATCCGATTAGACCACCATTTAATTACCTTCTTAAGGAAACCATCCATCTCTCCTTTGAAAAAATAAAAACTTTTAGAAAAAGAAAAATCCCTCTCGTCTGAGGAAAAATATATAGCGGTCCGAGCGCAGTGCACCCGACCACTAGGGGCCCAGTGAGTGGGGCCCACACGACAAGTGGCGGGCCCCTATTGGTCCGAGCGCACTGCGCCCGATGCGCCCGGACCATGTAATACTTTCTCCCGATCGAATTGCCCCGCGTCCAATGATTGCAGGGTGCGGAAGCTTTCCCTTCCTTTTCATCTCTCTCTCTTGAGACTTGCTTTAGTTTGTCGGGCCGTGAGGGCGATTTTTCGGGGAAAAGGTAGTATTGAATAATCATGTGAAGTCAATGTCAATGTGATTAGAAGAATATGCATCTAATCAGTTAGTTAAGCGCAATCGCTACGTGATATGCGTGGTGTCTACATATATATTTATATATATGATGATGCGATTTACTCCAAATCGTGACGTGGTGATGACGTTATAAATCGATATCTGAACAAACGAGGGAAAAAAGACGCGAGACGGTCTTTGAATTTCGGTTCGATATGCAATGTCATTCTCGAACTTTTAATTTGTTCAGTATGATCATTGAACTTTTTAGTATGATATTAAATTCGGTCTAGGGACGACATAGAACATGACATTGCAGGTCGGGTTCGAACTGATGAGTCACCATTACACAAATTTAAAAAAAGAAGAAGAAGATATTATTACATGTTAAACTAAAATTCGATGGGCGTTTATGCTGTCATCCTGATATATAATTACGCGCCTACCTCCTCCTCCACTTATTCGGAGAATTCGGATATTTATTATTGCCCTTGTTTTGAGCGCAGAAAGAAGAGCGGCCTGAGCATTCTCACGTGAATTGTTCTTGCAAAACTCGCATTGTACTGTTTTTACAATGAAGACCGTAGCGGATAAAAGGAACAGTGAAGTACCGTACACTCCACATCACTGGAGCACTAATCATGTTTGCCTATGTCCCCATTGCGGGACGGATTTTTAGGGAGTTCGTGTTGATGTCTGCCTAACCAATTATAGCGATGATGAATAATGATCAAATATATAATGTGATGTGATTTATTATGTTAAATATTTTCATATAATTTAAGAATTAAATTAAATATGTATAAAGAGTTCAAATATCACATTAAAAAATTAAAAATTTAAAGATTACATTAAATATTAAGCTCGAATTTAAAGATCATGCTATACATTTAGTCGAATTTCACGGACCATCTATATCATTATTCATGGAAAAAATGTCATCACTTCAATAAAAAATGGGATTTTTTTTTCCTCTTTTCACATAGGCTAAGGCCTAACTAATTTCCTAAAACTCATGAGGCATTTGACGGAATATCTAGTTGCCATATGTCTATGCTCTTGCCCCTAAATTACTGAGAAACAATAGTTTGCAAAGTAAGGAGCCGTTTTGTAACGTTCATAAATACTCTTATTTATGTTATTTTATTCCATGGAACAACAAAAAACAGAAACATATTTGTTTACACATTTGTTTTCGGGAACAAAAAAGATATATATTTTTTGTTCTTAGAAATACATTTGGACCAATAACGAGAAACAAAAAAAAAACTTGTTTTTTTGTTTTTGAACACTATGTTAAAAATCACTTTTTATTTTTTTTCTCTTTTGCCTTTGCGGCCTTCGACCACCCACCACTAGTCACCGGTGGCCGCCGTCGCCGGTCGCTGGTTACGACCGATCGCCCATGAACAATAAGAAAAAAAATTAAAAAAAATTACTAATCGTACTAAACGCTTTTCGATTCTTTTTCTATTTCAAAAACACGTTTACCAAACACTTTATTTTACTCAATAAATGTTTTTTGGAGTAGAAATACAAAAAAGTGTTTCCATTCAAAAAATATTCATTGAAACAGAAATGTTGCCAAATGCGCTCTAAGAAAGCAATGTGAAAGGAGGGAAACTTGCAACACTTGACGAGTCATTGATTTTCGATGGAAAAGGGTGTCATAAACGTAGAAAGTTTAGGACAATAATCTCTTCTTGAACATAAATGATTTTATGCAAGTTGGATAAGTTCTTTACTTTTCAGGTGATGATATGACATTTTTTAAGCAATATTTGCAGTACTGCAAGGTTACCAAGGGAGTTAATTCGAGAGTGGTAGTACACCCCTTCAAGAAGGATTTGGATCCCTTGTCACTGTGACATAAAAGGCACCATAGTCGTCCAAAAATCAAAAAGTGTTTTGGCGCCAAAATTAAAAAATAAAGATCAGGCAACTGTGATTTTATGGTAATCCAATTCCCTTGGGCTCCGTTTGGTCGTCCAAATTTTTAAACAGGATAGGACTTGATAGGACATGATAAGAAATCCATTGATTTTTTCATATCACATCCATTGTTTTGTGAACTTCAGATTTAAAGTTGAATATCATCATATCCTATCTAATCTACTATTTGATGAACTACGAATTTAAAGTCGGATAGCCTCATATCTTATCAAATTTATCGTTTGGTGAACTACATATTTAAATTCATATATTTTAAAAACAATTACATTAGGCAAGTACAAATTTACAAGTTTAATATTCACAAAATCATCCAAAATAATTGTTTTTTCAAATTAACAGATTCTCATTAAATTTCATGATTACGCGTTGTTCTTTTCCATTCCTTTGAAATTATCTTTCGGTTACCTCCTTCAACATAAAACATTTTTAGAATAACTTCAATTTCAATATATTCACTTTGAATTTATACTTTACAAGTTTTTTTTATTTATTTCCATTTTGTTACAGATCCAATACCAAATCAAACAAATTTCCAATTTAAATAAAGCATAAAACCCAAAGTTCATTCGTTTTTTTTTTCAGATGTCACGAGCATACAATGATAATTAATCACCTTAATGAATGATCTTTGAACAATTCGCATTTATAAAACACATTACAGTTTGTCGCTTTCGTAAAATTTTGATGTGAATCGAAAAATTATTGAGGAGAAGGTTTCGATGTCAATACTTTCGATAAGAGTTTATTCAATTGAGTTACTTTTTAATGGTTTTCTCATTTTTTATGCTAAACTAAAAATATTTATTCAAAATGAAAAATTAAAATTTGTTCAAAACTTATAGAGTTAATGAAATAAATTGTGGTCAAACACCTAGACATATTTTTTTTTAACAAAAATGAAATTTTGATTTTTTTGATTTTATGGTTTTTATTTTTTAATTCGAAAAATTAAAATTCAAACCTAGTCTAGGAAACCCAATCCGACTCTTTGACCTATACCCAACAAAGGAGTTGGAAAGTTTGTGAGTGAACAACGGGGAAATAATAAAAATATAATAAAAAAATTCATATCCAACCTTATCTCACCCTCACCTTCAGATTTTTTTATATGATTTATATCAATTTTATATCCTAGATAATTATGAAACACAAAATAGAATAAAATAATCATATCTTGATTTTTATTTGGTCGATCAAACACAATCTTGGAGAATAAGGGATTGAACAATGATATTGAACTAGTCTTTGCCAAAAAAAAATAATAATGATGTTGAACTCAACGAAAGAAATTAATTCGATTATATATACATATTCTCTGATAAAAAAAAGGGGGAACATAAAGCCGGAAAATAAGGTAGAAAATTCGCAATAAGTGTGAAAAGAATTGTGGTTTTTATATTTTTGAAGCCGACAGGATGATGTGATGGTTTTCTTCCACGTCCCGACAAGTTATTTTTCACGTGCGATCCAAGATACCCGCCGGGGGGTGTTCTCCCAAGCGAGGATCGCATGCTCCTCGTTTTTTCCCTAAGAAATCATCCCAACCGTCACCCTTACCTCGCACTCCAGATCAGGTACCGCAACCTGGAGTCAAAGTCAAAAAGGCACCAGAGTTTCTGCGCTGGGATGCGTCGCATCGGATCGCCGCTTTCGCTTTCGGAAGGCGGACAAAGAAGAGCTTGCTGCGGGAGCTGGTCGCGGGCCGGGAGTTGATCTGGTCCGTCGCGCTTGCCGGGTGATCCCGTGGGCTCTTCTTGATGATCAGCCACGTGTCGGATCAGCTGCGCGACCGTCTGTGACGATGTCGTCCGTGAAAGCTGTGGATAATTGGACGTGTGGTACCGCCGAATAATTTTCGTCTTACTATTTTTGGGAGAGCTATTTATCTTTTCTTCCCCTTCCATGCCATCCATGGTGCGTTTAATGCATATAGTTTAGTTTTCCGATTGTTTGAATTCAAGGTGCATTTATTTTATTGAAAATATCGTAATAAAAAAAGATATTATTCACAAAAATCATTGATTTGATGGTTTAGAAAAAAAAATGATTCATTTCTTATCAGAATATGAAGTCGTTTTCACTTAATTCAAACTTATTATTTTAAATCATAGAAAATTTTTCGTAAATAGATTGTTTTTATATCATCTAAATAACAAGAAGTCGGAAAATAATTTTCAAAAAAAAAATCATTTCAAATAAATGGATCCTTAATTTATACAAAATACTAAATTACCTGAAATTCGTTAATTATTTTATTCAGTTTTGAAAAAATTAAAATGGTTATATTAAATTAATTTATCAACATGACTATATTGCAAAAGTTTCTATTGTTTGCATTCAATTTAGTTTCCGAACTTTTTATCTTATTTTAATCTTTGAATTTTCGAATTGGATTCAATGATGTCGTCCATATTAGGTAGACTAACTTATCAATGTAATGTCTTACACTGCTAATTGACCATGAAGTGTCTAAATTGGCACTTTCAAGGTGTCCACTTACAAGTTTCAAATGCATCTGAACCACAAATTCAATATAAACGAAAAGAGCACGTGATTTGTGATTACATCCGGTGATAGGATTGCACGAGTAAATTATGGAATGTTCATAGACCAAATTGAAAAGGAAAGAAAGAAGAAGAAGAAGAAGAAGATCATGGACGATATCGAACGTCGGGAAATCATTTGAAGATAATCTCTAATGTTAAGGCCGTCACGAAAACCTCGGACCAAATAACGTTCGACAAACTTGATAACTTTGAGTCAGTTCATTTTGGAGAATCGGTAAACGAAGATGATCGTTCACGCGACATTTAGCTACGAAACACGACGGAGGAAAAGGGTTCATTTCGTAGCGGAGGAGTAAACAAAAAGTCAACCTCGGTTCAATCTTAAATGGGCCAAGACCGTGGAAAGCACGAGAAGCACACTCGAGAGACCCCATGACGTCATCTGCCCCCGCGATTGAATCAGCACCTCGAATCATTCCGACCCACGCGCACCGAAAAACATGAACCGCCGACACGACACGCCTCTGCCTGCCGCCAGAGCAGAGCCGAGTCCGGGCTCCGACGTCGGTGAATCATCGGAAAACTCTCTCTTCCGGCGACCTGCCGTCTTTTTTCCCGCGCCGGCTTCATCGGGAAAAGAAAATTGCGCGGGTAATGATTGTCGGAATTCGGAAGCTTCCGCGCTCGGACCGGCAATTATTCTTTCCCCCTCAACCCTTCTTTTATATAAATATAAAGAAAAGGAATTACATTTTTGTCTTTTAAATCTATTTTTCGATTATCCGCAACATCTCATCGAATCTCGATCCCCAGGGTCAAATCTAAGCATGGACCCCCCGCGCTTCTGAACAAACGTCGAGTGTCGGCCAGCAATTTTATATTCGCAGCAATAAAAAAGAGATTATAATAAGAGGAAGCAACATAATCATCAAAATACATTGCACTCCCGTGCATAATTCACTAATTTAGCAGCTAAAATTGGGGGGAAAAAGAGAGATTATTTAATTGTCCCGAAAGGACGACTTTCTTTTGTCCCTCTCTCTCGCGCTGTATCCTCCTTAAATTTTATGGGGTTCGGCTTTGAAAGGCCATAAAGGGAAAAGGAGGATCTCGATCTCGATACGTCATCGTTTTTACATGCGTAGCAGGGGCCATTTATATGACGCGAACGGGCAACGCTACGTTCTCGCTAACCATAAGTACACCAGTTTATGGGAGCTTTTAACTTGCTCCTAATTCGGCATCGCCTCCCCATTGATTCTCGTGGAGGCCGCGAGGTGTCTTAAAAACCAATCCAGTTGCGGTGCCAAAAGCAGTACCAGATTTGCGTAAAACCCACTTGATTGCTTCACCTTCCTCTCTCCCTCTCTCTCTCTCTCTCTCTCTCTGTGTCTCTGTGTCTGAGAGCTTAACTTGGATCCTAAGCATGATTCGCATCCCTCCTCTTGGCTTTTGAAGACCATCTCAAACCGGTTCTTGATCTTTCTTGTGTTCGCAGCTCGTCCGACAACCCGGAACAGCAACATAAATCCCCATCCAGGCCTCTCTTATTCACTGCCTGCTCGTGGGATCGATTCTTTTGCTAGCTTTACATCGTTGTCCTTACGGTTATCCCTTTTCTCCACTTCCTCTAGCTCTCTGCCCTGCCAAAAATGGGGAGACATTCTTGCTGTGTGAAGCAGAAGCTGAGGAAAGGGTTGTGGTCACCCGAGGAAGATGAGAAGCTCTTCAACTACATCACCCGATACGGGGTCGGCTGCTGGAGCTCCGTACCGAAGCTCGCCGGTAATGAAAATACTAGCATTTTTGTTTTTACTTTGGCCGACGGACAATACGCGACGACAGAAGAGAAAAGAGAAGCTTATTCGCGCTCGTCTTTTGGGGAAAAATTTCTGTTCTTGGAGAGAGTTTGATTCCAAAACCATTTGAATAATTGTATCTATCTCATCGAATGCAGGACTACAAAGATGTGGGAAGAGCTGCAGATTGAGGTGGATAAACTATCTGAGGCCTGACCTCAAGCGAGGGATGTTCTCCCAAGAGGAGGAGGATCTCATCGTCAGTCTCCACAAAGTTCTTGGAAACAGGTACAGATACAAGATTTCAAGAAACGCCCACCGAGAACATTTTTTCTTTTCCTCGTCTTTAATTTCCTTTTTGTATGAATTCCCCATGGAATATTCATGGCATGACACACAGGTGGGCTCAGATTGCTGCGCAATTGCCAGGAAGAACCGACAACGAGATAAAGAACTTCTGGAACTCCTGCTTGAAGAAGAAGCTGATGAAGCAAGGCATCGACCCGGCCACGCACCAACCAATCAGCGAGGTCCAACTGATCAAAGAAGAGAAATGCGCCGAGAACGAGTCCTTGGAAGTTCCACAACTCAAGGGACTTATCCCGGCCGTATCGAGTTTGAGGGCGCATGAGCCGGCATTTCTAATGAGCGACAATTACTATGAAGGCGGAGCACTAATAGCAGCATCCAGAGAGGCCACCGATAATAATAACTACATGAGCAGGCCGGTTTTCGATTCTTTACCTTACTTTGAATTTCAGTCCGGGGTCGAACCAGTCGGCTTTAATTCCAATCTTCTCAGCCAGTACCACGATCCTCCTAGAATCATCGACCAAAACCATCTCGAGATAAGTAACAACTTTGAATTTTCCTCGATGCCCAGCCTGACTAATTTTGACCACCCCGGCGGGACAATGAGCGGGTCAGAGTTCTCGAACAATTCTGCTTCCAGGATGAGTCCATTGTTCTTCCACGAGGCAAAGGACCAATGCTCAACTAATAATAGCTCGAGCATCGGCAACTACACGGGGTTTCAGATGAACGGCTCTGTCGAAAATGCTGCTTTCTCTTGGTGTTCAAGTGAGAACAAGCTGGACTACTTGAGTGAGAGCAAGCTGGACTGCTTGTTTCAATACCAGGTCAACGGGACGAGCAAGTGCGAAGAATTGAAGCCACAAAGTTCGTGGCAAGAAGACCAGCTAGATGTCGGTCCTGTTAATTCATCATCGGTAGATTTCGGTAGCTTTCAGCTGACTTCACTTTCGGAGGATCTAACTGCGGCAAATTTCGACATCTTTCAGTAAACTTGTACATCCGGTTTGTCTCGTTTTTCTTTTTCCGGTTTTGCTCTAATCACGAAAGATACACACAGATGTCGATATATACAGGAAATCATACCCAGTGAGAGATTGGAAAGGAGTTATTTTTTCTTTTTTCCCAAGTTTCCCTTTTCCGATGTTTTGGTACATGGCGATACATTGCGATGCGAATGTTTGGAAATGCAGATCTTAAATGATCCCAATTCCAGTGTCTTTTCCATTGGAAGAAATAAGTAAAACACTTCGATTCTTCTTCTCCTTTCTCTTTCCTGTAAGCTACCATGGTTGTTATTCAGTTTTGCAGTCACGGTTGATGCTACTTCCATGGCTGCGGACTCACTTGGAAATTAATCACTGTACATGTATCTGCATATTTGGTGGTGAGTGTGGTTTTTTATATACATGACAAGTGGGACAGGAGTCACCCGACTGTTGTGGACATTATATATATATAATCTGGCGTTCACGTTCAGATGCGCAGTTGTAATACATTTTAACTGAGCATAATGTATGATCCAGCTGCGACCAGACTACCTCGGCTTTCATGCATCGGCACAAAAAGATCAATTTGGCCATGGAGTTGAGTCCCACCTAATGGCTCAAATTGGCTGGCACGTCCATTATTGGGAGAGAGAGAGAGAGAGAGAGAGAGAGAGAGAGAGAGAGAGAGAGAGAGAGAGAGAGAGAGGAGTCAAATGTCTTTTCTTTGTATATGTGACATTGAATCCATTGATACTACTGGTGCAATTATCTTCCTATCCACGGAAAACTTTAGATAAGGCTCCACTAGGCAGACTAAAGAAGTACAGATAAGAAGAAGAATGCTGTATTGCTTTTCTCAGATTTGTTATCCTTCTTTAAGCTCGCGCCGTGCCGGCTATATAGAACTCAATGCTCAGTGTGCACATCAGGTAACCTCACGAAACAATTTCCATCTCTGAGGAACGTGCAGGAATGATTTGTAGACGCTTATGTTTATAATCTCACGTTGATCAATAATCTTCGCTCTATGCATGTTGATATAGCTTAAAAACCAATCTTCTTCTTATTTTATGCGATCATCATTGCTCCGTTTGATTAGGGAAAGGACCACTACGCTGATTATATTATATGGTTTTGTTTAAATACTCTTCACATGGCCAAAAGTGTGATAATGAGAAGGAGAATGAGCGGGAATGGCGACCATGTTAAGCATGATTTACCTTGTTTAGAAAGTTCTTACGGCAAGCATCTAATCTGGAGGCCCCCAAATAAGATTGGAAAGGATGAGGTCAACTAAAAGTGATTAATGGGACCACTCCATCAGTCACTATGCGCTAATCTGGATTGACTTGGTGGGCATTGGTCCTCAAGTAACTTGTGAGTTAACAAACTTTGCAATACCAAGGAAAAATTACCCCAAAAAAAATTAAATTTAGTGTATGGACGTCAATCTAAATTCCAATTCTTTCATTTGTGTAAAATTAGTCATATACCTTTTGATGATTTGTCAATTTAGTCATTTCAACCAAATTTGGTTAGAAATCGGTAACATGACTATCTAATCATTGTCGGTTGTTCTATGGGACATGACGAATGCTGACTTGGACGACTTTCATTTTTTTCTAAATTTTTTTATCTTTTATTTTTTTAATTTATATTATCTTTTCTTTCTTTATTTTCCAACTTTGAGCCGGTGACCCTCGCTTGGTCTAGGTGAGGGCATTGCGGCCCTCACATAACCATAGGCTGGGGTGTCGGGCCCTCACCCAAATTTAGGCGAAGATTATCCCACGACCTTGCTAGACCAGAGTTAAAATTGACCGATCAAACTCACACGTGATCGATTTCCAATCAAAATTGACTGGAATGATTAAATCGGTATAATTAAAAAAGTTATGGAAATAAATTGGCTATCGTGTAATATATCATGGCGTTTTTGGACAATTTTGCCCAACATCATACCTAGCTTTGTCGGAGAGAGTGGTTAAAGGTTTATTGATGCCGACGGTCAAAGCGGAGCGCGGACTGAAAGGGAAGGAAATCTATCCAAACAAGAACGGCAGTGTAAACCGAGTAAACCGAGAGGAAATGGGGGGAAAGAGGTGCGGTGATCCCCCACTTATACTTGGTCAAACTAAGGTTATGGGACGTGTTAAGCTTTTGGCATGCCCGTGTCGCCCTCAAAAGCTAAAGAATGATGTCGTTCTTGCCATGTTCTTGACTCGGTACAAATGCACCGGCGTGGCGGCAGGACAAAAGATAGCAAGAAACCCCACCCGAGATGTTCGTGTCCGACACTCAACTCCTTAGGAAAGGGTGACGAAGCATCAAGAGCGATCCCATGCCGCCTGTCGACACACAGTCCGAGGAGGATATCAAGAAGAGCATTTAGGGTTGTTCCTTTGAACTGATAACCTGACGTTTTCTGCATGAAATGGTCTCTTGGTTGGACTTCAGTTCAAGTATTCTCCTACCAAACTCGGACTTCGTCTTCTGGGTCAGGATTAAAATAGACAAAAAACCAGAACTTGAACCAGATGGTTGCTGTTGCTTCATCCGAAAGCTCTCTCGTGGCTTCGCTAGGAAGCCAGTGCAGCGAGTCAAGTTGCTCTGGGGATGTTGTTTTCATGTCTTTGTTGATTGCTCTTTTAGCAAATTAGGCCCGGTGATTAGCTTCTTAATTATTATACTATCTGCAATTAGGGATTGGGTTTCACTCCACTTGGAGACCCAGTTACATTGCTTGACTTAAACACGATGTTAGGTAAGCCAGAAGCTTCACTGTCATCTTCTTTCGTCTTCAGCTCCCAACTCCATCACATCGTCATACAGGATCAACGAGAGTGGTTACTAATGTATAAGTTAGTTAACGAGATTGTGATTTTGTTACCTAAGGATCTGGCACTGTAGGACCACCACACACAGCAGACATGAATACTACTTATGACAGCTTACAAAGAAGTCAAACCGAACCTGATCCACCATCACAGGGTTAAAAAAAAAAAAAAAAAAAAACCCCGACAGAGCATAATGTACAAGGACCGGAAAAATTATCCGAAAAGTGCTCAACTTGTTATACTTTCGCTAATTCAATTCTAAATATTTCAGCCGTGCCAACTGAATTATGACATTTTTCTTGTTTTTGGCGATTGAATCCATTGAGCCGATTTAAATGGCGAATAGTTGATTTGGACACCGGTGACGTTCGACATTCATATCAACGATTCTCGACAAAAATTAGCTACATTAACTCAATTGGTAAAATGTGAAAAATATTTATGAATCAATTGAGAAAATTGAAAAGTTTAGGACTGAATTGACAAAAACGTTATGCATATAAGACTTTTTGGAAGAAGAAAACTTCCAATAAAGAACAGCAGCCCGCCATGGCACACGAGAAGAGAAATTGTAGAAATGCAAACTAGACCTGATCAAATGTGAGCCGGGGCCCAATTTTATTGCCCAAGCCCACTAGCTGCCCCCATAAAAAATTCGAGATGGACTTTCAATCAGGCCAACCCGAGCCTACTCTATTTTTTCCACTTCCCTTCCAGGCTCCAGAACAGGTTGAACTCAGGGAACCGAAATGGCTGAACCGGTTCCCGGGTACAGCCGGCATTTCCTGCCCTCAGAACCAGGTTGGTGCATACTAGTTTGGTCCGGACCCCTGATTGAACAGGCGCGGTACGCACCCCTGATCGAAAACAGGCGGGCCCTGATCAGATGTGTGCACCCTCGCTTGGATGTATACTTCACCATTCAAAATGGGAAAAGAATAATCGCTAAAATTGTACTCGTGCTAACCGGTGATATTACCATCTGCATCTATAGAGAAAGAAAGTAAAGTTCACCAGAGAACTCTCATCTTTAATCTCCTGGTCTGGCATTGAATCAGATTTGTTAAGACTTGCATGACAGTTAAAACTAGCTTGCAGACCATCTAGGTGGCTCAGAAAGAAGTGCAAAAATCACCAGTCATAGGTCATCAGAAACCACTAGCAAGAAATAACAAAGACAGTCGAATGATCGAGCAAAAGGGATCATAAGGATCATAAAGAACAACAAGACAAGCTAGTCATCTTCCCGTGTTAATAGGCACAACCCCCGGCAACTCAATTGAAAAGTGTCCTTTCTATGGCGCTTGGGAATGGTTTCTGTAGAGGCAAAACTTGGAGTAGAGCGCATTATACGAAGGGTGAAGACTTTGCAAGACGGCATAAGGAAACTCGGAAGAGGCTAACCCATGACATCATCAATGAAAATCAAGTCAAATTATGTGAAGCCAATCATTGGTGCACTGTCCTGGTGTCAACTGAATTCAACCGTTCTATACAATGAAAAGCTCTCCTCACAAGCATCACTCTCACATCTCCGATGGCATACATAAGTAATCAGACAGACCTGCGTGGATGATTCGTCATGAACTCTAAAGAGAAACTAATCACGGTGCACGTGATTGCCAGTTCGAGTGAGCTCCAGCATGATAAATAGTTAGATGGTGCACTGTTTTGGCAACCAAGTCTTTCAGCTCAGGATGCCGAGAAGCGATGGAACGAGCCATAGACTCGACAGCATTGAGTACTCGTGCTTGTTCAAGCACCTTACTGTTGCCGACATGAAGTGAAAGGTAACATAGCAGCACGAGCCCATGTAGTTGAGCCCGATCATGAATCTTCAACAGTTTAAGCAGAGGAGGAACGCCATTGAACTCGATAATCGCCTTGGAGTGCTCCACGCAATTGAAATTCTCCGGACAAGCAAACTTTCCCAGGGCAATAGCAGCTTCGATCGCCACGTCCATGTCACCATGACTGAGGTGGCCAACTAGAGGTTTGATAATTCGGGATTCTTTAGCTGGGAAAGTCCTAGCCAGCGATCCAATGGACTTGATGGCAGGAATCAGTAAATCCACATTGCTTTCTTCTTTAACAATTCTTAGTAATTGATCCAAAACTGCCTTAGCAAAGGGACTGTTGGGCTTGAAAGCCACTCGTCTAAAATCAGTATTGGATTCTGCCATTGCGGCTATCTCGGTCACGGTCATCAAGCAGTTATACTGCAACTCCCCTCTCTCCGCCTCGATAATCTTCGCCAAACAAAGCAACTCTTTGATCTCCGTAATCTTCTTGCTATTAACCAAACTTCCCCTAGACAACTTCCACAAAGCCTCAGCACAACTAACCTTAAGCCTGAGCCTTGTTTCAGGGGTTTCAGCCTCTTTGTCCTTCCTATGATGCCCGCCCCTGCCACTACCATCCGAGTAGGAAGAATTCACCCCAATATGACTATATATGTGCTTCCCAGATGCCAACTCCTTGTTAATCTGAACGAGCGAGTGAATGCTAGTTCTACCCGTTTGGATTTTAGGGTCATCTACGACGGTATCCATGGACAATAGGTTCATCAATGGTTTAATCACGTTTTCTCTGGGGAACTCCTCCTGCGCCGCCTTGTCCATCTCCACCAATTTTGCAACTAAATTTGCGACCGCCACCTGAACCCTCATGGGGGAGTCATGAAGAACCTGCACAATTGTACGAGCTCCAAACTCGTCGACAATCATTCTAACTCTTTGTGGATCAGTCGTGAGATTGATAAGTGCATTCGCAGCCACAATCTGAGCCTCTGGAGATCCTCCCTCCTTCAACATCTTCAAAAGAGGATGAATTCCACCTTCATCTACAATCATCTTCTTGGTGCGTTCGCTGTCGCGGGCCAGCGAAGCCAGCTCACTAGCAGCATCAACGCGGTCTTTAAGCTGACCCATCTGAATAGTAGCTAGATAAGACCAAACCCAAGCTAGAATGGGGTCATTGCTTGCAATAGGAGGCAGCGCAATATTAATACCACGAGATTCAAAGATTGAGAGGATCCACTTCATGTCGCCGATGGAATTCTCAAGAAGCATCGATACCTTGCGAAAATCCGCAGTGGTGGTGATGGCAAAAACCTGCCTGAGAACACCAGCGCCATGTTTCTTGCACTTGCGAACGAGGGTAAGCGCCTTGTCGAGGTTCTTGGTGACATCGGCGACTATTCGACGAATGGGTCGCTCGTAGAGGGACTGAGTCGAAGAAGAAGAAGCGAAACGAACGGTGGATTGCAGGAGTTGCAACACGTGTTCGGTCTGCCTGGCGAGGTCAGAGCACTCGTTCTTGGAGGACTCCGCCTCTTGAGCAAATTTGATGACTCCCTGTGCTAATCTGATAGGTAGAGAGAGTTCTTGTTGGAGGGTTCCCTCTACTTGAAAAGCAGCAGCTTCCATTGTCTTGCAGAGAACCAACAGCAAAGAATCCCGTACTGTTACGGTCTCTGCGTCTTGGACCGTGCAGAGCAGAGAGAAAACAGTCGGCAAAAAACAAAAACCCAAAAGAAAAAATCGAAACTTGATGGCGGAAATCTCTGCTCTGGTTTACTTGAAGCTCGTCATCATTCAATTGGCGACCGCGTGTTGCTTTGTTCGGCTAAGAAGGGTAAAACGATGCTTTGGCCACCATTAATAACTCGAAGAAAATTCAAAGTCCGTTAGGAGCAGTCTGCTTATTCTTCGTGTTCCCACCAAGGATTGTGATGTCCCCTGTCTCGGGTGCTTTCCAAGTAGGAAGAATCATTGTCCAAAGAGCCAAAAATTAAGAAAATTGAAAAAGGAATTAATAATTGAAAAGAGGCCATCAGCTTGGCCTGTGGAGGCCCCACCAGAGTCAATCAACTTGAAATTTGGCCTTACGGTGGTGCACGTGAACGGCAGGTTCACAGTGCAAACAAGGGTCAAGGCATTACAAGCTTGATCAGATCCAGAGCTCATCCCACTCACAACGCTCCCACGATTCTCCACGGGTTTTGCCTTTGTCCCAGCTAGAAAGAATGAAGCAAAAGCAATGATCATTGAATTATCCACAACGTTTCTCGATCCATAAGATTTTGGCACAAAAAAGGATTAAATGGATCGCCCCCAGGGCGCGGTCCGATAGTTGCGGTGGATCCAATAGGGACTTCATGCACATTCGCGCTCAGGATCATCTGCCTCGGTTGCCCGAGGATTAGGATATGATGCTCCAGGCGAAGCTGGCAATAAGTAACGACAGTACAGACCGGTGAAATTATAGAAACCACTACTGATGACCAGCTTCACAAAATAGCAGAACCCACCAACAAAAAGCACCATGAGAAATCGCACATCCAGAAATTGCAGAGTCCCAATATTGTTCATTCATAAGAACCAATCAACGAAACAATGTCTGAAAAGGGGAGAAACACCATGATATCACGGAAAGTGTTATTTAGGAGATTGGACAATATTAATGATTTTTACAGTCTTGTCTCGTGTCACTGAAGAGCAAAACTACAAGATTCAAGGTTATGCGCAATACTTTCTTCTGCTTTGTCAGACGAACCAGGAATGCTCGTTCAAGAGTGACAAAAAGAGAAAGCACGGCACTCGCTCACAGCATCCTGAGGGAAATGGCCACCCTGCTGAATTTTCTTCAAAGCTTTGCGGGAATTCCACCGGGGAGATGTTTATTTACGCCATTGTCTTTGACCTCATTGTCCTTGGCTTCCATATCACAGTTACTGGGAGGGACATCAACCGCAGGCGAGCAATTGAAGAATCCGTGTGGCTTCAAGCATGAACATCAACAAAAAAAGGATCAGAAATCGAGTGGGTTGATGCAAAGGTCACCCAGCTTAGGAGAATGAAGACATGGATTATACAAAGGAGAGAGATTGACCAAGAATGTACCATAAGCATAAAACCAAGGTGCTCCACTGGCATAACAGGCCAATCTTCCAATCGGGGAACATGGGTGATTCCAAATACGTACCTATAAATGACATAATCAGTGCGTATAAACATTGATAGCATCTCAATGTGGTCAACAAGGACGGTGCTGTAAAAGCTCTCGGGCCAAATCACATCCCATGTTTCAGGGTTATCAGTAAGCTCACATAAGCACCTTCAAAAACTATAAGATAGAAATCCATGAATGGACACGAGTGGGCTTCCTTCACACATGCACACAGAGAGGGAGAGAGAGAGAGAGAGAGAGAGAGAGAGAGAGACAGAGAGAGACCTACCAGAGAACCACATCAGTCTCTTCCAGAGGTCGATTCTGCTTAACCCATGTAGAAAGTCCTTCACCAACACGTGGATTCTGATTAGGGAACTCCCCCCCTGGAAACATCTCATCTCGTGCATAAGGTGTAACCCAAAGGTTATGCTTCAAAAAAGCAGCTCGTCTCAGAAACTTAGCCTCAGAACCCGCAAGTGGCAGACAGTTTGAACCAGGCACTAACTTATAGCCTGTTAGCTGTCCAGTTCTATTGACGGTCCTAGTATTCCTCACCTGAATTAAGGAATAGCAAACGCGCAATTAGACTTTAAGAATGGTGTGCTATTGTTCGCCATTAATGAATCAGGTCGTCAATGAAATAGTTCGTCGTGTTCAAAGCTCTGGCCCGAGAAGGGTATCCACAAAAAGCGAATTTCAAGAAAGAGGCAGTGGGTATATAAGACAAGCTCTTCAGACTTCGTCATTTATGACAGCACAAAGGCGGCGGCAGCAGGTTTTTAAATACTAGCATGCAGATGCAAGACCCTGCCATGGCAAAGCTAAAAATAATAGGCAGATTAACCTTTAACGACACTTTAAAACATTTAAATGTAAAACAGGTGCAACACATACATAGCACCAATTTGCAAATAGAAAAATCCTTCAGAACCATAGACACTTAATGTCCAAGCAATTCCAAGAGATCAAAGAAATGCCTTACGATCCAATGGCGTGCAGTCAAAGGATTGCAATCACGCATTGCCTGCAACTCAGATCTAAGTAGTGTCTCTTCAGCATAGAATGCATTGTTATGAACATTTTTCTCCCCGGGTTCCTCAACCTTAACATCAAGCTCAACAACCTGCAAAGAGCAGGAAGGATATTGAGAAACTGGAATTTTAATAAAAAAAATGCAAATGTAGTGTATTGCTGCTTAAAAGATTTTTCTTTCCATCAATTGGTAATCGAACAAGAAAAATTACAATGCTGAATGACATTATTCCCTCTATCATCTTAACACATTGAAAGACAGGTAACGAGTATTGTGACTCTGACAGCATGATAGGACTTCTCCCATACACGACTTGGGGTATGATAGTGCACATTACGGTATATAGTCATTAAATGTGCTTGAACTGCAAAGGGTTTAAGGCAGTCTAAGGTCCTCAACCAATCGTTTGGGGAATCAGCAAATGCCTTCTATTGCAACCTCAAACGATTAGTGTACCTTAAATTAGGAGCAATCTCAAGCTTTTACCAATACCTTGTCTTAGGGGTCTTAGACCACCTTTATTGACACTCTTTGCAATCTGAAAAAACCAAGTGTCAGAAATAATATTGTTCCTAATAGCCAAATATAACAGTAAGTATGGTTACAGGACAAGGCTATTTACAACAGTAATTGATTCCGGCGTTAACAAACATACTGTAAACACAGGTGTGTATCCGTTACAGTCCATCAATTTACGAAAAACAAGCCTCCAGCTTTAACACTCAGTTTTCTCATAATCTACTGTAATGAAAAAGAAATAGAGAAACAAGTAGTCAAGTGCTACAACGACAACAAGCCATTTCCCACTATGCAAGGTTTGGTGACAAATGACATGCATCATTTTAAGTTATTAAGCTTTATTTAGTGAACATGAAAAGTTTCAGCAACAACCAAAGCAATTTACCTGATTGAATGCTTCTCCAGGTTTGCAGTCGACAGCCATATCCATACGTGCAACAAAGAAATGCTGATGAACTGGTGCATACAGACCAGGTGCAATCATTGTACCATATTTTCGGAACTCCCCTGGTAGCAATGCTCCTAAGCTGAGGATTCCTGTAAGTTTGACTTCAGCTTCAATTTTTCCATCCTGTACACGGTATTCAATCTACATGTCATCCTAACTTTCGAAGACATCAACATTTCAAAAACATCAATTAATAACAATCCTGGCTTGGATTGCAATCTGTCCATCATATCAAAGACATAAATTCAGACACAAACAACAGTACTGGACAAGTGATATATTTTCTATCAAGCATAATGCATCTCAAAGCTCCAAGATACTAATAACACGAATGAGAAATCAAATACCGCATCACTGAATATGTAGATAAGCAATATAAAAAATTTCTTACTATTGGTACATAGCTTTTTTAACATCTGAAAAAAATCAGACGAGATGCATGAAGTCAGATAAACAATCACACCAATTAAATACATAGCGCACGTAGTATAGGGCAAAGTTATTTCAGTTTTGGACTTACTTGGTAAAAGTGCCAGAAGAATCCATACTCATAATTTGCCACGGTACATATGAAAGATACACTTAACCTTCTAGACCTCCTAACTTCTGCCAATCCTGTTCTCCAGTCTTGATGCTTCCATAGGATCCCATGATCCTCTTCGTGTAGGCATACACAATTTTCAATAGTGTCAACCCCTCCGGTGAAATTGGTCAAATGAGCATCAAAATACTTAATGTAGCCTAAACAATCACATCCCTGCAGGATGATATATGTTCCAAGAAAAAATTAAAGCCAATTAAAAAGATACAAAGTTAACATGGAAGGACTCACAATTCATTTCACTACTGAATTAGTTCCAGACCTTCTTAAGAGAATGTGCATTCTTCCCAAGGCCATCTTCCCCTGCATCAAAAGCATTTTTTCTGTAATGTGGGTCATTTGGGTCACCATAAGGCACAACCATCTCCACAAAGCTCAGCCTATGAGCTACAGGTCTTCTACCACGACTACCATCTACATAAGCAACAGAATGTATAACAAGGCCCTCCCTTGGTGTGAAGCCAATGCGGAAATTCCACTGCGGAACAGCCAATACAAAGATGAGTTTCAACGGAAATTCAACGTACACAACTACATAATCGAAGTATGAAATAAAAATCTAAGATTCACCTTCTGCCACGCTATATAATGCCCATTAACACGAAAACTAGGACCTTCAGGCTGAACTATTTGTAGGGGCTTCACATCACTCCGGTCAACCCCGCCTCTGGTTTCACCAGCAGTATAGTTCCTCAATGGATCGGCTGGAGGTAGGGGAACAAGTTTACGATCCTCAAACTCGATCACCACCATGTTCTGCATATCAACTAGTATGTGAATGCCCTCGACTGGACGTGCATAACCATTTTCCATGGGGCAATCACTCTCAGTTCTACAGAAGATAAGAGGCTTGCCAAGTCTTCGACTTGGAGCATCAGCATCACCATGATAACCAGCACACCTGAAGAGATGGATGCAATAGCCAGGATAAATACGAAAGCAAAAACAAATGCAGCATGCAAAAGTACACAGGTCAAGTCAACAGACCACGCATCAACCATAACGAGATCCATGTCCTCGATGCCCCTTTTCTTCATAGCCTCTCTAAATAGTGGAAAATCCTTCACGGCAGCTTCACATTCAGCATACTCACTTGCGTCCTAATTTTAAGACAAGATAATATCCAAGATGAGGCTACTGCGAGAGCAGAAAATGCTAAATAAAGTGAAACAGTGAGAAAAAGGAATGCAGAGGTCAAATTAGATCTCTATATTGGTTGGACGATCAACTGCTCTCTCTTAAAGCGGCATATTTAAGCATAAAGAAGCCAAAAGAAGATTTTCCCAAAATTCAGAATCCAGAACCAGACTGATTTGTGCCATTGATTGACTTTGGTATCGAACACCATAAAACACCTTAATTGACGACAGATAAGCCCAACCCCCTCCTCAAAAAGAAGCTCAGCTACAATTACACGTCTTGAATACCAATCATTGTCAGAGAAACTCGTCCAAATAGCTCCTAAATCTAGACGTATCGGGGAAAAGAGTACAAAATAGCTCAGCATTAGAAAAATAATTCCCATTTTCAAGGAAGCAACTTTGAAATTAACTTGCATGATCGTATAAGCGGCCAAATAGCCAGAACTTAATGAGCAAACGTCTCAAACTTTCTTTCGTGGTATTATCACCACAGCTTGAAAGCTGTACATGGGAACATGAACGAAAATCAAACGAAGACTACTCACCATTGGAGGCTGAACATCAGGAACAATCTTTGATGAGATCACTTTTCCTCGGTGATGTCCACCTCTAGTTGCTGCATGCACTTCTGATAGCTCTACGATCCATACGCTCGTTTCATTTGACTTTTTATTGTAAACAATAAGCCTAGCTCGCCTCGGAGGGAGCTTGGTGGGAATTACAGGTCCACCCTTGGTTCTCGGCAGTAAGGAAGGTTGGAATGGGGGGAAAAAGTAGGCATCCGCCAATGCAACAACATGTTTATCGGGTTCCAACAAAACCACTTCGACAAACCGCATGCCGTCCCGAATCTAGAAGTCAAAAATAGAGATGAGCGGCTCAATGAAACGATAAGACTAGCATGGAGCTTCCCAAAAGCGAGACCAGTTAGATTTGAAAACATGATTTATGTGGACGACTTCGTGTAAAGAAAACGATCTGATTAAAAGTAAGACCTCAGGAGTGGATCCTGCAGCTCTAACTGTGGCCACCGCCACAGAAATTTCAGCAGCAGACAATGGGTCCAAAGGGTGACTAGTCTGAGCCCTTGTCATGACTGTAACACCTGCCGAATGGAACAAAGATCAACAGATATCCATTAAGCAAAACAATGACAGAGTGGACACTTTAAGGAATGACCGACAAGAGAAAAAAGGGTCGATGCAAGCTTTATCAAAGTAAATGTAGACAGGTAGCTACTTCCTACTATTCACTTCGTTGACTAAAAAATTGACTAACCAACAACATGCAAAAAAGAAAAATCCGAAGAGCACGCAATGCAATTCCAAGCAAAGCAACCGGGCAATGCACCCATCCGCGCATTTAAGAAATGTGACCGACCATTTTTTTTTTAAATTCAGATCCCCAGGACTCAGAACATACACAACAATTAGAAAAGCAACCGAAATACTTGATATTTAATCTGTCAAACCAATCATGTAACACCCACCAACACGCATACTAACAGAAAAGTTCCACCCATCAAGAAGAATGATCAGAAACACCCAAGTATGAATCAAGATCACACTGAAAACCGGCCAAAGAAGCTCAAGATAACACAAAGAAACAGAATGAACAGACAAAATGAAAAGAAAACGTAGACAAGTACAGGGACCTTTTGTCGAAGCAGCTGCGGGAGGCTCGGGAAGCGAGTCAACTGCTCGGATCACCGAAGCCTTCTTGGCGAGCTGATCGTCGCGGAGATCGGCGCTCGACGGCACGCCCCAATCGGAGGCGGCCGGAGGAGGAGAGGGAGGCGCAGCCTCCCTCGGCACGGCGAGGGCCGTGGCGTCTTGGAGGCAACAAGATAAAGGCGTCGCTTTTTGCGGAGTTGAGGCCATTGTAGAGGGTTGGTGATCGCTCCAAATCCACCGTTGCACAGAATCTCAACACAATCTACTGACATACAGCAAAGACTCTCCGCCACCTCGCTCGCTCACCCGCCACCCAAAGCTCGAATCTCTCTCTGTCAGAAGCTTCAAGAACTCGAGCGGAAACGACACGGGAGAGACCGCGAGGCAAGAGGGGAAAAGGAGAGAGCTTTACACAGAGAAACAAGAGATCCTCGTGATCCAAGATGCGCCGATATCTACGAATCAGGGACACCAACAAAAATGTGGAGATACAGATCATATAACGCACGGGAAGAGAGCCAGCCACCACGGGCGTGTGCTTTCTTGGGGCGCGTGCGTGCGTGACAAGAGCGAGAGGGAGAGAGAGACTGGACTTATATACATGATAAAGAGCAAGAACACCACGTGCACACTTCCCACTTGAGAGCTTTTCTTGCCTTAACTTTACTGATTTTCTTTGTTTCTTCTTGGGTTTGTTTTTGGGTAGGGATGAGGCTGGGGCCGGGGAAAGAGAAGAGAGAGAGAGAGAGAGAGAGAGTGATTCATTTTCTTTCTTTTGTCTGCTTGTGTTTTCACTTTACATACATGAAGGGCCTTATCAGAGGGACCAATAAGATAAGTAGAGTGGAGGTTGGGGTGGGTTTTCATGATAAGGGGCATCTGCTCGTGGAAATGGACATGCACCAAGATCCAAAATTGTACCTGTACATTTCGATGACATTAGCATGATAAGGCCATTCTAGATGTGCTTATTTTTGTATAAGAACTCGAAGGATCTTTGGTATCCTCCCTGTCGCCCACGTTTTGTATTGATATGTACCAAGGGGCGCAATCAAATCTGAATCGAGTCGATATATTGCTAAGCTTGAGCTCGGCTTGCGTACTTGGTGCTGGACACCCAACTCAAGTTCGATTGAGAAATGATTTTCCTGCTCGAGCCCCACTCGATTAAAAAAAGCGACATGCTTGGCTTGATCATAGTCAACATATAAATAAAACTTGAGCTTTAGAGCTCGGGTGTTATGTAATTTTGATTATTGTGGCTGTTTTTACAATTTTTGATTTTTTTAAAAAAGAGAATGAAAGCTCGACCTGACTTTATCAGACGACGCGAGTCTATGGAGTTGAGTATATATATAAGCGCACGTAGCTTGGCTCGATTTGACCCATGATTTGTACAGCCAATGTAGGCCTAATCAAAGGGTAATAATACTAACTAATCTGCAAACGGATTCTTTGCATGAGTTATGCATCCGAAAGAGGTTCTCAAAATTATCCCAAGTCATCCTCATATGTATATTGATTTATACATAAGAAGAGGAGCTCAAAAAATGAAGAATATGATTTGCCAATAGAAATTTATGTTGATTATAGGAGTGTATACGTGTGATTTGCAAGCCACTAAATGCAAAGTAATTTCATATTTAAAGTATCGACAATGACTTTCACTCACATCCTATCTAGATATTGGACTGTTTTTGTAAGCTCGGGATTCGCCCGTTTAAGAAGATTTGTTTCTTGAAAAGAACATACAGGGTGCTCTTATTCTTACCGTAATTATCCAGCTATGTCTGAGCTCTTCATCCAACAACGAGGCACTCACCATTTAAATTATAACACGTCTTGGAGTTGGAACAAACAAAATTCATTATTTTTCAAGTGATTCTCCCATTATATATATATATATATATATATATGTATATATGTACTCGAAAACGACTATGGAAAGTAGGGTATGCAATTTGAGATACAAAGATCACTTTGAGTAAGGAATTGATTTCCCCTTCAGTTACGACATAGGCGTCATACCATTGTATGGATTATCAGAAATTCCAAATTATTCAACCGTAGAGTATGCGGAAATTGACTACCTAAGTATCACCCAAATTGAAAGATTCACGTTTGTTAAATGATGTGCACACCCTTCTAGCTATTATCCACGATGTGCCTAAATGACCACCAAATTTGTCATCTCATACCCGATTGACGAGACTCGGATTCATGTTATCAGAAAGATGCTATAGATGATTAACACATAATTTCTGCGATCTTCATGCATTAATCTCCCGTGACATCTTTCTTGCGATTTTAACAAGTGGACCTCTTATAAGTTAATTTTAACGAGGCCAATTTAATCAATTTTGCTACCACACCCCGTGCTTCACCTTATTTTTGTGCATAAGTTTCCATTACAAGATATTTGAAGTATAAAACTAAAGCTATGCAAATCTTTGGCTCCATTTACTTGATGAAAAAATGAATCATTTGGAGAATTGTTTCTTCCTATTCACATCGCTTGAAATAATCAATCGATGTAAGTTTACATTTGAACATTTTGGTGAATGATAAGAATATTTTTTGTTCATTTATTTTATAAAACGATACAATAGATCATTTTCAATGAGACGTTTTCGAAATCATTTATTTTTCTCAAAATAAGCACGTACCGGTTAAAGAACACGTTCGAGAGTAAAACAATTGAATTGGTCAAAAATCTAGAAAGGTAAAAAAAACACAATTGAAAAGCATATGGTTTAATGCGAAATCATGCCCCCACTCCTTGTCCTAGGTGTGCTAGGTCTACAATTTGGTGCTGAAAAGCATTTTCATCTGCATCATGTTCTCACCAACTTTCATAAGAAAACTCGAACAACTGTTGATGACCATGTTTAGATATTCAACAAAGTCACCTTCTCATATAAAATTACTTATAATGTCCAATTCGCAAAGAGCTAGCTAATAAATTTCATGGGAATCGCTTGTATCACACGGAATCCCCTCTACCAATCAACGCCCATTCACTCGATCTCGTTCAAACGTGATTTCCGCATTGGCGTCGTGCGTATCTATTATGGCGAAATCCCTTTTGACTTGCTTTATCCAATGTGCTTGTCAAAAGGCTTGGCTCTTCAAGAGCATTGGTACGGCATTCTAGCCACAAACACAAGGAAAGAAAGGAGAGAAGTCTATACCGACTTTAGAATAGTCAGCATATCATGATTCCTAGGGCCACCCGTGTAGAAAACCAAGGTTATCACAAGTCAAGCTTTTTTCAAAGTGGAGGAGACGCTACCAACTACTTAGAAAAGGAAGAATGTCAGGCATTATGTTAAAAATAAAATAAATGACTAGGAGCATTAATAGTCCAGAACATTATTATTGCTTCCTAATTACCACTCTCTCTCTCTCGTTTTCACTTTCCCATTAGTGTCTGGTGTTCGGGACAGTGGTCGAGGGCGTGTGGATCCTCTGTCCCGATACTTTTCAGGGCAAAGGTGACTAAACCTGCAGCCGTCTGATCATCTCTCTATCTCTCGTTTTCACTTTCCCATTAGTGTCTAGTGTTCAAGACAGAGGTCAAGGGCGTTTGGATCCTCTGCCCTTGTACTTTTCAAGGTAGAGATGATCAGACGCATTGGCAACCGTCCGATTCCTAATCGGACGGCTGCAATTTTAATAAATAAAAAACCGACCTCCTATTAAACGAGAGCTGTCCGATCGGACGGCTCCTATTTAAAATCAACTAACCAATATCCCCCGGACTAGGGGATCCGGATCCGAGGTCGATGTCCCCTTGTTGATGCTGGAACCAGATAGACAACCACTTCTACGATATTTTAATCAACTTCACATCTCAAAAAATGACAAAAGCCGAGTCATACTCTGCCCCACCAAACACCCCCCCCCCCCCACCAAAGTTATTTTAAAATGTTTGTGCTCTGCTTATTTTAAGATTTTTAAGATTTTCCCTCACTTTCCATATTGATCCGTACTGTTCTCCTCTGCTCAAGTACAAAACTTTTGAAATGCTAACTCGAATGCGACATAGGAGACTTTGGACATTTCTCTGCCGAAGCCATTTCCGCAGCACATCATTTCTTCGCGGGAAGAATTTGCCAATTGATGCATGTTAATGAGGACGAGAGAACGATCCGACCTAACCCTGAATGATGTCCAGTTGAATGCAATGTGCCTTGTATAGAAGCACGATAGAGCGGTTTTGGAGCTCGATTTGAGTTAGTAAGGTAAGCGATACTTTTCGATTTTCATAAAAGAAAACTTTACTCATGTGAAAAAGGAAAAAGAAAAAGAGAAAGAAAGAAGATGGAGTCGTGCCAAAACATCATGTCCCCATCCCAGAAGGGAGAGAGATAAAATAAACCCAAATTGCCTCTAAAGAAATTTACATAAAGTGAAGTGGGGAGCCGAAGTGATCTTTTAGGACTGCTCATGTTCAGCCAATTGCAATTCTGCTTAATGGATCAAAATGTACAAGTGGGGCGTGATGGGGTTGACTCTTTCTGTGGAGTAATGAAATTCCTCATTGGCAGGCAGTATCGTGCTCATTTATGTTGCCCCAATCCAAAATGAACTTTGTCTTGATGATCGGCCGTAACATTGATGATGGGTCCTCTCGAATGATTCATGCCACCATACCACGTCAAGAGTTGTCCCTATCATCTTTAAAAGATGTTTCCAATTTCTTTCATGTCAATCCACTCAATTTGAAAGTTAGGACTCTTGTTTGAATTCTTGATCCTCACGTCGATCCACTTGTTTTCTAGTTTTGGAGGGATGTCACTTATGATCCCTATGCTTTGTTCGGATATCGTTCCAGTTGCCGTACTATTTCTTCGGGCGACAGTTAAAGTTTTTTCGTTTGAAATATGTTAGAAATTGTCGAGTTAACTATGACGATTGATATGCGACAACTGCAATCACAAGCTGCTAAGACAAACGGCACTTTTGATCCCTGTGCTTTGATTTGGCAACAATAGTTGTCTTCATAGAATGGACCAAAGAGATCGTAAGTATGATGCTTGACATTTCCATTTCAGATACGACCTAAATGATGTGGGCTGCTATTAATACACGATATGTATAGTTACATATATATTTATGTATGTATGTATGTATGTATGTATGTATGTATCGATAAACTTTTATTTCCATTTCAATATCGATACACTTTTATTAAAGCCTTTAATATCCAAGGGTTAAGATTGAATTGAAACGATTCCGATAAACGGCCCAAAATTATATCTCATGTTAGATAGGAGTCAAAGTTAAAAGATAGAATATATAAAAATTACTGACATATTTAAAGTAAATAATGCCAGCAACGGCTAACATGGATTTGAACTGAAAGTGGCAATGTCACTATCGAATACAATGGAACCAATCTTAATGGGAGTGTCCACAAGATGAAACATACTCCAAACATAAGAATCGCCAATTAATAGTTACGCTTGATGTGACGACTTACTAAGGCTTTCGATAGGAACATAACGGAAATAGTTAAAATTTTTCTTGAAAAGCAATATCAAAATACATGAACAAATATTTATCATCCATAAAAGCGTGTCGACCAGAAGGATAACACAATTTTTAGGAGCTTGTACACGAAGGCACCACGTGTCGTGTCGATAACTGAAGCTTACTCGACAATTCCCAGCGGAGTTTCGAACTGAAGTTTCGACGGGAAGATTTATATTTTCGCAAGAACCCGCCGACATCCATAAGGTGCTGCTTTGTTCTTGTCATCCATTGAAGAGGAAAAGAAAGATTGGGGGGGAAGAAACTCTTTCTTTTCCTTTTTGGTCTTGAAATGAATGGGCTAAAGAAGCACCAACAAAGGAGCGATTCTGAAGAAGCGTGGTTCGACGTCATATTCAAGCTGAAAAGTGGAAACCATCGGGCGGTGGCACCACCTTTCGTGTCGTTGACCCTTGTTCGGCCTTTGCATTATTGGCTAAAAAGCAAAGTTGGGCCATCCCCTGTCGAGATTGAAAGCGTAAACCAAGCCAGGACCGATTGCCCACTCCATCGCCAGGCAGCTTTCGAACAGCCCCGCATCCAGTCCCGTCGCGATAGGTGATGGCGATCGCGGTGGCCCCCGTTCAATAAGTGGTAGCTTGTATCAGCCTTTTCTCCCCTCTTTGACATCCAACCATGCTGTGGTGACTCCTATAGATGCTCGTCTTTCCTTTTGTACAGTTCACCAACCGAGCTACTTGAAGTAGCGGTTGCCCCCAAGAGGGTATATGTCAGTTTTTGTTCGAACCAGAGGCGTGGCCTCGGTCCCCCATGGAACAACCCACACCTGAGCCTCATTAGGGTTCGCACAAGTGGTCAGCGAGCTGCGTCGAGATGTACTCTTTCGTGTCTACGTCGCTCAGCTCGCGTCTACCGACGCCCCCCAACATAAGGATCGAACTTCTTGCTGGGCTGGTTAATCGATGGGAGTGTTCTGCCTCGTATATGTATGGCTATTACGGCCACGTTTTATTACGATCGCTTCATCAGAGAATTCTTCATTCTCGTAAAAACCCAGAAACTCACTTTGCCCCCTTGTAGCATTTTCGGTTACAAGCCAACCTCATTACAAGTCCATCCCACAAACTTTTGATCCAGCCAAAGAAGCGCGCGAGTGATTGAAACAATTCTCTCACCTCCATTGCCGCAACAGACATAAGAGGGCAACGACCAAGGAAGAGAAAACGAGGTGTTAAAAAATCTTTGGGTTCTAAATTATTCGTCTGCTGCCATTATAGTTCTAAATGAAGGAATCAAAAGATTCCGATAATTCAATCCATCGAGTAAAAAAAATCTATCCACCACCAGTTCTATTACAAACGAACCATCAATCCCAAACCTTAAATTCTGTCACATCTGAAAGGCGACCGGAAGCATATTGTTTGATTGGAGACACATTTGAGAAAACTATGCAGCAGCCAAAAGACTTGCATTCCCACAAGGAAAGAAGGGTAATGCACCCCAAATATTCAAGGTATTAAAGTGGCATCGAATCTGAGGTAGATTACAGGGTGGTCCCAGGCCAAAACAGAGTTCATGGTCAGACCATGTGACAAGCCACAGCAAGGTCAATTTGGTGCACAAACACATGAAATAACCACTGCTACTACGTTATCATGATCTAAAAAGTATGATACACGGAAACATAAAACAAAATCAGCAACTATAATCTCCTACAATGATCGAGCAGCATCCAGACAGTTCGAGCAGCACTAATTCTAACGCCCTCATGAAACAAAGGTGGCAATCAGGCGGCTGGAGAAACAAGAAATAGCACATATTGGCTATCAGAGTGATAAGGTGTTAATATGCAGCCAACAAACACCAACCAAGACATCACCTGGATCACCAAGGCCTCCTTCCACCACCAAGAGGAACTGTATTAGATCCAGAGATACGGCCCCTGTTTCCAAACCCTCGATGTCCTCTTGAGCGAACATTGTTGCCTGAACCTATTATGTCAAAAATGGCATAGCCAGTCAGAAACTAACAAAAACGAGAGAGAGAGAGAGAGAGAGAGAGAGAGAGAGAGAGAGAGAGAGAGAGGGAGAGAGAGGAGTTACCAGCTCCATAAAAGGAGACTGAACGAGCCAAATCAGATAAAGCTGGAGGGATAACCTGCCCTGCATCTTGCAAGATTTTAAGAAGTTCCCCAGCAAACCTTGAATTAGAATCAGTGAAGAAGGTAATGGCAGTGCCCTTCGCTCCAGCCCGACCAGTTCGGCCAATTCTATGCACATAATCTTCAAGTGTCATAGGGAAATCATAGTTTATCACACATTTTATATCCTTGACATCTGCATTTTTAAGTATAAAACAGTTAGAAAATAATCCATCTTATAGCTTCAAAAGGGGAAAATGGAAGTAAAAAGGCAAGCACCCCTTATCCCTGCACACCTAAAACTCAGAGATCAAACTTATGATGACATATATGCATCACTTGAATGTGCCCACCTTAACCTGGCAGGGATAAGGAGCATCTCCACCATCACCAATCCATTTCCAACCCCAAAATAAGCATGAGCGAGTCAACCGGGCTGCCACAAAAACCAGCTTCCTAATTGTGAACGGGGCAACTACTGTTCAAATTAATCAACTTGAGAAGACAGGAGCCATGCAATTTCAGGCAACTCTAGCAGTTGACAAATTTGCATGACCCAAGTTTCTGCCTCTATATCCCCTATATATATGGTAAAGTAGAATGCACTTTACCAGCGTATTAGGAATATAACCATGATGATCCCTAAATCCTTGGAAAATTGGCTATAAGCATCACTTAGTAACTTAGTGAACATTTTACGTGAAACACACAAGTGAATGCCAGATGAAAGAACCATGCTTCCCATTCCACTTTACTTCGACGGCAAAAAGCATCAGGTTCTTGTAATCTAAGGAAACTGGAAAGCAGCCGGCCAACTCGCCTACCTTGGAATTTTCAAGCCTATATGAAGAGACCTATGAACCTAACACACAGTGATCCTACCAAGACCCCTTGCAGCAACATCAGTGGCAGTCATTATGGGACTTCTGCCACTCTTAAATTCAGCCAAGACCCATTCCCTCTCAGACTGGTTTTTGTCTCCATGTATGGACAGAGCTGGCCATCCATCCATCCTCAGCTGTTTTGTGACTTGATCACATCCCTTTTTTGTTTCTACAAATATCAGAATTCGACTCCCATCCATCACTGCTTTCAGTAGTTTGATCAGCCTGCAGCAACAATAGATACTCAAGTAATCGATGGAGAAACATTAGTCATACAGCAGAAAAAGTCACCAAAGACAAACCTGCTGTACTTTTCACTCTCTTTTATTACTTCAACAACTTGACTTATGGATATGTTTGCTTTCAGATCAGGGGATCCAATGATAACCTGAAGAAGACGATATTGACAAGGTACTAAAATCAATGAACATTCATTTCTATCAAAATGTTACCCACAATATCTAGCTCATCAAACCTTATATGGATTGCTTAAGAACTGTCTTGCCAGAGTTTCAACCTCTCTCGGCCATGTTGCACTCCACAATAGTGTCTGTCTATCTGGTCGTATCTGCAAAATTTCCAAAATTCCTCGAAGCAATGACAAAAATTCACAGGAACAACTAAGCATGTGCATCTCATAACCTAAATCTGCTGTCTCAGATTTCAGCAAAGGGCGCCCCCTCCCCCCCCCCCCCCCCCCCCCAAAAAAGAGAGAGAGAGAGACAAGTAATCGTACAGTAGACTTACTTGAGTTAAAATCTTCCTTATCTGAGGTTCAAAACCCATGTCTAGCATTCGATCCGCTTCATCCAACACAAGATAAGTCACTCTCTGTAGGTTTGTCTTATATGCTTCCAACATATCTAAAAGACGGCCAGGTGTAGCAATGACGATCTCAACACCTAGAATGCAGACAATTAGAACACCAGCTTCCCCAAAATAAGATTTGGAGCAAATAGTAATATGAATACTACAGAGGACAAGTCTTGTACCCTTATTAAGATCATTAATTTGTGGTCCCTTAGGGGCGCCGCCATAAATACATGTGCTCCTGATACTGATTTTTGCTCTTGATCCAATTGAGCCAAATTTCAAAGCTTCCTGTTGAATCTGCACAGCCAATTCTCTAGTAGGTGCAAGCACCAGCACAACAGGACCATCCCCTCTAACTAAAGTACATGAAGCAGCAGTATTCAGTGAGAGCAAAAACAAAGCAACCAAGCAACCCAACAGAAGAAAGATTACCAATCCTAACCTAAGGGTGGCTGCGCACTGACATGCACCAAAGCTGGTAGCAGATAAGCCAGAGTCTTGCCAGAACCTGTCTCAGCGATACCAATTAGATCTCTACCCTTTAAAGCCATCGGCCATCCTTGAGATTGAATGGGCGTTGGCTCGACAAACCCCAAATTCACAATCACGTCGAGGCAGTAGCCTATTGGCGGACAAATAAGGACAAATCAAGCAACGTTAAATCTCAACCGTTGGCAGAAAAATAACCAACGACGAAAATCAATCACCAACAGACCAAAATCGCAATACCAGGAAAACTAGCCTCTTGGAATGTCCTAATAGGCTTCGGAACATCGGACCCCTCAACCGTAATATCCCTTCTTGCACGGTACGTCGTGACTTCATGATCAGACATTGCAGCGACCAAAGGACTCTCCACGTACAAATTCTTCTCAAATGGCACCAGTTGGCTGAAATCTGGTTTCCGAAGATCAAACTTCTCGTGATCCCTCTGCGACGACCAGCCACCCTGCCTTCCACCTCTCCCGCTGCCACGGCCACCACCAAAACTCCTATTACCCTCATGTCTGCCTCGGGCTCCACCTCCTCCACGGCCCGGTCGACCCCTCTGGCCGCCACCCATATGCCCATTAGCCATCCCTCCGCCGCGACCAATCTCGAATCCTCCAGACGGAGACTGAAACGGCGGGTACACGGAGCCTCCCATGCCTGGAGGTGGGCCTTCATACGGACCCTGGCCACCGCCGTAGCTCGGGCCTGCATAGACCGGCGCCACCCTCGGTGGCACGAAATCGCTGCAATTGGAAATACATAAAATCGAATAATCCACGAAGCAACACAGACACAAGCTAAGAACGCTCAAAAAAACAAAAAAGAAACTGAAAAGAGACAACTTTCTTCGAGCCAGTAGTTCCAGGTAATTATCTGACGACGAGGGTTTCGGTGCAACATCGGAAGCATACCTTCTGCGGTGACGGAAAGAAGTAGGGTCCGAGTATCTCGGGTCGCCCGGGTTCATCCTCGCGATCGCCGGTGCGACGGTTGTGGCCGGTGATGGACGGAGAGGAATTGGGGCAAAACACGATTGCCCTTCTGCTGCCTCTCTCTCTCTCTCTCCGGCTCTGTTGATTCGATGCGTAAGGGCAACCTAGGGTTTTCGTTTGAAGAAGGGGAAAGGGGAACGCGAAGATATTTTTCACTTTAAATGTGGCGTCATCAGCGCGCCCATTTCCTCTATCCGTGGGACTGTTGTTTATTGAGATATTTAATTCTGACGTCATGTTCCTTTGCCATCATTTCCCGAATCCAAATCCTCTGCCCCGAACCTCCAGCCTCACTAAAACATTTTTCAGATCATCAATGATTTAAGGATGTGGACAATGTGATTTGAAACAGTTTGCAGAATTTGTAGAAGGGTCCCACTCCCTAAATTGTCGAAAAGAATGTTTATCAGCCAATTTGATCTCGATTAGTATGATTTGAGATTCGATTGCCGCCTATATATCGCCCAGGGTCATGAGAATTCATCGAAACTAGTAGATCCATTCTATATTCTCCCGAGCTTGGTAAATGATTTTTTATGGTTGGAAGACTTTTTGACAACTCATTAAGATTAACAATGTCCTTTCCCCTTAAATAAGTATGTGTAATTTTACGATCAAGGAAATCTAAACGACGGAGAAGATACGAGGGAGGATGTGGGAATAATTTCTGCTCAAACTTCATCGACCGTGGGCAGTAAGGACATGCATAATTCCACAAGGAAATGATCAACGATAGAACTGAATGTCGAATTTCTTTACTCCACGTTCTTTTCTTTCTTGCCTCTACTCTGCTCACCAGTTTGTGCTCAAAAGTCAGGAAGGGATGTCAAGATTTAGTCCATCGGTGACCCGTCAACCTTCGGATTCTCAATGGGTATAGCCGTAGCTTTGAACTCTCTCTCTCTCTCTCTCTCTCTCTCTCTCTCTCTCTCTCATCACTATCTTCTTCTCCTGTTCATCCTCTCCAACAGATGCTGCTCCTCCATTGCTGATTTCTAAGAGATTCACATCGCAAGTTCACAGCTTCGCTTCACTCGCCAAGATCCGTTTGCTTCTCTCTCTTCCTCGCTCTAGCAATTTCTCTCTCTTTCGTACTCACCTTTATTGAAGTTTGACGCTCCTTCTACTGTAGTCACGCATTTCAGGAGGTGACTGGGTGGAAAAACACGGAACATTTCTCAGCGGCCCCCCTCCGCTGCCTCCCTGAACTTCCCGGAGCTCATCCTCCGGGACGTCTCGGCGGCTCCTTCCGCTAGCGTGCTGTCGAGCGTCAAGGTCGACCCAGAGCCGACGCCATCGAGGTGGCAGCTAAGTTGAGGCCAAGCCGGACACGGGAGAAGCCAAACTTGAACGAGTACCCGAAGTTAAAGAGGACTCTCGTGTTCTGAAATATTTCTGTTCATGGGAAAACAAAAGCAGGATCGTCGCAGGATCTCCCGAAGAGTCGAACATCATATTTTCTTGCTCAGACAGCGCTTATTTGTCCCTGTCAATGCCATTTCCACTTGAAACTGACCTAAGCAGAAGGCTCCTCCCAAATTCAGTGGACTGAATGAAGCCAGACTAGCCAGTCTCCCGAACTCTCCGACACGTCCATCTGCTTTCACCAAATACCAAAGAAGGTCTCGCCTGAATTGACAATTATTTCGCTACTTCAATTTTTTTCTTTTAAATTTGAATCACTTAAAAGTATCGTGATAAGTACAACATAACTTGCTCATATTCATTTGGGAAAATGAAAAAAAGTAATCTTTAAATTTTGATCCGCTGAGTAATGGGATCCATGAACTTTTAATTTGTTTAATAAGATCACGAATGTTCAATGTTGTCATTTCATTAATTTAAATTCAATGAAAATGAAAAAAATTATATAGCACGTGAATCATTTTCAATAAGTAGAAGATGTTCATGGATTTTTAGAGATCACGTTACATGTTGAGTTAAAGTTTAAAGATTATATTACATATTAAGCTAAAATTTATAGATCATTCGTTTTCATTATCTGTTGAATAAAGCGTTAAACTTTCGAGAATTTTTCTTTTTCCTAAAGCACCAAGATGTTGCTGAGTAAGTGACACCTAGGGGTGTGCATGGTCCGGGTTGGGCCGGTCCCATGCTCAACCTGAGGACCGACCCATACAGTGTCGGTCCTCAATTTTTGGGACCGTGGACGAACCCGTCAAGCTTGGGACCAAGGACCGGACCTACCCTATCGGTCCGGTCCGGTCCGGTCCCAGGGTCAACTCGGGACTGTAAAATTTTCCGCACAAGTATCGTAAAATGTCCGATATCAACTAAATGCAAAAAGCTTTAGATCTGTTGTTTCATGCAAGGAAAAAATTCACAATGCTCCCCATAAAGAAACTCACACACAAATTTTATAGCTCTTGGGTTCCTTAAACACGTAGCACATGATGTAGGAGACGTGGTTTAAAATTAAAGGTTGCTTTTGCTCTCTTTAACTAGCAGGATGGATTTCGACCTAAAGAGTAAAGACAATATCATAAAAATCAAATTTAAGAACGAGTTGACAGAGGGGTTAGGGATTCAATCTCTCCTATTTTTGACATTATCTAAGTATAATGAGGTGTGAACTATTGCAATCTATCAAAAAAGCTTGTAAAAAAAAACTCACGTGTACTGTCCATTGGACAAAAAAAAAGTTTGATCTTAACAGAGACAGAACATGACACATCATCTTGGCTACCTTTTAAAGAGGAGCAAAATCATGACGGGCGAGCGGTGGCCGAGAGGTGGCCGTCGATCGAGCGGGCGAGCGATGGCCATCGATCGAGGCGAGCGGTGGCCGTTGGGTCGAGGTCGAGGCGACCGGTCAAGCAGTGGCTGTTTGTCGAGGCGAGTGGTGGCCGTCGACAAAGGCCCATGGATTATTGGATTTGGGTTTTGGAAATAATGAATTAAAGGAGGTGGAAATGGAATGGACTTATAAAAATAATTAATATTAAATATATATAATGTCGGGTTGGTCCGGGTTGGACCAACCCGACCTCCTAGGACCGAGGACCGACCCATACAGTACAGGGTTAGGAATTTTAGGACCGAGGACCGACCCGTTCGACTCAAAAACCCGACCAGGACCGGCCGGGTTGGGCCAATCCAGGGTCAACCCTGGACCGTTGCTCACCCCTAGTGACACCCAAATTGTTCGATCACCCCGGATGGTTGGCCCTTCAAAGAATTGCGACGGGATAGGATAAAGTGGGATTAAAAAAATCCCCTCGATAATAAATATAAATATATCTAATCCCATTGATCTTTTGGCACACTTCAATCTAAGATTGAAAAATAAATAAATCCACTTAAATACAGTAACTTAAAAAGGGAAGACCCCTCGACGTTAGGATTGTGGCCATTGCCACTACAGAAGTTTTAACTAATGTAATAAAAATACCAATTATCGTTCCAAAGACTCTACCTACTTTATTTATTTCAAAGGCAATTGCGATTGAAGATGACAATCACTAAGGTCACCCTTACCTAGTGACACGAATTCATAGATTTGAGGCATTGATAGAGAGAGGAGGTGGAGGGGGAATCTTAGTGCAACCACAAGCGTTGCATCACGGTGATCAAGATCTGGGTTGTCAATGATGTTGAAGCCTCTCCATCACCATCTTCAACCCTTGCCCCTCCAGATGTTTATGTCGTCTGCTAGGATTCACATATCACAGGTTGTCCTTGCCATGAACAGGGCCGTGAAGTAGTAGGAAGCCTTGTGAGGTGATACCGACTTTAGCACCTCGCTCTTTTTCGTCAAGCCTAATAACTCGAGATTTTGCTTCCCTTCCACAAGCTTTTACAATATAAGCATGTAATTTTTCATTAATAATTTAAATTTGGACTCATAAATAAGCACTGCTATATATACTCATTTTTCGATTGTAGCGAAATCATATGCTGAATGTAGCTTAAGGGCGAATTGGGATAAATTCTTGTATTTCGATTTTCTCTTTCTCACTCATTTTACTTTACTATTATCATGCACCAATCTTAACAATCTCAAGGTGGTTACAATTTGCACAAAACTGGTTAACAAATCTTGAATTTGAGCAACCGTCGGCTTGGTTTTTAGTCCCTCCTTTTTTTTTTGTAAATATTCATTAATCCAGTCAAGGTTTGCTCCATCCCCTTTTCCATTTTTATTATCCTTCATTTATTTCTGCCTATTTGATCTCGAAAGCATTTACAAATACTGAATTTGATAAGTAAAAATTCGGACCGCACAATTTATTATAATTATTCATATTGAATTTTGGTTGTAAATTCAATGATGGATAGTTGTATTGGTTAAAAGTCTATATCTCACTGTCAAAGTTATGGGTTCATAAGTGGGAAGTCATGATATTAGGATTATAGGACTCGATTCTTTAGTATTGTCTAGATACGGGGTGTTGGTGATAGAGTCCTTGGTATAAAAAAATAATAATAATCTCTCTCCATTGTAATTTTTTTTTATTTTTGAAATCAAGGTGTCCGGGCCAGCTTACGCGCACCTCGACTATTGCTCGGGAGAGACTAGCACAGCAATCTACCGCCATGGCTCCCCATTTAAATCACAGGTGCTTTCCTGGGAATCGAACCCGAAGCCTCAAAAAAGTCCAAGTTCGCCCTAACCAGTTGGGCTATCCATGAGTAGGTCTCTCTCCATTGTAATTTCTCCTTGAGTAAAGTAATTTCCGGTTGTTACCGGTCTCTCGGGAAAACGACGACAAGAAACAAAATCGTCCACGTTTAGCGAGGACAGTGCTGAGTGGATATGACGTGAGCCGATTCCTCCTCCTTCGTCGTCTTTTACCCAAAAAAAAAAACCGAAAAACTTTTGCAACAGAAAAATCCAGAAGATTCCTCGATTGAAAACCATGTAACGGCCGTGTCCTCCCCCCCCACGCTCCGCGTGTCGCGTCGCTTATTGGCTGTCCTCCACGTGTCCATCTCCACGTCGTCTTCCACTACCGAAGCGAACCCGCTGGACAAGGCAACACTGAAGCTCTTTCAAGAAACTAATTTATTTTTCGATACATAAATTCAATTCTCAACTTACATAGCATGGTACCCAAACATTAGAGATGTATATTCAACTTAACCCCCGAATAATATGAAAATATTCAATTTAGTTTATGAACCATATCAAAATCATTAATATCGGCTTAAAGTTATAGCGAAATATCGAAATGACGTAATTTATTTACTTCGTGTACCAAATGAAACGCAAACAAAATGTGCAGTGACCACATTGAAAAAAACTAAAAATTTATGAATTAGATACCACATTAAGGTATAATTAATATATCATGTTACATGTCGAATCAAAGTATAGAATTATATTGTATGTTAAATTATAATTCATAAATCGCATTATATGTTCTTTTTTATTTATGCTTTGAGTTCTCGATGAATTGAATCATGAACTATAAAATCTCCAGTCAGCCGCCGACACGATTTCTCGCATCTTTTGTCGATGCGATTGCAACGCGCGGTAATTAAGAGCACGTGTCTTTTTTGCCCTTTCTTCTTCGGGGGTCCTCTCACTTTCGAGAATTGCAGCGGGGGCCGAGTCGTCCTTTTCGGATCGGGGCACTTGTATTGCGATGATTCGGAAAAGGCTTAGTGCGGTTTGGTAAATTACAAACGCGACGCGACCATTACAAGGACTTGCGTGCAAATTCGGCATTTTTCACATCGGACCAAGAGCCGTGCCCACGTTATTTACTCGCCCGAGGACTTGCAGACATTTCGCTCTGTCCGTCCCTCTTTTGTCCCTGTCCCTCCATTTTCAGATATTAAATAAAGACCAAAGCCTTGAAATCTCAAATTAGAAAAATTCAGCGGAACTCGAGTAATCCCAGCACAATTGAGAGTGGCGAACATGGATAAACAACTTAGACCGTCCAAACTGAAAATTGGACCGGACCAAAAGTGTCGGTTCAGTTCTCGGTTCCCAAGAATGAAACCTTTCTTCAGGCAGTCCAGTTCCTGGATCCTAGGAAGGTCAGATCGGACTGGTTAATTTTTATATATTTTATTAAAAATAAAGATGTAAAAAAGTAAAAAAAACTCAATTTAAATTTATAAAGTTTTAATTTTTACCTAACTTTACCAAAATAATTTTTTTATGCAGTTCAGTTCATAGAAAATCTAATGGACTGGTTGAGAATCGAAAAAAATCTAACAAAATATAATTTATTTACTTATTTTTAAGAAAAATTTATTTTGGTAAAATTTGGTAAAGATTAAAATTATTTTTATGCACACCCCTAATGGCGTCGAGTCAGAATAGAGTGTGATTATTAAAGTAATATTAACAACTTTTTTATTTCATAAAAATCAATTATTTGAAAAATATTTTCATAAGAATGTTCGTTTATGTCACTTGTAAAAATAAATAAATGAAGATTATTTTTGTCATTTACGAAAGTATTCAGATGATATTTTTTATTAACTAGTGATTTCAAAGAAAAAAAATCCTAAAATTATTTATTTCTTAGGGAACAAATGAAACCTTAAATGAGATGGCAAGAAATTCTAGGAACTTATAGGGGAAGGCGGGTGACTTGTCATGGATCCCACGTGGCCGTCTTATGATTAAATGTACGACGTGAGTAGAGCCTTTTCTCTTTTTGTTTTCTTTCTTTTATCTTTTGGAAAAAAAAAAAAGAAGCGTCTTTTGATTAAATGTATAGCATAAAATAGAGCTTTTTCCCTTTTTTGTTTTGGCAGAAGCACGAATTAGGAGATAAAGGACGAGATCATGATAGTAGTGACGCTAGATAGCTTGTACGAATTATTATTTATTTATAGATTAAGATAAAAGGCCTGCATGACGGGCACCTATTTCTCGTCTAGAACTGGTTCTGGACCAAAAAAACCAGTTTTGGACGAGAAACCCGTTTGCTTCAACATTTTGTGAAAACCGGTTCTGAACCAATTTTCTTGGCCAGAACCGGTTTTCATCCTAGAATGAGAAAGCAAAAAAAGGCAATTTCTGGTTTTCCCCCATTCAAAGAACCTGTTCTTTCCTTTCCCCTCCCCCTTTCTTCCCTTTCCCTGCAGCTCGTGAACCCAGCTCCCTGTGCGTGTCCTCCTCCTCCCCTGCAGCTCGTCGCCTCCAGCTCCCCTGCGCTGCCGCCTGCAGCTCGCCTCCGCCGCCGCCGCCTCCAGCTCGCCTCCGCCACCACCTCCAGCTCGCCGCCGCCGCCTCCTCCAGCTCGCCTCCCCCGCCTCCTCCAGCTCGATCTGCCCCAGCCACCAGCCCTCCGCCGCCGCCTCCAGCTCGCCTCCGCCGCCTCCTCCAGCTCACCCCGCCCCAGCCACCAGCTCGCCCCAGCCGCGCCCAGCTCGCCCCCAGCCGCGCCCCAGCCGCCCGCTGCCGCCCCCCAGGTCGCCCCCAGCCGCACCCAGCTCGCCCCGCCGCCCCAAGCCCGCCCCAGGCCCCCCCCCAGCCGCGCCCCAGGCCCGCCCCAGGCCGCCCCTTTATGAGATTCTTCATGCACCCTTTATGATGTATTTTTATCAATTTGTATTTCTTATCTCATTTTCTGTAATGTCATATGGTGTAATGTGAACTTTTGAAATTTCGTATTGTCTATTGGAACATCTTATGAGATTCTTCATGCATTTTCGAGATCTCAATGGTAGAAGATCTTTTATGGTTGCCTACGTGGATTTTATCTTTTTTAAATTTAGAATATTACAAATGTTTAATGCAATTAAAGTGATTTTTCAATTTTAGAGTAAATTACAATAAATTGTGCAAAAAAAATATCAAATTTCCTTATTTTTATTAATATGAACATCTTCCAATATCCCAAATCATATATTTTAGAAAATGAAACAGAATCAGAAATAGAAATTTTTTGGTCATATCAAACAGCTTTCTCTTTCTGAAACAGAAATTGTATGTCCATATCAAACGCGTTTTTTTCGTCAGAAACTCATTCTGAACTAGAAATAGAAAAAACTCATTCTCGACAGAACTGGTTCTCAGAACCAGAATGAGTATCATGCGCAGCCAAAGTCTCTCAAGTTGAGGGGAATTTCCATGTCACGCATAAATTAGATCAAAGCATGAAAGCTAACCCACTTGTATATATGTGCGTATATGACGACGACGGTGATCGAGGTACACGTCCGAGCTCTATCCAACATAAAAAGAAACTCACAATTATAGCAACTTGCAATGAAAGTTTGTACAAAATATCCGCTGGCATTGCATGCAATAAACATGTGCGAAATGCATTGTGAACTGTCTCGAAGATCCCTTTTGATCAACTAAAAAGTAAACGATCTTTAAAATTATAGGGAAAGATCGTAATTCAGAACCCAATTAGGAAAGTGGCGAGACGAACTCAGACTCGGACGGGAGGGTAATTTTGGAAACCCGATGCTAATAGGAAGAGCTCCGTAAAATCGAAATAGGAAAGTTAATCGGATCGTTCGTATGCCCGCCCGCCCGAAAGCACAAACTTCCAAAATCGCCCCTCGCGTGTCCACCCCGTGTGGGCCCCGACCCCGCCAAATCTTCTCTTCCCTCCCTATAAAAGATAACCGCCTCCCTCTCCCCGAACGAACCCCACTCTCGCGCACTTCACAGCACAGCAGAGAACTTCTCCCCACATCGGGCCCGACCGATTTCGAAGGCAAAACAGAGAGCGAAGATGGTGAATCAGGAGTCCGGATCGCGCCGGCGCTCGGGCGCTCCGTTGAAGTTCCTCTGCAGCTACGGCGGGAGGATCCTCCCCCGCTGGCCAGACGGCAGGCTCCGCTACGTCGGAGGCCTCACCCGGATCCTCGCCGTCGATCGCTCCGTCTCTTACGCCGGTGCGTACCTCCCCCGCTCTCCCACCTCTCTTTCTGTTTCGGTTTCGGTTTCGGTGTTGCTTTATCCACGGAGTCTTGGTCTTGCTGGATGCTTGGTTAGTAACACGCGAAAATATCTGCGCTTGCAGAGCTGATGGTGAAGCTCGTGGAGTTCTGCGGCTTCTCCGTCGCGCTGAAGTGCGAGTTGCCAGGCGGGGACTTGGAGACTCTGGTCTCTATCAAGTCCGACGAGGATTTGACCAACCTGATCGAGGAATACGACCAGGCTTCGCTGAGATCGAGATCTCCTCCTGGCGCGCCGCTCAAGATCAGAGCCGTCCTTTTTGAGCCGAGATCGCGCAAGCAAGCGTCTCCGCCTCTATCGCCGTCGCCGTCCGCCGCGTCAACCTTCAGTTCTTCTCCTCGCGAGTCGCCGAGGTGCAGAATCGGCGATTGGACCCCTCGCCGGGGCTCCTCGCCGAGGATGATCGCCGCCGGCATCGGGTGCGTCGGCGGATCTCCGATGATCGGTCACTATCGCAACCTCTACGGTTCCGGATGGCCTGGAGTTTCGTGCGGTGCCGGTCACTGCCGCCGCAATTACTGCCAATAACAAACGCGGATCGTGTCTCGTAGCAGTAGGAGGGCCTTGAGAATGGACAAAGTTACAAGTTCAACAGCAGTAGGGAATTAGAATATATTACAGAATAGGGACAGATAAGGATGATGAAGATGGAGTCTGGACTTTGTTTTTGGAGCCTTTGCTGCTTGTAGAGGACTCCTGTTTCCCCCTCCCCATCGGACGGTTGGATTCTGATTATCGAGGGAGCAAAAGCCCTTTCCCTTCCCATTCCCAGTTTGCAAGCCCTAGTATTTCCTTCTTTTCTGGAGTGGGATTGGTTCTCAAATTGACCAGTCATACCTCGTATCAGGCATACCTCGTACTGGTATGGATACGGTTACGATATCGTTGATGGAATAAATGGAAGACTTAGAGATCATCTTTAGGTAAAATAACGATGATGATTTTTCTTCATTGCAACGTAATTTTTAATTTTTAAAATTTATCGGATGTCTCCTTTTAAATTTTTAATTCGTTTATCGTAGTAGCTGCACTTTTAGTCAGTGTAGTACCTAAATGTGAATTTTTAGTGTAAACATGGTGGCACTTTCGTTTACCAACATTTCCAGTGATTAGACAAAGAATTTGAAAGGAAAGCAACCCACTTTGCTATTTTTTGTGGCTTTCGAAGATGAAAAGAATTTCAGCCAAGGTGCCACTATATTTCATCCAGCATATATTAATTTGAAATTTTCATACTACTAGTGTTTTGAATGAGAGTGCCCCTACGTTTCACCCGGCAAAAACAAATTTTCTTTATACTGATTGTGAACGAGTACGACATGAATTGATCCCAAGCTCCGATCGGCGAGTGAGCTTAGGCCCAGCAGGTGGGCTTGGGCGGGCCGGCGGGCCATCATCATGCCTAAACACCCTCGATTGATAATTCCTTCTTTTAGGCAAGAGTTGAAATATATTACGCATACTTGGCCACTGGCCTTGTTATTTGTTTCGTGAAAAATACTTGATTTGAAAAATGCTTTCCTAAAAAGTACAGGTTGAATTGCTTATAAAAAAAAGGAAAATATTTTTATCATCTTCGAAATTATTTAAATGACTTATTATTTGAAAACGATACAAGTGTGATTACATTTATGAAGTTGTTTTTCAAATCATTCATATTTCATGAAATAAATGTATCCTCAATTTTTTTTATTAGGTCAATCTAAAGCCACCATATTGAGTACATTTATGAAGTTGGTTAACTCCTAGCTATAATGCTATATAACTAGCAATATTTATGCAAGTCCTTATCTAATTTAATTTCAAAAAGGAAATATATGCAAACAAACTTTTACACCCACACCCCCAAAAAAAAAAAAGAAAAAGAAAACCAAGGTCACAAATAGGAAGCGTTTTGGACAAAATAAGACAGTTACGCAATCTCGTGTCCGCAGACGTAAGGGCGTACTAACAACCTTAGCCCGACAAATATAGAAGTTAAATATAGGCATAGGCTAAGGAGCATGGGCGTACTAACGATCTTGGCCAACTGCTGGAAAGGCTTTTAAATGGAAAATGTTTGAGACAGATAATTGAGCCTCACCCGACTCGAGCTATTGCTTCATAATCTTAGTGAAAGGGCTCAAGATGAAACGGGCGGGCTAACATGAACAATTAAACCTTGACTCCTCAATGGGTCATTGTACCGCCTTTTGTAATGGACGGGCATGGTGGGACCATAGGGTCTGACCGCCGGCTTAATTGGGTCCGACGCCAATGAACGTAACATGTTGCGATGCGTCCCTCTGTACCTTCTCGATCGACAATCAGAAATCAACACACGACATTGACTTCGGACGTTAAGATGATGCGTGCGTCGACTTCCTCATCTTATCCGGACAAAGGGGGAAAAGCGCGACTTCCTTCCCCCGGGGGAAATTCCCTCCCTCCACGGAACACATGCCGTATGATCCGTCGGCGCGAATGATCAGAAACACCCGCCGCAACGGATCACCAAGAGCCCCTCTACTCTACTGTGGACATTAACTGCAATTTAGGACAGCCGCATCAATCCTCGTGAAGCTCAAATCAAAGCCACTCTAGTCTATATTCTCAAAACGAGGCTGCGGACAGCCGACCGAACCTCGTCTTCCCTGACAATTCTAGTATAAATCTCCTAGGAATGTATAGGAAACTGAGAAAGCACCCGCTGGTCTAACTCTCTTTTCCAGGAAGAAGACGATGAAAAACTTGAAGAAACGGAAACACCCCGAAACAGTAGAAGCTTGAGATAAAAAAAAAAAACAAAAAACTGTCTTCGAGAAGTTGTCATCCCTCCTTGACATCGCCGAAACGCTAGAATCGAACCGCCCTGCGCTCTATTTATTGCACTTTCCGATGTTTTCGCCCTCATCTCCTTCGTGTCCCTGTCTCCCGCATCCACGTTTCTTCCCCCATGGCTCTATTACTACTTCTCTTCCTCTCTCTCGTCCACCTCCACCGCGAACAACGGCGAGGACCGGAACACACGCCCGCATTTCATATCCAGAACCAATAGCAAACCCACTTGAGATCTCTAGGACTCGTCCAACGTCGGTTGTTTAGGTATGAGGTTGTACGTCTACGTGTTGGAGGCGAGGGGATTGCCCGTGAAGGACTCGTACGTGAAGGTCCAGGTCGGGAAGCTCAAGTCCAAGACTAGGATCGTGGAGCGCACCAAGAACCCACGGTGGAACGAAGAGTTTGTGTTCAGGGTGCATGATTGCGAGGAGGAAGTGATCTTGTCCGTCTATCACCACGAGGACAGTCATGGGCTCTTCAGCTCGTCAGGGGAATTGCTGGGTCGGGTCAAGATTCCGGTCTGGTCCGTCACCGACAAGGACAACCGGATATTGCCGCCAACGTGGTTCACTGTTCGAAAGCCTAAGGCGGGGAAGTTCGTTCAAAAATATTGCGGTTCGTGCGTTCAGTCTTTCTATTTTGTAAATTAATTATTCGGTCTGTTGTTTCTTGTTATGTCCAGTTAGATCAAAACAGTGTGACGTGAATTGGGCAGAGTAACTTAGTAATGTGCACGCCATAACCATATGCCTTGCTTGCACATATTGCGATCTGTCTACCAAGTATCAACTCCAGATCTTTAAGTAATTTGTGTTGATGCGGATGTTGAGGAGAGCAATGAGTCTGTGGTGATTAGAGGAAAACTATGGCATAGGTACTGTTGTCCTGACTGAGAAAGATAACTTATTAAACAGGACAATGACTGATCGTCTAGGGCAAGGACTAGTTTATGTGATGATGATGTAAGGTTGAGCAACTAAAATCTGTGTCCTCCAGACAATAATATATGAATCTTCAGCATCTAATTCCTTTCCTCGTGAAACCCGTGTGAAGCTTTTCTGGAGATACCAAAGTTACACTGCTAAAATGTCTCCTCATGGATTTATCCAATGAGTTTTTTTTTTTTTTCGGGATCCCATGTTGGCCAAGAGTCCATATGCCTTATGATGATCTTATGTATTTAATTCTGTGAGGCGTTTGGGTATAGATTGTATATGTGATGGCATGAGTCGTTTCATCAATCTACCTAGCATCTGAAATCATCATATAAAGCTGTGATGAGAGCTTCCTTTCACACTTCAATGCTATCTTTATTTGGTGCTAAATTTATGGAATGCTGCCATTTCGCTCCTTTTGTTCTCGTCTTCCGGCTTCCATCATAAATGTGAGTTTTATTTATGATCCTTCAATATATATTTGTCTCTTAAGGTTTAGTGGCATTGTCCATTCAAACTTGTAAAGTTGTCTGGCCAAGGGGGAAAAGTAATTTTAAAGTTTGATATACCGCACAATGCAGGGAAGATACTGGTATCCATCTCTTTGCATGGAAGTCTCCAGGACACGTCTTCTGGCAATCCGCTTTTACCCAGTTCCAATGTCAACTCCAATCAGGCTGAAGAAGAGACAGATCTTGCTAAAGCTCAAGCCCAGAAGATGCAAGATGGGAAACATTGGATGAAGGCTATCGCGAATCGTTTGGAGAAAATTTTTGCCAAACATGAGGATGTGTCAGAAACTTGTGCCTCATTGGAAGTACCTGGTACTCCACCAGATTACGATGATTGTGTGGAAAAACAACAGTCTGATTACAGCTTTGAAGAAGCTATTGCGGTGATGCAGTCTAGGGATGCCAAAAAAGAATTGCCTGAAGATCTTCAAGGAGGCATTCTGTTAGATCAGACTTATGTTGTACGACCATATGATTTGAACATTTTTCTCTTTGCACCGGATTCTAAGTTCAGGAGAGATCTGGCTAACTTGGAGGGGACGACAAACTTAGAAGAGGAGCCTTGGATGTTGAAACAAGAAGATCCGCCACTTTTAACACGAACAGTTTGCTATACAAAAGCTGCTACAAAGTTAATCAAGGCTGTAAAAGCAAGCGAGCGACAATCTTACCTCAAAGCAGATGGAAAAAACTTTGCTGTCTTTATAGAGGTAAGTACTCCCGAGGTTCCATATGGGAACGCTTTCAAAGTGGAGTTACTTTACAAGATAATGCCTGGACCAGAAGATGGATCAGGAGAAGAGTCTGCGCGTCTTGTAATCTCTTGGAGGGTTAATTTCCACCAGAGCACTATGATGAGAGGTATGATTGAAGGAGGTGCTCGTCAGGGTCTACAGGACAGTTTTTATCATTTTGAGAACCTACTGGCTCAAAGTTTTAGGACACTGGATTCTGCAGAGTCCTCGGACAAAGGTCAGATTATTGCATCTCTGGAAAATGAACAGCAGTCGGATTTGCAATTGGCTATCAAATACTTCTGCAATTTCACCGTGCTTTCAACCATTTGTATGGTTATGTACATCATTACACACATTTTACTTTGCAAGCCTAGTGAACCGCGGGCCTTGGAATTTCTGGGTATCGATTTGCCAGATAGCCTTGGAGAGCTCGTTGCATGTGGAATAGTAACCATTCAGTTGGAACGTGTTTTCCACATGGCTTCACATTTTGTGCAAGCCAGGTTGCAGAGAGGTATGTGCTTCATTCTACTGAAAGCGCACTTTTTGAACTCCGTTTTGACTCTGAATGACTAAGCCATCTTAACTAGCATTGGGGTGTGTTTTTGTCAGGTAGTGATCATGGCCTCAAGGCGCAAGGTGATGGATGGATTCTTACTATAGCTTTGATTGAAGGGACGAACATGGCATCCTTGAATTCAACGGGATATTCTGATCCATATGTGGTTTTCACATGCAATGGTAGAACAAAGACGAGTTCTATTAAGCTCCAAGCTTGTGATCCTCAATGGAATGGTGAGTCCATTAATTGTACTAGCGTAATTGTGTTACCATCGTATCATGGGTCAACAATAAGGCCTTTGGATGTCTATTTTGCAGAGATAGTGGAGTTTGATGCTATGGAAGAACCACCATCAGTTTTGGATGTGGAGGTTTTTGATTTCGATGGTCCATTTGATCAGGCCACTTCTCTGGGGCACGCTGAGATCAACTTTTTAAAGCATACATCCACTGATCTTGCGGATATGTGGATCTTGCTTGAGGGCAAGCTGGCTCAGTCTGCGCAGTCGAAATTGCACCTGAGAATCTTTCTGGACAACAACAATGGAGTAGAAACAATTAGGGAGTATCTAACAAAGATGGAGAAGGAAGTTGGACAGAAGGTAGGCATTGTTGAGACTATAGTTTGAAAATTGTTTGTTCAGTTTGGTGATAATAAAATGTCATTAATTCAATCGATTCGTGGCATGTGCAGTTGAGTTTGAGGTCACCTCACAGAAATTCTACATTCCAGAAACTGTTCAAGTTGCCACCAGACGAGTTTCTTGTTAGTGACTTTGCCTGTTCTCTCAAGAGAAAATTGCCTCTACAGGTTAATCACATCTGTTCCAAATGCTTGTACCCTCTAGTCCAATTGGTCTTTCATTGCATAAGGGGGACCGTTGATGTGGCTTCCAACCCTTTCTTATTTTTGGATTCTTGGAAGTTGCAATTGTATGTCAATATGCCAAAGAAGCAGACAAGATTTGTAAAGCAACACGGATAATTAGAATATCGTCGTGAACTTTTGGCTCGACCAACAAACTAGACATAAATGCTAGTGAAAAGAACAGCCCCATTTACCCAACATGAGGAACTTTTTTAGCACTGCTTTGTGACTAATGTTATGCCTGAATGACGTGGGCTCATATGCATGATGTTGTTATGTGTTAGTGTCTCTGATTTGGTGGCCAGTTTGTTCTCTTTTTTTAATGGGGGCCACTATGTTCAATTAACTTATCATTGTCTTCTCGCATGACGTTTATCCCATGAACAAGGATGCCTAGCTTAGACTCTGTACAAATGATTGATGTAGGGCCGCCTTTTCCTATCTTCAAGGATTGTCGGGTTTTACGCCAATTTGTTTGGTCATAAAACCAGGTTTTTCTTTCTTTGGGAAGACATTGAAGATATTCAAGTACTTCCACCCTCGTTCGGTTCAATGGGTAGTCCATCCCTCGTCATCCTTTTGCGTAAGGGTCGAGGTATGGATGCGAGACACGGGGCAAAGTCTCAAGATGAAGAAGGCAGGCTTAGGTTCCATTTTCAATCATTTGTATCATTTAATTTAGCCAGCAGGTATCGGTGGTACATTATACTTCCTAAATGAATTCGATTACTGGAAGTGGGAGGTGATCAATCATGATTTTTGGTGGATAGGACAATTGTGGCCCTGTGGCGGACTCGAGCTCTGATGCCTGAGCAGACAGAGCAGATTGCCAAAGAGCAGCATGATCAAGAAGACTCTACTGTGCTGGACGATGCAGCAACGATTCTGGATATGGAAGATGCAGACATGTCCAAAATCTACTCTGCTGAACTCCCTATTGAGGTAAGCAGACAACTCCTTTTGAATTCCACTTTGTAATATTGCCTTGCAAACATCTCCCTTCTATGAACTGAGAGATGCCAAATTGGGTGACAAAAAGTGAAATTCACAAGGCCCTATATCATATAGAATCGAGTACTTAGGTTTTCTATCTGTACTGTTTGTTTCTTCTTTGTTGAATTGTTGACTGCGACTCGTTTTTAGGACAAAAATTGCTGGCCATGCAGTGTGTTTCCAGTGCCCGGAACTAACATCTTTGTTCTTCTTTTCTTCTTTTTATAACCTTCCCCATAAAATGCGCATAATTCTGTGAATTGAACGTGGAATAATCTGTTCCCTCTTCCTGTCTCATTTCATGTTCTTTCCAAATCAAATCAAATCAGTCTGTAAATTCACTCGCCAACTAATGGAGAGATCAAGAACATTTTTTTTCTTGATGTGTTGCTGGCTGCTTGGTTCACTAACATTGGATGACATATTGAGCGACGTGCAGATGAGCTCCTTCATGGAACTATTTGGTGGAGGCAAGAAGGAGTATCGAATCATGGAAAAATCTGGTTGCCTTAATTATTCGGCTACTGAATGGGAACCTGTGAAGCCCGGTAACTTCGAGCGCTCAGTGTCATACAAATTCAATCGCTACGTTTCGATATTTGGAGGGGAAGTCACCAGCACGCAGCAAAAAGTTTCTACTGATGATGGGTGGACAGTCAATGAGGTCATGGCCCTCCACAATATGCCATTTGAAGAGTGTTATCGAGTACGTCACAAGTCTTATTTTTTCCATTCTTTTTCTGGGCAATCAACTACCTTTAGGACACTCGAGCTTTTCATTGAATATCTCTGCCATAGTCTCCTATCATTGCTTTTCCTGAGCTGCTTGGCTACATAACATCTTGTCTCATAAGCCTGAAAAGTTTTTTTTTTTGGTTGTGTTGGCAGGTACAGTTAACATACCGGATCGAGAATTCAGGCCAAAACCGCAGTTCCTGCAAGTGCGACGTCTATATACACATCATGTGGCTCAAAAGCACCAAGTTCCAGCAGAGGATGGCTCGCAACATAACCAGTAAACTGTCCCAGAGATTAAAGGACATTTTTGAGCTAGTGGAGACAGAGACTCTCTCAGCAACACGTCTGCATTAGTCTGCTTGACCGGTACCCTGACTCTCAAGAAAATATCTGTATCGTCAAGCACGTTTGTTGTTCTTAGTTAATCAGAGATATCATTTGTGTTGTCATAGGCCGTTTTCTCCTTTGCTGATTGAATAGGAAGACAATTTTCGTCCAGGGATTGGGTGGTGACTGTGCAGATTGAACTGAAACAGCTAACTCAGCACGTTGCAATACGAGTTCCAATGGTTTTATGGCAATTGTCGTTTTGCTTCGCAATTTGAATTCTGCACTCACATAGAACGTGTTCGAATGTTGCACTGTCTGGTTCAGTTTTGTCTTAATCAAGTGTATCGTTTTCCTAGACTGCAGTCCCTGTCGCACCCGCAACTTGCTAGCCTCCGTCTTGTTCGTTCGACGCGTTAGTATGATCAATTGAATGGTCTATTCGATCCAAACCAGGAGGAGCGGAAAGATCCAAATCATTTGGTACCATGTTCCAAAACTCCCGCGTGCACGCCATTCTCGAGCATGCCGAAAACATAGGCCAAGGGCGAATCGGTACTCAAGCCTTCCAAGATCACGAGCGTTGCGTGACAAAATGTCCTTATCAGACCGAGAGAAGGTCGATGATAAGCATCGTGCTCCTCCTATCCACGGGGCCTTATCACTCCTCCTATCCGCAGCAACCTGGCGGCTGTTATCCAACCCAAAAGAAAAGCAAGGAGAATCAGTCAACGTCGGACAGAGGAGAAAGGCGTCTCCATTTCCAAAAGGGTCCGTCTTCTTCAAGAATCGAGGGCATCAGCTGAAGTATAGGTCGAGGAAAAGGGAAAGAGAAGGGAAGCCATGTTCTTGGTCTTCTTCTCAAGTGGGACCATCAGCAATCCCAGCCAAATCCTTCGCTTCAGTTGATGATCGATGAACGGCATGATCCTCATCTTACTGTACTATGAACAGTAAAGACCAGTTCCCGATGTCAGAACATCATAATACTTCGTTCTTCCCAGGAGCAGACGTGGTCCATCCATGTTAGAGAAAAGATGGGAGATGCCATACACAAAGAGCCGTCCCTTACGACAATGTGGCGAACATGTTGCAGATAAAAGTCCGAAGGAAAAACTCCAAATAAAGTTCTAAAGTGTTTTTTATTTTGTCAAATAGAGACTTAGGGCGAATCTCATTTTAAAGAAAAAGGGACTGAAGTGATGATGACAGTTTCTAACCTCGCCGAGAAGATAAACATTCCAGCTAGTCAATGGCATGTTTGTCCAAAAATAAACTTAATCTAAAGTTTAGTTCAATTAAATTAAAAATTACGAAAGTTCAAAGTCCTTTATATACAGGCGTTGACCCTACCCTCCCGCCCCAGGCAAGAGGGCCCTTTTTTTGGCTTTTTCTTTAGTCTGCCTTTATTATGGAATTTCTTTTGGTTTTTTAAACCTATTTAATTAAGATTTCGTGTAAAATTTAGGTTTCAAATTAAAAGGATGCTGTTGTGGAGTCTTCTAGGACGCAACGTGGGAGAGATAAAATATTTAAAAAATAATGTCGACATTTTTTATTGGTTAAATTGGACAAAACTACTAAAAGGACTCGAAATTTACACGAAATCGAGTCTCGGGCAAGGGCCTATTGGTGCATTTGATTAAGTATTTGGAAAACTCATTGGTGCTTGAATGTCTCTTGGAAAAATGTTGAGGTGTTTGGTAATAATTTTCAAAGAGTTTCCAAGTGAAAGTTAATATTGAAACCGCAGAAAGCCCGAAACTGATAGGGACTAGCTTTGGACTTTAAGCCTTGGGTTATGCTACTTCTAGATTTTTTTCTTCCCATTTACCCTCACTAGATTTCGCATATTTCTATCTTGCATTTACTTTTTTTTGTTAAAGGTTTGATTGGTCGTCGGTATTAAAATTAGGCGATACACTCACCGGCAACCATAGGCGAGGGGTGATGGCTACCGAGGTCGTGCCACCTTAGGCTTTGTTGCGCGACTTTAGGCAACGGGCGTCAAGGTTGTGTGACCTCAAGCCTCACCTAGGTTGCTCCATCCAAGATGCCTCACTTGGGTTATGCTACTTGAGATGGCGAGCGACGGACATCAAGGTCGTGCGACCTTAGGCTTTGTTGCCTAGGGTTGCTTGAGGCCATGCAACATCGGTCAATAATCATTGGTGAATTTAAAAAAATTAAAAATTGCAGCCAAAACTCTTTGCAATTTTTTTTTTTGCAAACACTACTTAAGCTCAAAGTTACTTTGTATACGAGTTTTTATGAAACACAATATGCATTTCTTCAATGTGTTTTACCTTTCAACATTTGCATTACACCCAAAAGTCATCTTCAAAATCGAATCAAACACACCTACATGCCCTTGCCAACCTCTAGCAAGGATCACCTCATTTGGGTCATTGTTGGGCACATTTGAGGGGAGAGGCGACCCTTCTTGTGGCCAGCGAGGGTTACTCAGGCAAAGCCAACCCTTACTCGTGGCTTTCGAGGGTGGCCTCACCCAGCCCTCTCTAGGCATCACCGATGGCTGAATGTCATCTAAAATTACCCATCGACGAAAAGGATAGAAAAAACATAAAAAAAAATGGAAAAAAAAGAAAAGAAGTAAAAAAGGGAAACAAATGAAAAGGAAGAAGAAGAAGCAAAAGACAACAATTCCCTTGACCAAAAAGTAAGGTCCAACATTCTTCGAGACCAACATGACTACTTCGAGTTTTTATTTGAATTAATGTCCACTCTTAAATGAGGGCACCTTAAATTCTTATTTGAAATTTTTCAAAATTCAAAAACAAAAAGATATTAACATGAATTTCAGGAAAGCCATATATGGTGCATATAAAATGGAAAAAAAAACCTTTTATGAAGAATCTGAGGTTTTTGATTTTTAGGATTTATCTCATTCTCTTATTCGGCCGCAAATTCCGAAACAAAATTACCTTGGCTTTATCCTGTTGGAGCATGCCGGCCAACGAAAACTTTTGCTCGACCGGCGAGTTTGAGTTTTTATTTGAGAATACTGATATCACTTGATATTCTTAAATAAAATTATTTATCATAACGAGGATCCTTAATTAGGATGAAAATCTTCATGCCAAAAAAAAAAGCAAAAGAAGAAAGGTGGGAAATCAAGAGAATTTATAATGAAAGCAACAACAATTAGAGCAACAAAGGCTAAAGGACCACATTGATCCTAATTTAATTGCCAACGGATGGATATCAGAACGTTCCAGCCTCCAGGAGCGGCGAAGGGCTAAGGAGTGGGGCCCCGAAAAGCTGACGTGGCGCTGACGGAGCATTTCTACAGCGGGGGAGGGAGGGAAGTCATCGGTTAGAAATCTGGTACGCCCTTTTCGGCTCACCACGCCTTCTTCCTCTTCTTCGACCTTCGACCTTCTTAAAACCCTCTCTCTCTCTCTCTCTCCCTCTCTCTCTCTCATCTTTCTCCATAACCAGCCGCCCTCGCACCTTCAAATTCGTACGAAGTCGCCACCCAAAACCTTCTTCCCTGAGCTCTCCTGCCTCCGACGATGGACCCGAACCCGAAGACCCATCCGGTTCTCTCCTACGTCATGGCCCGCCTCCCCTCCATCGGCCCTCGGTTCACCCCTCCCGGCCCCTCCGACCCCTCCTCCGCCGTTGACATCGAGCAGCCTCCGCCGCCGTCTCCGCCCGACCCCTCCTCCTCCTCTTCCTCATCGCGTCCGCCCCAGATCACCGACCATATGCCCCGCCTCGCCCACCCCAGGCTCTTCGCCTCCATGGCCAACGCCGTCACCGACGTCGCCCAGACCCGATCCGTGCTTCAGACCCTCGGCGACCGCCCCGACCACGAGGCCGTCGACAATGCCCGGACGAAGCTGGCCGAGGTCGAGTCCTCCCTGTCGAAGAAGCTCGAGGAGATCGTGCTCTCCCCGCGGCCTCCCAACGTCGACAGGCTTGAGTGGCGGGCCCACCTGGCGGAGAAGGAGAGGGAGTGCCGCGAGGCAGCCGAGAGGGAGAAGAGCGCACACAAGGCGGTGATCTCGCTCGACGAGATGCACGAGGCGTATGCGAGGATGTTGAAAGAGGCGGAGGAGAGGTTGGTGAAGATGTACGAGTCTGTTGTCGTCCGTGAGAATGATGGGGAGTGCAATTTAAATGTGGGAGAGGAGGTGAACGAGGAGGTCGTGGGGATATTGCAGGAGGGGAAGGGAAATGGAGGCTTGGACAGGGTTGATTTGTCTGGGAGGAGGCTGCGGTTCTTGCCCGAGGCGTTTGGGCAGATTCTTGGATTGGTCGTGCTTAATTTGTCAAATAATCAGCTTGAGGTTCGTTTGGTGAATGGGTGTTTCATTGGCCTTGTCTTGTTGATAATGTTTGTACTGACTGTGGGCCGAATGAAAGATGTGACCTGTACCCATTCTTACAAGCTCTGTCGATCTGCAACATCGCACATGGTTCTTGAGTGCAATCTGTGGATCCAGTCTATTATATTTTTTTCTTTACTTTCAGGTTCCTGTTTAGGCACTATCATATGCAAATTTGAGATTCAATTCTGGCATACATGTCGTCTCACAAGTTTCTTGAGAGATTGTTTGGGAGTTGGGAAGTTTAGAGGCAAGTAGCCAGAGTGAATTTGTTAGATGTTAACATCTAAATCGCATGGTCTATGTAGATGGCGTTGCTGCTTTGTCCAATTGAAAATCATTGGATATCTAATCTAATGAATTGGTTGGTTATTGTTTGTGTTGTTTGTGGGGCACTACTTTGGCGGTTAGTGTGGTTGAAGCCAATATTGGTTGTCCGTTTTTATGAATTGCGCATAGATTTTGTTTACAGGGGTTAAGATCCATGTAGATTAGCGAACTGGTACTTTCTTACCTGAATCAGATATTATGTGTACTGTGTGCCGGAACTGCCTTGTTGAATGGATGGCTGACCAATGAAGACATCCTTTTTTGTTATGCCTCTTCGCTTTCTATCCTATGATATTTGGTGCATGTTGTTTAAATTCACTTGCCAGGATAATGCCTAGTTATGTACCAAGAACATGACAAACTGCACCCTCATTTTTCTCATGCATCGAGTGATTGACCCCTTAATTGCTTGAGGCAAGAGTGAGCTGCAGAACATAGATCCAAATTAATTGGGCTCCCACAAAAATGTTCAATAGCAATTGATGACCTCATGTGTTCTATTATAGCAATAAAATCCACCTCAATGCTTGTAATTTGCACTAGGTACATCTTTCTCCCTTCCTCGTTTGTATGCTTGCTTTTAGCCATAATAAGTAGAGGAACCATCTTTTGTTATCATAACACAATATTCCCGATTCTATTGCAACTCAGAAAGGAATTCCCACCAACTCCACACACAAAGACAATCAATTTTGATTGCTTAATGCATCCATGAGAACATATTGTGTGTAACACATCTCTTATGACCAAGCAATAGTAAGACATTAACTACAGCTCTGGAATCCCTCTGCTTGGAAGGAAGAAAACTCTAGAAAGATGAGCTTTTGAACAATGTGCACTTGGTGTGTTGGTTTTTTTTTTTTTTGGGATGATGTTTCTGACTTTTCAATTGCTCCGCAGACTATTCCTGACTCCATAGCTGGGTTAACAAATCTGGAGGAGCTTAACGTTTCCTCAAATCTCTTGGAGTCTCTGCCAGACTCAATTGGGCTGCTGCAGAATCTTAAAATTCTCAACGTATCAAGCAACAAACTTATTTGCTTACCAGACAGTATCTGTCACTGCAGGTAATGTCAACTGTCAGCGTGAAACTTGACTTTGTTTACGATTTGTACCTGCTGTAATGTCCGATTTTTATCTTGTCTGCCTTAGATCATTGGTGGAGCTGGATGTGAGTTTCAACAATCTCACTTACTTGCCAACCAACATAGGTTATGAGTTGTCCAATCTCCAGAGGCTTTGTATCCAATATAACAAGATCCGTTCGATACCAACTTCTGTCTGTGAAATGTACTCTCTGCGGCATCTGGATGCTCACTTCAATGAGCTTCGTGGACTACCAGCTGCTATTGGGAAACTGACAAACCTTGAGTTTCTCAATCTGAGCAGTAATTTTAGTGACCTGACAGAACTGCCTGAGACGTTTGGGGATTTGATAAACCTCAAGGAGCTTGATCTAAGCAACAACCAGATTCATGCCCTTCCAGATACCTTTGGTCGGCTTGACAGCTTGGCTAAGCTTAATCTGGATGAGAATCCCCTAATAGTACCCCCGGTGGAAATTGTCAAAGAGGGGGTTGAAGCTGTGAAGGTATTCATGGCTAAGAGATGGCTTGATATTCTGGTGGAGGAAGAGAAGAGGAGCATGCTTGAAGTGAAAGAACCGGCGGAGACTGGTTGGTTGACACGCAGTACCTCTTGGTTGAATAATTTTGTGTCGGGTGTTTCGGGGAATGTTTCTGGATATTTGGGTTCCCCCAGGACTCCAAGGGATCCCTATCTTGATCAGCAACTATGATTAGGGGATTGATAAATTCTTGAGTTCTTGTGATGGCATGAGATCCGACGGAAGAGTGAAAAGGTCAGATGTAAGCTGCAGATTATTCTAATATCTCTAGCTTGGCAAAAGGAGAAAGCTCAGAAGGTTTGCTCTTGTTGGGTTACATTTTCATCAGGAGTTGTGCGGGAAACTAATGGTCACAGAAAGCCGTTGCATAATTCGTTTTGGATTGTTTTCATCTCATGAATGTAAATCAAAGTCACCAGAAAGTTTCAGGCTGCTTTAGTGCAGATACTTTTCCTAACCTTTTTTTCACATAAAGGTGAATCTTTAGTAATGAAATTTTCTCCGATGGCTGATGACATGTACTGTTGCTTTGAAAGCAATATCTTTCTTCCTGTCGCTGTCTTTTGGGTTTCTCAATTCGATATTTCTGTCTTTTTTAATTGTCTCAAGGAAAACAAGCGAAGGTGGTCCTTGAAAATGAGTAATTCTGATCAACCTTCATATCAGCTAGAAGGTTATTCATCAGGAATGTCATGACTTCGTCAACAAGCTGATTATCAGCAGGAAATGCCGTGAAGTCATAAGGTACTCATCATGGATTCAGAACAGGAAGGATTGGCGCCACCGGTTGTTGAAACGATAGGAAAAAATATACCCAGTCCCCTAAATGTAGGCGAGGTCATAGGTTAAAGCCCTTTTCATACGATATTCTCGTGTACTTATTTTGCACTTGACGCCTGCTGATTCTGTCTGAGGTTTAGAGTAAGTGCTAGTGCATAAGTTGAAGTCAACCTTATCGGTCCAATCTTATGCCATCCCGTCTGTGGTGGAGAGGAGCCGTTTCTTTCTACTCCAGCTTCATAGACAAAGAGAGCTAGGCCGAAAACAAACATAAAATGGCTTGCGCCGTAAGCACGAGATCTCAGTAGCCGGCCCAACAGTCGCGAGCAAAGGAAGACCGCAGCATGGGAGGGAAGGAAACGTTGAATATGGTCAAGATGAACTTCACAGCGGAGGAGTTACGCATCTCCCATGGAAAGCGAGAGGCATTTTATTAAAAAAGAAGCTGGTCGCCAACCTCCCCATGTGCGCACATGTCGCCCCATTCCTTCCCACTCACCTCAATCATGTCTCATACTTAATCAAACTCGTTAACAATCCTTAATCTCTATCATTGCAAAGCATAAACACCAAACAGAACTCCTCCTCTGCCTCCGCCTCCACCTCCACCATCATCGCCACCGCCACCATCAGCATCCATTTCAACATGAATTCCCTGAGCATCGACTACCATGAAACAAAGATGACAAGGGCGACATTGCTCCTCTCATTCTTCATATTCTTCCACGCCCTGTTGTGCTTTATCTCCGTCAACACTGGCTCGTTGGCCCTGTGCACCTCCGTCCTCCCGGTTGCTGGGGTCTTATTAACAGCCATGTTGCTGGTCATTGCAGCTCGGGCCACGATGATGATGTGGATCACGGTCCTGGTGCTGCTCGCCTTCTCGGGGAAGCGTCGCAAGTTCCTTGCTCTACAAGGAAGGAAGATCACCGCTGACGTCGCCGTGTATGCGTTCAAGGTTGTTTTCCGGGGGAAGGGACTGGTTACTTTGGTTTGTGCAACCCTCCTTAGCTCCCTACTTATCATTCTTCGGTGATAGTCTGCCATTGGAGGCTTCTGTTGATCGAGGAAGCCTCTTGGGTTATTGATTTCTACTTGCAGCTTCAAGCCTTCAAGACGAACTAGACACAATCGATATACTCGTGCTGTCCCTGCAATCTTTCCTTCGCTGATTGGAAAAAAGAAAAATCTCAAGAAACGTTCTTTAGTTCTTTGATGGCCTGTTGTAAGTTGAGATGGTAAGTCACACGGCAGCTGTAAAGCTTCAAAGTTGGTACAGATCAACCCGATCATTATTGAGCTCATCTTAGATGTGTCTCTTTCGACCGTACATAATTACATCTATGGGCAGATTTCATCTCTTCTATACTAATTTTTCTGGAAATCTCCTGTACTAATTTCTCCACAACTTCCAAGCCAGCCATATTCATTCACATTGCACCAGATTCACGATAAAACATGTTCCGCACTGTCCAGGACCACATACTTGCAAAAGCTGACTAATACACAAAAGCAATGGTTCTCAAGGTGCATTCCTGTGGGAGAATTATGGTTAGCATCCCATTTTCGGCATTGTACTCAAGATTTTCTTCTTTCCCGTCGACACTACAGGACCTCGGTTTTGAATTGGCGTAGGCACCGAACCGTCCAGACCCTCGCACTCGAATCTCGATCTTACGTCCCCACGAGTCAAGGGAGCTGTTCATTACTCTAACTGCTCCACCAGAGTTGTACATGTCCAGTAACCCGACTGGAGCAAATTGATATTTCTCGTCAAATACCTGTTTTGCAGAAAATGGACATCACATAACTCAGGCTGATTTATCCCCACTCCAATGATTAAGATCTGATGCGATTATGCAAAAGATTTTGCTTTTAAGGGAAGCCCTGCAAGAATCTCTGACCTTTATAGGAGACACTGTAAATATTTCAAATCCTAGAAATCCTAAGGTCACTTCAAGCCTCCCTTGCATTGGCATTCTTGACAGTACCCCTACAGTATGATATAGTAGATTCCCTGAAAAATAATTCATGAAAAGAGAAATTGATCCGACAGTACCTGAAGCTCAACTTATAAGTGAAACCTGTATTATATGAGTAGACTGCGCAGTCTCCAAGCCAGTCTTCTCCTGCAACATTGCCCAGGAATTCGACATCTTGAGGACTGACAGTGCCCGATATGATGAAGGATTCGGATTCTGAAGGTGGCTTATACGGAGCACCTCTTATAGGCGGCCAAATTCCACCTCTTTGGCAATTGAAAACGCCCAGCACGCCCGTAATTTCGTTCATGTTCCATATCTTCATCAAACTGCAATCGTGTAGTTAGTAGACAGCAAATAATCTAATTTTAAAATGGAAAAAAATACAAAATTTTGTTTATTTTTCTTAATGATTTTAACCTCCTGCCATCTGTTACAGGGTCACTGAACAGGCAATCACGGGTAGGTCGACCGGCATATCTCGCTCTTAAGATAGATCCATCGGGCAATACTAATCTCCTGATGACGTCAAAGTTATGATCGCCTGGCTTGTCACTGTATTACCAGTTTCAAGAAAGGAGGTTCTAAGCTTTTGTTCAGGCGAAAATTTCTCTATAAGGATCATTGGCGTGAATGTTTGATGGTCACCTAACATATACTGCACATCCGCCTATTGCTCTTGCCGCAGCATGGAATTTGGCCGTATAGTGATTGCTCTGAGACAAGCGCAGAAAGTTAGCTTTAGCTTAGATCCTCATTAATAAGATTCAAACTTGCTTTAAATATCATTGATGCAAATAAAGCAAAACTTATTCATCAAAATGCTGTAGAAATTTTGATGTTACAAGCAGAAGCCATCTTACATGAAACATGTCCCAATCTGGCACAATTATTTCTCCTGCTAGAAGACATGTGTAGGCAACGCCAGCAATGTGCATTGTCTGAAATGTTGGCTCTGTTGGCATGAAATCCTCAGATACTCTAGCGACAGCAACCTTTTTGGCACTGTACAAGATAGGAGTCATTTTAACTCACTTTTTCCGCTACATGTTGCTTCTCAAGAGAAGACAAACCTGTATAAGTAATCTGTACTCATGCACATAGAGCTGATCAAGCTGATATCCTTGAAATTATTGATCACTGATTCCTCGAGAGCTCCTAAGAATTCTCTGGTCAAGGTAACACGGCCTCCATAACCAGAACCAAGAGTTTCTAATAGATTCTGATCATCCACCTTCACTCCATTGACACCACAACTTGCGAGGTAGCGGTGGAAATCATCATAGAAGTTGCGAATCATTGAGGGCTCAATGAATGCAACCCCTTCATCCTCTACACAGAGGATGGTGCCACAAACGACATGGCTCAAGTTACCAGGTGACTGAACTGGATAAATGATCTTGGCTCTGTATTTCTTCATTTCCTCCGATATTGGGCTTACTCCTCCCCAGTAACCTAGTGCCGTATGCCAGGCATAGACATATCTGCATTTTTTTTTCATAATTTTGTTACTAATCTTGTAAACAATGAGTGGGGGAGGGGGGGTTCTCAATATATGGGTCATGATTATATCAATGATGATCATAATTAGGTGAATAATCTCACTTCACCCCATATTTTTCCTTAATGCTTTTGCAAAACTCCTGGAGTTCAATACGCTTTCCCTGTCCAGAACCCTTGAACTTTGGATTGGCATCGAAATTCACTTGTCTTGACACATATCTGCAGAGCAGAATGTGAGAGACCTACTAGTTGACAAACCAAATTGATGCTACAAGATCTCTGCTATATCTGCAGATGACTAAATTCAATGAAGAGAAGACTCACTTTAATCCTTCCATATCAGCTAGTTTACGGTTGTCTGTGGTGTCATGTAATATGTTTTGCCAACCATCATCTATGACCAACCATTTAGGCGGGAATCCTCCTTTCGACAGACTGCTCCAGAAGGAAAAATTAGGCCAAATAAGCAGCCACTTGATAGCCAATAAAAGTACAATCATAAAAATTACCTTTTAAGACCCTCTTCAATTCCAATTCGGTCGACTGCGTCATAGAAGGCATCCCAAGTGCTCCATCCAAACAGGTCTACTTGCGCAGGGAGCTATTGGTAATGATCCATAATTGTTTATGAGTCGTACACAAAATTATGAAAATGAAAAAAATTGCAATCTTTCAGACGAAAGATGTCTTCTTTTGTACCTTCTTGTGTTCTATGCAGCTGAAGGTACCTTTATGCTTCTCCAATATCCTGAACGAATTAGCTCATCACAAGACCCCTTCAGAAATAGATCATTTTCATAGGTTTTCAAATCAAAGTCTACGCTGAAATACGGTGGCAAACCTGATTGATTTCTTGATGAGATCAAATGGGTTGGTATCTGCGTTTATCATTACAGCTTCTGAAAATTCGTTAGTCTGGACATTGGGATCCCCTAATACGGACATAATTATAATAGTTATCCTGAACAGAATAAACATTGATGACAGTATGAAAAATGCTGGTTCCTTCAAATTTGAACTAACCACTCTCAGCGCAAAACTGGAGCATATCGACATCTGTTCCCTGCAGACTAGTCCTGAATGGTCCATCCAACACAGGCAAAACTAATACATAGAAGAATTTGTCCGCAGCCTCGTCCCCTGTGATGATTGTCCCATTGAATCCGCTCACTGGCGCAGAGGCTTCTCGCGCCTCCAAAAGAAGCATTTGAGTGTCGACAGGCACTTTGCTGGCAGCATCTCCAAAATACGGGATCATCCACCAGAGCTTGAACCTGTAGAGACACACGAACCTGTATCCCCTGCAATTACGCTGAAAACTGTTTCAGAGGTCAAAGAATCACCACTAACCGTTTGGAGGTTCATCACTTATGGTAAATCACAACAGGATCGCTCCTATGCAAATTGAGGTAGTGAACTAACGATAGGTAAATTGACTTGCTTCTTCGCATCCCAAGATTTCTTAATGATCTGTTTTCATCATACACTGACCATAAAGAACAGTGGAAAAAGAATGCACCCACCTGAGAACTCCAATGTTGAAGATGTGGTGGCTGCTTGAGCTTCTCGAAGTTGCTCCAACCAAAGCAGCCCCATCTGTCAACGGCGTGATGGTGATATTGGGCGCGACTTTGCTCAAAACGGCCTTGTCTCGCACCATGAGACACCCGTCTCTAATCTGCCACGGACCAGCAGCAGCTGCAGAAAAAGTAGCCATCCTTTTCCTGCAATTTCTTGAGACGATCGTTTTCAAACAAGAAACAGCACGAGAATTGGACAGAAGGAGCATGAAGTAGCCGAGGCTTTTATGGCAGGTGTTACATTGCAGGAAAGAAAAGGGTGGAAGAAGTGAACATACTTAGACACGAAGTGCACCGAAGCTCTCTGGTTCCAGCAGCTGGAACAAGACTCCGCTTTTATCCATCACAAAGATACAAAGGATCACCGATCGGGGTTCCTACTTAATGCTTTTCTTGATTTCTCTTCTCCTTCGGGGAACTGCCAGCAGGAATATGCAACTTTTGAGGCGGAAGAAAGAACTCGGGATTTGGTGCATGGCAACGTGTCCTGAGGAACTCAAGACCAGACAGGATGCTATGATCAGGTGGCAATAAGTACGGTGAAGGGAGACTCGCTAGAACCTCGGTTGGACGAAGCTGGTCCTGCACGCATTTGACCCACATGGACCCTCTTGAGCAACGCTAGTACAGAGAAAATTCCAACACTCAATTTATGCTGTCTGCATATTATTTGGGGATATACACGCATCCAGGCGACGCGAATTCCTAAACCTTAATTTTTCTTTTATAAACTTTTCGAAAGGATTACAGATTCTCACTTAAGAATTTATCATATTCCTTAATTCGAAAAAACTATATTATCAACATTCATTTTGAGATATGCGCGATCGTAAATGAATTAAATGCTCATTTTTTTGTTCACAAACTTTTTGTGATTATAAAAGTTGTCACTCGAGAACATATCTTAGCCTTTAATTGAACAGTCACGAGGGATGCGATTTCAATTATCTGCTTTCAATTGTGATACTTAATATTAGTGGTATACAATGAGCTTTATTAATTGTGATAACAATTACCGTGTAATTTTATTTATTGATATCATTCAAGTAGCTTTCTTTTTGGTTAGTAATAATTTCAGTACTACACAATGAGTCTTTATGACAGTGATAAGAATTATCATGTAACAAAACCTGGATGCGGGACTTTGTTCTCATTTTAGTGATAAACAAGAATCATATAATAGAATCTATACAACAATTTAGGATGGTCAGGGAAAAATATAATTTTATTTGCCATGGATCAAAATAAATATGCCTAGCCGATTTTCAGGAGGTTCAGGCAGTTTTTGCTGAAGAAAATGCCCGACTCGTTTAGATTCATGGCCTGCCCCGGCGCATAGCAGTACTGGTTTAAGATGTTAACCAAGCTTTGACATTCTCCAATTATTCCATCTAGGAAGAATAAGACGTCGTCAGCAAATAGAAGGTGGGAGATCACAGGGCACTACCTATTCAGCCTTGTCCCTTTTACCCTGCCATCCGAGATTGCCTTGTTCAACATTGAGGAAAGAACATTAGGTTTGATGAAGAAAAGATAGGACCACTTTGGGTCTCCTTGGCTGTTTCCTCGGGAGAATGAGAAGAATTGGAGGGATTCTCCATTAACTCTCCCACTAAGGGACATTGTAGAGATGCACTAATTAACCAGCCGGAACCAATGCTCACAGAACCCAATCCCCCGCTTATAGTCACATAGGAAATCCCACAAAAGCACGTTGTTCTAATACAATTAATATCGCGAAACCAAGGCTTAAGGCGGTTGGCCATTACTTTTGAGATGATCTAATAATTGAAATTACATAAGATGATAGACCTAAATTGAATAATATTGTCATGGTTTGCGACCTTGGCAACGAGGATAACGTGCGTCAAGCTAAGCTTAGGATCAATTTTACCTAGAGCAAAGACATCATCTACCATTTTAAAGATGTCATGTTGAATTTTAGCCCAATAATGGTGGTAAAATTGTCTATTCAGCCCACATAGGCCAAGAGCTTTGGTGGCATCCATTTGGAATACTACAGCCTTCATTAGGAGTGAGCAATGGTCTTAAGTTGACCCTAGACCTGCCCAACCTAGCTGATCTTAGACAGATTTTTTAAGATGACTAAGTTGGTCATTGATCCAAAAATCTCTAATCTAAAATAATGTGCGGGTTAGTCATTATTCCTAAGATTTTTTATTGGTCAAACTCGAACCAACCCGACATATATTATACATTATATATAAATTTGCCCTTTTTCTCGACAAGCTCAGGAGAGAAGCTTGGGAGTAGCTTACTCAAAAGCCTTTGTTCCTTCTTTTTCTTGTTGAGCCCAAGAGCACAGCTGCAAAGTAGTCTTCGACTTTTCTTCCTTACAACCCTAATTTGATAGAAGGAAGGACCTTGTTGTTGCTCACCTCATTGTCGCTCTCGCCTCGCCACTCGTCTTGAAGAATGCAATAAATGATTTTAGGAAAATAATTTAGCGGTTGAAGAATGCAATAAATGATTACATGAAAATAATTTAGTGGTTTTGAGTTGATCATAGAACTAAACCGAACTCATAGGGTCGGTTCGGTCCTTGGTCCATGCTCAATAGGGTCGGTCCTCGGTCTTAAAATTGAGGACTGACACTGTATGGGTTGGTTATTGAGTTAGAAGCTGGACCTGACCAACTAGACCTATGCTCACCCCGAGCCTTCACTTTCTCCAAATTCAGGAAAAGAGATATGAGAACAAAATAAAATTTTACCTGCCAAAAGATCTTGGTCATTCATTTAAAACAAAATCTATTCATGCAGACATTTATTTATTATCAAAATATGCACAGCTCTATTATTTCTTGTTCATGGATCAGAGAATTATTATTATCAAATTCTGCAACAAACTTAAAAGATTTGCTAGGATTAGATATTTTAATGGACGACCATGAAAATTAAATTACGGAATAAAGCTTGCACGTGAGCATACCATAGGACTCATCTCCACGCCACATTTACCCCCTTTTTTTTGTTATTGTCTCAGCAAATTTTGATGCTTGTGAGGAGAGAGAGATTCTTTTTCTTGTTCATGGCGTTCCATGAAAGCAGAGGCAATCACGTGGATCATCTGTATAATAATCAAAGCTGTGTCCCTCCAAAAGTTAATATGTGGGGGCGACTCCATTTGTAAATTATTGCATGAGAAGGGAAGAAGAGTGCGACAGAGCCATTTCGAACCATGATGCCTTCTTATCTGTCCGGAGTCTCTATGTGTACTTGGATGGTACTTGAGCCCATACCATGAGCCGCGTGCTCCCAATCGCAGTTCCCCGGACGCAAGCAACATCCCTCGTCTTCAACACCATCATCAACGCCGTCGTCGTGGTTACACCGTGGCCCATGCGCCGTGTTGGTAGGTACTCAGAAGGCAGATTTTTTGGGATAGATACAGTGGACTGTTATCTTTAGTCATGTGTCTCATCGTGAAAGACACAGCACATATAAATTTGTGGGTGGGGATGTAAATGATTCAACTCAGACAGATGTTAATATAAATGTGGGAAAGTTGTTTTCGCAACTACCATCTTGTAATCCCGGGTTGCTACACTACTCATCATCATAGAAGAACAGGGAAATGGGGGGATTGTTGATGTAGGGATGCACACTGTCTCTGTGCATCTCGTTTCCGAGTCAATGTTACTTGGTTTTCTGGGTTTTGGGTTTACTAATTGTCAATACTCTGATATGAGAATGCTGAATTGTCTAAACTTTGACTAGACAAGAAATTGGGGAGCGAGATTAGAGTAAAATACAGAAAGGGCAGTGGAGTCCCTCACGAGAAGTTAACCTGCTTGCCTCCTCTTTGGGGTCTTGCCTGTGTTGCCACATCTAACTCTTTTACCGATTAAGTTTTCCACTCAACTGTGAAGGAGCTATCCATCAGGATCGCATATTTTTACGGACGCTACTTTCTTCTCCTGTTCATGCTTTATCCCCCCATGTTGGACGATCAGTTCCCATGTGCTCTTTGATTAGTTTATGCCTTCCAATCCATGTTAAATTATTCTCCCTCTCTCTCTCTCTCTCTCTCTCTCTCTCCCGCCCCCTCCCCCAGCCCGTGTCTCCCCTCCTCTCTCTCCTTTGTTTATTGAACACGAACTCTTATCTTTTCCGCGATTCTGTCTGCAGATCAAGAGTCCGAGTCCTGCACACCCAAAAAGATTTATAATCAAATCAGAACTCCCAAAAGTCTATCGACCCTTTTAATAGTTTTTTTTTTTTATCTCCATTGTGGTCGGCTGATAGAAGATTTGATCTGTCCGCAAGAAATCATGTTGATTGCTTCTCTTCTCCTGTTCCGCTTCTTGGTGATTCTTCTCTTTACCCGATAAATTTGGAAGCATCTTTTTTCGGTCTCCGAGCTCTCTCGTTTTCTCTGTTCTGTTCTTATCAAGAACGGCGCTCTCTTCGCCTTCTTCTTCACTGCTCTCTCTCTTTCTCTTTATCTGAACCATGTGGGTTCCCATTTCTCTCTGCCACGCTTTGAAGTTTTGAAGGTGGTTTGGTCTCTTCGAAAATAAAAAAAAAGGTTCTTGATATAGGGGACAGTGCATTTATGAATATTCAGTGATTTGCAGGACATGTCTTATCCGTTGGTACTGCTTAATGAATATTTTCCTACTGTCTTTGGAGTGCGTTTTGTATCTTTAGAACGAAATGGCATAGAGCTACTAGAATGACGTGCTTCAGATAGTTATCATGTTCTTTTCTGCTTGAGAGAGAGAGAGAGAGAGAGAGAGAGAGAGAGAGAGAGATGGAATCTGGTAGTAGAATTTACCTGGGTGATGATCTCCGAGTGGATGCTAAATGGCTTATTGATGCGAAGAATCTGTTTGTTGGACCAAGAATTGGAGAAGGAGCGCACGCCAAAGTCTACGAGGGAAAGTGAGCTTTTTTACCTCATGTCGATTCAAGTTTCTTTTTGGGACTTTCCAGTCATTGAACTTGGATTCTGCTTTTGCAATTTGTTTGTTTGTTTGCATGTGAAGTTGCTTGAGATCTTGGTTCAGATTGTATAGTGTTGTCGATATGGGTCTTTTCTCTTTTGGACAATTCAGTTTGATTCCATTTTGTGCAGATGCGCCCGTAACTTTGCTATTTTGATGGTTATTGGATCCGACATCCCTCGATTGAGTGTCCAGGAAAAAGTTCATTTTGGAATTCAGTTAGAATGCACTTTGTTTCAGTGGCTAGGCGCAATCTTCTGAAATTTCAAGGATGTTCTGCTGTTTGGTTTTTATTCTGGCTTAAAATTGTCATCTGAACATTCATGTTCTTGGTGGGATCACTTGATTTTCTTTTGATTCTTTTGACGGTTAAGAGATTTATTGGTTGATCCGATTTTATGTTTTTTCCAGCATTCTGATAAGTGGTGTCTAAATTAACCTAATTAAAGAGAAATTCGTGTTATCCATGTTTTTCAGATATAAAAACCAGACGGTTGCCATAAAAATTATCCATAAAGGGGAGACTCCAGAGGAAATTGCCAAGAGAGAAGCACGGTTTGCAAGAGAGGTGGCCATGTTGTCTAGAGTTCAGCACAAAAATTTGGTCAAGGTATGATTGAGAAGTTGCACTTGTTGCTTTATTTTGTATCTTCATCATTGCATGCAAGGGGAACAGATTGAATTAGCTTGTGAATTAAGACTCTTTTTCCGACGCTTTGCTAAACGTTGTGTATGGCCAGTTTATTGGAGCCTGCAAGGAGCCAATAATGGTGATAGTCACTGAGCTTTTATCAGGAGGGACTTTACGTAAATATTTGCTAAATATCCGCCCAAGATGCTTAGAGAGACGGGTTGCAATTGGTTTTGCCCTTGATATTGCACGTGCAATGGAATGCTTGCACTCCCATGGGATTATACATAGAGATCTCAAACCCGGTAATCTTTACATTTCCAAGTCTTGTTGAGCTTCTCTAGAGTTGAGCAGTGGGCCTCAATAAATGAACATCTTTGATGCTTGATTATGCTCAGCAACATGCTTAATTACCCTTGACTGGATTTCTCTGCAGAAAACTTACTATTGACTGCTGACCAGAAAACAGTTAAGTTAGCAGATTTTGGTTTAGCCCGAGAGGAGTCATTAACAGAGATGATGACTGCTGAAACAGGGACTTATCGTTGGATGGCTCCAGAGGTACTCCATACATGGACACACAATCACGTGTGTTGGATAATGCACATTTGCCCTGGCATGAGCACAAGCATGATTTTGACTACTAACATAAGCTCTGGCTGTTTGTGGTTGTTACTTTTGGGGCAGTTATACAGCACTGTTACATTAAGGCAGGGAGAGAAGAAGCATTACAACCATAAAGTGGACGCTTATAGTTTTGCCATTGTGTTGTGGGAACTGCTACATAACAAATTGCCTTTCGAAGGCATGTCCAATCTTCAGGCAGCTTATGCAGCTGCCTTCAAGGTAATAGACATTCTCAGGCTCTCATAGAAGGATTATGCTAACAAGTGTCCAGGGGCACTTGTTCAATGACTAATTAAATTCCTTCACCATTTCTGAAGGATTGCCATTGTGTTATGCTATGCTTTGAAAATTGAGTTACTCCAGATAAAACATGCTTAACAAATGCCTCGGGGGCACTCGTTAACAGGATCTCTCATAAAGTGGTGGTATTTCCTGTTTTGCTTAGCTATGTCTAATAATGTGCAGCGTTGCCCTGAAATTTCAGAATGTAAGGCCTAGTGCTGATAATCTTCCGGAGGAATTGGCTATTATTCTCACTTCATGCTGGAAAGAGGATCCTAATGATCGCCCCCACTTCAGCCAAATAATCCAAATGCTCCTTAATCATCTATACACCGTATTTCCTCCTGAACCAGTCATTCCTTCACGAATCTTCACTTCTGACAACAGAGTCTTGCCGCCGGAATCACCTGGAACGAGCTCCTTGATGGCAAGGCGCGACGCCTCGGGAGAAACGCCTAAAGCGAGGGAAAATAAGCCAAAGAGCTGTTTCTTCTGCTTTGACCAATGTTACTAACTTTACTAGACAAAGCCAGAATGGTTGGGAGTCTGGTCCTTCGTCGAGTCAGATATCTGTAAAAGAAAGGTAACTCTGGTCTTGCCCCACCTGTTCAATTTGTTCCCAGAAAGGCTCATCCATGTGCATTCAGTTACATTCAAAAAAAAAGAGAGGAAAAAATGAACTCTTTTTTGACACTTCCCAGAATATGTTACCAACGGCAAATGCTACGTTTTCCTTCTCTAAGTGCTCCAGAATGTACTTCGATGAAGCTTAACAAGTTTCCTGGCACTTACTAACAGAATTTATTTTCAAATCATCGTCCTTCCATCATAATTCAAGTAGCTCATGCATTTTACTCAATCTGATACATTTTCTTAATTTACAGGATCCTAGTTGATGATCTAGCAATTTCATGGAAGAAACTTGAGTACTTAGTTTTGGGTATTGTATGATGCTTCAAGCTAAACGGGAAATTGTTCAACGTTCTCTGAAGAAGTTCTGCGAAAGGGTCAGGGAAAACACTGACACCTCTGCCTTGAAATCCTTGCATGTAAACAAGTCTGTTAGTTCCCATCTGTTTATTCTCATCCTAGCTTGTTACTACAAAGAAAGATGAATTTTCTGGTTTTCACATCTGGGAAAAAGCTATCGCCCATGTTGATCTGCAGGTCCCACGGTTTTAATATTCATGGGTTTCAATCAGCAAATAAAATTTAATATTTCCTTTTTTTTTTTTTTTGAAAAACTAGCGACTAACTTGACAGTTTGCCTAGACATGATTCTGTCGGCGAGTTCATCATCGAAGCGATCCGGTCTGTACTTCAAAATAGGCGTATAAAATCTCATTTCCATCCATGATACGCTGAGTACACAGATAGTTGAATTCTATGGAGACGAGGGAAGTTCTATCAATCGAGTCTGTCAATATGGATGACTATCTAGAATGCAACTGAAGAGTGCAGATGTATCTTATTTCACGGTTTTCCTCTACACCTTGTAACTAATGGTAGAAGAAGAGAATAATCATTAGAATCTGCAAACTTCTGATACTGAGATATGCTTGTCTCAACAAAACTATGGTGGAGTTATCCTGAATACTTCACGAGTTCGTCGGATATAATACACCCCTTCGGTGCGATGTGTGCGTGAATTAAAAAATGTTCACCTAATCCCGGTTTGGACAGCCTATCTTCTTTTTATTGGCCGAAATGAAGGCGATATTACATTTCCAAAGCCACAATAATTTGCACTTTTCATTCCAAATTCGAATTAGCTATGAATCTTGAGTTTTCAATAATTTGAGAGTATTATCTGAGTACTTGAGGGTATACGGTCTAATTAGTCATAAATATACTGGGTACGTTTGTTTCAGTGAAAACTCCATAATAACAGAAAACATTTTCAATGAAAATCATCTTCAAAGAAAATAGTTAGTTTTCATTTGTTTGGTGATTTAGGGAACTGACCTTGTTCTTGCTAGAAGGAGAAGTCACTTTCTTTCAATCTAACCTTATTGTTTTCAGTCAATAAGTTCCTTAGATCGATTAGTGTTCCATCATTCAAACACCATAAAATTGTAAAATAATTTTCCATAAATAGTTACCCTCAAATAGACGGACTCACTGTAGTTTTTTCCCAAAAAGAAAAAGTCCAAAATCAGATATTGAAGAAGATGCTGGACCAATTTACACGAGGACTTCTCATGATGACAGCGAAAATGGTAATTATATACAGAGGTTCTCCAATCTTTTCAGGAGACTCTGGAGAAAATTTTTCTCAGCCCAGGGATGGAGTCTTTACTGAATCATACACCCCTTTTTGCAGGTAGACCCAAAAAAGGCTGTGTTATTGTCCATCCATTTCTAAAGAAATGAGTCAATGTTTGTATGAGCAAATAGGACACAGTCAAAGAAGTCAATAGTTGACTTTGAGACCTAACATCATGCAGTTCGAACACTTATCCTACCCGAGTGATCACCAGTAGTCATTGCATGAACATAGTCCATCTCTGAAATGGTGGAACCTGTTCCTGTCTCTAACAATGATCTCTCTATTAAATACCTTTGAAATCATCTTCGTGGCGTTATGGCAGTCCAAGCATACCCTGAGGTTTTTTGTTATTCTGATAGCCGTTCCTGGAGGGGTTCTGATAAGAGCAAATGCAATTGCCAGCTTCTCGCTGTGATGAGATACCGAGACTTCCTTATCTTCTTCCTCTGCATCAAATCTGGCCTCCACTGTGGTGGGCACGTAGCCGGCAGATTTGATCTCCTTTAGAATGTCCTCAGTTGCCCTGTATATCTCCTTCGAGTGAGCATGCACATCATCTTCAGATAGAAATTCGTGAACGACCCCATCCACTTCGATCAGGCTGCAGCCAGGTGTCTTCCTAATTCCTCTCTGCTTCATCCGACTCCTCACTGTTATTGCATCTTCCAACCTCCCAACAGATGCATATAAATTCGAGAGAAGTATGTAATCCCCACTATGCATGGGTTCCAATTTGACTAGATTCTTCAATGATTCTTCCCCAAGTTCCACATTCTTATGAACCCTGCATGAAGCTAACAACGTTCTCCAAATGACAGCATTCGGCTGGATAGGCATGTTTTGTACTAACTGGTATGCCTCCTCGATCAACCCGGCTCGTCCAAGAATGTCAACCATGCAGCCATAGTGTTCCATCCTGGGCTCAATATCAAAGTCTCTACTCATACTGGTGAAGAGATTCCGAGCCTCATCAACCAGACCTCCATGATTACAAGCAGAGAGCACACCAATGAAAGTCACATCATTCGGAGGAACATTTTTTTCCAGCATCATGTTGAAGAAATCAAGAGCCCTCTTACCTTGTCCGTTGCTAGCGAGACCCTGAATTAGCACCGTCCAAGAGTACACATTCTTAACTGGCATTTTCCTAAACACATCGATGGCACTAACAACTGATCCACATTTGGCATAAAAATCAACTAATGCTGTTCCGAGAGGAGCAGTTAGTTTCAACCCCCTCTTCTTTATGAAGAAGTGGACCCACTTGCCAGTTTCTAGGGCTCCAAGGACTGCACATGAAGAAAGCACGCTAACTAATGTGATCTCATTGGGCTCTACATCTGCAGCCTGCATCTCATGAAAAAGATCAAGCGCCTCCTTGCATTCCCTTGCTTGGGTGTAACCAGATATCATGGCGCTCCAAGCAACTACATCTTTTGGTCCCATCCGATCAAACAATCTCCTTGCAACATCCAAACAACCACATTTTGCATACATGTCAACAACGCAAGTGCTCAGAGCACCTTTTTTCTGCATCCCATTTACCTCTATATAGTCTGCAATCCACTTACCAAGCTCCAAATCAGCTAACCTCCCACAAGCAGTCAATACAATGATAAGTGTAACTTCATCAAATTTAACACCCAATTCTCGCATACTCATAAACAACTCCACAATCCGCTCCCATTGCCCACCCTTACTGTAACCCGCAAGTATTGAATTCCAAGCCATACTGTTCCTCTCAGTCAATCCATCAAACACTTTACGGGCAATCTTGATTTTGCCACAGTTTCCATACATATGAATCAGAGTGTTGCCAACGAACCCAGTTAATCTAATTCCCATTTTCAAAATCTGGGCATGGATCTGTTCACCTTCGTCTACAGCTCCTAACCTAGAGCAAGCCTTCAAAATACAAGGAAAAGTGAATTCATCTGGTGGCACCAAGTGTTCGAGCATTTCCTGGTACAAAAGCACGGCTTCAAGAGGGGACTGATTCAAAGTGAAACCTCTGATCATTACATTATAAGCCGACGTATCAGGCCTGTCAATTTCATTAAAAATGGAGGCCGCATACTCCATAGCGTTGGGGACCATGAGGGCTGCTGATTCGAGGAGGTTCTCAGCTATGGAGGGGTTGAAGAGAAGGCGGGTCTTGATGAGGTGGGCATGAATTTGGTTCAGGTCTCTGACGGTCTTGCATTGTTTAAGAATGAGGGTTTTAGGATTTTCTGGAAATTGAGGTATGGCAGTCAAAAAGCTGATGTTTTTGGCGGGTGTCACTGGACTTGCGAAAGCCATATTTTCTCGCAACGGCTAACAAGAAAGTCAGGCTCTCTTATATATGGACGAGGGTGTCCTGTCAGTTTTTTTTGTATAAATGAATGCTCATGCTCAGTTAAGCTTTAGCATTTATGTAAGTAAATCTTGTCGAAGACCCGATTTTCAGGGACTTTCTTTGCCGTTAAACTCCTGATTGAGTTGCCTCCAATGGACACTGTTGGCGTCGAGGAAAAAGAAAAGACACTTCTTTGCTAATACAACAAGATGTAGAGGGGCAAAAGTAGCTGCATGCCTGCATCAGATAAAATTTTCATGAGAAGCGAAGTTCGCATATTTTCACCTCTCATCTCATGTGACTATTTCTATCAACATGGATCACAAGAGGGGCTAATATAGATCTCCAGTCAGATTTGATACGGCGATGTATGCAATGAAGCTGACATCAAGGCAAATATTGGCCTCAGAGGATAGTTTGGAAAGATTCTGCGTGCATCTTATGTTAACTTCAGGAATTTATTCAGGCTTTTCGCCTTTGCAGGATAGCCCGACAAATTAGTGTTGCCACTTGCCAGGAATTAGATGGGGTGACTTTTGCTTGACAATGAATCGAGGACCAGGAATTAGATGCACACTTATCACTTGGAATACCTAGAAAAAGCAGCAATTCGCCTATAAATTCACTTCAGCACTGAATTTCAAAGTGCTGAAAGGAAAACGCATAAAGAGATGCATGCGCGGGGCGAACCCCATTCTTGGCAGCAGAATGGCTGGGGCACCCCATCCCGAGATTACCATGAACACCTTTCAAGAATAGCAAGGATGCCCAGTATTCATCCGAACGTCCCTCGATACCCGAATGTGCACACTGCGTTCAACAACAAAGTCACTCGGGAAGAGGAGAATGAATCTCACCACAATCATCAGGACCGCAAACCCAACCGTCGCTCCCCTCAGTTCCAGGAGAAGGTCGAAGTGATAGAGTTCAAGGAGGAGAGGTCCGAGCAGAACAGGGACAAAGAGGTTAAAGTGTTTGAAGAAACCATTGATGTGCAGGCCGATGGCTTCATTCAACAGAAGCACCGAGGATTCGAACTGTGCAAGTGGAACACCTTCAAAGCGCAATAGGCCTGTCAAGCTAAGATTGTCTATACTTAATTTGGCAGGCAAAGTACCTCCCAGGTCATAAGGGTGTTGCTAGCAACCTTTATTAAATAAAGTGCCTGTATCTGTGGTCATCTCAGTTTCTTTTATCATGCTTGCTTGGATGGCCCGTTAAGGGGGCGTCTGTCACAAAACCGAGAGACTGGATATCATTTGCCCTCTCATGTTGCCCAGAGGAGTTGAATTTCTTACCCTAAGCTCACCAACAAACAAGGGAGGTTTTAATTTGCAACCAAAATCGCATTTATAAAGCAGACTAAACCGGCAGATTAAAATTGCTACGAAGATAAGCATGCACGGAAATCAACAATGACAGAGGGAATATTAGATGTCAGCAATGGAAATTTACTGAAGTTTATCCAAGAACGAAACTGAATTGACAACAGTCTTAAGCTGGGGCTAAAGTCAGGTGAATGATCAAAATTGATTGTCTTGTAGACTCGGACTCGAAGCATTGGGCTGGTTAAATCTTCTTGAGGACATCAGATCGAACAGATTCCTCAAGCTATTCCTACTCTCCCGCTTCCTCCTAATGACTCTACCGGCCCCAAGCAACTCGCCAAATGGGTCGTTCAAATTCAACCGTTCCTCGAGCTTCTTGGCGACCGTCACGATCTCATATGAATCCCACAGGGATTGCCTGAAGTCCCAGGGGCCGCTGCTGTAATAATCCTTCCCCTTGGGAGGCACAACTGACTTACTGTTCATCGCCTCGATCCTGAACCGGGAAGGCTTGCTCTTGAAGTTAAGCCGGCGGGCGTCAAACTCGCTGCTTTCGGCCACTCTGGAACCGCTGGAGTGGCTGTGCCAGGCTTGTGCCACTGCCTTGAGGATCTCAAGCTCTTGCTCAGGTTCATGGTTCTCCGGTTGCTTCTTCTTCATCGGCTCTCAAGGATAGCATGAAGGTGGCTTGTGGTATGGGCCATGGTGGGAGAGGATTCGAGCCTCACATTGCTTGTTGCTTCTGTAAGTTGGGATAGGTTAGTTTGCATCCATTGCTGCTTTCCTGAGAGAATAAAGGAATCTTATAATAGGAAAAATGGTGGAGATGAAGGATTTGTCTGATTGTTCTATCCCCACCTAATCACAAGGAACTGGATGTTTTGGTTGTGTGGATGCGAGATGCTGTTCCATGAGAACCGAGTAGGACCAGGCTTTTTGTCTCTGTCTGGTTCCTGTCAGGTACATGAGATAGCGTTAGCGTTAGGTCCCAAGATATAATGCCTAGGAACTTCGGTGGCATGGCTGGATATAGATTTAAAGTTTAAGGAATTGAAGGAGAGAACTTATATAAAGAAAATCAAACAAAATAATTCTTGATATATTAAGATTAATTTGCCAAATAACATATACCGAACTATGCTATAGGATTCTATCAGATGATGGACATTTCCTAATTATTTAAATGCCCATTTGCAACTTATGACAGGAATTTCTAATTTAGTCGGCTGATCAAAGTTTTTTCAGCATTAATCAGAACAAGATAAACATTATTCTCAAATATTATGGACCGGTCGTATATAAGGACGTTTTCGTTTTTATGTACTACCGCGTTCTACCTTTTGGTTTAGTGCATTAGGAGCATATTTTAACCTTTTTTGGTCCTTTTTTTTCCTCAACACTACAAAGGGATCAAAACGAAGGCATCTCAATGAACAGAATTGAGCAATGGAAGTGAATTATGAATATTTCACTTTTGAATAGGGATATAATCGAGTCGAGTCAAGGGTTGGTGACTTGACTCAGGCTAGGCATTAAAACCTGGATTCGAGCTTGACTCCATTACAATAACATCATATGCCAACTCAAACTCAAGTTTATAAAGTTCGAATATTTTTGTTGTTTTCGCATATACAGGAATTAATCACGTGATTTAACAATTTCGCGTATTCTTCTCAAAATATATAAATATACAACATAAAAAAATAATTGCAACCCGATTAAGCTCACGAGCTCGTCGACCTGAGTATTAATGAGTTTGGATTTAGCTTCACCACAAACTCGAGTAGCTTGAGATTAAACTTGGCTCGACATAAGGCGAGTCGATCTTGAAAAATTATCGAGCCGGACCCGAGTCACTTGTGACTAGCTTCACTCAATTTCACCCCTAATTTCCAGTGGCCCATTATTTATTTATTTATTTATTTTGGTCATACCAGTGGCCCATTAGGAAGCAGGTTAATTTTCGGCCCAATTACAATTACCATAAAACCCCTGCTTTTGCAGCGATATATCTGCCTGCGTCGGAGCTTCGATTCATTTTTCCCTCCCAAATTTCAAAATTGACCGAAGACGAAGACCGCTCTCTCTTTAGGGTTCGCAATCCCCTTCCATTCCCATCGTGAAGACGATGAGCATTCCGATGGAGATCTCGGTGCAAAACCTCACCGACCTGGCCCTCTGCGAGCAGAGCGGCGTTGCTTCTCCGCCTCCGCCTCCGCCTGCGACTGCACTCTCCGATGACAAGATTCTCGTCCCCGGTGAGCTCTCATTCTGCAGTCTTTCCTCTTCAAGTTATATCCCGTAGCTTCCGATTTCGAGTTCGCAGTTCGGGACATGGCGCTTTGTATCGCTTCTCAAGTGGAACTTTGCATGTGTTGAATGATTCAGTTGAGGTCTGCTTGAAACCCTCGAGCACGGCTCGCGCAGAGGAGGTCAGATCTGCTGTCGAGAGGTAACTCCGATAAACTCTCCGAATAAATATGGTTTTCGCGGATGATATGTTGTCCACATAACGCATGCACTGGGCGACCATGGTTCGTCTGACTTTTAGCTAGTTAATATACGTAGCATAAGATGCTCTGTCGGAAAAAGAAGCGTACAGCTTAAGTGGTTATGAAGCATCTGTTCTGTTGAAAGGTCAGACCAATAAACAAGGAAGCTGAGGCGAAATTTTGGTTCATTTACTTGTGTGTTTTTTATACCATTTCCAGCCCTGTGATTTGAGAAAGCAAGTTGCTCCATAGGTTAGAGCTTAGAAATAAATTCTGCCTGTTTACTGTTCAGGATGCTTGAAAAGCGCAGTCTGAGCTACAGTGATGGCCCCATTCCTGTGCCAACTGACAACGCATTTCTTGTGGATAATGTTCATAGAATTCGTATTTGCGAGACAGGTATGTTCTTGCCCTTGATAGAAAAATTTTCCAGGTTTCTCATGGAGAAGATATAGCAGATTGAGAAACAAAACCCAATGACATCCCTGATGCTATATGCTTTGTGGTTTAGGCTTGGTGGTTTTGTGTAGGCGGACAATGTTTAAGTTGATTACATAGGAATCATTCTTCTTCTTTTCATCAACTACCTTTGTCAAATGAGAGAAAAAATTCTGTGTAGTACCGAGCTCTATTTATTCAATAGTTTTTCCTTGTAGATGAGGGTGTCAAAGACCATGGCATTCTTTTGTTCTGGCAAGTCAAGCCTGTTGTGCATGTTTTCCAGGTAACTTTTTCCTAAAATCATAGGATATACTTATTCTCCCTTTCCCCTTCCCTTTACTGATGCTCAGTTCTCCTCCATATACTCAGTTACTTGATTTTCCATCTGTACTGATGTCTGCTTCTTACTGCTGCGTGGTGTGTGGCTTAATTTGATGCTCCAGAATACCACATTGCAGCAAGCCATTAAACTCACTGCTTGAATGGTTCTTGGCAGCTTAGTGAGGAAGGACCATGTGAAGAATCAAGTACCGATGGCCAACTCTCTAGTTTCCACGAGTGGGTACTCCCTGCAAAGGAATTTGATGGCATGTGGGAAAGGTGTGTTTGGAACTTTTTTGCTGGAAACCACAATAACTCTGCTGGTCATAACTGTCGTATATCCAAATGCAGCTTAATTTATGAACCTGGCCTGAAGCAAAGGCTATTGCGTTATGCTCAAAGTGCACTGCTTTTTACTGAAAAGGGTGTGGATCCCTTTTTAGTGTCTTGGAACCGGTCAGTGGCATTTGCGTTTTTGTCTTCTTCTTTTTCCAGTATTTATAGCATGGTTCCCACTATATAGAATGGAAATGTAGCTTCAGATAACTGTACTCTCGTAAGCATTTGCTAAGGATCAATGGATAGTTATGTAAATGTGTAGTCATTTAATGTTATTACATGGAAATAAGAAATCTACCGTTTATAATCTCTACTGCATTATTTTACAATGATACTGGCACGAGCTGGTAATCATCATTATCTATATTTTAATCACTTGCTTCCCCCAATTGAAGTGTCGTTAGCTTTTCGTGTATGTTTTGTCCTATTTTTGCAGCATCATTCTTTTACATGGGCCTCCAGGGACAGGGAAGACATCATTATGCAAAGCTCTAGCACAGAAGTTATCTATACGTTTTAATTTGAGGTTGGCATGTGACTTTAAGATATCTATCTCCTGTATGTTTTTGATGGAATCTTTGTTAAATCTGGTTTTGGTCTTTTGATTCCACTTATTATATTCGTCTTCCCCCAGATATCCACAGTGCCAACTAGTTGAAGTTAATGCACACTCTTTGTTCAGTAAATGGTTTTCTGAAAGTGGCAAGTTGGTATGTGCCTAATTCATCTCAAGATAATTTATCTGATGCCTCCTCTTCTCTTCATATAGTCTATATTTTTTTAATTAATTAAATTACTTAGAAGAAATACTATATATTGTCATTTAAATCATCTAAGCATCTCAAGATAATTTATCTGATGCCTGCTCTTCTCTTCATATAGTCTATATTTTTTAATTAATTAAATTACTTCATATAGTCATTTAAATCATCTAAGCATCTGATGACTTCAATTCTGCCCCCGAGAAATTGCCTCTTAATCAACACACTATGCTTCTGAAAAAAAGATTACCTCTAGTTCTGCTACTTTTCTTCTGAAAAGAGTATCAAGGCCTAATCTGTGGCTGATGTCATGTTTTGCTGGTCAACAAGATGAAGAGCCTTCCTTTGCCTTTGAAATTTCTACTCTCTTCCTTAAAGAATTTATGAATTAGGTTCCATTTGTTTTACAGAAAATGATTGATTTAGAATTTCTTTTTCAAAAAGTGGTGGTTTGTATTACTTACAAAATGAGTGAACAAAGCATATTTTTGCCGTTCCACGAAAATATTTAGACATAAGTGTTGTCGATAATGTAAACAATTTTTATTACTAATATTTCAAGCAATACAAGCCATTATTTTTTCAGTAAAATGTTTTCCAGATTATTCATTCCCTGTCAAACAAACCTTTAGTGTGCTCAAAGCGCCATTTCTTTTTTGGTGGAAATAGTTTGATTGATACTCTTCACCTGGGCAAGATGCAACTACTTAGTGCGTGTAGCCATGGTGCAATAGAATTTTTAGCCTTACTGTGGAGACCTGGAGGAGATATGCATAACTCTCATATCATGAATACATATGATCAAAATTTCCACCAATATGAGTTTCAGTTTCTTCCAGAAGTTGGGATGTGTGGAGCGTGTTGCTCATGATTTTCTATTTTAGGTTGCAAGGCTTTTTGAAAAAATTCAAGAGATGGTGGAGGAAGAAAACAATCTGGTATTTGTTTTGATTGGTGAGATTATCATTGCAGTCTTTTATAGGTTACCTCTCTTTCCTCTTCCTTCAGACTAATATTAGATAGTGATAATGCAGATGAAGTGGAAAGTCTTGCAGCTGCCCGAAAAGCTGCTTTGTCTGGTTCTGAACCTTCAGATTCGATTCGGGTACTAGTGCATCTCTCTGACATTTTAAACAGCAGCAACTTTACATTGGTCAAGAGAATAGAGTATCGAGGAATGAGAGACCAATTTAATATTCTCTGAATGCCTTCGACAAGGATGAGTGTAAATTCACCATGGAAATGTTTTCTCAGGTTGTGAATGCGCTGCTGACTCAGATGGATAAATTGAAGTCATCACCAAATGTAATAATTATGACAACATCAAACATTACAGCTGCTATTGGTGAGACTGATTTATATCTAACTTTGTGTCCTGTAATTCCCATCTATACAGGATGCTGCATGCTATGTAGGACCTTTTTGTTAATTTTTTTCTATTTGGTACGTTCGAATCTTTGATTGCTCTTATCTACATTCATAATATTATGTCCCAATTTAGCCTTTAACAAACTTGGACTTTGCAGCTGCTCGTCTGTGAATTATTCTGTAGATTTCAATAGAATTACTAGGAAATTAATCACCAAGTTTTATTGAAGTCCCTCATTTATATTACTTGGTTTTAGTTCATTGTTACTTTCAGGATGATTCTTGTTATTGCCCGTGCAATCTCGTAGGCTTCTTATGTAAGAGTAGGGTTGAAAAGGATTAACCTATAGACTACCCCTTGCTGCATTGCAGATGTTGCATTTGTTGATAGAGCTGACATCAAAGCGTATATTGGCCCCCCAACTCTTCAAGCTCGATATGAAATCCTACGTTCTTGTGTGCAGGAACTTATAAGAGCTGGAATACTGTCAGATACACAGGTATAGACAGCCATGATTGTACTTTTCTGGTTGTTCCGCCATGTAAAAAGCATGTTCTTTTTTCCCGCTGTTGTCTATTGATCCTTGAATTTCATACTTCGCTGCTATGCCTTATGCCACCACCTGTAGCTTGAGACTTGGATTTATCTTTGGCTAAGATACTTAGATTGGGTCAACTAATTCCAATAATAAGTGCCAAGCGGAACCATTTCAGGAGCTGAGTAAGTTCACACTTCCAAATTATGCAACTGCTCAAGAAAGGCAGGTTGCCCAGGGACTGGAGATACCAGAACTCTGCAAAATATTGCTTGAAGCTGCAGAGACATGCGAGGTCAGCAAGTTCCATTCTTCATCATTGCATTAGCTTTCCAAGTTTCCTGCCGGAGGAGATTATGCAATATGTAGGCTTTTTCTGTATCGACTATGCTTATTTGTCCTTCTCCAGGGAATGAGCGGAAGGTCATTAAGGAGGCTCCCGTTCTTGACACATGCATCAATTGCAGATGCTTATTCTTGTGATCTAGCCAAATTCTTATGTACGATGATAGACACGGCGAAAAAGGAGCGGTCTGAGCTACCTGATTGACGTATCCTTACCACCATGAGATGCCATGCTTAAGTTTACAGGGTAAACATTTTGCAATTCCTTATGCCATCTGCTCTCTCTGTTATGGAAAGGATTTCTGTCCTGGACAGATAGTATGATGGAGAAGGTGCCCCGTCCAATATAGTGATCAGCTAATCCGCCCGGATAAGCATCTTATGATCAAGATGGCATAAGTATCACGCCCCCATTTAGCCTTTTTTCTGAAATCAAAGCAGGCTGCCTGTTTCTGTGGATTGTTCTGTAGAGTTCAATAGATTTACTGAGAAATCAATCATCAAGTTCTATGGCAGGCGTCACAGCTTCGGGAGCAGGTAGCACGAGAAGGTGGGCCCGCCCAATTGTTCAATTGGGTAAAATCCGAGAGCCCCAGGATGCTCCCACCTGTTGTAGAGGAAATGAGCAGCCTTCTCATTCCTTGGTTTCTCGTGTATTCTATTGTTTTCCTATAATTTGTTCATGCATTGACCCTTGAATCTGGATCTGCATCTAGAGGATGATTAAGCATTGGGAATCCTAGTGGAATAGATTTCTCAAAAAGTTCGAATTGAGCAGTGCGGGGCCCGGAACACAAGGAGGCGACCCCTTGCTTATGGTCAGAAGTCGTAAAACGATTTAATCTAAACCCGCAGTTAAACAAAAACGTTCATGAAGGTGAAGGAAATTTGGCCATTGTCTTGAAAGCAAGGCCCAGTGCCCTACAACTACAAGCATGTGATGCCTACGAAGGTTTCAAGCACATGGGCTTGGGTTAGGCCTAACACTTGTCCCATCCTTTGGACCCTGATTGGCTACGGATCGATGGTGGGCCGCCGAAGAGGAAATCCCAGTTTCAGGTCTTATTAGGCCCGTATTATTAAGTATTATGCCTTAGGCCTCCCGCTGCCCAAATTGGGCCCAACAAAAATAGACCTCACCCTGTCAAACTAGCGCGGCCCACAAGACAAGTGAGCTCAATCCAATAAGCCCTTTTGGGCCTTACTAGGCTGCGTCATGAGATTGGGCGTCAGCAACAGACAATGGGCCTAAGTGGGTCCAACCTATCTAATGGGCCTCACTACATGAGATATAATTTTGGGTTTTACGCGGCCCATGGACCTTGGCCAGGAAAAAACTAATTTAGGTCCATACGCCGATATTATAAAAGCGCCGGGGTGTAATAGATCCAGTTTGGGCCATAGCGGGCCGGAACTAATCGTGGTCGTTGGCCCATAACGTAGCCCAACTTGGTGGGCTTTATTGGTGTTGGTGTACTACCCATTAGTAATGGGCCTCGGCCCAATAAAATCGTTATGGGCTTTGTTGAGGCCCATCACTAATGGGCCTCGGCCCATTAAACATCGTTATGGGCTTTCTTGAGGCCCATTACTAATGTATCTCGGCCCATTAAACTTTTTATGGGCTTTCCTAGGTCCATAACGTGGCCCAACTTGGTGGGCTTTATCTGTGCGAGTATGCCCATTAACTTCGTTATGGTCTTTCCTGAGGCCCACTAAACTTCGTTGTGGGCTTTCCTGATGGGCCTCAGCCCATTAAATTGTTATGGGCTTTCATGGGCCCAAAACGTGGCCCAACTTGGTGGGTTTTATTGGTGCATGTATCCATTACTAATGGGCTAATGGGCCCCCATTAAACTTTGTAATGTAGCATGATAGGTTTTTAAAACTGTTTTTCTCTCGTGCTGTCAAATTTTACGCTTCAATAGGCCCGTGGGCCTTATCTTCTTCCTAGAATAAAGTGAAATGAGCTATGCGCTGGAAAATGGGCATTTTTTAGCTATAATTCGTGGCTTACGCGGACTAGGGGCCCAGCAGACGGGCCTACTTGAGCTATAATACAAAAGCCCTTTAGAGGTCGCCCGTTATTGTTACATCCAAAAGGACCAGGAATGGGCCTTGGAAGGGCTGTAACAGTTGGAACTTAAGCCTTCAATTGGGCCTAATCTCACCGACTGGCCTGGGCCGAAGCTTTAAGCAAGCCAGCATATCTAGTCAGTTCCCTCTGACTGTATGGGCCGAAAAAGAAGCCCCACTTCATATTCGTCGAGCACCAACTATCGTGACTACACTCGTAAAGAATCCAAAGCTATCAAAATTGCCTAAACCTTCGCTCCAGTTGCCATCCATCGGCCACCAACTGTACTGACGCCTAACAGGATCAACAATACGAAAATGCTCGAAAATTGACCCGGATATAACTGCACGCGCTCCTAAGTACTCACGAGCTACAGATATCCTGTCTATCGTCTATCGCCGAGACCTTTATCCTGCCGATAGCAAGTTAAATTACACAAACCATAAATATTCTCGGGGCCGAAACACAAGCAAAACAAAGTTGCATCTCGTACAAAACCTCTATGAAGATTTGACGTCAGAATTATCCTCTCCTTCTGCACAGAGTTCAAAATCTTCATGACTCCATCTGCCCATTGAATGAAGATGTAGCCATCCTGATACCGTACAGATGCTGCAAACAAGTAGAAACCAAATTTCAGACCACATTCCCAGCTGACTGCATAGGGATTTTGTTTTTGTACTTTCCACTTCGTTTCACTTAGCGTAAGCAAGTCCAATCAGATTTCTTTTTGCCCAAACAATTTTAACTAGTTTCCTACTCAGTATCCTAAAATTTATACTAAATGGGAAAAACGTACCGGAAGCAAATGATAGACAAGCTTACAGAGTGACCGACTGTCCTATCTAGTTATCTTACATCAGGCATTCCATGTCAAATAGGGTTTATCCTGTCATCTCAACCCAAAAGCACAATTAGAAGATTCCTTCTGTTTTCAGCTGAATGTCTTGTGTACTGTGCCTTCACAACCATGTGACAACAACACCTGACAGTTACAGAGATAAGACTATGGGAAAGATACAAATAGTCATATGGCTCTGACAATAAGCTTAAAAAGAATGGGTATGGTTTTGCTATTATTTTTCATGGGAGAATGCTGATTGTACAATAAATCAGTTGATCACAAGCTTTCCACAAAGCTAACCAGCATTAACTGGCATTTTGTTATGGTTAGCATTCTCATACAGAAACCAGCCTAAGCTTAAAGTTTATCCACTATCGATGTACAGTTTAAAACTTCATGTCTTCCGTCATCCCAAAATCTAACATCTTAATATGGAAGATGTTTCTAAGGATCTATCAGACCTCATAAGTATTTCAGCCAAAGTGAAAAGAATGAACAAAGTAGTTGGGAGTAAATTTGGTTACCTTGAAACTTGAAACTACGCCTGCTGCTTGCACCCAGCAATTGTAGGGCAGTTGACTGAAAAATGGTATTTAAATCCTTGAATCAGAACCTGCAAAAGTATCGGTATCTATTCATAAGCATGTTTATGGGTCATCATACACTACAGTTTGTTGACTTCTCAAACAGCCATTCAGCCACCTTCAACCGGACTCATCCGCAGAATAAGAAACCAGGTCGAGTGGACAATTTAGGTTGGCATTGTCTTACTGGGAAAGTTCATCCGATAAACCATCGGAAATTAGTTAGACCAACAGAGCATATGCACAAGCGGATTTCAAGTAATACCATCAATCTAAATATAGAACACACATGCATGTACACTAGTGTCCTTGAGATGCTTGGCCTATTAAATGGTCAATCAATGTCCAGGCAAAAGGTTTCCCATAATCAATATGAAGATACTGCCTTCAAATTGAAGCTCAGGGAATAAATGCGCTATTGCCTACCTACATAATGACTTATCACATTGTGATGTTTTCCAGCATTGAATTAACCCATTTGGAAACAATTAGATGATGAAAAAATTATCAAAGATGGGCATTCCCTATATTTATTTGACAATACACGGATAATTCCTTGATTTGGCTTAGTGATTGTTGAATTTTTGTCTTGAAACAAAAGGGATTGCTATTGGTGTGATCTGACACATCATCTTGAGCCTGAGGGACCACTCTTTTTTTTTTTTTGAGATACGAAATAGGGATCAACTGTAGAAGTCCTATCTAAGAGAAATGCAAATCCCTTCAAAACCTTATCACAATGCATCAGTTTTCACTGTAGATGAGTTGTATGAATAATGCATAAAGAACCAGACAAAAAAAGCATGAGAAGCACTAAAAATTACTAAAAATCATCATAGTGATGATAAACTACTTCAGCTCTATAAAAAAAAAGCGATGAGTACAAGGCCACACAAAAAATGAGAATAGAAATGGTATTAGATCAGAGAACTCCAGAAAGTCCAGCAAGTCCCTCTGAACTATGGGAAGACGATAATCCAACTAAACTATAGAACGGATAAAAAGAGAGAGGAGAAGAAGAAGATAAAAGATACATCAGATGTTGCCATAGCTGTGAAAAGAAGCGAACGGAGGGGATGGAGTTGACAAGTAAGAGACAATTTTCGTGGCATCTCAAAAAATGAAGAGCAGTTCCAATTACCATTCCCATTGTCTCTGCTACTCACAAATGGACTGAATTAACACTGGCTGCAACAGTCTTCACACCTTCTCTGATAGCAAACCTCATTTCTTGCTCACAAACCACAGGCATAATGAATTCAATTACCATATTAACACAGTCACTAAGCATGACCATTTTAGAGTCAGCTCCTTAGTATCACGATTGACGTCTCACTTCCTTTGGCATCAGTAGCTCATATGTAGGATTAGGGTCTGCGCCTGTGAAAAATGGTGAATGCCTGCTTCCTTCTTTCTTCAACACATACACAGTGGCAAAAAATTTAGTGGCAGGTGTAATTGTTTTGGGCTTTCAAAGACCATCTCTCTAAGAATCTCGACCTAATAAGTACCTCTAAGCAAAAGACCCACAATATCCCTAGCAGGGCCAGCACTGCCTTATCGAGATCTTCTTTACAACATTTCAACACCAGTGATGACAGCATTTCTGTTCTCCTTCAAGCCAACAAAATCCATAAACTCTCTGGCCATAACTGAGCCCGTCTTATGACAGCCTTTGGCCATGGCGCCGCTACCAGTAATTAAGAAAATGTCTTCAATGGCAAGTAAAATGAAAGATTCTCCCGTTGGTTCTTGCCTTGTTTGATGTTTGGAGCCATCAGAGCCTCTACAGTCAATCAGACCAAACCCAAAACTAAGGAAACGTAGGCAAAGAATTTATGCGGTTAATAAATTATTGATGTGATAAGTTTATGCCTAAATAAAAAAAGTAATCATTAATATATCTATAATTTGTAATGTTTACACGTGGTCACCAAACTTTATAGTAAGGGCCCCCAATTCCATCCATTCTTTGATCCCAGGACAGTATGAATTTAACCCTATTCCATGCAAAGAATTTTTAGAAAATAACCATCAACCATGAGGAAAAGAGTACAGAGAAGAATATTCTAAGAAACAGAAACATAGGATAATACTGAAAATAACGCCATAGGAAAGATACCAAAAGCTATATAGCTCTGACAATAAGCTTAACAGCAATCAGTACAACAGATCTACATGGTCTGCCATTTTTCTTAGGAGAATGATGATTGTCCTATGAATCGGTTGACCATATGCAGTTAATCAGCATTGATGAGCTTGTTGTTATGGTCATTAGCACTCTTCGGTATATTATAGGCATCTAAAGAATATCCAAAATCCACATATGGAGATACTATTGATCGTAACTACTCCTGGCAGCTAAACAAAATAATTTGATCAGAACGATAAGGTTGGCAATTTCTGTACAGAAATAGACTTTTTGTTATCTGTTATTATGCACAGTTTCAACTTTATCTCCTTAGTTAGCCACAAGTATTGTAGCCTAGTGATCCCACACGCCAAACGGCCAGCACGAGGTGGGAATTTGAAAACCACCTTTTCACAAAAGACATTTCTAGGGCTCTATGAGACCTCTAAGTATTTCAGCCAAAGTAGTGAAAAGAATGGACAAAGTAATTGAAGTAATTTTGTTACCTCATAGATCTTCAATTTTTAAAACAGCACCGCTACCCAGCATCATCAGAGAGTTAATGTGGTCATGTTTCGCACACAATAACTTCTTGGTCCAGAATCTGCAAAAGAATCAGCATCTGTTTCTGTTCATAGAGCAAGTTCATGTGTCATTTGATCTTTCAGTTTAATGAATGCTCAAACAGCCAATCACCACCTTCAACAGATGTTAAACCCACGTTCCAGTAATAAACAGCCAACATTGTTCAACTGATAAATAAATTGAGAGAAAGATGATAAAAAATTAGATCTGAATTAGAGAAGAGTATAGTCCAACTACACTATTTATCACTGCAGAGCAAATCGATGACAAAATAGAAATATGGGAAAAAACAGTTACATCAATGGTTGCCATATCTATGAAAGAGAGCGAACTGACTGGGTGAAGTTGACAATTTCATCACAACTCGTATAATTAAGAGCACTTCAAATCTAAAAAAGATGCTTCCCATATCGCTGTTACTCAATAATGGACTAAATAACACCAGCTCCAACAGTGTTCCCAACTTCTCTGATGGCAAACCTCGTTCCCTGCTCACAAGCCACAGGCATAGTAAGCTCAACCATCATCTTACACCCCTCGTCTTTATTATTCATGAGTGAAGCCACCTTTCCTGTGACATCATTTGTTGTCATGTAGAATGGGGGCCTATACCCAAGAAAAAATGGTGAATGCCTACCACTTTCCTTCTCCAACACACATAAAATGGCGACATACTTAGTAGGGGTAATAATTGTTCCAGGCTTTGCCAAAACCATCCCTCTCTGAATGTCAACCTTCTTAATACCTCCGAGCAAAGGACCCATATTCTTGCCGTCGCCTCATCAAGAGTTTTCAGGAACCTTTCAACCTCATAACAGTAGTGTTCCTAGTTTCCCTCAAGCCAAAAATATCAACTCTCTCTCCTACCTGCTACTCTCAACACGGCCTTACAACAACTTTGTCTCTGCCCTAAATAAGTATTGAACATATCTCAACAAGTAAGCATATGCAGAATCACAACAAATGTTCAGAGACACTTAAAGCGCGCTCTGCGGTAGCAGCATCGATCTCATCGTACTTCTTCGGAGCGCTGTTTCCCGTGGAGGCCAACGCCATGGTCAGGGCGATGGTCACGGTTGGTCTCCCCATGGTCGGCGTGGCCAATGGTCCCGATATTCACGCGCGGCTTCTTCCGCTCGAACTTCCCCCGCGCAGAGCGCGCTACGAAGGAGCCAAGGCGACCGGAGTAGAAGGTGGAGGAGGCGGCGGGGTCGATGGCGAAGGAATTGATGAACGACGAAGCGAGGTGGGTCGGTTTTGAAATTTTGGCCCGGAAACGGGCGGTTCCGGCGACGGAGGAGAGAGAGAGAGAGCGGTGGCGGAGGAGGAGGCGGCATGCAGTGGAAGTGGCAGAAGTAGTTTCAAGGAAGAAGTGGATACTGCCATCGCCATCGCCATCGCCATCGCCATCGCCATTTCGACTCGGATTTTGGAAGAGAACAGAAACCCCAGAGAGAGAGAGAGAGAGAGGGGGGAGCAATTTCTTTTAAACTGAGGTCGCCGTCGATGGGAAAAGAGGAATGTTTAAAGCTTTGTTTCCTTTGCTCCAATCTTTAGATTCACATTATTATTCTGCACGCGCGCGCGTGACCATAGATTGAATGATAGCCATCACGCTTGATCCGAAGACTAAACAATTATCGGTCACGCTTGATCCGAAAATTAAATAATTATCAATCGATATTTACACACAAGAAAATGACATAATTGATATTTAAATTTCCCTTAACTTTGACTTAATGTGTGATAACATTTATAAATTTTAAATTATTCAATATGATCGCTAAACTCATTCCTGAAAAATGTTTAATATTGTCATGTGCTTAAATTAATGAAGGAATAGCATTTGATAAAATGGGTACGTTTGAGTTCAAAAGAGCAAGGAGGTTACGCACCAAACTGAGACATCCTAGAGAATCTCAATCTTGGTCAGAACCTCGGTTTCTCAAGAAAGCACACCCCAGGAAACCAAATTGGCACGACACAAAAGGTGTGCTATCTCTGACTATCCAGCAGAACACGACATTGAGATTGACCTTTTTGCATATGTACATGTATACAAGCCAACAAATTATGGGGACGGATCAGATCAAGAATAAACAAACAATGAATGAAAACCAACACGTAAATCATCTCCAAGCACACGCAGACTTCATATTCAATTCCCATGCAAACTGAAAATATGACCGTCATCCCGAGCATCCACCGCATCGGACCAGGTCCTCGTAGCAGCTAAAGAACTCACGCCATCGAAGACTGAATCGGTAATCATAACTCATAATGTCGACTCCCGAGTCTCTTGAGCGGAAAATTCTTTAGTCGGCATCTCTTGTACCGGGACCGTCCATATACGAGAGTCATGAGAGAGAGAGAGTATCGTGTATTGTTGAGTTGGCAGGGCGCCTCACTCTTTGATCCACGGAATTTTCTTCTTACAGATACTTTGAACCATTTCACGGGTTTCAGGAGAAAGTCCATCCAAAAGATCTGAAATGGCTTCTTTATGCTTCCTCCTTACCTCCTGTAGCTCCTCCTGCTGCTTTATCAGCAGATGCTCGAGCTTGTCAGCAATTATGTTTAACTCTTCGGAACCAACACCATCTGCAACTTGCGAGTTATCACGCTCGCTGCCATCAAGCAGATCTTTGGTTGCACTACCCATGCCGTCACATTGTTCTGTAGACGGAGCATCTGCTTCATCCACAGTCCTACCACCATCAGAAGCAGATTCATGCTCAGGCTGTTCGAGTTTAGGAACGACATCTGGCCTCTCTTTGTCACAGTGGTTTACAGAAGATCGCATGTTTTCTTCAAGCAAACTACTTTCAATAGAGACTGAATCCACAAAAGATAAGTTTGAAGGGCCATGTCGGGTAGGAGAGATTCCATCTGGTTTCGATGACTCAGCCCAGTACTTCCGACCAGAATTCGTTCTTTCCAACAAAAGATTTCCAGAAGCAGATGACTCAGTCGTCAAAGTAAAGGCATCATCTCTATTTGCTGAGGCACAGGCATCAGAGTTCTGAACTTCTTCACTAAAGTCATTCCTAGAAGGCTCTGGTGGTGCCCAATCTGGTATATGAGAACGAATTTCATCATCGATCATGGCAGCAATTGCCGAAACATCCTGATCAGTCAAGTCTAGTTCCTCGACCATTTCGCTGGCAACTGCAATTGCTGTATCTACCTCAATATCAAATGGAAAGTGGATATTCCGAAAGTGACCTACGCAAGTTTGAGGAGACATGTCAACATATATCAAAGAGGGATGAAAATACTCAATTATAGCAAAACAGAACCATTGAACCACTAAAATGCGAGGAAAAACTTGCACCTGAAGAATCTGCAATCCTTAATTTCAGAAATATTGTGTTGACATCTTTTCTTTGACCCTGCACTGAAAAGTCTCTACTAATCTCTGCTGAAGAATCAATTGCCCCTTTTCCAGCATTGACATTATGAGGACTAGCTGCACTTGATAAAAAATGCACATCAAGTGATAGGACAATGGGAACAGAAGCAGAGAAGCTCAGCAAAGCTCTAGAACTAACCCATCTCTTGAGGTCTCAATGAAAGTAACGATCTGCCAACACTTTCACTTTCTTCTGCTGACTGCAGAAAAGGATCCATCAAAAGTTCCTTGGCACTCAATCGCTCGGAAACATTTGCAATGCATTTTCCTATGAATTCTCGGACCCGATCATCTTTCACCTTTTCCAGTGACGCAGGTTTTATTCCCTACCAAGAATGAGAATCCATATTACAGACATGATCAAGGAGCTAGAGAGTGCAACGGTGTGTAACACTAGCCACTGACATAACCAGCTTAACTGCCACCATTAGACATATGTAAATCAACTCATTTATACATGTATGCATGAATGACTTTGCGGCCACACATGAAAATCTGCGTTGAATACATAAGCTAATTTTCTGTTCCTAGTGACATTGAAGATAAGTATATTCTCCCCCAGTACAATTAGTCGAAGAACGGATATAAATGTCAAGGACCAAAGAGTCAATAAACAAAAACTTTCTAACACTTGACAAGGGACCCTTAGGCATCAAAGTTTTTATACTTTTCTCATCATATTTAAGCACAAACCTCAGTTTCAAAATGAAGCTAGCAATCAACCAGGAAGGCAAACTTTTAAAACTTAAAATATTCCACTGCTTAGGTTTCAGCGATGAGCAGGACTAGAACATACAGTCTGAACAAGAGTGAACGTGAATTAAGCAACTTCATTGAAAGTATGCTGCGAAATTTGCAACCAAAACAAAGGATATGAACACAATTGTATTGAGGAATTGCAAATTAAAATTTGTCTTAAGACTGCACTATCAGTGCGCCTGAAATTTCCACCAAAACCACTATTTAGAGACTTAGACATCAGGCTATAAACATTCAATTTGTGCCCAAGTTTATTCGCTATTTCAGCTGGCCATTTTAGCAATCAACGATGGTTTCTTCCACAGCCTCAACTCCTATAAGCAAGAAGAACCTAATCAATGCCAAGCATACACCAAACATTTGACCATGACTTGACTCGCACCCACAGAAGAAGTTGCCAATCCACAGCATGGAGATTTTTCAGTATTAGCAGAGACTAAGAGCTCACAGTACTCAACTTAGAGATATTGCAAGAAGAAAGAACGACAAATAAATAAAAAAGGATAAACTTAGTGCCTTACAGATATCACTTTTTTGTATATTTGAGCTGCATTTGAGCATTCAACATATGGGTACTCAAAGGTCACCAATTCCAGTAAGCACATTCCAAATGCATAAATGTCCACAAGCTCATTGTATTCCTCCTCATAAAGCTCAGGTGCCATAAATTCTGGGGTTCCTGCAAGTGCAAAAACGTTGAAATTCTTTCTTGGGTCATGGAGACATGTGACAAATGTACTCTCCGCAAGAGTATCAAGCACAAAAACATAACAGGGTCCTCACCGATGACACTGTGAGCAGACTGAGCATGACACAGAATAGCAGCAAATCCCAAGTCACCAATTTTCACTTCACCTTGGTTACCATTAACGAAAATGTTGTCACACTTCAGATCCCGATGAATAATCGGTGGATCGTGACTATGCAGATAGAACAGCCCCTCAAGAATCTGTTTAGACCATTTTTTCAACGCTCTCAAATCCACATGCTTGTGCTTCTTCCGGTACCTAGAGAAGATTGTCATTTAATCATCCCAAGAAGCCTATCTCTGATTGATGGGGGGTTGAATTGACAAAAACTTACTGCCGCAATGTTCCTGAAGTGAAAATCTCGGTGATAAAATTAATATTCTCTTTTTTCGTATCGACCCATGAACTGTAGAATTTGATTATGTTCTTGTGCTTCAAAGTTTTAAGCAGGTGAACCTCTGAATAGAGACGCTCCAAATCCTCCGAATTTCTCAAGAGATCTGTCACCTTAATCTGATTCCAGGCCACTTCAATTCCTTCCAACTCATCGAATGCTCTATATCTAAATTTCCATGTTCCGTCAAGGATAAATTCGAATCGGCCAACGAGAATTCATGCAATGCACTTCGACTAGAAGAAAATCAAGAAACTTTTATCTGAAGAACAAACTAGGGATTCCAGTAGCAAATTGAGAAAGGATACACTTTCTTGAAAGCCCCTTTTCCCAGAACTTCCTTGTACTGCAATAAAAAAAAACCATCTTCAAGAGAATGTCAAAACAACAACTATCAAATGACCATAATCGAAACGTGACCCAGAGCAGTAACTTGAATTTATGCCAAAGCAAGCAATCAGCCAATAAAAAAATTCACGCGATTTAATCGCCAATGAATCGTATCAGAATACAAAATCCCCCAAAATGGGTATCGCGACTGGAAATTAGAGAAGGTAAACAATTACGATGAAATACAGACCCGAACATATCGACCAGTGGGATCAGTTTCGACGTACTCGGCATCCGGGTCATCGGGTTCCTGATCAGAAGACACGTCCTGCGGCATTCTCGAGCAAGTGCCAACGATTTCAAGAAACTTCGACTCAAGCCCTCGAGGTCAAACGGAAGAAGGCACGAAGTCGTCCCAATCCCACGCAATATGGAAGCTCCAAGAAGCCGCTAACAATGATTATATCAAACGTGGGCAGGCTTCGAGGCACCGCCAGAAAACGAACGGAGCTTCAAGTGGGCGAGGGAGAATTCCGACCCAGAGGAGGAGAGGAACGTGTGAGAACAGGGTGCCCGTCGTTTGTCAAAGAGGAGAAGAGCTCGAGCTTCGATCGGACAGAGTCCCGGACAGATTGACCTGCGATATAACGTTGTTTTCTATCCAATGTCTTTCGAGTTTTCCTGAACAGTATGACGTTGCTTATCTTTACAATATTCATTTATGGGTGCTTAATCTTGATTTTGGGGAGCGTTTTTCTTTGTCTTTATCCTAATCCGACAGAGTTTGGGCTACCCTTAGTCAGCTTCGCGATGGTGAAATTCAAGGCGGCCCACCATGACCCACTTAAGGAATTGAAGAATGCATGTGGTAGCGGATCAGTCAACCATGTACATCTAAATCAAACCCAATCTGGTTCAATAATAGTTTCCTTTTTGCCATTGCAATGTAAAAGCGGCAGGAAATTCAATTCAGTTATCCCGTCTCATATGTTAGGGTTGTTCAATTTAGAACTCTTTTGTAAAGGTGCAATGTTGTCTATACCCTCAATCGATAGTTTTAGCGGAATAAAATTAAAAGTTAAGTGATACAAATAGATAAATGTGGTTACTTATTTTGAAAGCGCTTGAAGAAATTTTGATGTTATCACAATTAAATTCAAAAGGCATTGTCTCATGAGTTTACCTTTATTGCATCGTAAATGGATAAAATTTGCAACATGAAGGAATAGCTATTCTATAGAGTATATGTTATAATCGCCATGTTGTATTATTAAATCGACTAATGAAAATATATAATTCAAGTAAAATAGTTGAAGTATTCTTACCACGTGTTTTATGATAGAAAAAAAAAACGATTATTATTCAGTGATTTTAGTGAAATATGCAAGAGACGGAAGTTTTCTTGAAAACCATATGCATGCATTCTACTTTATATGAAAGTGTCTCACCGAAATAAGTTCGTTGTGGCTTTGCATTTTGTTTTCTCGTTTACCTTTTTTCAAGTATTATGACGTACATGATCATGAATTTCTAAAATAAGCTCGTTTGACTTTTTTTTTTTATTTCAATCTTATGCACCCGAATTTCTCCTGTTATTGTGTATCCACACATAAATTTACATACTTTAGATTCATGATCATGAATTTCTGAAACTGTTTTTAAAATGTTTTGGCGAGAAAGTAAGTTAAACGAATGAAATTTTAAAGTTTACCACGACAAAGACTCATTAATGAACTTCACAAAAAAAAAAAAGACTCATTAATGAATACTTCAGATTAGAGAGAGACTGTAGAACTTCATTTTATTTACTATAACATAAAAGCAAAGGCCTTCGGTTCACCTTTCTTAGAAATACAAATAAAGTGGGTGATTGATACGCAGGCTAAACTCTACTAATAAACATCTCCAATTTACCAAGATAAGATATGAATTAGTGGGGAGACATAATTATGGGGCGAGAATGGTCAGTGGGCATATTCTTTCCGTGACTATTCACTACAAGGAATTTGTTCCTTGTTGACCAACCGGGATGGAAGAACCGTAACCTAAATGCAGAGATGCACAAAAGGAAACTTTTTTATCCTTTTTTCACCTTCAACTTTTTAGATGTAGGGACATCGAGCTAGGGACATGCCTCTTTGGAAGCGCGTCGACCATGCTATGGTATGAACCCCCGCGAACTAATTACTCTCGGGCCTAAAAAAAAAAACTCTCGGGCCTTTGGACCACGCAAGCATCCCGCAATGTCCCGTGAAGTATGAACAGCCGACGCACCAAAGTTCCAATGGCCGAAACGTCTACCCAAGTTGCAAGAATTTTTCGACCATGATAAGGAAAGCCACTAGCACGGAATTATTATACGGTTGGAGAAGCAGCGGGACCATATTCAGAGGCAGCCCCTGTCGAGTTACGCACCAGCAAAGCTTCCGAGAGGATGAGACGCGGTGGTCCTTCGGAGCACGCAAGATCTTTGCCTTAAATCTCCTTTCACGAAACATGCAAAGTCCAAAACGGCTGCCAACACCCGATGTATCACCACATAGCCCCGTGGAGCCCCAGGACAAGACAGCACGAAACGCTGTCGAGGTGTCACGTCACGTCGCACCGGCGGACCGCTCGAGAAGTAGGCAAGTTTCACGAGGACCAACCAAAACCACTTTGAGCCCATCTCCGGGTCGGAACTAGGATTGCTTTTCGCAATAATATACGAGGTGGGTGTTCACTCCCGGCACGGGGGGAACTTCCTCCAAAAACTCCTTCGTTTTACCTGGCGGGACGGGAAAGTGCTCAAGTTGGCAACGTCTTATAACGTGCACGAGATCCCCCCCTAGAAACAGGGGATTCCTTCATCGGTGCCTTCAGGACAAATCAACCCAGGTTTGAGATTCGTGTTGAATGGGTTTCCTATCGTAGAAGAGGGTAGCTGTCTAGCTAAGTTAGCTGATCCCACCCTTTATTTTTTATCCCCTCATAAAAGGATGCTCCCCACCTCCCTTTGGCACCGTTGGATCAGCCAATGTCACATTAACTGATCCATTTCCAGTTGTCTAGGCCTTCCAGCTCACGCCGCCGACCCAGCAATAGTTCAGGACTTGCTGCTGAATGAATGGTTCAGTTTGCTAAGGCTGCTTCTCTTTATAGATCAATTAACAGCCAACCAATTAGGGGGGGACCAACACATTGTTCACTGTTCGGTGGATTACCTTATCGGATCCACTTCAGAATCCAGGTTAGAATCAATCGCCATAGCTCGAGCCTGGAGCAAAATGTTACGCCAAATACTAGATGGACGATGGTACTACTGGCGAGTTACATTTTTGCCCCTCGAGTTTTTGAGATTGTAACAAAAGAGTTCCAATTTTTGTGATTTGCCCTTGATTTTTTTTTATGTTAGGGGCAATGTGTTCCTACCTTGACTGCTACATAACTTTTTCACGTATCTGATGACGTGACTAGTTGTGGAAAGCGAATTAATCTTATACCACCTATATAAGTAAAAGTATAGGGACTACTCAAAATTATATTTTAGAACTATTTATCGATACGCACTTGATACTTACTCAGATCAAATTCTACCCGAAACTCTAGTATATTTATATGCATACATGATAAAATTGCCTTTCGTGATAAGTCACATGGTCAAAGCTCCTAGTAGAATTTGGTTATAGTCAATGCCAGAAAACACATTGCACCAATTTATAAATTAAAGGGACAAATTACAAAATTTTACAACCAAAACTAAACACTTATAAGCAGTCGATTTCGCATCATCTTCAGAGAATCATCCTTCGGGGCAATACGAAATTTTCCCATAACACTACTTATTTAGAAGTTCCATTTTTCCAAGATAAGAATATAAAAGACAACAAACAGACCTAGGCACATCATGGAGCACGAGCAGATCTTTCTGTTTGAGTCCCGGTTCTTTTGGCCAGAGACGGAAGGTTTACCCGCTTCTGAGCTAGCCCATCGATATAAATCGGATGAAATTGATGTGTCCAACATTTTCAATAACGACAACCTTCAAGATATTAGGTGAGATGTACAAGAAGGACAAGCACAATCATATGGCACGAAGGATGTTCCATCACAATACTACCATTAGTCTATTAACCAGAAAAAATGCCGCTGTTATTGAAAACTCAGAGCCCGGTTGAAGAAATGTCTCCTGCACGCCATACAGATCAATCGGCCCAAGTTTCTTGAGACCATAACACCACGGCTACGGCAAAATCAGGAACCCAGCAGGCAATCTAGCATAGGCCTCAAGCAAAATTCCAGAGCATCCACATATTAACCAAGGATGACAATAATCATAATAAATTGAGCCATTTCTCATCAACAAATTAAAAAAACCCTACTCCCTTTCTGCACTGAAGTGCGAATCATCATGCGCTAACTAAGGAGGTTGCTATTTCTTCTTTAGCGGATTCAGCCTCTCTCTTAGATAATAAAGCTTGGCCCTCCTTACTTTCCTCTTGTCCAGCACCTTTATCTCCTTTATGTTTGGTGAATACCTATCACAAGGGGCCATTGCAGGTGTCAACCCAGCCACTACTAGAGAGAACAAATAAATCCTAGCAAAAGAGCTTAATAAACAAGCCAAATCATAGTAAAATTATTATCTGATCAAAGTAAGTGCTCATGCAATATCTTGCAAGCAAATCATTCATATTCTAATTAGAGTAGCAAAAGAAAGAATGGAACTATGAAATTCATTCTGCCAAAACATTTAAGATTTTTGGATTGTCTTTGACTGCATATTAATATTTGTGAGTTACATGATCTAGCTCAAATGACATCCTGAAATAGTCAAATAAGAAGCATGTGGCAAATGATGGCTTTGAAATCCAACTCTACTAATTTGTCTTTGACTGCATATTGATATTCGTGAGTTACATGATCTACCTCAAATGCCATCCTGAACTAGTCAATAAGAAGCATGTGGCAAAAGACAGCTTCAAAATCCAGCTAACCAGACACTTCCATGCTCTCCCATGAATCTAACTCACCAATCCAAGCATAGACATGGCACTTCACATGATGCCAGAACAGTGTAGTATCTACAAATTCAATGAATAGGCTGCTTTCCAATACAATAAACACACTAACAAATAGGAATATCAATCAATAGCAGTTAAAAAGGGGAAGAAAGTAAGTCAATGGTTACTTACAGTGGGAAAAGAGATTCAATTCCAACTCCAGCAACTAGCCTCCTTATTCTGAATGTACTATTTAAACCAGCATTACGTCTTGCTATGACGATCCCCTCTAAGGTTGATAAACGTCTTTTGTTCTCAGGAACTTCCTGCACACCATGCAGACAGATCCCGTTAATTGACTTCACAAAGAGAGAAGTCAGTAAATCCATGAATACAAACACAAGACACCCTGGTCAGAACTTAATATACCACTTTCATTCGAACTAAGTACCCAGGTTTTATATCGGGTATGTCTCTCCGAGCCTTCACTTCCTCCACTGCTTCCTTATCTAGAATCTGCCCATGAGAACTGATGATAATCAATATGTTGCCATCCTTTGAAGGTAAAACCATCATGCTTAGATACGCACCTTCATAATGTTCCTGGCAGTTTTATCCAGCCTCTTAAATTTGATGCGAGGAGGCATATCAGTCAAATGCACTGAAGAATCTTGCAAAGGCGCTTTCACAGAATCTCCTGCCGTGGTTATGAATCTATTGAAGAAAGGAGACAATGATGCGGCCCATGGATTGTGGCATTTACAGAGCCATGAAGATGGTGCCGCAGTTTGGGAGCCAGTTGTTGACTGTTAAATTTGTTAAGTAAGTATCACACTTTGAAGTATTTTATCAAATTCTACAAAGTGAATAGAACCAAAATCTTATGAACACTATAACCTTAATCAGACATCCTATGACCATCACAACTCACACAGCACCTAAACTCGTGTTCAAATGCAGAACCCGCAGAAGCAACAGCGTGTGTTGAGTGAAACGAAAGAGATCGATGGAAGAAGCATCTTAAAAAAAAAATTCCTGGCATGCAAAGAAATGTTACTCGGGCAGTTTCAGACAGCCATAGCAATTCAAGATTGCAAACCGACAAATCCAGCGACGACTACCTAGAAAAGTGTGGCCAAGATCAGTCACAAGAACTCTCCACAGACGAGCGTAAAACGTAGAGACGGCTCAATGGATCCGAACCCCGGCAAGAGAACCGAAGTACGAGAAACGCCCACAGCGACAGACAGACAGCAAGACACAAAACTTTCAAAGAAACAGCTCGAAGAGACGCGAAAACGCACCGCAGAGCCAGATGACACGACATTTATCGCCGGAAAGCCGGCGCCGCCTCCGACGGTTCGCCACTGGGGAGCTCCAATGCCACGACGAAGGAATTGCATCGCCGGGATCCAACAAGAAGCCGAAGCCGCGACGAACAAATCCACAAAGGAAGAAAGCAGAATTTGGGGTCGCGAGCTTGCGCGACGGCTTTGACCAGAGAGGAATCGCAAAGGGATTAACCCTAGCGCGGGGTTTTGCGGCAGTGAAGGAGGAGAAAGAGACGAGCGCCCCGAGCGACACGACTGCGACTGCGAGCGATGTTGCTCTGGGCTTCTACAAGTTTGGGCCTTCAAATGGCCGAGCTCCATCTAGAGGAATGTTGGGCCCGGCCCACGATCCTCCGTAGTCGCCGGTCACCGTGATCGAGGCCGCCTCGGCCAATGAGAGAACTCTTGCTATCTTGACGCGCGAAAGGGCGGGCGGACACACTCCACCACACAAATGCAAATAAAAAAGTCAACGAGTTCCCACTGCTCTAAAGTCAATGCCCTATATTTAAAAAGAAAAAGAAAAAAGATATTTCTAATGTATAGTGATGGTAGCCTCTTAGTGGAGTCAGACATCCAGCAATTTGAAAATTAGCCACCATGTACAAAAACCTTAACAAATCTATTTAGTGCATAATTTTCCGTCATTAACGTATTGAGTTTTATTTCGATAGAGTATCGATTGATGGATCAGCACAAACTCGTGCATGAGATTAGGATCGACGGTCCTGCTACAGAGATAATATTCTCGCGGCTTATAATATTTATCGAAGCTGTTTTTTCGATAATAAGAGGAGCCATCTTCACAAGGGACGAGGCGACCAGGAACGTCAAACAACGATAAACAAACAGATGTCCTAAGTCGACAGCGATGGGGATGCCGAACGTTTCTCCTCACACAATTGGCTTCAACCTCGATCGTACGGCTCAAGCTTTGTGTGCTTGCTCTTTCCAAGACACAAGGGGACAAGACAGGCAAAGTTTTCAATAATGAGTTGATGAGCCAAGAAAAGAATGACGCTTTGTGCTTCATTTCCTCTTCCAAACCCTGGTTTTCCACGCATCGTTCGTCTAGGACAGAAGCGTCGATACGAGGTCAAACAATAAACTAGAACACAAGCGCATCCGACCCAGATCACAAGAGTAGATAAAGAGTTCTGCAGATGGTACCTCTTCACCATGATAGAGGGCCACTTCTGTTCTGCATACCACTCCGCCTTGTCGTTCGAAGTCATCTTTTGGGGCCGTTTGACTTGTTCTGTGCCCCACCCTTTGGGCTTTTGATCAGTAACATCTCCTTATTTTAATGGTGGGGGCAGCGAAATTACGCACTAGTTTTCGCCAGGTTATATAAGGGGGAGATGGTACCGTTCAAACAGTATCAAGGGGAATCCCAAAGCCCTTCTCGCAGCTCTCTCTCTCTCTCTCTCTCTCTCTCTCTCGCCTTAAGTCAATCCTCTTGAGATTTGCTTGTGTGGCGATTGCTGGGACGAAGGAATCAAATGGCGGCACATGGGACTATTCTGGCATCACTGGTTCTGACTTGCTTAGCTCAAGCTTGTTATGGCAACGTCCTCTTCTCTTCTCTGCAGAGGACTTTTATCGTCTCGGCTTCCCCTCAGCCTGGTCAAGGTCTCTCTCTCTCTCTCTCTGCGAATTACACCATCTTCTTCGTTTGAAATCTGTTCACTACCTCATAAGAGAAAGCTTATGTTTCCCACGTTACGCGACTCGTAAGATTCTTGAGTTCAGGATTGATTCTTTGGTCAAAATCTATGAGCTAATTCCGTGGCTCAAACTGAAAACTGTCAGTGTTAAAAGCCGGGGAGGACAAGATCACGGTCACATGGCGGTACAACCAGAGCTTCCCGGCGGGGACGGACTCGGCCTACAAGACCGTGAAGGTGAAGCTGTGTTACGCACCCATCAGCCAGGTCGACCGCGCGTGGCGCAAGACGGTGGACAACCTGGCCAAGGACAAGACCTGCCAGCACGCGATCGCGACCGAGCCCTACTCGCCGTCGTCCAACCAGAGCTACGAGTGGCTGGTCCAGAAGGACGTGCCGGAGGCCACCTACTTCGTCCGCGCCTACGCCCTCAATGCCGAGGGCGTTGAGGTCGGGTTCGGCCAGACCACGGACACGAACAAGGCCACCGACCTGTTCGTGGTGCAGGCCATCACGGGTCGCCACGCGTCGCTGGACATCGCCTCCGCGTGCTTCAGCGCCTTCTCGGTGGTGTCGCTGATCGGCTTCTTCTTCGCCGAGAAGAAAAAGGCCAACAAGTCCAGTTCCACTCCGAATTAACCACATATCCCAATTTGCAAGTGACACCACAAGTCTGCACCGTCTAAGTATATCGTAGGGAGCACCTCTCTTTTTTGTCATGTCACTCTCTTCATACGCTGACGTCACCGTCGTATCTGCACCGTCCATGGGAAGCGGGCTCGTTTTGGACGGTCGAAGATGTAACTGGAGCATCCGATAATAATGGGCACTGGTGTGTATACGGGGCAAGGCCTTAAGTGTGGGTGTGATGGGATGTTTATTACCTATAGTTTTCAAAAACCCGAAGTTTATTATCTTCCTTTGCTCAATATCGTTGGTGTTGCTTGTTTTAGTTTAAAGAGATTTTTATCGATTAATTATTAGATATTTACGTGTTTGATTTGTTAAAGGTCAGAAAAATATGAAAGTTGACTAAGGTGTACATGAATTTCCAAAAGGTCCTTCGGAAATTAATGTACCTTGGCGTAAGATTGATGTGATGGAGAACCGAAAGAAAGTGATGGCAACGCGCAATAATGGCTCGACATGTGTGCACCGTCAGCATCAGCTTAACACAGATGTCCAGCGACGATGTGAAATGACCTCCAAAAGACAAAAACGTAGCTTGTTTGCGGGATGACAAGTTCCTGGGGAAATTCGACCTGCAGTGAACTCGTGGGTTGCTTCACGGTGACGTCATGGTTCTGGCCATTTTTAACTAATTCTCAGGAGGAGAAGAGATCTCGCCGTGCATCCGACGTCGTCGCGAGTTGGTCGTACGTGGCCAGCGAGCCACGACCGACTGATCTAATACAAAAATTAGTGGCTTGTCCTGACGGAACGAAAGCCAACGGTACCGAAGCACGGATGACGAGCCAACGGCGACGATTATGCGGGGGTTAATTCATGTGATTAAAACTTAGGCCTCGACTGAATTAATCAAATGAGTGCGAACGCACTAAACTAGCCGCAGAAAGTGGGTCGCAATTGCCCGGAATTTCCAATTCGCTTGCCCACCACCACCACCACCAAACCTCTACTTGCCTTTTTTCCAGTTCTAGGAAAGAAAAGAGATGGCGCAAATTGCACAAGTTTGTAAGTGAATTGCCGAAAGGATCCATCACGAGGATTGCTGTCTTTTTGGGTGCTTCAAAACCGGGTACTTAGGTGGTGGTTTTACCACCAAAATCAATAGTGCCACGAACTATTACGGAAGCAGCAACTCTGGTGACCTCGATGCGGCGATCGATAAGGTCCCTTTCGAGTTCCACGCTGAAAAGTCACCAGCTGAGACGCGGCGGCGGGGCGTGGATTGCGACACCCTTTTAACATGTCTTTGTAGGACCAGGTAGGTGTACAGGTCGATCCATCACATACATGTAGATGTAAGGAATAGTTCATGGAAGAGAAGTAACAATCGTATCACATAATGGCTATCATCAACGCTAACATCCTCAGGAATTTATTGGGTAAATGACTCCCACGTGCCATCGCACGAAAGATCGAATGACTACACTTCAAAGATCGACAACATGTGCATATCAACAAAGATTTCCCCAGGCTCTGAAAAAGGAAGCCGGGTAATCAATGGGAATCCCCCACAAGAAGACATTCTCTACAATGATGGCGAAAATGATGCAAATTCTATACCCTCTGATGTGTTTACAGGAGGTCAAAGGTTAAAATGCATATCGCAGCTCTCTATTCTACCGGTACCAGAAAGCGATAACCTATCATGATACACATCAACGTGCCCATAAGCATCTGTACCGGGAGGGCACTCCAATGCAGCTTCAAACACTTTGTGATGTACTCCATGCGAATCGATCGAGTGGCCACCTTTATGATCGTGTCCAGCAAGGCAGACCTTCACGCAGTCGTACTTATGGATCACGCCCATTACTTCCTCGAAATTCCACAAGAGTGCTACCTCAGTCGATGCACCTGGATCTAAAGGCAAGTGACAACACACCACTACCTTCTGTTTCAAATTTGTAGCATCACGAAGAACACCATCCAACCAGCGAAGCTGTTCTTCCCCGACGGCTCCATTAAACATAAGGAACCGTCGCTCGAGTCCCACTAGCCCAACCGGACTATTCTTGTCCGAATTTGGATTCTTATTCTGAAGGAAATTCAAGGCCTGCTGTGTCTTGGGATGATCGTGAGGCCAACCAATGGCACTTATATCATATCCATCCAGCACAACAAATCGGTATTCCGATGTTGGAGAAAAATCGTAGTAGGCACAGCCATCGATGCTTGGAATCTTCAACAATGGCAGTAATTTGCTGCGGGGCAGATTGTAAAGGCAATGGTTGCCAATCATGTGATAGACAGAACCATTAAATTTCTCGAATTCATTTGCAACTCTCAAGACAGCATCAAGAGAACGGTCCTTGGGGCAGAAACCGTCAACAATATCCCCAAGATTAACTGCGAATTTGAGATTCCCGTATGTGTTCCATTGCGTAACTGCCCTTTGCAATACAGAAATGCTGTGCCGATAGTATCGCGGAACACCAAGGAATGATCGACCATCAGGAATATCAGCATACTGGACATCCGAAATGACCCCGAAAGAGAAGAGGGGTTTATTTCCTTGCAGACTTGTTAACCCATTGACCGAGCCCATAATGCTGCAGACGGAGCTCCAATCCTGGATTAAAAACTATGAAGCAAAACAAGTGGAGTGAATAACTAAACTACTGTTATTGATTTGCCAAATCTCAAAATAAATGGAGACCAATTGATCATGCGGACATGAGTTTTAAAAATTACTTGAGTCGTGAGATTTACCCAACCATAGGGAATATGTGGAAAACCGAATTTTCCTTTCAAGGTCATAATAAGAGCAAACACCACCAGCATTAAGGCATGGTCAAGCTCAAGAACATTGATGGGTTTCACAAAGATCTATGATCACCCCAGCTGTCGAGTATCGTTTGCTTTTCTTTCTCTGTGTTCCTTCTCTCATTCAAGACATATAAGAGAGCATTGTTTCAGAACACTGAAGGCAGGGACCGTGAAACCATCTAAAGAATAGTTACAACAAGAGAACCAATCCACAAATTCACGAAGGGATGTCTGTTCACGATCTCCCACCTTAGGACGGAAACTAACAGAGAACAGGTTCAGCATACTATATTTCACCACCACCTTCACAAGCTAACTAGCACCAAGCTGTACCAGCATCGGTTCATAATCCACCTTAAGATCACCATGCTTTTCCACTAGGCGCATATTTGCATATGCACATCCATGTTCTGCCCGCTTCATTTCTGGATTTTTATTATTATCTTCAGTATTAGTTATAGTGTGCTGCATTTCAATCCTAATTGTTTGCCATTAGCCCTCTTCAACAGAACTCAGTCTTAGTACATCAAGGTGATCTCAGAGGTAACCATCCTGAATCCTGAAAATGTAAGTACAATTACCCTTATTTAGAAAGTTGTTCGACCCATAAGAACTTGGCCAAGCACAATCATTCAATAAAGTGCAAGGCCCAATTTACTCGGTAATCGTAGAACATTAGAAACTATTAAACCCTTAAAAGAAAAGAAAAGAAAAGAAGTCCATTGAGTTTAATCTACTCACACCTCATTTCAATCGAGTTCCCACACAACATATATAGCCAAATTACCGTACTTCATGGACAGTATTCTTGTTAGAAAACCAAAGGCCAGGAAGGATTAGCATAGTCCTGGACTTCCTGTCTACACAGACCTCTTCTGAAAGCTCAGTCTAGGCCAATTTTCCCACTTACCCCAAGTGTTGTACAAAGCGGTTATCGACAGCATTTGTTGTCAAATCCAACAACGGTAACAACGCACCCCCTGTGGTGGCCCAGGTACGCTCTTGTGACTCTTCATTCACAAACCAAACTTGAAATACAAATTCATAGGAATCTACCTCGGGAAAGACCTTGAATAGGAGGTGTATTTTGGGCAAAACTCCACAATCCTGTTGCTTTCCATCTACGGTAAAATGATCACATTCGCCCCCTCCCCCACTCCCTAATCGGAAATCGACCCGACACTCAACAAAAAAGCACGGGAGCGCGCGCGAGAAGGAAAACCCAGGACCCAAATTCCTGCATAGCAGATTAAAGGACCCGGGAATAATAAGCCCATCTAAATTACAAGCACGAAACCGAAGGAGGATCAGATGAAATACGAAACTGACAATTGGTATCACAGGGATCAACAAGGTCCATTGGCAAAAAGATCAAAACAATCGCCGCCGGAGACATACGTCGAACAAAGACGAACAACGGAAGTTGCCGTAGGATGCAAGGATCAAAACAAAGAGGCAAGAAAGAGCGAAGAGCCACGAGGGAACATACGTATGCGGGTATCGGAAGCGCTGAAGGCCTCGCCGGAGAAGGCACTGCTTGCGCGTGCTCTTCGACGCTCGTTGGGCGGTTGGTCGTTGGCGGGGGACAGAGAGGACAATCGCGAGCGAACGTCGACCGCACAGGCTTTGTGCCCAGGAGCCAAAATTAATGGAAAGTGTCGGCGGAGTTTCGGGATCGGTGTTTCGTAGGCGGGTGCGGGGGGTAAAAATGTAAATTCAACAGCCCCATTTTTCCCCATCCTGCGAAAGTTCTCGTCTGAAGGCCCTTCGAAATTTGTCCTGACCCATCGAATGGTTTTATCTTAATTTAGTGAATTCAGTAAAATTAAATGCAAGGTTTTTTTTAATAAATCGGCTAATGAAAATTAAGTTGCACAGTTAACGTTAGTGCAGTTGGCTGGGGACTCGACGAGATTAATGAGAACATAGCATGTGCTGCACTTTACAATAACTTTTTTGAATAGTTCTCATGAATCAAAATCTATTGACATAATGATTACGAAAATCATTTCATATAAAAATATATATGGTGGAATACATGTAAAAAAACATGTGTACATTTATGTTATAGTATAAATTCAAGTGTGACAACATCTTGGATGGTATGGTTGCAGCCAATTAGCAATGGCTGAGGCTGTAATTCCAAAGTTGATTCTTAATTCAGCAGAAAATATTTACATTGTTATGTTTAAATATTTTTATAGATAATAAAAATAATTTTTTTTCATTAGATCAATTTTAGGAAATCTTTAAATTATATTTTTTGTTTAACAAATCGATTATTTATGTCATTTTCTTTCCTTTCTATCATTATGCAATTTTACTTTTATTAAACTTCAAAGGCATCGGACTGTAACTCTTATGAATTATTTATTATTGTTTGCAAAACAAATGCACCATCATGTCCAATTCAAATTACCCCCCCAAAAAAAAACCGCCTTTTTTGGTCGAAGAAAAAGCCTCCAGATCCACATATCTAAATTTGTCATTGATTTCCTCAAAATTATTATTATCGTGGGTTATTATTCTTCCATATGAAGGAAAGGATGTTGATGAAGATATAAATTGTTGACAATGAATCAAGGTCGATAATTTAAAGAAATTACTATCTCTTATTGGCTGCATGGAGAAATTTGGTATTATATTGAAAGTTGAAAATCTTTCTGAAAAAAAAAAACATTTAAATTAAAGTTGAGATAAGAATTAAAAGTTGGAAACTTGTTGAGATTCAAGCCACATTTCAAGATTTGCATGTGTTTTCAAAGGTTATTGGATGATTAAAAAGATTTGAAATTTGAAATTGAAATATACGAAAGATGACAGAGCTAAAAGCGTAAATTATCGTACTTTCCATGAACATAATAACATAATATAGACTAAATGTATGACCATTTAATCGAAAATAATTTTCTGTAAATTATTCTTTTGAATTTTGGCGACGCCCAAAAATTAAGAAAACATATTTCATAATTCAGGACAGACAAAATATTAGCATTTCTCTTTTTATCGTAACGTTTTTCACAGAAAAAATTCCAGAACAAAATAACCCAAAGTTAAATTTCCTCAAGGTTAGTATTCCCTGATGATAAATTTTTCAAACAAAAGGCAGCAAACACAAGTCTATAGCCCACTTTGATGCTTTGCAGCTTGCTTCTCACTGGTTTGGTAGAGTGGGCCTCTTTTCTCGAACGGTTGAAGAAACCAAATGAAGAATAATTCACAGGCCACAACAATCAAATTGAGCTGGGGAAATCGGCCAAAGCAAAGAAATTAAATACAAGGATTTCAAATTAATAATAAATCACTAATTCAGGTTATGTATTGCTGTTAACTACACATTATCAGAATTTGGAGGGCAACGGCCCCCAAGTTAGAATAGCTCTGCAGGGGCCATTTGGCGGAGGGGCCGAAGGGAGGGAATATTTTTCAGGTGGTTCTGCCCTCGGAAGCCACCTGCGCTAGCTATATACAGGGGTCTCGGCCGCTCTGCCACGGCAGATTTTAGGCACTACCGCCGGAGGTGATCCCTCGTGAAAAAAGGGTGCCTGAGAGCTTCCCGAGCCGTCAGTCTGTCCAAGGGATCGTATCTGAGTAACCCTTGTAACAAGTGTATCAGGTCTCCTGCCGAATGGTCTACGTGCTGCATTATCAAGTTCTGCAATTGCAGAGTACCGCTCAGCAATGCAATTCAAGAGGCACTGCCTGAAAACCGAGAAAAGACATCACACTGGGCAATCACCTGAAGACGCGCAAGCTTAAGAACTGCTCTGATGCTCTCTCTAGAGGCGGCACCTTCTGGCCAGTCTAGCCTACCCCTTCTGACATACTTCTCAGCATGTCGGCTGAAAATCCCGATGCATCCAAGAATTATTAGAACGGGTTAAACTACAGTAGAATAACATCAGAACCACCAAAAAAGATGAGCACTGACTCTGCTCTCTTCAACATGTGCGGAGGCAGAGGGCCTAGCACTCTTTCCATCATTGCCAGGTGCTCCAAGTTCTCGTGGGTCTGGAATAATGCCTCACCCTGTCATTAAGCAAGTCAACAAAACCCATGACTTTCAAATCCCTTGCCATCATGTCGAGTTACCAAGGTAGCCTTGAAGGTGACTCATACCGTGCACAACTCCACCAGAATGCAACCAACACTCCACACGTCACAGGGATAGCTCCATCCAAGTCCTGCACCGCATCAACTGTCAAATCCATTCTCGCTCAAATAACAGAATATAAAGCAGAGTAACAATTCCCTTACCAAGAATGACCTCGGGAGCCCGATAATGCCGTGTTGATACAATGTATGTCTGGTCCTGACGTTCATATGTTGTGCTACCAAAATCAATCACTTTAATGGCACTTGATTTAGGGACCCTTTTAAAGTACGAACTGTCCCTTGGCGACCGAGACGAACCCTGCAAACAACATAACGATGAATAATGTCATTCTATATTTCAAAACATGAGAGAAGACCATGCTTATTGAACACGTGAACATAGTAGTAAAGGTGATAATACCTTGTAATCTGGGACTTTCAAATAATCTGGAGAAATAAGGAGGATATTCTCAGGCTTCAAATCGGTGTGTATGAGGCGCAAATCATGCATAACTGCACATAAATCCCAAAACTGAGGTGAGAAGTCAAGTATATTCAACTTGAAAACTATTTCTTGTTTGGTTTCCGAAAGACTGATTATTTTTAAAAGGCAAAAACTGTTTTCACTCTCAGAAGAAATGAAAAGAAAGCAAAAAAAAGGGCTCTCTCTCCCACAACAAATATATTAAAATGAAACTCAATTGCATTCCAAACTATAAAGCAGATGCATGAGAAGAAGGAGAGACTAGCTTAGTGATTACTACACACATGCTACACATTCCAACAGTTGTCTTCCAATCTCACGGACAAGATCAACGGGAAATGAGCGATAATTGTTTTTCCGTAGAAAATCGTATAAGCTTGGTCCAAGCTTCTCAAACACCTGTTCATCACCATTTAAATTCATCCAAAACTTCAATCCCCAAACTGTTGGTTAATTGGGGAAATCAATTTATCACAAACCAATCATATACTTACAATACAGATATGGTTACGATAGTCAAACCAGTTCCGTATTTGTACACAACTGCAAGGAATAAACCCATTCAACCATTGACAGAGTTTTAGATGTGAAAACAAAAAGAAAATGTCATGTTACACATAAAAGTAGGAGAAATCTAACCAAGAGGGGGGCAAACTTACCGATTGCCACCCTTATCATGCCTTCCCAGCTGCTGTAGAACATCGATTTCGATCATTGCCGCCTCACGATATTTCTTAATCCCCCTGACAATCTTAATAGCAACCATTTCCTTCTTTTCTCTGTCCCAGCATTCTAAGACTTGACCAAATGTTCCTATAAAAAAAAAATTAAAATAAAGCATCCATCACATGCTGTTGAGCATTTAAAAAAGTACGCGCAAGATAAGCACAAAAACATTAGTACCTTCACCCATTTTGCTGTGAATCTTGTCTGCAAAATGATAAAGAAAGTCAGAAATGTACATTTGACGATTAATCAAAATATAACAATTCAATCAAAAGGAATAAGCCATTTTAGTTTCAATTGCTACTTTGCAGTAATCTAAGAACTTCACTAACAATAAGTACTAGAAATGTGCATTTGATGATTAAGTCATGAGCAATAAATTTCTAGATAGGCAACCTTGGAAGATTGAATTGACATTGCCCACGCAAAAGAAAAGGATAGGGTTGTTAAAAAACAATATGGAGGATTTTAAAATGATAAAGTAAATGGTAAAACACTGATTGGTGAAAACATTTTTTTTTTGCAAGTAGGATCCAACAACACTTCACTAGAAAGTAGTAAGTGTAATTACAGCGTGATGTTAAACTATCTCCAAGCTCAAACATGTAATGCCCATCTTTGTCATCTTCTCTCCATGGAGGAGAACCATTTCGAGCACCTCCCTTTACAAATAGACTGCTAGTAATATAGTCTGAGGGTGCTGTTGATGGTGCAAAGCTTGTCACAATGCCAACCTCTTGTCCACAAAACATTCCTACCTGAGCCTACACACAGCCATTCATCCATGTACCACTCAATAATATAAATCAAAATTTCCATCATCATACCTCACGCCACCAATATAATTCTGTCAAAATTAGTTTAGACATTCAAAAATTGGAAGCGTCAGTGAGAAAAAGCACACAGACTTCTACCTGTTTTAACACAGAGATCCCAATAAACCATGCAAGACAATTAGCACACATCCTTGTAGTGATAAGAACATAAGCATTTAGTAGCCCGATGACAAAGAACTAACAAGGCAAACCGATATTTAAATAACATCCAGAAACCAAAAACAGGCGCTGACCGCATGAAATTCTGCCTAGCCAAACCATGTCCTAGAAAGATCTTGATCCTCTACCCTTCTTGAAGCTTAACATCGACAGAGAAGAAGAATAAAGGAAAAAGATTGGCCGACATGAACAACGAAAAACTGACAACTTCCATCCTTTCCATCAATTTACTTCTACCTGCACCGATATACCACTACAAATATATGGACCAAGCACAAGAAATTCTCCTAAAAATTCATTTCCCCGACAATTACGAAACATTATGACCAATACAAACTGAGAAATGTTTCCGATCCGCTTCGATAATACAAAACACAATCGCCACATCAGTTTCCGATCAGAGATATCCAAAAAAGAATCAGTCACGCAGATCGATACAAATCAGACCAATACGACAATTGAAGCAAACGAATACTCTCAGATCCGGTCAAACAAAGATCAAGAAAACGCAAAACGGCGATAGATATCCGATCTGAGAAACAGATCTATACCTCAGGAGCTTCAGGCACGTCCCAGCCCAAGCGAGCCCTCTTCCTGGGCCGCCGATCCATGTGCGTGTGCGGAAAGTCGGTCACGCGTTCCATCTCCATGATCTGAAACCCCTAAATCGGAGGAAGAAATCGACGGAGAAAGCAAAGCAAAGCAAAGCAAAAGAAAGCGCAAAGAGATAAGACGATTGCTCGCGATACACAGAGAGAGCAACAACGATGTAGATGCACCCAACCACGACCAAACCCTAATTTTAGCCTGACAGAGAAGCGTGAGGCGGTTGTGACGAGATCCGGACGTACACGTGGCAATCCATCGACCGTGAGTTGTCAGGATCTTTCTGTTCGCGCATGACAGATGCTTTTTCGCCGGTCATAATATTCCTGCTGACCGCGGTTAGGATGTTGAGCTGGATGCTAACCATGGTTGAGTCATTTGGGTTCAATCGTCGGTTGGTGTCTAGAGAACGATCCATACGCGCCCTTGGTCGCACGCGCCGAACCAAATCAATGTTGAAGGGCCGGCCTCTTTGTGTAGTGGGCCGATGCATGACGAGTAGCCCAATGAAGCCCAAACGGGAAGCTGACCGGAGGGCCGAGGTTTCGGCCCAATAATTTAAGAAGGGAGACCCCCAACGCTTCTCTTACTAAAATTATAGAATTACCTTTTTTTTTTTTTTTGATTTTATGATGTTGCGATGTCCAGCATTAAATTGGCAACTCGCTGGTTCCTTATAGGATGTGACGGTCTCCCAATTTGCTATCCGCGAAGAGATTTTGAAACCACAAGAAGATGCATGGTTCTCAGGAAAGAATCGTAAATCCATGTGTTTATAGAATTATTGCTTGGTGTTGTCCGAACCGAACAAGACAGGGGGTACTAGATCACGTATTAAGTCGAACAACCTTGATACCATAAGATGCTATGGAAAAATTTGTTTTGCAGAAAAGGTGATACATGAGAAGTTGTTGCCGAACAAAGTTAGGGCAAAATGATAGATAGATGTATTGTTAGATCGATTGATTGAGACTGATTTGTGGATGGACATACATAAAACTCTAACGGTGCTAAACTTTTGAGTTATTTATTAAACAGCCATACTCAGGGGAATATGGAGAGGAAATTGAAGTGGGGTGATCGAGAGGAAGAAAGAACGATAAAAAGTGTGAGGAAAAGTGCATCACAAATTCTAAACTAAACGGACATAATGCGGTCAAGGCATAAAAATTTTAATTAGTTCATATCAAAAACTTTCGTTTGGTTCAATTAGTTCGTAAACCCTTATTAATAAGTACAATTAAGTTTTAAAATTTATATTAAAATACATAATTTAAGGTTCGCGATATCACTAGGAAGACGTTTATTGGACATGCTAATTTGATGTGTTAATTATACGCAATTGTTAGGGGTAAGCATGAAGGACCGTCCACCCTGGGACCGAACCAGATTGGATAGGACGGCCGGATTGGTTTGGTTCTTTTGACTTTCGATCCGGTTCCCAATTCCTGAGTGAAACTGAACCAGATCGACCCACCACTAGTCCTTTTTAGTTTTATTGACGTTTGCCCATCTACATGGTCCTTGCATTAGGGAATATGGTGACTTTTCTGTGGACTTCCATATATGCTCTATAATTGAAGTTTGGCAGACCGTTAGAACCACATTCCAAAGTGCTTCTACTGCCGTTACTGCAGCGAACAATTATGAAGTTTCAATGTGGCGTTTGCTTTAAAATGATCTTTTTTCTCATGTATGTCATATATCCAATTGCTTTGCTTAATTGATGATGCTAGATGCGTTACGTTATGACTTGCTGTTCAAGAAGTCTTAATCTCAATTTGTTGTTAGGTATTCTGTGCTGTAAGGAGCTACAATCATGAAGCTTGGGTCATTGTCCCTATATCTGTAGCAATGTTCAGTGCAAAGATATCGTTGAAACGCTATATTTCATTTTAAGATGAAGATGCTCTTTTTTTTTTCCCCTTCGTATTGTCCAAGGACTCTTAGCAATGATTTACGAAACCTTATCGCCTTCTATGGTCTTCTTTTTTCCTTGACATTGAAGCCTTCTTACCTGTAGTCACCATGGATCCCGGTCCCATGGACCGCCCGAGAACCGGATTGAATCGGTCATAAATTTTGTTGGTCCGGTCCACGGTCCTAAAAATCGGGAACCGGTCTTGTCGGTCCGGTTCCCGATTCTGGGGGGAACCGAACTGCCCGATGAACCGATCACCCTTAGCACTTGTGGTACACGTGATCGAGGGTTTCTTTTTCGGGGCAAAGCACAAAAATCATCCAAACGCTTTTTCTTCACCTCCACTCTCTACCCCCGGATTCCAAAATCCATCCTATTGCATCACAGGTTCCGAAAAACCTACACTTCGCACTTGACCAGTCTTAACACTAAGTAAGAAGGGTGAGGGAAATCATAGAATTCATATTAGATAAACTTCATATTTCTCGAGACCATAATTTCACATCGATGTTATTCCCAAGTAGCATTGATATGAAGTGCCTTGTGCAAATAAATTCAACATGAGATGGGTGCATGCACATTCAATGCATATCAATCTTTGGACGATCTTATGATAGATATGGATTATCTATATTGTAGTTTCACTCGGCAAAGGAGAGAGGTAGCTAGAATGAATTGGTCAGTTGAGGAAAAATTTCCCAACTTATGCTTTTATATTAGTTTCAATGGTTTGGCATTTTGCATTCTGGACAAATCCTCTACTGTTGCTGCAGTAGGTGCAATTGCGAAGCAAGGATCCATGATTTCTAATCTGTCAATATCTCAATGACCCTCAATCATCCTCTTGAAATAAGAGATCTTGTCTTATAACGTGCTTTAAGGCCACAGAAGAGCTTAACCTTCATGAATTGACAATATCTATTTCGCCAATCACGTCGGAGACTTGTCATTCACATAATTATAAGTGGCTCTTGAGGAAATCAAGCAATCACCTTCTTCGAGAAAGAGATATCGTCTTCTTATGTTATTTGAGGCCGTACTCGCGCTAACTTTCACATGACATCGATTTCGTTAATCATATCGGAGTCATATCATTCACGTAAAGTACGAATAATCCTTAAGAAATTATATACGTATAATTCATGAGATGGCTATGAAAGAATTAGGTAAAAGATAGAAGCTCCCTCTCTTTGGCTCCTCATAAACCCTAATTTCAGAAGGATGTGACACGTACAAGCTTGATGCTAGAGATTTCATGCTTCCTCGTCACTCGGTATGATTTCTCCCGAGTGTTCTCAATTTTCGAGTCAGATTAATGAAGTCCACACAAGGTGGGCCCATCTTCTCCCATAAATCAGTTGAAAAGGCCTCGCAGATTCGTGGAAAGGCACACAATCCAAAGCTATGATCAAAGATGAAACTGGCGAAGTCAAGAATGAACGCAAAGCTTTCATCTTTTCCACATATGACCGCCAGGGAAATTGTCAAAAGAATGTAAGATTACATTGAAACTTTGTACAAAAATCTGAGATTAAACTAATAAAATCGGAAAGTTTATTGAAGTGCTATGAATACAATATTGGGTAATTTCCTCAATCGCTGAGTGATGAAAATGCAAGTCTATGCATGCGCATGACCACCCATACACTTTGTTCTTAAGAAATGTTTGAACTTTAGGCATGGTTTATATAATCATTCAATGCCGGACCAAGTCTCACCTGGCGGCTGGTGTCTAGCTAACCCATTATCAACTTCCTTTCTTTCTTTCTTCCCGTTCTCCCCTTTTCTACGCTCCATGTCAGCTTCCGACCATCGAACTAATTCCACGCGTTCGATCTGATCAAGGACAAGTTATTTACGTCGGCGATGAAGAGATTCACAAACAGTTGTAGCCTCGTGACCCAACTCTAAAAGCTTGGATGGACCTAACTCTCGCTCATGGCCGGTGACGCCGTCCCACGACTATAGGTTTCATTTACGTCAATCATTATAGTCTCGCTCGGCCCACCACTTGGAGTTCTTATTACCGACTTCCCTTCTTCATCAATTGATCTTTCAATAGAGCAGACGGTGCATCTCGTGACCATTTCATGAAGTTATAGTTGACGTAGGGGCAACTAATTACGCTGTCACCTTAAGTATCGCTTCCTTAATCACAAGTCAAACTTACATTTTTGTGGTGACTAAATTAGCAGTTGATGTAGGTTCGGGAGAGTGTACACTACGTCTTTGGACTTAGAAACTCATTTATTTTATGTCGGGCGGTTCACCTTAGGAAGGACGCAATAGTATTAAAAACGAAAGGATACAAGAAATATAAATGGTGCAACTACTGAAAGGTTACTATACATGTCAATTGGTGAGAAAATTAAAGATAAACGGACGTGCTATCATTGATTGTTTGAGTGGACATTACAAAGATTTTTTTTTTGGTCGTATGAGATTACAAAGATTAGAGGGTGGGCTTTTATCCCACTAGTTATTGGAGACGTTTTTGGATTTTGAATTAATTAATAATTTCCTATTCATCTGCTGCAATAAGAAGTTAAAAACACGAGACATGATTCTTTATCATCTAGTAACTATGGTCAATAAGAAGTTTATAAATCTGGAGAATATTGTGTTCATGTCGATCCTCTGTTTGTCTTCAGCTAATGCATTAACAGGCTTCAGTTTTGTTCATCGATTGCAGTACTTCAACACTTAAACCGAATTTGGGGATCGCTAATTGCCGGTAACTTTGTCAATTAATTTCTCTTCAGTCGCGGTGAAAACTTTTTGATGATAACTTTCGCACTGTGCCTTGCTGAATTTCTTTTTTCGATCGACGAGCTTGTAGTTCGTCGATCGCCTGGTTCACTTCTGACTTATATTTCAACCTAGCTTTGTTATTGTCGACAACGCCCAACACTTGTCCGGAGAGTTGGCAATCTTCTGGTGTCTAATAGTATGATATCTTAGAAATTCTCAAGACTAGCTCGATTGATAAAGTCCATGAAGGTCGCCATACCATCCCACTAAATAAATCAAGATGCTTACTGAATCGGTCAATTAAATCTGATGGAAGCACTCGCAGATTCGTAGGAAGGCACAACAAATGAAAATGATGATGAAGACTTGTGGAAATTCCTATTACATACAATGACCCATCTTGCGGAATTAATTAAGGGAGGGACCAACTATACTGGCGTAAGTCAAGAATGGACTTAGGATATATTATCTAATTAATTGCTAATCGTCATAGCGCGATTGAGTCTATCGCATGATCTTTGTCGTGTTGAATTAACAATGCCAACCCTGGAAATATAATTATTAGATAATGAATCGAATCTCACATCACATGACATTTATTTACCAACCATGTATATTGTCAAGCGAAGGTGGCACGTGGAATTTGAGTGGACCCACGCATGCAAAAGAGATAACAATGAATCCGATACCGTGTTCAATTTTGCGGAATCATTATCAATTATTTTAAAAGTTTAAGCTCGTAAGGAGAGGGAGATCGCCTAAACGTAAAGAGCATGTAAGATCATCCCGATGAGCTTCGGACCGAGCTCGGCCACCACAGCGCCACCTTATTGCCCTCCTCTGAGGATAGGAACTTGTTACCCGTTGGCCCACGCAAAATCACCATCTGCTCGCCCAACAGCGGGGCCTTGAAGATGCGGCAGCCGTACTTTGTCGATCCGGTACCGGATGAACTTGCCCGGGTTCCTGCCTCGATTGGCCCGGAAGAACTGGATGCTCTCGTGGCCAAGCTTGGTACGGAGGCTCATAACCAAATCTGCCGACGAAGGGAGGGAGGGTCTGCAAGAAGATGCACACGAGCCTTCTTCTTCTTTGTTCCTCTCTTTTTGTTCTTTGGTTTTTCATGTATGACGTTTGACCCCAAAAGCATTGGCAATTGCGCAATACAATAAATGTTCACCACTTAGGTATGTTCACCTTAGGATATGGGACATATGACTCGACATTCAATTGAATCCATAGAAGAGATGCAACATTTTCTCTAATTCAGGACCTTAGCCCCAAAATTTCATTAAAATTCACGCTTACCCTAAAAACCTTAGAGGAGTTTATTTGGACTCAACTTGGAACAACCCTCCAATCCTAAACAAATGATAAGACTTCCGGCTCCTTATTTCCCAAGACAAGGTTAATGATCCGCACACAAAACTCAAATAAGAACATCAGGTCTCACTCTAGATATTAAAATACATTGCATTGGATCCAACGAGGACGTAGAAAAACTAAAGGACTCACTATCGGATTTCCCCATCACAATTTTGTACTTCGAACATAACTTCCTTTATAAGACTTCAAATTGCTTGAAACTTGATTCGACACCTAATTTTTTCTAACCATATCTTATTTGACCACATTCAAGGACCAAAGTTTCTTAAGTATCTGGCAAAAGTAACCTCTAAAATCTAGCAATAAGCAATCGGAGAGATTAAATATTAAGCTTGTCCTTTACAACTTAGATTCCGTTTATTTTATGAAAAATGAAAATTTTATTTAGATATTCACGATCACGAAGTACTGTATTCTCTTTCAGATAGGCCCTAAAAGGAGAAGGAAGGCTTCAAAAAAATTTCGTCGGCGATGAAAATGATTTTTGTCATTTATTTTTTAAGCATACAAGGGATAATTTTCGAAAAAAATACTTTTTTTTAATTTTAGTATTTCAAGAATGAAATGGAGTTTTAGATTTTTTTTTTCAAACAATGCCTCGTTAGTTTTCAAGATCTAGTCCAAATCAATCCTTTTGTTTTGCTTCCTTGTCCGTATGTTAAATTGATTGAGTCGAGCGGCAACTTTGCAGACCGGAAGACCATGCGATTGCAATTATCCCGAGACAAGGGGACGGATTCTACACCAAATGGCGAGTATTTGCTGACAAAATGTCGCATCAATGCCCGGAAGAGTAAAACAAAAAATATATTTAAAAAGAGTAGGTCGACTTTGGCAATAATAATTAGACTCGAAGATAATCCAAATAAAAAAATTGGCTAGGATAAACTTCACGAGTGATCATAACGTGTTAACTAAACTTCACGGGTGATCATAATATCCGTATTTGTATAAACATATCTTTTTCAGGAGCGGTCTAATCCATTACCGGTTTAATAGTTTATGAGAGATGAGGTCGCTAAAGTCATCAAATCGAAAGTTGAACTAGATTACTTATTTAAAAGTTTCTTTACACAACAACGAATGCTTAGATTTTTTGAACATGACATTATTATTGAAAATAGAGAAAAGAAACCAAATTTCCTACAATAATAAGTTGGCTTAGCCTTGACTGGCCATGGCGAGGCTCACCTAGTGATAGCGAGGGCTAGCCTTGCCAAATCTAGATTAGTGAGGCTTGATCTAGCCATTAGAAACAAAAAAGAAAGAGAAAGAAAAAGGAAAGGGAAAATAAAATAAAATATAGAACATTCGAAAAATATAATAAAAATTATTCATATCAATACTAATGACGTCACGTAGGACGCCCAATATTTATATCATCACTAATTGAGAAAAATTGGTCAGATTGACTAAAGTGGCCCAATTACAAAATGTTTAGGACACATTTGGCCCAAAAAAAAAGGTTTTGGGACCAAATTGACACAATTGTAATATATTTATGACTTTTAAAATAATCCTCACATGATGTTATAAAAAATTTGCCACTTCAATTATGGAGCTTGTTGATAAGTTATATGCAATTCATTGTAGAGTTATATATTAAAGGGCACAACTAAAAAAAACATAAACTTTAGGTCAAATGACAAATCTGGTCTCAATTTTTTTTTCATGAAAACGTAAAAAGTATCAATTTTAAGTTAAATGACAATTTTGGCCTTAGACTTTTTTTTTTCTTGTGAAGAATTATCAACTTTCACTCCCAAATATGGCCTCCTATTGACTCTCCGTTTGAAGCCACCATAATTTAAGGAAAAAAAATTTCTTGCCGTGAACTTGACATATCTAATCTATGGTGTCTCTCAACAGGCGATGGTTTACAACTTCATATTATGACAAAACAACAAAGTCTGGTCAAAGATTTGACGTTCTTTTTTACTCATTCGTGAAGTGTAGGAAACATGATTCTTCAAGCTGTAATTCAAAAAAAACAAAAGACAATGACTAATACTTTAATGAGCCACATTCATTCATTGCTAAGGTGGACTTTTTTTTTTTGGGTAAATGCTAAGGTGGAATTGTTATGTTAGATAACTAATGATTCTAAATTAAAGGGGCTAGCTTTGAAATTTAAGTGAAAGTTAGTGAAACTTTACGAGACAAAAAAAAGAAAAGAAAAGAAAGCTGAGACAAGAATTGTCACTCGACTTAAATTCGATGCTCTTTTACAAGAAAAAAGTTAGGGTCAAATTTGTCATTCGACTTAAACTTTGTGTTTTTTTTTGGGAATTAATCATATATTAAAGATCTATTTTATAACGTGAAGTTTTGTAAAACTCTATAAAGTTTAAGTCAATAAATGTATATGTGATATACCATTTAGATTTCGTACGTTTCACAAAAAATAATTGTTAGGAAAATATTTTTCAAATTTTATGATGTTCGATTAACAGAAAATAAAATAGTCAAGAGAATATTTTCCACCATGGAAAAAACATATTCAAAAGTGATTCAAAAGTGAGGAAAATGTTTTTTCACTTTTTAGAAAGTGGAAAACATTTTCCATTTGTTTTGTTTATTTTTAAATATTGTGGCATCTAAGAATGTGCCTCAACCTCAATCAGAGCCAGTGGCCTCTAGCAGCGATCTAGTGAGGCATCGGCTCATTGGCCTCGGGCGGCGAGCTTGCAGTTTCTAAAGACAAGCTCGAGGCTTACCTTGGATTAACGAGTTCGTGACTTATGATGGCAAGCCGGGAGCTTGTCGAGACTTGGTGAGACTTGTGGCTAATGACCAGCCAATGTAAAAAGTTAAAAACTTGATTCTTTTATATAATTTTTCATAAATTTCAAACGAGCACTTGAAAATATTGTCATTTTCAAGGAAAATAACACGCTGAAAAATATTTTCTAGAAATGTTATATTTTCTGTCAAACGAACGGAGCCTTAATTAGTACAAAATTTTCCTCATAGTAAAGGTTGAACTTTTGCTCTATTATTACTTATTTGGGCAATGCAATAGATTCTTGATAACTCTACTTCGGGATATCGTCATTAGAAAGCCCAAGAATCAGCACAAATAAATATTTATTTGGATTAACCTTCATTTAAAAATATAAAAACATGAATTATGGGCCAATTAGCATATCTTAAGTGCTTGAAACCATATAGTTCTTCAATACATATTTAGGAGATTATTTAGATCTCTATTGATTCCGCATATCTCTTTAAATAGTTCTCTAATAAAGGCGTTAGAGATATATTTAGCATATTATATAGATCTCTCTTGATTCCACATATCTCTCAAGATTGTGCATTATCTAATTTGCTCGTGCATATCCTTGATTAACCTGGATTGCTTGCAATTCATATTACTACGTATTGCTTTAGATATTCATCCCACAAAGATGTTCGTATACACTTCACATGGGACATACAAAGATTACACAATGTACTCTCTTGCATTATTTTTATTATTGTATCAGAGCTTTTGTTGCCTGAGAAAGAAATCATCGAGTCCTTTATATGGTGGTCATAGCAACATTATGTCAATCAGTGTTTCGTTTTCCCGCGTGCGTGCTCTCGAGTTTTGTTTCGATTCTTTTTGGTTACTTGTTTTGAAAAACAAACAGCAACATCAAACTCATCGCCCTCAGATGGACTAGATCCTCGAATTTCGTTGCCATCTGCCGAGCCCTCATGCATCACAGCCTCTCGGATCCATGCACCTCACACGCTTGGAGGTGTTGCACACGTATTACTTACGTTGTCCACACGTCAGCAAATCACCTTGCCATGTCAGCCTGCCACGTAAGGGTGACGTCAACGCCATGTCATCCTCCGATGCGCAGCCGGACAGGTGACTAGGTCTGCAATCCAGCCTTTGCAGACCAAACCAGTCCGGTTAGTCACTAAACCAATTCTCTCCATTTTCAGCTCAATTTGACCACTTTTTAACCTGTTCTTGGACATTTCGTGGTTCTCAAGGTACTTCAACGCGGTAAGTCCATTTTCGGCCTTGCATTTGCATTCATATTTGTCTTCCAAAGTCCCGGTTTCGTCATATTATCGGTCCATTCTACATTCATTCTACTGTTTTTCCCATAAAGTGCAGAAAATAGATATATTGAATGTTTCACAGAACATTCAAATCATTTTAAATGGTTCAATATATATCTTACATGTTCAAATAATGTCAACTTTTTATATATAGAGAGAATTATGTCATTGGCGATTTTTTGCGCCTTCTAAGACTGCCAAAGAAACTGAGGACAAATTCGTTGAGATTTTGGAGGAGTGGGATAGAATCATTTGTCAAATTATGATCATGTAGTTTAAGTATTCTTTGTATGCATGTAGTTTCTCTACATCAATAACTTAAATTTTTGGGTTGGATTATCTAACTTGTAAGGTTCTTGCTTTTAAACTATAAATTATAATTTATTGAAATGATTCCACATATAATAAGCATCGGTCAAAAAGAGGTTTTTTTCGTCGAAGAATGACTATTGTAAAGCAAACCTCATGCTTGGCCCAAAAAATAGACATTTTAATCGATCAACCTAGATGATGATGATGATAAATCTACAGCATCACGACGCTATAAATCCACAATTCGCTTCCTCCCTCCACCACTCGTTTCACTGGAGACGCAGAGACAGCGAAAAACCACCATCGTCAATGGCAATGTTCAGCTTCAACGTCTCACCACTACTCTCCTTCACTCCCTCGCTAACCTCAATCACACTCATCCTCTTCATCACCTTCCTCACCCTCAAATGCCTCCGGCTGCTCTTTTCCGCCGCTGCCGCCACTAACCTTCACCTTCCACCATCACCGCCAGGGCTCCCGATCATCGGCAACCTCCACCAGCTGGGCAATTACCCTCACCGCTCACTCCAAGCCCTGTCGAGACGATATGGCCCCTTGATGCTCCTCCACTTCGGGAGCGCGCCGGTCATCGTTGTCTCTTCGGCCGACTGTGCACGTGACGTCATGAAGACCCACGATGGCATTTTCGCGGACCGACCCAGGCATAGCCTAAGCCTGTCAACTCATGTTCATGCATCCTAATTCTCTGTTAGAGTAATATAGGTGGTCTCGGTCGGTTGCAGATATGGGGATAACCACGTTTCACCTCGTACTATTACACATTATTACAATTATTATTTAACACGTCGAATGATTCACTTATACTAATTTTGTGCCAATTCACTTCATTTCTTTGATTCAGGTCAACCCTGTCCGAGAGGCTTCTATACGACCGCAAGGACGTGGCGCTGGCGCCGTACGGCGAGTACTGGAGGCAAATGAGGAGCATCTGCGTGCTCCAGCTGCTCAGCAGCAAGAGGGTCCACTCTTTTCGGACGGTCCGAGAAGAAGAGATCTCTTTGTTTATGGGCCAGATCGAGCGGAATCGCTCGGTGGACCTGAGCGGCATGTTCGCGGGGCTGACGAATGACATCATTTGCCGGGTGGCTCTGGGAAGGAAGTACAGCGACAGCAAGCAGGGCAAGAAGTTCAAGGGACTGTTGACGGACCTGACGGGGTTGCTGGGCATTTTCAACGTTGGGGACTTCATTCCGAGCCTTGGGTGGATCAACAAGTTGACCGGCTTAGATGCGAAAGTGGAGCGGGTCGGGAGACTGTTCGATGAGTTCCTCAATGAGGTAGTGGAGGAGCACCGGAGGAAGATGGAGGAGAAGAGCAACGTCGGCGGAGGTGAAGATAGGAGAGACTTTGTGGACGTTCTGCTGGAGATTGAGAAGGACAGGACAGTTGGTTTCGATCTTGGTGCTGATAGCATCAAAGCACTCGTCTTGGTGAGCTCCCTCTGTTTCCTCCACCAGCCATCCCATGCCCTCCCGATTTTCATTTTATATCTTTCCTTCTGTTATCGGCGAGCTTCGAGCTCACCAGAGGTTGGCGAGGTCGAGCTCGCCGTGAGCTGCGCGATGTTGCTTGTCTCGCTGCTTTGCTGCTGCTGTGCATCAGGTTCGTTCACCCTGCAAACAGAGTGCAGCATACGGAACCACCAGTCACTTCCTCAGCCTGGCGAGCATCCGTCGCGACCACGGTTCGCCTGCTTCATAGCTCGAACTCGCTGACCTTTGTTGACTGTTGAGCTCAACCTTGCCGAATTTGGCTTGCCGGAGCCTCACTCGAGACTCGCTGGCCTTTGACGAGCTTGTGTCCTTGTTTGTGGTCGGTCGTCAACCTACCTAGCCCCGACCGAGAAAGAAGGGAAGAGAAAATTAAAGAGAGAGAGAAAAAAAAAGGATAAACGAACAAAGGAAAGGAAAAATAGACATAATAAAGATTCGAATTAAAAAAGTTTTTTACGAACCGAATGTTTCAAAAACCATCCACTGCCCAAGCACAGCCTCGATTCATGTGCTGGGGCAGTGGGCACAGCACTAGGGCTTCAGGCCCGGTCTCGATAGACCTAGGTGTGGGCATCATGCGCTTGGGTCCGGGCGCCAGAGACCCGACCTTGAAGGCTAGGACTTGAGAACAAGCACCGGGAATTTTTGGTCCAACCGTAAAGTTTTGAATTGAAATGCCCATACCTAATCTTAGTTTGAAAAATGTTTTTCGATTTTCAAACTAGGAAATAATTGTCCTGATCTAAGTTTTGTTAAGAAATATGTTTTGCTAATTCATTTTCTTAAATGAACGAGATATAGGAAAACGATGAAAATGTGTTCTCGAAAAAAATTACTCATGGAACAAACGAAGCTTCGTTTATATAGAGTTAACAAACCAACCTCCGTTTACATAAAGCTTTCTTAAAACAAACTAAACACAATTGAATGAATTGATAAGCATGACTTGTTGTCCTTCATGATTGATTGTTGTCCTGCAACTTCTTTTCCAAATTTTGATCTTCCTTTTACTCACTTTCTTCGTCTTCTTGCTCCATCTCCACCATCTCATTTCTTAACTTTTGCACTCGTCCAGGACGTATTTGCCGGGGGAACTGATACAACGTACACAGTCCTAGAGTGGGCAATGACCGAGCTCTTAAGGCACCCTAAAGCCATGAACATCCTCCAAACCGAGGTCCGCGAAATAGCCGATGGCAAGCCAAAGATAACCACTGAGGACTTGGAGAAAATGCATTACTTGCGAGCAGTCCTCAAAGAGACTCTCCGCCTCCACCCTCCGGTCCCGCTCCTCCTCCCGCGACGGGCAACCCAGGACGTCAAGATCCGAGGCTACGACATCACGGAGGGGACTATGGTGATTGTGAACGCATGGACCATCGGCAGGGATCCCGCCACATGGGACGAGCCGGACGAGTTCAAGCCGGAGAGGTTCTTGAGCAGCTCGGTGGATTACAAGGGACAGGATTTCGAGCTGATCCCGTTTGGGGCCGGGAGGAGGGGTTGCCCGGGGACAATGTTCGCGATGGCGACCAACGAACTTGTCTTGGCGAATCTGGTGAACAAGTTCGACTGGGCATTGCCGCAGGGCCTGAAAGCGGAGGATTTGGACATGACCGAGTGCACCGGTCTTACCATCCATAGGAAAGTTCATCTCCTTGCTGTTGCCACTCCACTCCCTAGCTAAGGTCGTCCAAGGCCGTGAAACATTACAAGCGTGTGATTATCTTTGTAATACTTACGTAGTGAAGTGCAATAAGTAATTGACATGCAATTACAAGGCTGTGACCATGACAAGCGTGTGATTACCGATTTCAATTAGCGTAAATCACCAATTTTTGTTTCATAAGTTGCCACCTACTAATTGATTACAAACTCCCAATAGAACTACGCTTATAAATCATTTCTTAATCTGCCAGTTTTCTTGTCTTTTACAGGCTTTTATTTGCATTTGTTAGAAAGGCCTTAAATTTGCCAACTCTTTGTAGAAATTACTAACCTTAATTTGGATGACTTACCAACTTTTTCTTTAATCAACAAGTTTTGATGTATCAATTCTGGTTTAATTCCTTTTAATATTCCACCTTTATACCTCTCTTAATTATGCATTTAAATTTATTAACTCTCATATGAAATCACTAACTCTAATTTAATTGATTTATTAAGTTTTCTCTAATTAATTTATCTACTAGCTATTTCTTGATTACAAATTCTCATTTGAAATTGTTACCGACAATTATTTGATTATTTTTCAATTTACCGACTTTTTTTTTATCTAGTTACTTAGTCGGAAAAAAAAAAAAGAGAGTATCCGCAAGGTAATAAATGATGGCAAGGCATTGGTGAGAAAGGTAAACAGAAATTGATAAAAGATAAGAATTTATTTTTTGTGTGAGTGATAATAGATGTTGATAATTTAAAAAAAATTAAACATTGGCGATTAATTTAAATAAGAGTTGAAAATGCACAACCAGTTGATAATTTGATAATAAAAAGAAGTTGATTAGGAGGAAAAATAAAAGTGGAAATTCAATAATATAGTTGATAAATTTGTTTAAAAAATAGATTTATGTTGGTAAGCAAATCAATGAGTGATGAGGATGCAAGTCTATGCACTGATAGATTTGTGGATAATGCAAAATCTATGCATATGCATGACCCCATAAAGAGTTTGATTATTAAGAAACACTTGAACTTCAGGCACGGTCAGTTGACCATTCGATAGTAATGGTCGTGCTAAAAGAGCAAATGGCAAATCTCATGGATCGTGCCCATTTCAAAGTTGACCTGTGGGGCACTCGATCAGGCGTACCCTTTGAATCGCTTTCTTACTTAATATGTCCACAGCAATGCGAACGTGCATGCTTGTGCTACCCCCGTCGTTTTGGGTCCTGCAAAAAAATGCTTACCGAACAATGCCAAGAAAAATTTCTTCTTCTTCTTTATTCCCCTCTTTTGGTTCTTTGGTTTTTTATGCATGACGTTTGACCCCAAAAACGTTGGCAATTGCGCGATACAATAAGTGTTCACCACTTAAGGTATGTGCACCTTAGGATATGGGACATATGACTCAACATTCAATTGAAACCACAGAAGAGATAAAACATTTTTCGGTGATACTCTAATTTAAGAGCTCAACCCCAAAAATTCATTAGCACGCACGCTTACCCTAAAAACCTTAGAGGAGTATATCTAGACTCAACTTGGAACAACCCTCCAATCATAAACAAAACTCAAGACTTCCGACCCCCTATTTCCCAAGACAAGGCTAATGATCCGCACACAAAATTCGAATAAGAACATCATGTCTCACTCTAGATTAAAAAAAATAAAACACATTGCACTAGATCCAACAAGAACATAGAAAAACTAAAAGACTTGCTATTGGATTTGTCCATCACAATTTTTGTACTTCCAACATAATCTATTTGGAAAAATTGCCAAAAAAATCATAAACATTTATCACTTATGCTGATTTAGTCATCAACATTTTTTTTTAAACTAATTCAATCCTAAACCTTTTCCACTTTTGCTATTTAAGTCATTCCGGTGGATTTTGGCCGGAAAATACATACATGAACCTCACCGGCAATGATCAGACCTCACCCGAGAAAATGTGGCGATGACGGGGCGACAAACTTCTTTCTTCTTTTTTTTCTTCTCTTCCGACCACTCCAAAGGGCGACGAAGCCCTCGCTGGCGATGGACGAGGGGGGGTTGTCCCGCCTCGACATCGCCACGTTGTTGCCGGCGAGGTTCATATAGGCATTTTCCGGTCAAAATCCACCGGAAAGACTTAAATGGAAAAAGTGAAAAATGTTTAAGACTAAATTGGCTTTAAAAAAATGGCTGAGGACTGAATCGGTATAAGTGATAAATGTTTACGATTTTTTTGGCAATTTTCCCTAACTTCATCTGTAAGACTTCAAATTGTTCGAAACTTGATTTGACACATAAGTTTTTCTAACCATATCTTATTTGACCACATCAAACAGCCAAAATTTATTAAGTATCTCGCGAAAGTAACCTCTAAAATCTAGCAATAAGCAATGCATCAAATAATTTTGCACATATTTGTTGGATAAGGCGTAAGTTACAAATTTTTGGTGCAATTGTCATGTTCCATTTCTGCTACATTTATGTATAGCAGATTGCATTTACTTAATTTGAGATACTTCGGTCAGTTTTACTATGCAGGCCTTCTCAATGTCTCCGGGAAAATTGGAATTACGATTTTTTCCCCTTTTCTCTGCATGATTAATTAACAAATAGAAAGAGTATGCAGCAAGTATAGAGGGGTAACGAATTTAATACTCTCTAAGTATCATTTTTGTCAAAAACTTAGAAAGACTAACTTGGAAATTTCTTGACGAACTTAAGAGTGATGATTTAGGACCGTCAAAGAAGTAGCAGGGGATAATTTTGGTTACTGCTTACTACAGTCCATACACAGAGAAATTATTTGCTTATGGAGATGATGATTTTCATCAGATTTGTTAGATAGATAGATTGATGATTGCTGTGAGTATTGACACCGGATTAATCCAAATAGCACCTGGACTGATTTGAATACCATCTGAAATCCACGGTAAAAAGATTGGGAAGATGGCAGGTTAACCAGTCCTCAAGATCCGTGAAACCAAACGGAGAAATTAAATGTTAAGTTTGTCACTTACAACTAAATTTCCGCTTATTGTATGAAAATTGAAAGATTTGAAAAATATTTTCTTTAAAATGATCACTTATATATCTTAAAACCATTAACTAATGGAGAATATTTTTCATTATTGACAATAATTTATATTTAAAAGTTTTCGTAGGTGATGAAAAATGATTTTTACCATTTTTAAATCTTCATTCTTCAAGAATGAAATGGAGTTTTAGATTATTTCAAACAATGCCTCGCTAATTTTCAAGATCGAGTCCAAATTAATCCATTTGTTTTGCCTACTTGTCCGTATGTTAAATTGATTGAGTCGAGCGGCAACTTTTCAGACCGGAAGACCATGCGATTGCAATAATCTCGAGACAAGTGGACGGATTCTACACCAAATGGCGAGTATTTGGTGACAAAATGTCGCATCAATGCCGCGAAGAGTAAAACAAAAAAAAAAGTATTTAAAAAGAGTAGGGCGACAAACTTTTTGGCAAGAATAATTAGACTCGAAGATAATCCTAATAAAAAAAATTGGCTAGGATAATATAAATCATTTGGATGCTATAGTAAAAGTATGTACCGCGTCATATAACGTGTTGACTAAACTTCACAAGTGATCATAACATCCATTGCTTGTATAAATATATCTTTTCATAAGCGGTCTAATCCATCACCGGTTGAATAGTTTATGAGAGATGAGGTAGGTAAAGTTATCAAATCGTAGTTTAACTAGATTGCTTATTCAAAGCAGTCTTTACACAACAACGAATGCTTAGATTTTCTGAACATGACATTATTATTGAAAATGGAGAAAAGACACCAAATTTCCTACAATAATAAGTTTGGCTCAACCTCGAGTAGCCAAGGCGAGGCTCACCCATTGATAGCAAGAGCAAGCCTTGCGAGATCTAGAATAGTGAGGCTTGATCTAGCCATGAGGAAAAAAAATTAAAAGAGAAAGAAAAAAAGGAAAAAGAAAATAAAAAAGAGAACATTAAAAAAATATCAATAAAAATTATTCATATAGATACTGGTGGAGCCACATAGGACGCCCAACAATCACATCATTACTAGCTGATAAAAATTGGCCAGATGGACTGCCCGTTTGGTTCAGCATTTCAAAGTGGCTTTGGGCCTGTAAAGACCTTTGACCAAATGCCATCTTGTTTGGTAAGACTTTTGGAGAGCTTTTAGGAAATACAATTGTATTTCCAAAGCCCCTCAAATGCCATTTTCCCACTGCAGATCTTGAGCTGCATTTCAAACCAGCATTCTCAGCATACAAGTTGAGGGATTAATGAAAATAAGTCACCATCCCATCTTTACCCCGTTATTTGTCATAATTCCATTTTTGCCCCCATCTTAACCCTAGCTTTCATCTGCGCGTTGCCTCTTTTCTTCTCTTTTGTGTTGCCTCTCTTCTCCTCCCATCTGCTGCGTTTGCTTCTTCCTCCCATCGTTCGTCCCCTTTGCGCCTCTCCCTCCCGTCGCCTCTCCCTCCCCTTCGACTCCCACTCCAGTCGCTCGCGCTTCGCCTCCCGCTTGTGCTCTTGCTCGCGCTTCGCCTCCTGCTCCTGCTTGCCGTCGCGGAGGGTGGTGTCAAAGACGCCAACGTAGTTCGGGTCGAGGATGGGGATGTACGGAGGCCAGGAGGCGCCGGGGGGGGGGGGGGTCCTGGGGAGGAGGAGGAGGCGGTACGACGGCGGCCGAGCATCGGATGGCGGGGTGGGCTTGTTTCGATGGAGGTTGGGAGGAGAGGCGAGGGCAGGCGAGAGATTTTGGGGCTCGGCAAGAGGAGGGGAGGACAGAGTGGAGTTTGGGAGCGAGGGAGGAGGAGGAGATGGAGGATAAATTAGGGTTAACGAATGAGGAAGCCATCGCCATCGGAGAGGCAGAAGAGAGATAGAGAAATGAAATGAAATGAATCTTTTTTTAATTGAAAAGATATTGCTTAATATGAGTTTTTTATTTATAAATTTGTTAATATGCTTCTTTTACATTACTCTAGACGTGAAAATAAACATACTTTTTTTTCAACTTCAAACAAATTAAAGCTAAATATTTTAAAAATTCGTTACAGTAAACAACTTTCTAAATATAAGTTTACCAAATAGCATTCCCTCAAAGTTGCATTTCAAGGCACTTGTCAATTTCAATTTACCAAACAGTATTTGCATTTCCCCAATGGCTTTCAGGTTAAGACGTTTGCATTTTCTCAATGGCTTTTTTTAAATATTGAACCAAACGGGCCCTAAATTGACCCAATTACAAAATGTTTAGGACACATTTAGCAAATAAAAAAAAGACGTTAAGCTCAACTTGACATAATTGTAATATATTTATTACTTTTTTAATAATTCCCCCATGATGTTGTAAAGAATATGCCACTTCGATTATCAAGCTTATTCATAAGTTATATGCATTTTGTTGTAGAGTGATATATTAAAGGAGGCAATTCCTAAAAAAACATAAACTTTAGATTGAATAACAAATTTGGCCTCGACTTTTTATGTCTAAAAAAAAGTACTTACTTTAGGTCGAATGACAATTATGATCTAAGTTTTTTCTGTCGTATAAAAAAATATCAATTTTAAGTTAAGTGATAATTTTGGCTTTAACCTTTTTTTTATCTTGTGAAAATCATCAACTTTCACCATTACCTCAAATATGGCCCTCGTGGACTCTTCGTCTGAAGTCCCCCTTATTTAAGGAAAAAAAAAATTCTAGTAATGAGTTGATAGATCTCTTCCATGATGTCTCTAGACATGAAGTGGTTTACAATTTTAGATTATGACAAAACAACACAGTCTAACCGAAGATTTGAAGATCTTTTTTACTCATCAATAAAGTGTAGGAGATGAAGAACCACTTCAACATTATTCTCAAGCTATAACTCAGAAAAGAAGATAATGATTAATACTTTAAGCCCAGCCAACAAGCCACGTGAATTTATTGCTGATAGAGAATTATTATGTTGGACAATCAATGATTCTAAGTTAAATGGGCTTGATTGAGATATAAGTGAAAATTAGTTGATGCCAAAATTATCACTCAACTTAAAGTTGATGCTTTTTTATGAGACAAAAAAAAAGTTGGGACCTTATTTATCATTCGAGTTAAAGTTTGTGTTTTTTTTTGGGAATTAACCCTATATTAAAGATATATTTATCCCAACCGTGGGTAACTGTATTGGTTAAGAGCGTATTACTCTTCACCGAGTTTAAGGGTTCAAAACCCGTAGTTGTTAGAGTCTTAAGTGGGGGGCCATGGTGTTAAGGTATTTTGCTAGTCTCCCCTAAAGTACAGGAGTTCAGCCTTTCGGTGCCGTTTGGGCACAGAGTCTATAGTGGAGTCATCGATCATAAAAAAAGATCTATTCATAATGTGAAGTTTTATACAACTCTGTAAAAGTTTAAGCCAATAAATAAATATGTGATATAACATTTAATTAGTGCAAAATTTTCCCCATAGTAAAGGTTGGACTTTGCACAAAACTAAAGTGTGAAAACATAAAACAATTTATTTGCAAATCATGGGAGATTTAAAAATATTTAAAAATAGTAATCTTTCTTGCTCTATTCCTACTTATTTGGGCAACGCAATAGAAACTTGATAACTCTACTTCGGGATATCATTATTAGAAAGCCCAAGAATTAGCACAAATAAAGATTTATTTGGACTCACCTTCATTTAAAAACTTAAAACCATGAATTATTGGGCCAATTAGCATATCTCAAGTGCTTGAAACCATATAGTTCTTCGATATAGGTGTTCGAGACATGTTTAGGAGATTATTCAGATGTCTATTGATTCCGCATATCTCTTTAGATAGTTCTCTGATAAAGGTGTTAGAGATATATTTAGCAGATTATATAGATCTCTCTTGGTTCCACGTATATATCAAGATTGTGCATTATCTTATTTGCTGGTGCATATCCTTGATTAATCTGGATTGCTTGCAATTCATATTTTTCTACATATTGCTTTAGATATTCATCCCATGAAGACGTTTTTGTACACTTCACATGCGACATATAAAGACTACACAATGTACTCCCTTGCATTATTTTTATTATAATATCAGAGCTTTTGTTGTCTGAGAAAGAACCTATTAAGTCCTTTATATGGTGGTCATAGTAACATTATGTCAATCAGTGTTTCGTTTTCCCGCGTGCTTGCTCTTGAGTCTTGTTTTGATTCTTTTTGGTTTACTTGTTTTAAAAAAATAAACTGCAACATCAAACTTATCGCCCTCAGATGGACTAGATGCTTGAATTTCTTTCGCCGGCGATCTGCCGAGCCCTCATGCATCACAGCCTCTCGGATCCATGCACCTCACACGCTTGGAGGTGCCGCACACGTATTACTTACATTGTCTACACATCGACAAATCACCTTGCTATGTCAGCCATAAAAAGGATTAGCTAACGTGGAGCACTCCATGTTAGCTGATCCCCACCATTAAAATGCTATCCTAGCACAAGGGGGGCCTACTTCCCCATTTTAACAGCCCGAATCGCTAGATGTGGAGTGCTCCACATCAGGCGATCTGGGTCCATGTCAGCCTGCCACGTAAGGGTCACGTCAGCGCCATGTCATCCTCTGATGCGTAACTGGACAGGTCACTTGGTTTGCAGTCCAACCTTTGCAGACCAAACCAGTTCGGTTTGTCACTAAACCACTTCTCTCCATTTTCAGCTCAATTTGACTGATCTAGGCAGGGGATCCAACGGTTTAGGGGATGGGGAGAGAGGGGAGGGTGTTTCCCCACGCATGGGGCAGAACATTAAGTGGCTAGGATTGCAAGTCACTCTAATTTGACCACTTCTCAACTGTTCTTGGACATTTCGTGGTTCTCAAGGTACTTCAACGCGGTAAGTCCATTTTTGGCCTTACATTCATATTTGTCTTCCAAAGTCCCGGTTTCGTCATATTATGCGTCCATTCTACATTCATTCTACTGTTTTCCCATAAAGTGCAGAAAATAGATACATTAAATGTTTTACAGAACATTCAAATCATTTTAAATGGTTCAATATATATCTTACATGTTCAAATAATGTCAATTTTTTTTCGAGAGAATTATGTCATCGGTGATTTTTTGCGCCTTCTAAGACTGCCAAAGAAACTAAAGATAAATTCGTTAAGCTTTTGGAGGAGTGGGATAGCATCATTGTTGAATTATGATAACGTAGTTTAAGTATTTTTTGTATGCATGTAGTTTCTCTACATCAATAACTTAAATTTTTGGATTGGATTATCTAACTTGTAAGGTTCTTGCTTTTAAACTATCACTTATAATTTATTGAAATGATTCCACATTGTCAAAAAGAGGTTTTTTCGTCGAAGAATGATTATTGTAAAGCAAAGCAAACCTCATGCTTGGCCCAAAAAATAGACATTTTAATTGATCAACGTAGAGATGATGATGATGACATCCCGACGCTATAAATCCACAGTTCGCTCCCGGTCCCTCCACCACTCGTTTCACTGGAGACTCAGAGACACCAAAAAACCTTCATCCCCAATGCGTTCGGAGCAGAGCAGGCTGCTCTACCCAAGGTAGCCGTTTGATCCTTCATCGGACAGCTGCTTTTTATCTTTAAAAAAAAAGTAAAAAAGGGTGGGCCCCTATTAAAGTGGGGCCCACCCCCCTCTTATAAATCACCTGCTCTGCTGGGGGAGCAGAGCAAGCAATCCGGATCCATCGGCAATGGCAATATTCAGCTTCAACGTCTCACCACTACTCTCCTTCACTCCCTCACTAACCTCAATCATACTTATCCTCTCCATCACCTTCCTCACCCTCAAATGCCTCCAGCTGCTCTTTTCTGCCGCCGCCGCCACTAATCTTCACCTTCCACCATCACCGCCAAGGCTCCCAATCATTGGGAACCTCCACCAGCTGGGCAATTACCCTCACCGCTCACTCCAAGCCCTGTCCAGACGATATGGCCCCTTGATGCGGAAATGGATCACTTGCTCTGGTTACTTTCCAGATCAGGTGATCTTTCATTTGCAACGGCTGCATTTTCTTAAGAAAAAGAAAAAAACAAAGGGGTGGGCCCCCTATTAAAATGGGGCCCACCCTCCCCCTCACGTCTGCCCACAGAGCTGGCCTGCTCTGCGGGCAGACGATCCGGATCCCCTTGATGCTCCTCCACTTCGGGAGCGCGCCGGTCATCGTTGTCTCTTCGGCCGACTGTGCACGTGACATCATGAAGACCCACGATGGCATTTTCGCGGACCGACCCAGGCATAGCCTAAGCCTGTCAACTCATGTTCATGCATCCTAATTCTCTGTTAGAGTAATATAGGTGGTCTCGGTTGGTTGCAGATATGGGGATAACCACGTTTCACCTCGTACTATTACACATTATCATAATTATTATTTAACACGTCAAATGATTCACTTAAACTAATTTTGTGCCAATTCACTTCATTTCTTTGATTCAGGTCAACCCTGTCCGAGAGGCTTCTATACGACCGCAAGAACGTGTCGCTGGCGCCGTACGGCGAGTACTGGAGGCAAATGAGGAGCATCTGCGTGCTCCAGCTGCTTAGCAGCAAGAGGGTCCACTCTTTTCGGACGGTCCGAGAAGAAGAGATCTCTTTGTTTACGGACCAGATCGAGCGGAACTGCTCGGTGGACCTGAGCGGCATGTTCGCGGGGCTGACGAATGACATCATATGCCGGGTGGCTCTGGGAAGGAAGTACAGCGACGGCAAGCAGGGCAAGAAGTTCAAGGGACTGTTGACGGACCTGACGGGGTTGCTGGGCATTTTCAACGTTGGGGACTTCATTCCGAGCCTTGGGTGGATCAACAAGGTGACCGGCTTAGATGCGAAAGTGGAGCGTGTGGGAAGACTGTTCGATGAGTTCCTCAATGAGGTAGTGGAGAAGCATCGGAGGAAGATGGAGGAGAAGAGCAACGTCAGCGGAGGTGAAGATAGGAGAGACTTTGTGGACGTTTTGCTGGAGATTGAGAAGGACGAGACTGTTGGTTTCGATTTTGGTGCTGATAGCATCAAAGCACTCATCTTGGTGAGCTCTCTTTTTTCCCTCCACCAGCCATCCCATGCCCTCTCGATTTTCTTTTTATATCTTTTCTTTTCTTGTCGGCGAGCTTCAAGCATACCAGAGGTTGGCGAGGTCGACTCGAGCTAGCCGTGAGCTGTGCGATGTTGCTTGTCTCGCCGCTTTGCTGCTGCTGTGCATCAGGTTCGTTCCCCCTGCAAACACAGTGCAGCATACGGAACCTCTGGGTCACTTTCTCGGAAATGAATCCCTTTACTTTAAGTCTCGTCATAATCGTATGATCTGAATTTAGACTGTTGAAAAAAAAAATTAAAATAATTTTTTTAAATTTTTTTTATATAAAATCTTAGCCATCCGATTAGTGATCTCTTGACTTAAAGTCGGGGGATCTGAGTCCTCCACTTCCTTAGCCTGGCGAGCATCCATCATGACCATGGTTCGCTTGCTTCATAGCTCGAACTCGTCGACATTTGTTGAGCTTAACCTTGTCGAAATTGGCTTGTCCGAGCCTCGCTCGAGGCTCGCTGGCCTTGGACGAGCTTCCTCCTTGTTTGTGGTCGGTTGTCAACCATTCTAGCCCCGACCGAGAAAGAAGGGAAAAAAATAGAGAGAGGAAAAAAAAGATAACGAACAAAGGAAAAATAGACGTAATAAATATCCGGATTAAAAAAGTTTTATATGAACCGAATGCTTCAATAATCATCCAAGCCTTAGCACCAAGGAAGCGCACATGACCTTTGCGGACCTAGCCCAACCACTGCCTGGATTCATGTGCTGGGGCTATGGGCACAACACTAGGGCTTCAGGCCCGATCTCGATAGACCTAGGTGTGGACATCGTGGGCTTGGGTGTTTCCAGTTGAAACGTGGATACAAAATCCTATTTTGAAAAATATTTTTCGATTTTCAAATTAGGAAATAATTATCCTGATCTAAGTTTTGAACGGAAAATATGTTTCCCGCTAATTCATTTGAAAACGATGAAAGCGTATTCTCAAAAAAGATTACTCACAGAACAAACGAAACTTCGTTTATATATAGTTTTCTTGAAAAAAAATGAGCCACAATTGAGTGAATTGATAAGCATGATTAGTTGTCCTTCGTGATTGATTGTTGTCCTGCAAATTCCTTTTCAGAATTTAATCTTCATTTTACTCACTTTCTTCGTCTTCTCACTCCATCTCCACCATTTCATTCCTTCGTTGAGTTTTGTGCTCGTCCAGGACGTATTTGCCGGGGGAACTGATACAGCGTACACAATCCTGAAGTGGGCAATGACCGAGCTCTTAAGGCACCCTAGAGCCATGAACATCCTCCAAACCGAGGTCCGCGAAATAGCCGATGGCAAGCCAAAGATAACCGCTGAGGACTTGGAGAAAATGCATTACTTGCGAGCAGTCCTCAAAGAGACTCTCCGCCTCTACCCTCCGATCCCGCTCCTCGTCCCGCAACGGGCGACCCAGGACGTCAAGATCCGAGGCTACGACATCACGGAGGGGACTATGTTGATCGTGAACGCATGGACCATCGGCCGGGATCCCGCCACGTGGGATGAGCCGGACGAGTTCAAGCCGGAGAGATTTTTAAGCAGCTCGGTGGATTTCAAGGGACAGGATTTCGAGCTGATCCCGTTCGGGGCCGGGAGGAGGGGTTGCCCTGGGACATCGTTCGCGATGGCGACCAACGAACTTGTCTTGGCGAATCTGGCGAACAAGTTCGATTGGGCATTGTCACACGGTCTGAAAGCGGAGGATTTGGACATGACCCTATATCTGTAGCAATGTTCAGTGCAAAGATATCGTTGAAACGCTATATTTCATTTTAAGATGAAGATGTTCTCTTTTTTTTTCCTTCGTATTGTCCAAGGACTCTTAGCAATGATTTATGAAACCTTATCGCCTTCTATGGTCTTCTTTTTTCCTTGACATTGAAGCCTTCTTACCTGTGGTCACCATGGATCCCAGTCCCATTGGATCGCCCGAGAACCAGATTGGATCTGTCCTAAATTTTGTTGGTCCGGTCCGCGGTCCTAAAAATCGGGAACCGGTATTGTCGGTCCGGTTCCCGGTTTTGGATGGAACCGATCACCCTTAGCAATTGTGGTACATGTGATTGAGGGTTTCTTTTTTGGGGAAAAGCACAAAAATCATCCAAACGCTTTTTCTTCACCTCCACTCTCTACCCCCAGATTCCAAAATCCATCCTCTTGCATCACAGGTTCCGAAAAATCTACACTTCGCACTTGACCAGTCTTAACACTAAGTAAGAAGGGTGAGGAAAAGCACAGAATTCATATTAGATAAACTTCATAATTCTCTGAGACCATAACTTCACATTGATGTTATTCCGAAGTAGCACTGATATGAAGTGCCTTGTGCAAATAAATTCAACATGAGATGGGTGCATGCACATTCAATGCATATCAATCTTTGGACGATCTTATGATAGATATGGATTATCTATATTGTAGTTTCACTCTGCAAAGGAGAGAGGTAGCTAGAATGAATTGGTCAATCGAGGAAAAATTTCCCAACTTATGCTTTTTTATTAGTTTCAATGGTTTGGCATTTTGCATTCTGGACAAATCCTCTACGGTTGCTGCAGTAGGTGCAATTGCGAAGCAGGGATCCATGAAATAAGAGATCTTGTCTTATAATGTGCTAGAAGGCCACAGTAGAGCTTAACCTTCATGAATTGACAATATCTATTTCGGCAATCACGTCGGAGACTTGTCATTCACATAATTACAAGTGGCTCTTGAGGAAATCAGACAATCACCTTCTTCGAGAAAGAGATATCGTCTTCTTATGTTATTTGAGGCTGTACTCACGCTAACTTTCACATGATTTCCTTAATCATATTGGAGTCATATCATTCACGTAAAATACGAGTGATCCTTAAGAAATTATATACGTATAATTCATGAGATGGGTCTGAAAGAATTATGTAAAAGATAGAAGCTCCCTCTCTTTGGCTCCTCATAAACCCTAATTTCAGAAGGATATGACATGTACAAGCTTGATGCTAGAGATTTCATGCTTCCTCGTCACTCGGTATGATTTCTCCCGAATGTTCTCAATTTTCGAGTCAGATTAATGAAGTCCACACAAGGTGGGCCATCTTCTCCCATAAATCAGGTGAAAAGGCCTCGCAGATTCGTGGAAAGGCACACAATCCAAAGCTATGATCAAAGATGAAACTGGCGAAGTCAAGAATGAACGCAAAGCTTTCATCTTTTCCACATATGACCGCCAGGGAAATTGTCAAAAGAATGCAAGATTACATTGAAACTTTGCACAAAAATCTGAGATTAAACTAATAAAATCGGAAAGTTTATTGAAGTGTTATGAATACAATATTGGGTAATTTCCTCAATCGCTGAGTGATGAAAATGCAAATCTATGCATGCGCATGACCACCCATACACTTTGTTCTAAGAAATGTTTGAACTTTAGGCATGGTTTATTTAATCATTCAATGCCGGACCAAGTCTCACCTGGCGGCTGGTGTCTAGCTAGCCCATTATCAACTTTCTTTCTTTCTTCCCGTTCTCCCCTTTTCCACGCTCCATGTCAGCTTCCGACCATCGAACTAATTCCACGTGTTCGATCTGATCAAGGACAAGTTATTTATGTCGGCAATGAAGAGATTCACAAATAGTTGTAGCCTCGTGACCCAACTCTAATAGCTTGGATGGACCTAACTCTCGCTCATGGCCGGCGACGCCGTCCCACACTATAGGTTTCATTTACGTCAATCATTATAGTCTCGCTCGGCCCACCACTTGGAGTTCTTATTACCGACTTCCCTTCTTCATCAATTGATCTTTCAATAGAGCAGACGGTGCATCTCTTGACCATTTCATGAAGTTATAGTTGACGTAGGGGCAACTAATTACGCTGTCACCTTAAGTATCGCTTTCTTAATCACAAGTCAAACTTACATTTTTTTGGTGACTAAATTAGCAGTTGATGTAGGCTCAGGAGAGTGTACACTAAGTCTTTGGACTTAGAAACTCATTTATTTTATGTCAGGCGGTTCACCTTAGGAAGGACGCAATAGTATAAAAAACGAAAGGATACAAGAAATATAAATGGTGCAACTACTGAAAGGTTACTATACATGTCAATTGGTGAGAAAATTAAAGATAAACGGACGTGCTATCATTGATTGTTTGAGTGGACATTACAAAGATTTTTTTTTTTGGTCGTATGAGATTACAAAGATTAGATGGTGGGCTTTTATCCCACTAGTTATTGGAGACGTTTTTGGATTTTGAATCAATTAATAATTTCCTATTCATCTGCTGTAATAAGAAGTTAAAAACACGAGACGTGATTCTTTATTATCTAGTAACTATGGTCAATAAGAAGTTTATAAATCTGGAGAATATTGTGTTCATGTCGATCCTCTGTTTGTCTTCAGCTAATGCATTAACAGGCTTCAGTTTTGTTCATCGATTGCAGTACTTCAACACTTAAACCGAATTTGGGGATCGCTAATTGCCGGTAACTTTGTCAATTAATTTCTCTTCAGTCGCGGTGAAAACTTTTTGATGATAACTTTCGCACTGTGCCTTGCTGAATTTCTTTTTTCGATCGACGAGCTTGTAGTTCGTCGATCGCCTGGTTTACTTCTGACTTATATTTCAACCTAGCTTTGTTATTGTCGACAACGCCCAACACTTGTCAATTTCGGAGAGTTGGCAATCTTCTGGTGTCTAATAGTATGATATCTTAGAAATTCTCAAGACTAGCTCGATTGATAAAGTCCATGAAGGTCGCCATACCATCGCACTAAATAAATCAAGATGCTTATCGAATCGGTCAATTAAATCTGATGGAAGCACTCGCAGATTCGGAGGAAGGCACAACAAATGAAAATGATGATGAAGACTTGTGGAAATTCCTATTACATACAATGAATCATCTTGTGGAATTAATTAAGGGAGGGACCGACTATACTGGCGTAAGTCAAGAATGGACTTAGGATATATTATCTAATTAATTGCTAATCGTCGTAACGCGATTGAGTATATCGCATGATCTTTGTCCGTGTTGAATTAACAATGCCAACCCTGGAAATATAATTTATTAGATAATGAATGGAATCTCACATCATATGACATTTATTTACCAACCATGTATATTGTCAAGCGAAGGTGGCACGTGGAATTTGAGTGGACCCACGCATGCAAAAGAGACAACAATGAATCCGATACCGTGTTCAATTTTGCGGAATCGTTATCAATTATTTTAAAAGTTTAAGCTCGTAAGGAGAGGGAGATCGCTTAAACGTAAAGAGCATGTACGCTCATCCTGATGAGCTTCGGACTGAGCTCGGCCACCACAGCGCCACCTTATTGCCCTCCTCTGAGGATAGGAACTTGTTACCCGTTGGCCCACGCAAAATCACCATCTGCTCGCCCAACAGCGAGGCCTTGAAGATGCGGAAGCCGTACTTTGTCGATCCGGTACCGGATGAACTTGCCCGGGTTCCTGCCCCGATTGGCCCGGAAGAACTGGATGCTCTCGTGGCCAAGCTTGGTACGGAGGCTCATAACCAAATCTGCTGACGAAGGGAGGGAGGGTCTGCAAGAAGATGCACACGAGCCTCCTTCTTCTTTGTTCCTCTCTTTTTGTTGTTTGGTTTTTTATGTAAAAGCATTGGCAATTGCGCAATACAATAAATGTTCACCACTTAGGTATGTTCACCTTAGGATATGGGACATATGACTCGACATTCAATTGAATCCATAGAAGAGATGCAACATTTTCTCTAATTCAGGACCTTAGCCCCAAAATTTCATTAAAATTCACGCTTACCCTAAAAACCTTAGAGGAGTTTATTTAGACTCAACTTGAAACAACCCTCCAATCCTAAACAAATCATAAGACTTCTGACTCCTTATTTCCCAATACAAGGTTAATGATCCGCACACAAAACTCAAATAAGAACATCAGGTCTCACTCTAGATATAAAAATACATTGCATTGGATCCAACGAGAACATAGAAAAACTAAAAGACTCACTATCGGATTTCCCCATCATAATTTTTGTACTTCGAACATAACTTCCTTTATAAGACTTCAAATTGCTTGAAACTTGATTAGACACACAATTTTTTCTAACCATATCTTATTTGACCACATTGAAGGACCAAAATTTCTTAAGTATCTGGCAAAAGTAACCTCTAAAATCTAGCAATAAGCAATCGGAGAGATTAAATATTAAGCATGTCCCTTACAACTTAGATTCTGTTTATTTTATGAAAAATGAAAAAATTTTAAAAATATTTTCTTTAAAGTAATTGTATGTATACCTTAAAATAATTAACTAATGAAGAATATTTTTTTATTATTGACAATAATTTATACTAAAAAAATTTCGTGGGCGATGAAAATGATTTTTATCATTTATTTTTTAAGCATACGAGAGATAATTTTCGGAAAAAATATTTTTTTTTAACTTTAGTCTTTGAAGAATGAAATGGAGTTTTAGATTTTTTCAAACAATGCCTCGTTAGTTTTCAAGAGCTAGTCCAAATCAATCCTTTTGTTTTGCTTCCTTGTCCGTATGTTAAATTGATTGAGTCGAGCGGCAACTTTGCAGACCGGAAGACCATGCGATTGCAATTATCCCGAGACAAGGGGACGGATTCTACACCAAGTGGCGAGTATTTGCTGACAAAATGTCGCATCAATGCCCGGAAGAGTAAAACAAAAAATATATTTAAAAAGAGTAGGGCGACTTTGGCAATAATAATTAGACTCGAAGATAATCCAAATAAAAAAATTGGCTAGGATAAACTTCACGAGTGATCATAACGTGTTGACAAAACTTCACGGGTGATCATAACATGCCTACTTGTATAAACATATCTTTTTCATAAGCGGTCTAATCCATCACTATGAGAGATGAGGTAGCCAAAGTCATCAAATCGAAAGTTGAACTAGATTACTTATTTAAAAGTTTCTTTACACAACAACAACTGCTTAGATTTTTTGAACATGACATTATTATTGAAAATGGAGAAAAGAAAACAAAATTTCCTAGAATAATGAGTTGGCTTAGCCTCGACTGGCCATGGCGAGGCTCACCTATTGATAACGAGGGCTAGCCTTGCCAAATCTAAATTAGTGAGGCTTGATCTAGCCATTAGAAACAAAAAAGAAAGAGAAAGAAAAAGGAAAGGGAAAATAAAATAAAAAATAGAACATTCGAAAAATATAATAAAAATTATTCATATCAATACTAATGACGTCACGTAGGACGCCCAATATTTACATCATCACTAGTTGAGAAAAATTGGTCAGATTGACTAAAGTGACCCAATTACAAAATGTTTAGGACACATTTGGCCAAAAAAAAAAGGTTTTAGGACCAAAATGACACAATTGTAATATATTTATGACTTTTTAAATAATTCTCACATGATATTATAAAGAATTTGCCACTTCAATTATGGAGCTTATTGATAAGTTATATGCAATTCATTGTAGAGTTATATATTAAAGGGCACAACTAAAAAAAACATAAACTTTAGGTCAAATGACAAATCTGGTCTCAATTTTTTTTTTCATGAAAACATAAAAAGTATCAATTTTAAGTTAAATGACAATTTTGGCCTTAGTTTTTTTTTTCTTGTGAAGAATTATCAACTTTCACTCCCAAATATGGCCTCCTATTGACTCTCCGTTTGAAGCCACCATAATTTAAGGAAAAAAATTTCTTGCCGTGAACTTGACATATCTAATTAATGGTGTCTCTCGACAGGCGATGGTTTACAACTTCGTATTATGACAAAACGACAAAGTCTGGTCAAAGACAATGACTAATACTTTAATGAAGTGTAGGAAACATTATTCTTCAAGCTGTAATTCAGAAAAAAAAAAAAGACAATGACTAATACTTTAATGAGCCACGTTCATTCATTGCTAAGGTGGAATTGTTATGTTAGATAACTAATGATTCTAAATTAAAGGGGCTAGCTTTGAAATTTAAGTGAAAGTTAGTGAAATTTTACGAGACAAAAAAAGAAAAAAAGAAAACTGAGACCAGAATTGTCACTCAGACTTAAATTTGATGCTCTTTTATAAGACAAAAGTTAGGGTCAAATTTGTCATTCGACTTAAACTTTGTGTTTTTTTTTGGGAATTAATCATATATTAAAGATCTATTTTATAACGTGAAATTTTGTAAAACTTTGTAAAGTTTAAGTCATAAATGAATATGTGATATAACATTTAGGTTTCGTTCGTTTTAGAAAAAATAATTTTCAGATTTTATGATGTTCGATTAACAGAAAATAAAATAGTCAAGAGAATATTTTCCACCATGGAAAAAACACATTCAAAAATGAGAAAAATGTTTTTCACCTTTTAGAAAGTGGAAAATATTTTCCGTTTGTTTTGTTTATTTTTAAGTATTGTGGCCTTTAATAATGTGTCTCAACCTCAATTAGAGCCAGTGGCCTCTAGCAGCGAGATAGTGAGGCATCGGCTCACTGGCCTCTGGTGGCGAGCTTATAGTTTCTAAAGACAAGCTCGAGGCTTACCTTGGATTGGCGAGTTCGTGACTTATGATGGCAAGCCAAGAGCTTGTCGAGACTTGGTGAGACTTGTGGCTAATGACAAGCCAATGTAAAAAATAAATAAAAAATAAAAAATAAAAAAAAACTTGATTCTTTTATATAATTTTCCATAAATTTCAAACGATTACTTGCAAATATTGTCATTTTCAAGGAAAATAACACGTTGAAAAATATTTTCTAGAAATGTTATTTTTTCCGTTAAATGAACGGAGCCTTAATTAGTACAAAATTTTCCTCATAATAAAGGTTGTGTCACGCCCATCTTACCATAAGGTTGTTGAGGTTTAGAATTTACCATTGCCAAGTCCCCTTTTTATTAGATTCTGGTAACGTGTTTGTAACAATTTAAAAAAAAACAATTATTCTCCTCTACATAATACAGTAGTATTCACATGCGTTACATAAACATAACAAACCAGTACATCAAGGTTCACAGACTATTATAGGTGGCACAACACATGACACTCACAAAACATAAGCAAAGTAAGACCACTCAGACAGTATAGCACAAGATTTTGAAAACTCCTCCTATTAGGACATACAACGACAGATTCGAGGAGGAAAAGACAAAAGTAGCACCCCTATTTACAACTCATGGAGCTGACACCTCCTATTCTATGGGTCCACGACAATGCCCTCCTTTGGTTTGCTACTCCCCTCACCAGGGTGGTGACAAAAAGCCAGATCATCAGGCTCCTCATGGTAATCCATATAGAATACTAGGGATTCGCCAACTTCTCCCTCATATCGCCGCTAGTATTCATGACCTATCCACTTCCTCAATATAGGATGCCAATCTCACAGCCTAATTGAGTGCTTCTCTGCCACCCTTCCCGAACTAGACTCCACCCTAGTGACCATCCACTCAGACTCCTTAGGTCGAGTTCGGTCCATCTCTTCGCGAAGCTTCTCATCAAACTCACGGGAAGCCTCCCGCAAGAATTGTTCCATCCTCCTCTTGGCTTTGTCCCCTAACCTCGTGGTCGGACTGAGGCTCTCCTTCCCCTCCTCGACGTGGGACTGTCCTAACTTTCGGTCCATGACCTGTTCCTAAAGGGGGTCATAAATAGTGAGGTGTATAACATCTCAATGGCTAATCTTGGTTTAGTCTTGGGCATTGGAAGTGCATGTCCATATGTAATACTATTTAGGTTGTATAGTGCTATCTATCCCTCTATCGTTCTTCTAAGAACCCCCTTCTGAAGGTCACGTGGGGCACTAACTTCTGAATTCCAAGCTCTGCAAAAACGGATTAGGTAAACACCCAATATGAATAATTATTAACGTTCGGTCAGCACATGATTAAACACTATGTCCATTTGGCCCACCTCTTACCTTATCTATTTGAACAACCCAATAGCCTCTTACTAGTGTTCAGACATCTCTAAATCCTAACAACTCAACATCTGAAGAACTTCTACTATAAAATTAAATTTAATATAGGAATCACGTTCAATGAGGGATAGATCACTCACCTCGAGCTGTGGTACATGGTACTTGAGGGAGGTGTGTTGAGGCAAGTTGAAACCTACGATCAGTGATCGCGTTAGCAAGTGGTCCCGATTTTACTTGTCCTGTGCACATAAATTCACCATCTCCAGTTAATTCATCAATTTCCCCATCCATTGGAGTCAATCGAAGGTTAATTCATTCCATACAGTCCCCCAACTACCTATCTCACTCATTCGGCATCAATTGCATTAACCACGTTCTAGTTCAACACAAGTCAATCACCAAACAACTAATTTGAGTCCTAGTTTTATTCAATTGGGTACTATCTTGGACTTAATAGACATTAATCAAGTCAATTGGGTGTTAATTTGAGTCAATTACATTCTAAATTGACAATTGATATAAAATCTCCCAAATTCCGTTCATGATTGGCTTAATCGAATCAAAATCGGGTCAAAATTGACCCGCCCGGATCAATTGGGTCAAAATCGACCTGATCGGGTCAAAATTGACCCGCCCGATTGACCCACTTAATCCTACTAGCCAACATCGAATGGGAGTTCGACGGGGGATCAACCGGCGACCGGCCCCAGCGCCGGAGGTGGCCGGAGCGCCGTCAATGCTCCCAGAAATGGAGCTCCGGCGAGCCCAGACAAAGAGGGAAGGGCGGAAGGAAGAAATTCCACGCACCAAGCCTCTCGTTCTTGTATTTCTCCCCAGCACGACTACAAGCCTAACACTTAGAATGAACTCAAGCTGTTTGATTCTATGGCGGGGTTCAAAATTCGTCGGATCGACCTAATTCGACCAATTTAGGGTTTCCGGCGACCCACCCCAAAATCCCCACAAATCATCGTTCTTCCACAGAATCATCTCAGTTCCAACCTAGATTAGTGTTCTAGCAGTGCCCAGCAGCTATTATTAGCCGATTAGTAAGTGAAGAGAGGGAGAGACTCACGGTGTGAATGGTCCGGAGTTCTCACAAAACAGAAACACGGATGGTCGTTGAGCACAGAAATGAACGCCGTTGGCGCCATGCCGGACGGTGCCGTCGAAGTCCGGTGGCCATGGCTCGAAGACCGAATTCTTCTGAGTACGTTTCCCCGGTCCCCCACGCTCTCCTTGCTCTCTTTCACTCTAAGTCTACCTCGCCAATTCTGCCCGAAGTCGGCAAAAGAAACAAGGAGGACGTGGGTTTGTTGGAAGAGAACACGCAGCTTACACCACGCGGAGACCTCAGCCGCGTCGTGGTGGCACTAGTCTACCGATTTGAAGTGTTGGAAGCTCGAAAGTGGCGGTGCCAGCCGTCATTTGGACGTGAGGGACGCGCGGCTTACAACGCCCGCCACGCATTCGGTGGAAATCTGGCAAGGGAAAAAAAAACCGCCTTTCTGCGAACCGGTTTGAGCGGCCAACCAGCTGGTCTGCTTTTACTATCCCGGACCGGCCGGTAACCTGATCGATTTTTCCTAGTGAACCGGTCGCCCCCCCCCCCCCCCCCTCTTTTCTTTTTTTTTTTAAATAATAGTAACAACATTTCTATCATAACCACCCCTAATATTAGGCACCAGAAATTCATTCTGTTACAGGTTGAACTTTTGCTCTATTATTACTTATTTGGGCAATGCAATAGATTCTCGATAACTCTACTTCGGGATGTCATCATTAGAAAGCCCAAGAATCAGCACAAATAAATATTTATTTGGATTAACCTTCATTTAAAAATATAAAACATGAATTATGGGCCAATTAGCATATCTTAAGTGCTTGAAACCATATAGTTCTTCGATACATATTTAGGAGATTATTTAGATCTCTATTGATTCCACATATCTCTTTAAATAGTTCTCTAATAAAGGCGTTAGAGATATATTTAGCAGATTATATAGATCTCTCTTGATTCCACATATCTCTTAAGATTGTGCATTATCTCATTTGCTCGTGCATATCTTTGATGGACTAGATCCTCAAACTCATCGCCCTCAGATGGACTAGATCCTCGAATTTCGTTGCAATTGCGATCTGCCGAGCCCTCATGCATCACAACCTCTCGGATCCAGCATCTCACACGCTTGGAGGTGTTGCACACGTATTACTTACGTCGTCCACACGTCAGCAAATCACCTTGCCATGTCAGCCTGCCACGTAAAAGTGACGTCAACGCCATGTCATCCTCCGATGCGCAGCCGGACAGGTCACTAGGTCCGCAATCCAGCCTTTGCAGACCAAACCAGTCTCCATGATAAATCTACAACATCACGACACTATAAATCCACAATTCGCTTCCTCCCTCCACCACTCGTTTCACTGGAGACGCAGAGACAGCGAAAAACCACCATCGCCAATGGCAATGTTCAGCTTCAACGTCTCACCACTACTCTCCTTCACTCCCTCGCTAACCTCAATCACACTCATCCTCTTCATCACCTTCCTCACCCTCAAATGCCTCCGGCTGCTCTTTTCCGCCGCCGCCGCCACTAACCTTCACCTTCCACCATCACCGCCAGGGCTCCCGATCATCGGCAACCTCCACCAGCTGGGCAATTACCCTCAGCGCTCACTCCAAGCCCTGTCGAGACGATATGGCCCCTTGATGCTCCTCCACTTCGGGAGCGCGCCGGTCATCGTTGTCTCTTCGGCCGACTGTGCACGTGACGTCATGAAGACCCACGATAGCATTTTCGCGGACCGACCCAGGCATGGCCTAAGCCTGTCAACTCATGTTCATGCATCCTAATTCTCTGTTAGAGTAATATAGGTGGTCTCGGTTGGTTGCAGATATGGGGATAACCACGTTTCACCTCGGACTATTACACATTATTACAATTATTATTTAACACGTCGAATGATTCACTTATACTAATTTTGTGCCAATTCACTTCATTTCTTTGATTCAGGTCAACCCTGTCCGAGAGGCTTCTATACGACCGCAAGGACGTGTCGCTGGCGCCATACGGTGAGTACTGGAGGCAAATGAGGAGCATCTGCGTGCTCCAGCTGCTCAGCAGCAAGAGGGTCCACTCTTTTCGGACGGTCCGAGAGGAAGAGATCTCTTTGTTTATGGGCCAGATCGAGCGGAATCGCTCGGTGGACCTGAGCGGCATGTTCGCGGGGCTGACGAATGACATCATTTGCCGGGTGGCTCTGGGAAGGAAGTACAGCGACGGCAAGCAGGGCAAGAAGTTCAAGGGACTGTTGACGGACCTGATGGAATTGCTGGGCATTTTCAACGTTGGGGACTTCATTCCGAGTCTTGGGTGGATCAACAAGCTGACCGGCTTAGATGCGAAAGTGGAGCGTGTCGGGAGGCTGTTCGATGAGTTCCTCAACGAGGTAGTGGAGGAGCACCGGAGGAAGATGGAGGAGAAGAGCAACGTCGGCGGAGGTGAAGATAGGAGAGACTTTGTGGACGTTTTGCTGGAGATTGAGAAGGACAGGACAGTTGGTTTCGATCTTGGTGCTGATAGCATCAAAGCACTCATCTTGGTGAGCTCTCTCTGTTTCCTCCACCGGCCATCCCATGCCCTCCCGATTTTCTTTTTATATCTTTCCTTCTCTTATCGGCGAGCTTCGAGCTCACCAGAGGTTGGCGAGGTCGAGCTCGCCGTGAGCTGCGCGATGTTGCTTGTCTCGCTGCTTTGCTGCTGCTGTGCATCAGGTTCGTTCACCCTGCAAACACAGTGCAGCATACGGAACCACCAGTCACTTCCTCAGGAAATAATTGTCCTGATCTAAGTTTTGTTAAGAAAATATGTTTTGCTAATTCATTTTCTTAAATGAACGAGAGATAGGAAAATGATGAAAATGTGTTCTCGAAAGGATTACTCATGAAACAAACGAAATTTCGTTTATATAAAGTTAACAAATCAAGCTACGTTTACATAAAGTTTTCTTGAAACATACGAGACACAATTGAATGAATTGATAAGCATGACTTGTTGTCCTTCATGATCGATTGTTGTCCTGCAACTTCTTTTTCAAATTTTGATCTTCCTTTTACTCACTTTCTTCGTCTTCTCACTCTATCTCCATCATCTCATTCCTTAACTTTTGTGCTCGTCCAGGACGTATTTGCCGGGGGAACTGATACAACGTACACAGTCCTGGAGTGGGCAATGACCGAGCTCTTAAGGCACCCTAGAGCCATGAACATCCTCCAAACCGAGGTCCGCGAAATAGCCGATGGCAAGCCAAAGATAACCGCTGAGGACTTGGAGAAAATGCATTACTTGCGAGCAGTCCTCAAAGAGACTCTCCGCCTCCACCCTCCGGTCCCGCTCCTCGTCCCGCGACGGGCGACCCAGGACGTCAAGATCCGAGGCTACGACATCACGGAGGGGACTATGGTGATCGTGAACGCATGGACCATTGGCAGGGATCCCGCCACATGGGACGAGCCAGACGAGTTCAAGCCGGAGAGGTTCTTGAGCAGCTCGGTGGATTACAAGGGACAGGATTTCGAGCTGATCCCGTTCGGGGCCGGGAGGAGGGGTTGCCCGGGGACAACGTTCGCGATGGCGACCAACGAACTTGTCTTGGCGAATCTGGTGAACAAGTTCGACTGGGCATTGCCGCAGGGCCTGAAAGCGGAGGATTTGGACATGACCGAGTGCACCGGTCTTACCATCCATAGGAAAGTTCATCTCCTTGCTGTTGCCACTCCATTCCCTAGCTAAGGTCGTCCAAGGCCGTGAAACATTACAAGCGGGTGATTATCTATGTAATACTTACGTAGTGATGTGCAATAAGTAATTGACATGCAATTACAAGGCTGTGAACATGACAAGCGTGTGATTACCGATCTCAATTAGCGTAATTCACCAATCTTTGTTTCATAAGTTGCCACCTACTAATGGATTACAAACTCCCAATAGAACTACGCTTATAAATCATTTCTTAATTTGCCAGTTTTCTTGTCTTTTACAGGCTTTTATTTGCATTTGTTAGTAAGGCGTTAAATTTGCCAACTCTTTGTAGAAATTACTAACCTTAATTTGGATGACTTACCAACTTTTTCTTTAATCAACAAGTTTTGATGTACCAATTCTGGTTTAATTCCTTTTAATGTTCCACCTTTATTTACCTCTCTTAATTATGCCTTTAAATTTATTAACTCTCATATGAAATCACTAACTCTAATTTAATTCTCATTTGAAATAATTACCAACAATTATTTGATTATCTTTCAGTTTACCTATTTTTTTTTATCTAGTTACTTAGTCGAAAAAAAAAGAGTATCTGCAAGTAATAAAGGATGGCAAGGCATTGGTGAGAAAGGTAAACAGAAATTGATAAAAGCTAAGAATTTATTTTTTGTGTGAGTGATAATAGATGTTGATAATTTTAAAAAATTAAACATTGGAGGATTAATTCAAATAAGAGTTGACAATGCACAACCAGTTGATAATTTGATACTAAAAAGAAGTTGATTAGGAGGAAAAATAAAAGTGGAAATTCAATAATATAGTTGATAAATTTGTTTAAAAAATAGATATATGTTGGTAAGCAAATCAATGAGTGACGAGGATACAAGTCTATGCACTTGGATGACCACGCGCATCATGACTTTGTAATTAAGAAACATTTGAACTTTATGGACGGCTAGTTGACATAGTCTCAATGGTATCATGCAATTTATTATCGACTTTCTTTCTTTCTTGGCCTTTTTGGTGTTACAAACATACACTCCGAGTCAGCTTCCAATCGTTGAAGTAATTCCACATGTCCGACCCGGCCAAAGGCAAATAATCTAAGCCGGAATAAAGAGAGATTCACAAAGACGTATACTCTCATGAACTAACTCTAAAAGCTTGAATTCAACATATAGATCGAGCCGGCGATCTCTGGTTTCGCGCTCGGCCGGCCCCTTTAGTTTTTGTTACCGACTTTCCTTCTTAGTTCATCTTTCGATACTTACGATCTGTTGGGGATTTGGTGTCCCTAAAAGTGTGAATGAGAAGTAAATGTGGGAGTCCCACATTGGACAAGAGAGAAAGGAAGATAGAGTATATATATGGGTTCCTCACAATTGGGGTTGGGCCCCAAGGGGCACTCCACTTTTGTGGAGGAGAGAGGTCCTACGCAAAGCCGGTAACCACCACGCGCGCCGCCCGCCCGTCCGGCCGGCTCAGATCGGGCCGGGCTCCGAATATTATAATAATAATTATTTATGATAATTACTGACTATTGATCCTGTGAGATTTTGTATAATCACTGCTAACTGCTCTAAAAGCTTAAATTATTAGATGAATGCGCGGATTAATATAATTACTCTTAAGTTTAAGCTATTTGATGAAAACATTGATTACTATTTAATTACTCTAATAGATCCAAATACCATGTTATAGCAATGGGGATGAGGGGATAAAGATTGAGATACTTTTAACAAATACATCGAGCCAAAAGATTTTTGAGGATATCTCCAAAGTTTAACCAAACGCAATCGATGGCAGGTTAATATGTCCTTGAGTATTATTAAACCAAATAGAGATATCGAAACCATTCTTGTCCTTTGCAACTTGACTCATTCAACAGCGCGCTTTTGTTTTTCTTCCTTGTCCATAAGCGGGGAACGGACAGATGGTTAGTTGTCCGTGAACCGTGCAGACTGCGATTGCCATAATCCCCAGATTTGAGGAGGGATTATGCCCGAGATTTGAGGAGGGATTATGCGCCAAACGGACAGATATTTGGCGACAAAATAGCAGATCCAAGGGGCGAATACTATGAGAAAGGAAATATAAGCCGTCAAATTCACCTTTGGATTTGATTGTTAGTGAGGAATGAGGTTACTGACGCTTACGCCAACCAATGGATTGGATTTATATGTTGATCGTATTATAAATGGTCCGATCGAAGTTGATAGATTTATTTATAGTGTAAGATTCTCGATTCATAACCGACCTAATCCATATCTAATATATCATGAAGTTTGTCTTGAGCATTTTTTTGCCGTCTTATATTGTCGCGTTTAATGAATAAATAGCTTTGTGAATCGGTTCGTTGATTTAATGAAGTAATTCCGGGGTTAGGTTATGGACAAAGACAAACCGACAAGGAACAAGTGGCGACTGTTCCATGCGTACACGCAAAGAGAGCACGTCAGAGCGCATGCTTGACCCACAGTTGCAGAGAAAGACAAGAAAATGGAAAAGATGGGAGAAGGATCAGCTGACGTAACGAAAAGATGGGAGAAGGATCAGATGACCACACAAAACAGTATTGCACAAACCTGAGATTTTTATTCATCATCACGTCGCGAACTTATCAAAAGCGGAGGGATCTCGACAGACTCCGCCATTTTCAATGTTGTGAAAAACTTGGTCTGACTATCCTAAAATTACAGACCAGCAGAGAACGACGTGTCAGTAACATTGATCATACAATCTGACCACAAGCTGAGCGCTTGAGAGCTAGGGTTTCTCAATCAAACATTGTCGAGCAAAATCTAGGCAACAAGAAATTTCAACCCCATGATAGAGTTCACGGACAGATCACGCTGACCTCCTTGTTGTAGTGAAACCTCCGTGCATGGACCGACCTGAGAGTTATGAAGTTAGTCTTGTAGTTCCTAGCCCTAACAATCACGTGCCCGCAAGATCACACCATGGAAAATTCGACCAATATCAGAAGTACCAATACAATTTCAGGCCCCACGGACAATATAGTCAGAGACTCACGCTAGAGGGAGGGGCCACCGAAGATGGCCGGCAGCAAAGGAGGTGTAAAAATAATTAAATATAAAATCACGACTTATCCAATAACTTAAATTTTTAGAATGATCAGCAATGGTCTCGCAAGATCTTGCATACAGCGAGACAGCCAAGAGTCCTGAGACTGATAGTCACAAATTGCGGTGAGTAAAGCGACGCAAAGATGAAGAAGCAGTAGAAGAAGCTCATGCCTGATGGTCAAGAAAGTGAGGCTGAGTGTGGTCCACTTGTTTTGGCCTCTTTATTTTATAAACCCACTGTACTAGCTTGTGAAATTTAGTATGACGTATTCAAGTGTATTTGCATTATTTAATGGATTTTCCATCCATTTTGACATAAATCGGTTGTGTGAAGTTCTTTTTATACCAGTTTTAATTTTCCGAACTTTACGTCGTTAAATAGAGAAAAGAAACCAAAACCCCTAAAATAATTTTGCACGGTGCTATGAAGAATTGCCATTTTAATTATTTAAACTTCATGGGAAAGGTTGAATTTTGGTTTAAAAGTAAAGCGTATGAATATGCAATGGGGATGCGAATAATGGGCAATCTAGAATAATTTGGAGTCAAAATCTTTCCTACTCTCTTACTACTTGTCTGTGAATTGCATATCTAATAAGATTTATCTTTACACGAGAAGATCATCAAGAGAGAATCTATGTTCGAGCACATATACATATCTAATGAGATTTATCTTTACTTAAATACTGAAGACCACAAGTTATGAACTAATTAGAATATCTTAATTGCTTGAAACCATACAGTTCTACGTGAGGAATTTTTTCTACACCTTTTGCTCATGCACCTCGATAATCTCCGACTCATGTTTAAGGCTCGTGAGACACTTGAACATGCTATGACGTCAACACAATACCAACTTAAAGTCAACGCACAAGTTGACAATGTCTGGATCCGTTCTCCAAACTAAAATAACCCGACCCATGAACCCCAAAGTCAAATATGAAGCGGGGACACGAGAGGAGTGCACGATCTTTCTGGTTCCCCTTTCACATCACTCTTGCAGATCAGACAAGACAAGTTTCTCAAATGAATCACCGAGCGATAATTCCATTTCCAGAAGTACTTGCCGTCGATGATGCTGAGATTTTTTGTGAGTTCTGTGAAAGGGATTGCGTGCATATCTGCGCGCCCAACTCCTTTTACGAGTTCAAACCATCAATTGTAATTTAATGAACTCCCCATATCATAACTAGCGCATCGATCAAAGAGATGATGCTTTTGTCAAAAAGGGGTTACTGTGAAGGGAAATCTTATAGTTGGCCCAAGAAGATGGAGATTTAGAGGATGATTACAAAATCTATATACCCATGAAGATAATACTCATTAACATATTTGTCGCATTCGGAAGAAAATCCTTGTTGGGTCATGTTCATGTGTGGTGATCACATAGCAAAAGAATATTAAATATTTATATATCCTTAGTATGGCCGTCCCTTCAAGTTGGCAAAGGGGAACGAGTGAACATGACGAATGAACAAGACTGGAAATTTCCTCATTTCCTGCACAGGAAAATTCATGTGGAGCTCCATCCCTGCCCGAGCAATATAATCCACAACAAGGTACGGTTGTCCCTCCATCACTCTTCTTCACAACCCTAAAAAGAAGCGCATTCACTTGAGACGCAGAAACAGCGAAAAATCACCTTCGCCTCCGGCGATGTTGAGCTTCAAGGTCTCGCCGTTACTCTCCTTCACTCCCTCGCTGACCTCAATCACCCTCGTCCTCTTCATCACTTTCCTCACCCTCAAATGCCTCCGCCTCCTCTTCTCCGCCGTCACTGCCACCAACCTCCACCTTCCGCCGTCACTGCGGAAGCTCCCGATCATTGGCAACCTCCACCAGCTCGGCAATTACCCTCACCGCTCACTCCAAGCCCTGTCTAGACGCTATGGCCCCTTGATGATGCTCCACTTCGGGAGCGTGCCCGTCCTTGTCGTATCGTCGGCGGACTGTGCACGAGACATTATGAAGACGCATGACCTCATTTTCTCCGATCGACCCAGGTATAGCCAATTAAGCCTGTGAACACATGTTCGTGCATCTGAATTCTCTGTTAGAGTTATATTCTTTAGCTTGTATGATTGGAGATGGTCCCGGTGGACTACATCTACTGACGATAACCATGTATCAACTCGTGCCATTTCAAAACATTATATTTTCATTTAACAAGACGAGAGCTTCATGTGTAGTAAATACGTGCCGATTCATGTCGTTTCTTCGACTCAGGTCAACCCTGGCCGAGAGGCTTCTGTATAACCGCAAGGACGTGTCGCTGGCGCCGTACGGCGAGTACTGGAGGCAAATGAGGAGCATCTGCGTGCTCCAGCTGCTGAGCAACAAGAGGGTCCACTCGTTTCGGACGGTTCGAGAAGAAGAGATCTCTCTGCTGATGGACAAGATCGAGCAGCATCGCTTGGTGGATCTGAGCGACGTGTTCGCCTCGCTGACGAACGACATTATATGCCGGGTGGCACTGGGAAGGAAGTACAGCGACGGCGAGCAGGGCAAGAAGTTCAAGGGACTGTTGGCAGACATGATGGGGTTGCTGGGCATTTTCAACGTCGGGGACTTCATTCCGAGCCTTGGGTGGATCAACAAGCTGACTGGTATAGATGCAAAAGTGGAGCTGGTCGCGCGGGAGTTCGACCAGTTCCTCGATGAGGTGGTGGAGGAGCATCGGAGGAAGATGGAAGAGAAGAGCATCGATGGCGGAGGTGAAGATAGGAGAGACTTCGTGGACGTTTTGCTGGAGATTGAGAAGGATAAGAGCGTCGGTTTTGATCTTGGTGCCGATAGCATCAAAGGACTCGTCCTGGTAAACTCTCTTTTTACTCCACCAGCCAATCCCATTCGCTCTAGAATTTTCCTTCGCAGTCCACTCACCGCTCGCCATGCGGCTGTCCGGTGCCACCTAATATTTTCTCGACAATGTTCTCTGCCCGTACTTATCCAAGAAATCTCTCTCCAACCAATGGTTCAGAATTACAAATATAAACATTACTGGCATTTAATTTAAGGTAATTGATATGGTCATGTTTGCACCTCAGAAGTCATAACATATACGAGAAATTTTCCTTTGATTAGGGATAAAAAGAATATGAGCATTCCCTTTTCCATCCCTACCAAGATTGGTCCTGCACTCGACTTGACCACTTAACTAAAAGAATTTTTAAGATACAAAGATAAAAAGATTATATAATAAGTTGTCATTAAATTTCGAAAATATCTTACAAATTTAGAAGCTACTTGTTTTAATCATAGTAGGATATGTATATACACACTTATTAATCCTTATATATATATATATATATATATATATATATATATATTAAGTATTCTTGAAACTTGTGGGTCATAATTGAATGACGAGATAAGCCTCATTAGCTATTCATGACGATTGATTATTAAGTATTTTTGTGCTTGTGTAGGACATATTTTCAGCTGGAACAGATACAACGTATACGGTCTTGGAGTGGGCAATGACCGAGCTCTTAAGACACCCGCGTGCCATGAACATCCTCCAAACCGAAGTCCGCAAAATTGCCGATGGCAAGCCAATAATAACCGATAAGGACTTAGAGAAAATGCATTACCTACGAGCGGTCATAAAAGAGACTCTCCGCCTATACCCTCCGATCCCACTCCTCGTCCCGCGACTGGCTACCCAGGATGTCAAAATCCGAGGCTACGACATCGTCGTGGGAACTACGGTGATCACAAACGCGTGGACCATAGGCAGGGACCCCGGCACATGGGACGAGTCGGACGAGTTCAAGCCAAAGAGATTCTTGAACAGCCCGGTGGACTTTAAGGGACAGGATTTCGAGCTGATTCCCTTCGGTGCCGGGAGGAGAGGTTGCCCCGGGACATCATTCGCGATGGCAACCAACGAACTTGTCTTGGCAAATCTGGTGAACAAGTTCAATTGGGCACCGCCAGAGGGTCTGAAAGCTGAGGCTTTGGACATGACCGAATGCACCGGTCTTACCATCCACAGGAATGTCCATCTCCTTGCTGTTGCCACTCCATTCCCAAGTTAAGCTCCATTATCATTACCGCGCATGTTTAGATGTAAAACTGAGGCAAGTGCGATAGATCTTGTAATCATATCAACGCCAGCAAGTAAAAGCACCAGAGATATCAACAGGGTTAGGAAAGATTCATATGGTTCGATTTGAATGTCGATACCTACTTTATAAGAAGAGCAAAATCGTAAATAATTTACTATTAATCAGACAATTACTAATTCACAATCTTCTACAAGCTCAAGTGTTTCCCGGTCTTCCTATATACCAAAATCCACAATGTTTAACTTGGCGCGATAACTCCATGAAATAAATCAACGAGAATTATCTCTCAAGTAATTGAATGATTTTTCTAGTTGATTGTCTCATGTGGTACAGAGAGCTACTTGAGAATGGCCATTGGTCGTACTTCTTTGATCTCATGCGCGTATATAATCGGTGAGATGTACAAAGACGACCAACCAAGACTACACATATTGGTAACCCCAGACACACAAACACTGGTAAGTAACTAAAATAATGTTAGTAAACCAAAATTAGTTGATAATTTTTAATAATAAAAAAGTGGGTAGAAAGATTGGTAAATTTATACAAGAGTTGGTCAATTTGAACTTGATGATGAAGGCAAATAAAAATTATTTAAAGACTATCTATAAAAGTCTTGGGTAATTTATAAAAGTATTTGTATACTATCTATAAACTATCCAGAAAAAAAGAAAACCATTAAAATTTCTATGAAATATCCGATGGAAATTTTTTTTTTTTTGAAAACGAGCAGAATCGTCCATGCATAGGCAAGAATCGATTATGTTCACATATGAAAACGCTAGTGCGTACACCTAACTTTTGCGAAATTAAATAAAAATATATGTTCATTGTGCGTTTGATGTGTAAAAGCTAATAATAACACTAAGAACAATCAAAGAGATAAGGAAAGAAAAATAAACACAAGATTTATAGTGGTTCGACTTTGCTTAAGCCTACATTTACTTTCCCACGTTGATAGCCTATTGGCTGAAGTTCATTATGAATCAAAAGAATTATAATCTCAAGATCTAAGTTTCTCAATCAAGAGTCTTTTGCTCTTACGAAACTAATATGATTCTCTCTCTTTTGAGTACAGTGTAAGCACTCAATAAATGACGAGTGAAACTATTAGCTCAACCTTTGGAATTAATCTCTCGTTCACACTCCTTTAAACAATTTAGAGGCCTCTTCCTAATATACTCCTTCATGCATCCTTGGTTGTTGGCCTTTTTCAAAGGAGTTACTTCTAATCTACATGTTGGACAGAATCAATTAGGAGATCTCAAGACATTCAAAAAATGTGATAAGAGTCCAACAATCCTGGTCGTCCATACAAAAAAGATCGTCAGTTTCCATAAGTGAATACTTGCTCAAATTACTCGCCTTTCGGTTGATCGATTGTTTCTATATAATAAAGATAATCAACCATATTTATCCAATCAATAAACTGTCATAGACATACATAAATCAAATTCATGAGAATAGCATCTCACTCAATTTATCTTCTTTGGATTTACATGGAATTTTTTGCAATCTTTAGAATCAATTCAATAGAGTTTCCTTGTATGTTTTCGTGTTTTGTCATCTTCAAAATAACAATAAAGTTTCCTCTAACAACACGGACCATCCAATCTATAAAAGACCCTCATGCAATCGACAAAATATTAAGTACCGCAGTGATATCGGGTCAATTGTGCACTAGTCCATTGATCACTCAACATGTGTTGCATGCAGGCTCACTTGCCAGTCATGGTCTCTTTCCATCTCTCCCTCATTGTCTATTCTTAGGAAATAGATTATTTACCTTGAATTAACATGTCTTACCTCCCTCCCCACCCTTGGATCAAAAAGCCGCCCCTATTGCATTGAGAATGCCCTCTTCCTCACTCTTAAATTCGCTATTGCACATTAATCCAACGTAAGGAACCCCGATCTCCTCTATACTCTTGCCCTTTTTCTTTCTCTTCAGGGTCTCCCTCTCTCCCTTTCCCTTGGCCTCTTTTATTTTCTTTGACCATGGGACCACCACCATTGCTGGACACGGCACGCTTGGAGTCTCGAGCCACCGATGGATCCCTGTCCGGGTGTGTCGTCAGGCACATCATGCATTCACGCTTAGATAATCACTCCGAAAACTTTTTTGTCTCGAGCTTTTCTCACTTTGTAAAAATTCTTGCCATCTCCCGTCCATTAATGGAGCTGGTCCAGAGGGGGGAAACAATCATATGCTGGAATCAAAAAGAGGGAGGATGATGAGTGGACGGCCGAGCAGGGGGCTTGGCATTGATGGGGATTTTCAACCTGATGTTCCCCACCGTGAGGCGCATGAAGGGATAGGGATTCATCGGTGGCGAGTTTCCGCTGCTAGATTCTCCGAACGTGCTCTTCGCTGAGGCCGACAATGGCAGTGGCTTGGGCTTGAGGTCGGAGAAGGGTAAAGGAGTCAGGCGGAGGAGAGAGTGAAAGAGGAGATTGTGAAGAACAAGAAGAGAGGGGCGAGAGTAGTAGATGCCGAGGGAGAGATGGGGAGATCATGACTCATAAATGGGCCTACGTGCAGCACTTTCACACGATTAATAGACTAGTGCACGACTGACTTGACATTGCTTTGTTACCTAATATTTACTTGACACGTGACCAGACGGACTCTCCTCACATCTCTCTCTCGACCGTCTAGTGAAATGCTAATGCAGAAAAAATTTTAGATGGTCCTCGCCCACCCGCCAGGTGGGCCCCATCCTTTTGTGAGAAAGTGGCCAGAGCTCACTCAACACGTGGTCCCTCCCGGAAATGGATCGTCTGCCCTGGAAGCTTTCCAGGGCAGACTGATCCAATCCCCGCAACTGTCCGATCAATGATCAGACGGCTACTTACTTTTCAGGAAAAAAAAAGTAAAAAGGGGCGGGCCCCTTCTTAAAGTGGGGCCCGCCCCATCCCTCTTACAAACCCGCAGAGAAGACTGCTCTGGAAAAATTTTTAGGTGGTCCAGGATCATTAGGCGAGTGCCACCTGGCCGGTGGACCCCGCATGCTTTCTCACAGCACGCGGGGCCCACCAGCCAGGTGCCCCTTCCTAAGTGGACTTCTTGGATTGCTCTGCGGGTAGAGGATCCAAGTCCCCTTCTGAATAGGGGTGATCAGTTCCCGGGCGGTTCCCAGTTCCCCTAGGAACCGTGAACCAGACCGGTGGAACCGGTTTCCTATTATGGAGAATCGGGAACCGGACCGAACAAGATTGGGCGGTTCCAGTCCGGTTCTTGCTGGTCCGGTCCGGTTCGGTTCCTGGGCGGTTTCCGGTTCCAATTAACGCAAAAAAAAAATTCTAAAACAGAAAATAATTATACGTTCACAGTCTACTCGTCGCATTTTCTGGGCGTCCACTCGTCCACGGTCTACTACTGGGACGTCCAAACACTGGACGTCCAGTTCAGTGTTGTCCAATGGACGTCCAGTGGACGTCCACTTGGAGATCGAGATCTCACTTGGAGACCGAGATCTACACGAGTGTTGTTCGGTCGGTGAATGGAAATTGAAAAAAGTGGGCCAAGTGAGACTGTGAGAGACCGAGAGTGAGCGAAGTGGGCTGGGCTGTGACTGTGAGGATTTTTTTTTTTGAACAGTACCGGTCCGGTTCCGGGCGGGCGGTTCCACCCCCAGAACTAGAAACTGGACTGAATTTCCCGGTTCCATTTTTTGTGGAACCGGGAACCGGACCGCCCATTCAGGAACCGTCCGGAACCGCCGGTTCCGAGGGGTTCCCGGGCGGGCGATTCCACTTGCTCACCCCTACTTCTAAACGAGGACTATTGTGTGGGCTTGGGACCACGCCATGTCGTCTATGCTAATGCAGGGTCTATTGCAGCAGACAAAATTTTAGGCGGTCTGGGACCATGGTCCCGAACCATTGAGCGAGTGCCACATGCTTTCTCACAGCACGCGGGGCTCACCAGCCAGGTGCCCCTTCCTAAGTGGACTTCTTGGATTGCTCTGCGGGTAGAGGATCCAAGTCCCCTTCTGAACGAGGACTATTGTGTGGGCTTGGGACCATGCCATGTTGTCTATGCTAATGCGGGGTCTATTGCAGCGGACAAAATTTTAGGCGGTTTGGGACCATGGTCTCGGACCATTGAGCGGGTGCCACATGCTCTCTCACAACGCGCAGGGCCTACCAGCCAGGTGCCCCCTCCTAAGTGGCTGGGACCACTGGTCCCGGGTCAAAGGAAATGAATCCAATCGATCCGACCTAGTGGCAAAGGAGAAAAAAGTTAATCATAGAAAAGGCAAATTGCAAATCTGTCAAGTAATTGATCAGCAATGGTCCACATGTCCACGTCCAGCACCAAATATCGCATGCTCTGGAGGCTTCGCGGCGGCGCCGAACACTGTCGCACGTGCACGTTTGATTCGGAGCGGCCTAGCTCTCACGCAACTGATGTTGAAATAATTTACTATCACAAAATTCGTTATATATAAAAAAGAAATAATTATTAACATGAAAAGAAGTAACGTGCCGATGGTAAAAATAATGTTTCCATTCTCAAAAGATGTGTAAACTGATTATCTGAATATAACATTAAATGATATATTATTAATCACTAATAATATATAATTATCTATATTAATCACTAACAATATATAATTATCTATTTTTCATAATATTTTCTCTTTTTTTCGTACACAAATCAACACGTCTAATGTGACATTGAATGAGAGAAAATTGAGTATCTATTGAATTCATATATCTGTTATTCTAATATCTCGAATGTATGTTCATTGAAAATTTGACTGTAATAATAATTAGGACAAATACTACTTTAAAGATAATGATTGCCGTCACGCATTAAACATCATCAAAAAGTTGGAAACTTCAAATCAATCTTTGTCGGCAGTTGAATTTTCCCAATTGTTCGGACCAATGCATTCTTGAATGACATCTCGTGACTTTAGTTCGCTCGTTTTGACTGGATAGCGAGTAGAGGTTCTTCACCACCTACTCCTATAAAATGAACCAAATTCAGAGGGAACTAGATTGTGCCTGGTGCGCTGATTATTGAAAAGTATGTCGAGTGAGCTAGTCAGACAATGTCTCTATCTCCTTTCGATACCATTTACATTCTTCATCTTACTCCTCTTCAAATGGTTGCTTCCACCTTCCACCGCCCAAAAACCCCACCACCTACCACCTTCACCGCCAAAGCTTCCCATTCTCGGAAACCTGCACCAGATCGGCCCGCGCCCTCACTCCTCCCTTGCGAGCTTGTCCCGAAAACATGGCCCTCTCATGCTTCTCCGACTCGGCCGCGTGCCGGCACTCGTTGTCTCGTCGGCGGATGCTGCCTGCGAGGTCATGAAGACCCACGACCTTGTCTTCTCTAACCGGCCGAAGTCGAGGATCTTTAGCAAGCTTCTGTATGACCACAAGGATGTGGCGATGGCGCCGTACGGCGAGTACTGGAGGCAGATGAAGAGCGTGTTCGTGTTGCACCTCTTGAGCAACAAGAGGGTCCAGTCGTTTCGCTCAGTCCGGGAGGAAGAGGTGGCCAACCTGATCGCTGACATCGAGGGCTCGCTTTCTCCCGCGTCGCCGACTACTGTGAATCTGGGGGAAAAGTTAGCGGCGCTAACGAATGACGTGGTGTGTAGAGTGGCTCTGGGGAGGAAGTATGGTGGGAAGAGGTTCAAGCAGATGCTGATGGAGTTTGTGGAGTTATTGGGGGCTATCAGCTTCGCGGATTACATTCCGTGGCTTGCCTGGGTGGATCGAGTGAGTGGTTTGGATGAGCGGATGGACAAGGTGGCCAAACAGCTCGATGATTTCTTGGATGAGGTTGTGGAAGATCATGTTGAGAAGAGGATGAAGGGTGATGGTGGAGCTGACGAGCACGAAGGCAAACAAGATTTCGTCGACATCTTGCTTTCTATCCAAAAGGAGAGCACCGTCGGTTTTTCCATTGATAAAATCACCATCAAAGCTCTTATCTTGGTACGCTAGTTTTTTGCACGGCCCTTTTGTTTATTGGCATATTGATTCAAAATTTTGTTGGCTTGGTACGGATCTCTTGCAAATGGATGAGACCGGATTCCCTATAATAAGAAAAACACCTTAATAACTTTAAGTCTAATTTTAATTATATCCTGAACTCTTTTTTTTATACCTAAAAAGCATAAAAAAAATTTTACTCTATTTCTAAATCTGCTCCAATGTCCAAACAAAGCCACTGATTTTGTTCAACTAATCAATATTGAGAGGCTACTGTTGTTCTATACGAAAATGAGGGTGTTGCTAGAGTCGATTTGGAACTACATAAAAGTTTGTAATGTCTTTTAAGACCCAAAAAACTTCGGATAGAATTAGGATTAAATTTAAATTTAATTTTTTTCAGAGAATTAGGGCCAAAGGGACGATGTAATATCTTCTTTCATCATTGGCATGCAACGCAAGTCGATCTCTAAAATGAAGGGACCCTTTGTACAGTCTAGGTCCTCCCGCCCTAGTTCTCTAATTGAGCTACTCCTTTTGGTCAAGGAGCACTATTTTTGGACACTTTGGATTATAATATCGTCTTAACTTTAATACCCCAATATTGGTTGGTAGCATGGTTAATCATTAGGCAGGAATACTTTCGAGCAGGCATACGTGCGTAACATGTGTGCATAGCGTGGTTAATTAGTAAGGCTGACTACATCCGCGTACTTGCAGGATGCATTTGCAGCGGGAACAGACACTACATACACTGTCCTAGAGTGGGCAATGACCGAGCTTCTGAGGCACCCAAATGCAATGCGACAAGCACAAGCTGACGTCAGAAGGATTGCCGGCGACAAGTCGAGCGTAACCGAGGATGACCTGGACCAAATGCGCTACTTGAAGGCCGTGATCAAGGAAGCACTCCGCTTGCATCCTCCGGTCCCTCTACTAGTCCCCCGAGAGTCGACTGGAGACACCAAAGTGAAGGGCTATGACGTTGCGGCCCGGACGCGAGTGATTGTTAACGCTTGGGCCATCGCAAGAGACCCTTCGCTGTGGGACTCGCCGGAGGAGTTTCATCCTGAGAGATTCTTGAACTCATCCATCGATTTCAAGGGACATGATTTTGAGCTCATTCCATTTGGAGCTGGCCGAAGGGGCTGTCCGGGAATCGCCTTCTCCATTGCTGTGGATGAGCTGGTTTTGGCCAATCTCTTGAACAGGTTCGATTGGAGATTGCCTGATGGTGTGGAGCAGCTGGACATGACCGAGTCCACGGGGCTAACCATTCACAGGAAGTTCCCTCTCATTGCTTCTGCTGCTATAGCCACCCCATAATACTACCGAAGATCTTTTACTTATGTTTGCATTAAATAATTCGCCTACTTAGGCAACTTGGTTAGACAGATCTAGCGGATGAAGTCCCTTCTTCCCATTCTCCAAATATTTCTGGCAATGATGCAAAGCTATCATACAGTCTGATAGTTGGGATACATTCTTTTCATAAAGGTGGGTTCAATGAAGTATCAATTAGACAAACACTGAAAGTTCAAAGATATCAGAGAGATGACATGCTTAAATAAAAACCGTGTCTATAATGATGCATGCTCGAATCACTCAGCATGAGAAGGGTTCAGTCATTTAGTCATGTCAGGGAGGAAGAAATTGCCTGTTAGTTCGCCGGGTCGAAGGCTCGTGTCCAGGCACCATAAATCTATCTAATTACCTGTGCTATACACGAATAACGTTCTTTGCCGGAGTGCTTTTGGCGGGGACTTTCCAGCCAGAGGGAACTATGATAAGCACGGTTTCAGAAGATGGTGGAGTCTCAGGAGCTCCCTGGGGAATTCAGCCTAGGAGATTTCTATCCTTCCTTGGAATTCATTCATAGCCTGACCGGGATGAAGTCTAGACTTCAACACACTTTTAAGCGCTTCGATCGTCTTTTTGACGAGATACTGAGTGAACATTCTAGTGAAAGCAAAGCCACAAAAGCGCAGAAGGATATTGTGGATGTTTTGGTTCCGATGATATGCCCCTCACAAGGCCAAACATCAAAGCCCCCCTCCTGGTCGGTGAGTCATTCTCCCCTTTTATCTTGACATTTCATTCTCTTCAATAATAGACCCGATTGTGGGCTCCATAGCCTACTGCCTACTTGGGATAAATGGGTTTCAACAGCATTCTATTGGCGGGTTTGAGCAAGATTTTATAGTTATAAGCTCAACTTAATCCAAGATAAACCCTATCTGGCCTAAATAATTAAATGGGAAAATTGTTCCAAAATTCCTAAACCCGTTACTCTTTTGTCAATTCAACTATAGACTTTTTCATTGTTATAAATTGAGTTATAATTTTTTTTCAAAATTTATCAAAATTGAGTCTATCATGTTAATTTTGATTGAAATTCGTTAACATGAATGCATGTCATCTTGTGATCCGATTGCCGCTAACATGGATAATTTTAATAATACTCTATGTTTTCAAATTTTCAATTCTTTCTTTTCTTCTGTCTTTTTCATTTTGCTCTCCATTTTCTTTTTCTTCTTTCTTTTTCCCTCCAAGGCCACTACTGGGCCTGGTTGATGATTGGCAGTTGCTAGCCTCAAGTGTGGGCCACCTTCCCCCTAGCCAGCCTAGGCCTGAGCATCCCTTCACACAAGCCCAATGATGGCGGCGCTCACATGAGGCTAGTGGTGGGCCTGCGGAGGGAAAGGGAGAAAAAGAAAATCGATGAAGAAAAGACAAAAAATTAATGAAAATTTCAAAATAAATATTAAAATATCATTAAAAATAATTCACGTCGCTGTGCCGTAGCATGACCGATGTCCACGTGAGTGGTTTATGGTTTCTGGATTTGGATCCTCTGCCCGCAGAGTAGATCTGCTCTGCGAGCTTGTGAGAGGGAAGGGGTGGGCCCCACTTTAAAAGGGGCCCACCTCTTTTTTATTTTTATTTTTTGAAAAATAAGCAGCCGTCCGATATTGATCGGACGGCTACAGAAGCAGATCAGATCTGCCCTGGAAAACTTCCAGGGCAGACAATCCGTTTCCATGGTTTCTAGCCAAACATCGTTATTAGGGAATGTCGTTGTCCACGCCGAACGCACGTGACTGATGTTGACTACAATGAAAGAAAATGAGCAGCAAATCGGATGTTTTCCTTTTTTGGGTAAAGAGCAAATCAGATGTTTTCGGTGACATCCATACGTAAAAACCGTGGAGGAGTCAAACTGAGAAGTAGAGTTTAGCAACATCGATACCTGGCGATGCCTCTCCTTCAGCATCAATTTCTCCCAGCATGCTTGGTCGTAGCAGCTTTGCTGATCATGGTAGTTCTCTTGAGGAGCAAGTCTAGGAAAAGAAAGAGCAAACTCCCGCCGAGCCCTCCCAAGTTGCCGATCATCGGCAATCTCCACCAGCTTGGCAAATCGCCGCACATATCTCTCCATCGACTCGCGAGAAAGTACGGGCCGATCATGTCCTTGCAGCTCGGCGAAGTCCCGACCATAGTCGTTTCCTCGGCCGCGATGGCCAAGGAGGTGATGAAAACCCATGACCTCGCGCTCGCGAACCGCCCTCGGATCTTCTCTGCCAAGCACTTGTTCTACGACTGCACGGACATGGCCTTCTCTCCTTACGGTGCTTATTGGAGGCACATAAGGAAAATCTGCATACTCGAAGTGCTTAGCGCGAAACGGGTCCAGTCATTTAGTTATGTCAGGGAGGAAGAAGTTGCTCGTTTAGTCCACCGGATTGCAGAGTCTTGCCCAGGCCCCCTAAATCTTTCCAAATTGCTCGGGTTATATGCAAACGACGTTCTTTGCCGGACCGCCTTTGGGAGGGACTTTTCAGCAGAAGGGGATTATGATAAGCAAGGGTTTCAAAAGATGCTGGAGGAGTACCAGGAGCTACTTGGGGGATTCAGCGTAGGAGATTTCTTTCCTTCCATGGAATTCATTCACAGCCTGACGGGGATGAAGGCTAGACTTCAACGCACTTTTAAGCGCTTCGATAGTCTTTTCGACGAGATACTGAGAGAACACTCGAATGAAAGCAGAGCTATGGAGGCACAGAAGGATCTTGTGGATGTTCTGATGGACATCGAGAAGAATGGTTACGGGGACATGCCCCTTACCAGGCCCAACGTTAAGGCCCTCATCCTGGTCGGTAAATCATTCTACCCTCTACCCTTGACATTCCATTTTGAATTCTTAGAGAAGGGACGGCGTCATGGATTTGACAGCCCCCTGTCTGCCATGGCCAAATGCGTTTGAAGAGCATTTTACCGTGTTTGAGCAAAGACTGTAATGAAAGAGTCCAACTCAACCGAAGCCAAGCGCTGTTTGGCCTAAAGAATCATACGTGTGGCCTTCTTTTGCTGTGAGTTAAAATCTATAATTCGAAAACTTCAACACTCGATCGTCCATGAGAAATTGCTCCATATTCTGATTACCTCATATGAAAAGAAATAGCAAAAAAATAGTTTATTGCTCGATAATAGTTTTAAATTAAAATTACTATTAATTGACTAAAGTAATTTTTAGTAAACCTTGCAATATATATTCATTCTGCTTCAACTCGTAAACTCTATGACAATCTACTTAGCGAGATGATCCACACATAAAAAACAAAGGAGAGATTAAATAAAACATTCACTCAATTATTTACAAATGAAATACAATATAATAAGCATATACATCACTTTCAATATACAACCTCTGATTCATTCATTTCTAGATATACGGTAATCAGTTTTCAGTTCTTGGTTTGATTCTTACTTAGGAACTCGGAAATCGAACCGCATAGAACTGATTATGCTTCTTTTGGAACCGGTAATCGCCGGAACTTGGAACTTGATTGACTATAATGGCTATTTTGATCTGATTCTCGGTTCTATCCTAAACCCATGCTCACCCTTAATTAGACACATCGTTAGTGTTCTTGACTCGCCCAAGCCCCTTCCAAGGATCATCTCAAATATGCCAAAAAGTTTGTATAGCAAAACATACCGACTCACGTGAAAATATTTCTAATATGTAGCCCATGCATGTTGCAGGATTTTTTTGCAGCTGGAACGGATACAACATTCATAACTCTTGACTGGGCAATGACAGAGCTTGTTATGAACCCTAAAGCCATCGAAAGAGCACAAGCGGAACTACGAAGCATCGTTGGAGAGAGAAAATATGTGCAAGAGACTGACCTACCTCAATTGCCATACTTAAAGGCTATCATCAAGGAGGTATTCCGTCTGCATCCTCCTGCTCCTGTGCTAGTCCCAAGAGAATCCATGGAGGACATAACCATTGAGGGATACTGCATTCCAGCAAAAACTCGTTTCTTTGTTAATGCTTGGTCAATAGGGCGCGATCCCCAATCCTGGTCTGATCCTGAAGCATTTCTACCAGAAAGGTTTCTGGATAGCACCATCGACTTCAAGGGACAGGACTTCGAGTTGATACCATTTGGCGCAGGCCGAAGAAGCTGCCCAGCAATTACATTTGGAAATGCCAGTGTTGAGATTGCTTTAGCTCAACTTCTTCACAGTTTCGGCTGGCGCCTTCCTTCTGGTGTCCAACCAAAAGATTTGGATATGGGTGAAGCTTTTGGCATCACAATGCATAGGATCGAAAACCTTGTTGTCATCGCCAACCCCCGCTTCTCCTAGATAACGGAGAACAAGCAGCAAGGCAGCTGAACATCTCCTCCCCGACTTGGAAATATCCTATCCATAGGCTTTTGCTTGTTAGAAGCCTAGAAAGGGAAACTAGATGCTATCTATATTGACGATTTAAGAATATGCTATATGTGCTTGTCTGCATGACTGGGCAAGCTCATCTACTTTAAAGTTGTGAACAGTCTAATTTTCTCGGTGTTGAAATATTATTAGTAGAGTTAATTAGCAATGGTTAAATAAGATAAGCTATTTTAAGGGGAAAATTGCCAAATAAGTCCTAAACCTTTACTTACTTTGCCGATAACCTTTTTTTATACCAAATAAGTCACAAACCTTCCTTTCGACGGATTTTGACTGGAAAATGCTTACGTGATATGACTAGATCTCGTTGGCGATAATGTGGTGACACATTGCGACATGTGGTGATAAACTTTTTTTTTCTTTTTTTTCTCTTCTTTTTTCACTGGCGACGGTGGAGGGCAATGGGCGTTGGGGAGGTGCCGCCGCTCTCGGCAAGGGTCGGGTGAGGCCGCCCTTACCTAGATTTGAGCGGGGCAAGTGTCGTCTGGCCCCTGCTGGCCACTAGCGAGGCTGGCTAGCGGCCGGCGAGGGCCAGGCGAGGCTGCCCTCGCCCAGATTTGGGTGGGGCAGCCCCACCAAGCCTAGATCTAGGCAAGGGCGGCGCTGCCCCGCCCAGATCTGGGTGGGTCTAGCCTCGCCCAGCCCCCACTGGCCACTGGCGAGGCCGGCCAGTGTCCGGTGGGGGCCAAGCAAGGATTTAGGTAGGGTAGCCTCACCCGACCCCGCTGCCCAGTTCAAATGAAGAAGTTTTTGATCTTAACGACGAAGAAGTTGTAGATGAAGCTTTACCAAAAAAAAAAGTTGCAGATGAAGATGATGATCTCTTGTCGTTTTTTTTTTTCCTTTGGTGGGGTCTTCTTCTTCCTCAGGCCACCATGCAAAGGAACATTACTCAGAAACAACTTCCTTTGGTGGGGTCATCGCTTTTTTATTGTTCTTTATTTTTGTCTCTCTATGTTTGTTCCTCATGTTCATCTTTATAATCGAATGATGGTGAGGGGTCTTGGTGCAGCGAAATGGATAACCATGGACGAAGAAGAAGAAGACGATGAAAAAAGAAAGAAAAGGAACGAGGCGGGGGCTTGGCAACGGCCAAGTATTCTTTTTAGAAAAAGAAAAAAATTTTGGGATAAAGATTTGTCGCAACGTCATCGCCACGTCGTTGCCGGCGATGGCCGGTTGCGCCACGTCGTCGCTACGTAGATATTTTCAGGCCAAAATCTATCGAAAAGACTTAATCGACAAAATTTAAAAAGGTTTAGGACTTATTTGACATAAAAAAAAAGATTTATGACTGAATGGACAAAGTAGGTAAATGTTTATGACTTATTTGACAATTATTCCGTGTTTTAAGTGACTTTCTATGTTCTATAAATAGAGTCTCCATGTAATTTTTCCTCTAAGTAAACACACATGATTGCTTCTAAGTGTCTTTTTATTATGTTTTATGGATGGAGTCTCAATGGGCCATGGAAGCCCCCAAGAACTCCTAAAAGGAACCGTAAAGAGAGAGAAGGAAAATTATGCCGAGTGTCATCGTAATACCATTCAGATTCACCCTGTTTATTTTACTCTTCTTATACACCTTCATAAGGTTACTCCATCACAGCTCCTTCGTTTTCACTTAATCAGTTCCTTCTTCCCCTTTTTCCTACCTTCTGACATTCCAATGTTTCTAACACAGGTTCTACGTAAGCATTATGTGGTCTGACGTCAGTGATGAAATTCCTTTAGGTCCAACAAAAATATCAGTCGAGGTCGACGTCGTTGAGAGCTGCAAGAAATCGACATAAGGGCAAATGCAAACATTGCAATAGCACGAGAGAGAACCTTTGATAGAGATAGAGGCACCAGAAGATTTTAGTGAGAAGAAGAAAGACGAAAATCCTGGATGCGTCCAAAAGATATCAGCGACGAGCATCATGAACGATCTGTGAAGGGGCGGTACCTGAGGAAGCTGCTGAGACATTTTTCAAACTAGTGGCGGAGGAAAATATTGCCCTCAGCTACTTTTCTTTTATATATAAAAGCACGAGCATGGGATTTCAACCCAACCCAGTTGATCGAACTGGAGAATAGATTTGATGGATCGATATTTTGAATAAACTATACCAAATTTAAGTGGACAGCTGTTGTCTTTTGTATTTACTATAGCTAAAGTCATCAAGAGAAATCCAATTTATCATGAATATACAGGATAGAAAGACAAATCAGCTTAACTTAGGAATGGATAGCACGACAAGGAGACCTATGGTTAGGAACGTTAGGTTTCCACTCCAGACGCATTTTTCGCATTTTGCGTAAATGGGTTGAGTGGAACTTCAACGTTGCTGTCAAATTCTCCAGGAAAACTAAAAGCATAAAAGAATTCTTCTAAAATACGGTAATATACCATGTAAATGGGAGATTATCACAACATTTGAATTCATGCCACTACAGATAAGCAACTTAAGAATAATCTTGCAGAATTAGGCCGTCTGTCAGGTTTCCATCACATGACATATCAAGAAAAGTCTTCAAGCACCTAATTACTTGGCAGATCTTTATCAAAAGGAATCTTTTTAAACCACGACAATCCCACGGCCGGTGAGATTTTTCAAAGGCACGGGGTTCCGACGATTGACCTGTGGGACTACGTATTGATCAAGAAAGACGGGACCACGATCAGTTTTCCACACGACTGTCCAACAATTATGAGACCATTAACTGAGTGATCGCTAGGTAGTTTGGCAGCTTGTGTCACAACAGCGCATTTCTTGCTATTTTCATCCCTATCCTAGCAATTTCTACCATAACCCCTCCCAAGATGGTTATCCGAGACAATGCACATGCACCAACTTGCAACTAGGGTCGATGTCCTGAACCATGATAAATGCGACACGTAAGTACATACAGAAAGGGTGAAATCCACTAACTTGACTTATATTGACTAAACCAAATATTCTCAGCAAACTGAGATGGTTTCTCCGAGTCCCATATATAAGAAGACAGATTACATACAACTCAAACAAAACCAGGAGGTGCAACATCACATACCATGCAAATTTCTCAAGAAATGGCAATGGCTCTCTTTCAGCTTCTCTGTCTCTCAACCTTGGTAATAGCGGCTGTGATTGCAGTTCTCTTGAAGAACAAGCCTAGGAAAAAAAAGTACAACCTCCCACCAAGCCCTCCCAAGTTACCGATCCTTGGCAATCTCCATCAGCTAGGCAGATTGCCACACATATCCCTCCACCACCTTGCGAGAACATACGGCCCAATCATCTTCCTACAGCTTGGTGAAATCCCAACTGTAGTTGTTTCCTCAGCTAGAATGGCGAAGGAGGTAATGAAAACCCACGACCTCGCACTTTCGAGCCGTCCTCAGATCTTCTCTGCCAAACACTTATTCTATGACTGCACTGACATGGTCTTCTCCCCCTACGGTGCTTATTGGAGGCATATAAGAAAAATCTGCATACTTGAACTGCTCAGTGCAAGACGGGTTCAGTCATACAGTCATGTCAGGGAAGAAGAAGTTGCTCGTTTAGTTGACCGGACTACAGAGTCTTATCCAGGCACCACGAATCTAACTAAACTGCTTGGGTTATATGCAAATGATGTTCTCTGTCGGATGGCTTTCGGGAAAGATTTTTCAGGAGGAGGGGACTACGACAGGCATGGCTTTCAAAAGATGCTGGAGGAGTATCAAGAGTTGCTCGGAGGATTTAGCATAGGAGATTTCTTTCCTTCCATGGAATTCATCCACAGCCTGACTGGGATGAAGTCCAGACTTCTGCGCACTTTTCGGCGCTTTGATAATCTTTTTGACGAGATACTGAGAGAGCGTCAAAAAGAGAATAAAGCTACGCAGTTGCACAAGTATCTTGTGGATGTTTTACTTGATATACAGAAGAACGATTATGGTGAAATGCCTCTCACGAGGGACAATGTTAAAGCCATTATCCTGGTTTGTGAATCGTTCTTTCCTCTGGTTCAGTATTTTGTCATATCAATAGATTTGGAAAGCCAGGCAGATCCCTTAGCACGAAGAAACCCTTCTTATGTAGCATATTGTATTTGCAGGATATGTTTGCAGCAGGAACTGATACAACCTTCATAACCCTAGATTGGGGAATGACGGAGCTTGTCGTCAATCCTAAAGCCATGGAAAGAGCACAAGCTGAAGTAAGAAGTGTTGTTGGAGAGCGAAAATACGTGCAAGAAACTGACCTACCTCAACTGCAATACTTGAAGGCTGTCATTAAGGAGATATTCCGGTTGCACCCTCCTGCTCCAGTGTTAGTCCCTAGAGAATCCATGGAGGACGTAACTATTGATGGGTACTCCATCCCAGAAAAAACCCGTTTCTTCGTCAATGCTTGGTCAATTGGGCGGGACCCAGAATCCTGGGTCGATCCAGAATCGTTTCTACCAGAAAGATTCCTCAATGAAAATAGCAACATTGACTTCAAAGGGCAGGATTTTGAGCTGATACCCTTCGGTGCAGGTAGACGGAGCTGCCCGGCTATTGCATTTGGAACTGCCAGTGTTGAGCTTGCTTTGGCTCAACTTCTTCATAGTTTTGATTGGGAGCTTCCTCAAGGGACCCAGCCTAAGGATTTGGATATGACTGAAGTTTTTGGCATCACAATGCACAGAATCGCCAACCTCATGGTTGTAGCCAAACCCCGCTTCTCCTAGACAACAGCAGAGATGAGCAATTCCTCGCTAAAAATCTTCTCTCCAACTTCGTAATCAATCACCTTTGGCTTGTTATAGAAGCCTGAGAAAGGAGAAGCAGCTGGATGCTATCTACGATCTATAGTCAAGAATATGTCATGCACTTGGTAGGCAAATTCATAATCTCGAGCACAAGCTAGCTTCTGAAACCACCATGCACACACGCACAGTATTACCATCTCAATTTCAGATATGAAGCTTATAAACAGGCTCTACTATGATATCCAGTCTGAAGATCTGTGTTTCAGCATAAAAGTGCAACTAAAGATGCTATGGCTTCAAATGCATAGTATTACCAAACATGTTCTTGCACAAACATGTAAACCAATGAGCGGGTTAGAAGTCAAACTTACAGATCAGGTCTAGCCCTGACAAGTGGGTTGTAAAGAGTGCAGAACACTCTTGATATTATTCTCAAAATAATGGGTTTTATGAGCATAAGCCTCACTCAGAACAAATGTTGTCCCAAATAAAAAAACTGCTCATGCAGTTATATGCCAAATAAAAGCTACCTAAGCTAGTCGAGACAATATTATGCGAAAAATGTGGCAATAAACAAAAAAAAATGGTAGATGAAGGAGTCAAATGTATAAGAAAACTAAAGATAGAAGCATTGCTGCATTAGTCATTGCAGGCACAATTGTCCCACACCCACTACATACAGATAATGGGACCAATATCCAACTCAGCAAGAGCTTAACAAAATTTCTTTGATGAAATACTGCTTCTCTCACCAAAAGTTGTCAGATAGTTTACAATCCAGCTAGTCTTGTAGCCACTCAACTAGCCAAAACAAAGCCAGCTAGAGGCTACCTTATCTCGCATAGATGCAAAGGATTACAAGAGAAATGAAGTGGCTTTATCATCATTCTATGAGCTACTTCCACCATTGTGCTGGGAAAACTCAAAAAACTGTGGTCTTAATGTACTTCGACAGTAACTTGGCAATTATTATCAGTGGCTTCTTAGCTCCTGAAGATAACTGCCCAGTTGTTTTGCACTGAGGAACAAGGCATCAGCAACGAGAAAGAGCCCAACCTATACCACAATGCAGCAACCAGAGAAATCAGTTCATTTTGGCCAACAGCAAGAAATTAATCTATCAAACCAATGTGAGACTTCTGATAGACCATGAGGGGACTTTTCACTAATCTATCAAAGAGAAGAATTACCAGACGAGCAGAAAATACTAATCGATAAGCCCAACCCTCTTTGGCAGCTGCTGCTCTTTGTTGGTCGGTCCAGCTGAGAATGGGAAAAAGCAGAAAAATATAAAAATGTCCAGTATAGTAAAAGAAAAGTCTGCTACCCCAGTTCTTTTGCAGTTTATTAACGATAATTATACTTGCCAAGGAAAATTTGACAAAAAAAAGGAAAAAAAAAATTTACTTCATCTTGAAGCTAATAATACTAAAAAAATCTCCATCATCAAATACATCACCAAAGTCCACAAAAACCCATGCAAAGAAATATATTTGCTGAGATACGAGTATGGAAGAAGTTTGGAATGCTGTGGACATGGAAGTTGGGACCATATTGGTATTGGGCGCTATGTGCACACGCCACATGGTCTTCATCTGAGCAGTATCATCTGTAATACCGAAATATAGGTTATATCTAGACAAGACTGTATAAAAATCCTCATATCTTCTCCATTTTTCAATTTTGTCCCATCTTTTTAGGTTATCAAAATAAATTCCTCACCTTTAAGACTCATAAAAATCTATCCCAAGATTAGGTACTGTATAGTTTAATTACCTTTTTTCCCTAGTTAGCATTATGCACTGGCCAAATTCCCGTTAAGGCCATTATTTCTTTTAGGAAAAACCTACTATTTTATATTTTTACTAAAAATAATTGAGAAACTTATGGCAAATTAAAAATTGTTGATCTAAGTTGCATAAACATTTTCCAAATAAAAACATTAATGACAAAGACATGAAGGGACTAAGGGGATCCCACTCACACCAAAAAAAAAAAAGGATTTGGGAAGGAATCCAATAATCATCTTTCTCAGAGATGACGGGATAAGATCGAAAATCTTTGGAAAAGTAGTTTATTTTTTCATAAGGCCTTATATTTATCACCTAAAATTGAACAAGGGGGCAGAACCACCACCCAGTCAACTATTTTGTGCTCATACATATCAGAATTAACTTGACCTGCATGAATGCACAACCTCATGATGTTTTCCACCATCCAGCCCATGATGCATAATTATCAGTATCTGCAAATTTCAAACTCCGGCTGAATGTCCTCAACCAATCTTCTGTCATAGCATGGCCTATTGTAAGTTGTAGAAAGCATATAGAATGCACAGACAGTCTCTGAATGCATATCTTTCCGTACTCTGGTGGTATCATTGTCAAGAATATTATAAAATAAAGTAGAAACTACCAAAAAGTTATGCACATCTGAAGAAAAGGGCTCAAATAATGAGATATTTACCCCAGAAATTCTGAAACACCACCAATTCCAGCAAATTTAAGAGGCTGGGGACCCTCTCTGGGGAGATCCTGCTCAAAATGGTCGCACCCACCATCATAACAGCTCATCAATTCTAACCATGGACAATGAATCATCGAGGATATTTACCTCTTCTTCTGAAGATTCTAGGCCACCTTGGACCCAGAATAGATTTCTATAACCGGCATTGTATAGAAGCTCGCAAGCAGCTAACGATCTGGAAAAAAAAAGAAGAGGAAAAGAAATTATGATAAACCTCAGTTCAATTGTCAATGCTACATAAAAGCAAGCCTACATCCGAGAAAAAAGTGTGCAAACAAAGATCCTAGCCCGAATATCCTTACTTTTGCATTGACATGCAAAACACATTATTTCTGCTAACCCTTCATTGTTACAATTCTAAGATTTGGAAACCATGATAAAAATAGATGCTTGTTATGACCATGCTTCTGAGCCAAAGCAACTGGACAAGTTTCAACTGGGAAGCTTCTTATTTAATTGTCCAGGGTTTTCGCTGCTCTGCCAGAAAACAAAATGGTTCCAACTTTGCCCCATCACTCAGAATGTCAGCTTCTCAAGAGAAAAGCTAGAAGCACGTGATGGACAGTCGATCATTCCAAAGCGAGGCGGAATTGATTATGACTAGTGGACAATGAAATTATGTAAAATTGGTTTCTCCAACAATGGCATGCGAGCAACATAATAAGAAACCAAAGCCACCCAATTAGTCAGCATAATATTGGACAATTTTAAGAAAAAATTATTACCTCAAACCTTTCTGGCATGCAACAATAAGATCAGAATCTTTTGGGAATTTTTCCTCAATACTTTGTAAGAAGTGCCTGTTGAAGAGAATAATCTATATACCGTTGCATGCAATTAGAGAAAAAGAATGACAGCATGTAATTTCAGAACGAACTTGTTATATGACAGTGTAGGTGCACCGCTCCACCAACCACCTACAAATACATGGAGAAATTGGTCATAACTGCCCATGGCCCCTCTCTACTAAGTCACATGACATCACAACCTGTAAACACCAATGCCATCAGAGTACAGCAACACCAATATCTTTCATGTCTAGCAGATCATGTAGTTGAAAGAAGACCAGTTTTAGCACATTCTAGTATCCCAATTAGGATTTCTTCTAAATTACAGGTGCTAGATCCAAACTGAAAGCATGACTTTGCCAAAGACAGTCACCTCTCTAAGAAGCAAGTAAAGAAAAAGACAGTACCCATCACAAAGTCCGTCATCTTCCTAGAAAGAGTGCCGGGATCAAATCCACTATTGTCATCAAATATGGGAATCCAAGTTGATCCTTTGACCCAAGCCTTAAGAAACAAAGAAATAAAATATGAAGAACGGTTCAATCTTTGATAAGGAAGAACAATTAATGAGACAACCTCCACATACAAAATAAAAGAATAAAAACAAGAAACTCTGTTCACAACAAAGCATACCGCCACAAGTCAGGTGGCAAATGACATGCCAAATCCCACAGCAGGAGATAATTGTCAGAAACAGAAAAAAACAATATAATGCGGTACGATCCACAAGATGACAGGGTAGAAGCATTTTATTTGGCCAAACAACATGATACAAATTTGACATTTAGCAAGAGTTAGCTGAGGAATAATGCCAATTTACCAGCTTGCATAAATTCTCCTAGGGCGGAGTGCATTTCAGGGCTCAACAGAGAAATTGGAAGGAAAAGATTGAACAAAAGGAGCACTTGCCTTGTTGTGTTCCACAGAAGGGCGAACATCTAATAAGGTTTTATCTGAGAGTTGTATTGCATATCCAGCTTCCCTTGGGGTCAGACATTTAACCTTTTGTTCCCTAATCTGTAAAGATTCCAGAGAAAGCAGAGCCTGATGCACATATTCTGAAAGTTACCTATATCAGCTGAGGTAGTGACTGCTGCTTGCCATGTGATATACAGTCTTTCAGTCAGCACAAAACAAATGTGATATAACAAGAGTGCTGGCTTGGCCCTAAAGTACCAATTATGATCGAAAAGGTGTGACTTTTAAACTGACAACACATGCTAAGGAACATTTAATTCATAATCCTTGCACAGACATGAATAGCCTAAAAATCAGTTTTGGTTCAAAACCTAGGGACTAGAGATTATCTCATTCCACATTTAGAAAACGAGACACGAAACAGCAATGCTATGGCATCAAGTGAAACAACTATAATGTGAGGGCCCTAAAAGCAACTAGATTATAAAACAGCCAGTTTGATTCTCATCCTCCCCGTTAATTTTGTCTCCAGATGCAACTGGACTGGACTGAAAGCAAGCTATTCGACTTCCAGAATATGAAACACGCTACAAACGCCAAAGTCCGGAATTGCAGAACCTAGCAAATTTCCTATGGATAGAGGTGTGAAGTACCAGAGAGTCCCATCTCTTTCGGGCAGCAGCCATATCCTTCATTTGCTTCAAGTCATAGTCATCCGTGTCAGCTGTCATTCTGATAACACTCCGCTTCCGAGAGCAAAAACACACAAACGACAAAAAGGAAATAAGAGAGTCGACACAAGGGAGAAAATAGGCCCAAAGTTAAAGTCATGCATACACATTAAAGAAACGAAAGCAAGAACAATACGATCCTATCTGAAAAGTTTAACACTTCGACCCACCAATAAAAATGACAAGAACTAAGAAAAGCAAATCGATCCCTCTTCCGCGCAAACGAGAAGGATAAGAAAATTACTGAACTTTATGGCGAACTCGGAAAGCTGATCCGAGAAAAGGAAGCTCCATAAAGCCCTGTGGGTGCGTCTTCCTCCACGAGCTCCTCCCAGTTTGCACTCTGCGGCAAGTCGCGGACTGCGAAATCGTGAGAGGGCTGAGAGAGGGAAGCCCCAGAGCTTCCATTGCGGGTTGCCTTCCGATAACGATGCGAAGTATGTAATGTAACGTGACGTTGGGATGGTCTCTTTCGCTTTTCAGCGTCCTGGTACGAAGATGGCTCTCTTCGACGTTTTTGTTTGTTTGAGAGAGAGAGAGAGAGAGAGAGAAGCAAACGATAGCGTTATTTCCTTATCCGCATCATTCGGGGACAAAGCTGTGTCGGGTCGCTAACTTGTCCTGTCGTCCGCCCAAATTCGGCTCATTTTAGCAAGTCCGCCAATTATTTGGGCCAGTTTTGACATGTTCATCCATTTTCTTCATGGAACTCTCCGGTCATCTTCCACCACTCAGCCATTAGAAGCGAGAAAATGTTAGATAAACACGATTTATGGACAATCACATAGCAAATGTCCCCAAAAGGTTTGCATTTTCTCTGTAGGCAGAGTTGATTTAGCGAACTAAGTTTGGCAATATCTTCTTGTGAAGGATCTTCCTTTATATTGAAGTGAAAAACTTGCCTTCATTCGATGCATGGTGGGTTGATCGCGACAAGCAACCAGAGAGGACGAATGTCACATGGGTGAAACAGTCGTCTACATTATTTCTTTTGGCCACTGGTTCATTCTGGAGATGACCTCCTAGTTGAAATCCAAAGCTTCCTCACTCCATTTCACCGTATGATGATTGAGTGCTCTTGTCAAAGGCCTCTTAGAAAATACGATTGCCTACTTATCTCTCTTTTCCCAACGAGATGGCACAATGAGTCTTGCACTCGTCATGACCTTTACATGCGATGTTGGCTAATGGTGTCACCTAAAAGGGGGTGAATAAGTGATGGCAATAGATCTTGCCAAAATATTGCAGAATTAAACGTGCCACCAAGACTTACATAAGCGTAATGGAGTAAAAAAAAAAGTGTTGATATAAGCAGGTTTTGGTTATATCGAGCAATGCAATGCAATTTTTCTATTGGGTAGAAATGAATATGAGCAAAGAAATAGAGAAAAATGCACTCAAAGTTTATAGTGATTTGCCATGGTGTAAGTTTATGTCCACTCTCTCACACTAATAGTGTAATGACTAGATTCCACCAGTTAATCGTTGAGAAGTTACACTAGTAGGCGCTACCATACTCAAGCTCTTCTTCTCAAAGCCGGTGCTATTTATGTTCAAAATTATAGATCTCGTTATCTCACACCTAACAACTGGCTTTCACTCTATTAATGCTTCTTGAAGATTGCAACATTAAACCTCACAAAAGACAATTGGAAAAGAATGTAGAGCTCTCGCAAAGTTTGTTCTTCTTTTATACTCCTCACTATTCGAACTTCTTATTAGATAAAGTTTGGTATTGGACCTATAACAAAATGGAAACAAATGAAAAACTTGTAAAAAAAAATATAAATTCATTTTTCAAAGTGAATTTTTGGAAATTGAGATTATTCTAAAAACATTTGATATTGAAGGAGGTAACCAAAAAATTATTTCAAATAAATAGAAAAGAATAACGTATAATCATAAAATTCGATGAAAATATGTTAATTTAAAAAATATATATTATTTTGGATAATTTTGTGAATATTAAATCTGCAAATTTGCACTTGCCTAATGTTATTACTTTTAAAATATCTGAATTTAAATTTGCAGTTCACCAAACGATATATTTGATAAAATATGATAATATCCGACTTTAAATTCGTAGTAGTGCACCAAACAGTAGATTAGATAGGATATGAGGATATCCGACTTTAAATTCGTAATAATTCACCAAACAGTAGATAGGACATGAAGAAATCCATTGAGTTCTTATCATATCCTATCCAGTCCCATTCCATTTAGAAATCCGGACGACCAAACGCAACCTAAGAGCATTAATCTTCAAGCTAGCCGTTGGATAATTGTTGAGAAGATTAAGGTAGCCATTGAGATCAATCAACTAGAATTCCTATAAATTTGGTCGTCCATTCAGTCAAATATTAATTTCTTAAAGAGGAGTGCTTCAGCTATAGAAAGTCTCTTACTTTCAACATGATCATTAATCAATCAAGATATCTTGCGTGATTGAATATTTCAAGTAGATAATCTTGGTCAATCAAAATCTTCTAATATAAATAATCTATACCAGATTATAAATTGTCAAGGAATGAGATAAAATATCTCAAAATGATAATATTGAAGTTTGTGACGAGATTGTTGTTACGGGTAGTGGAAGTGTTTCTCTTATATCGATGATCATTGGTTATATTTGACTTTCTAATGGTTTGGTGATATCAAACTTTCGCCGGGCTTATGCTTATATTCAGCTATCGCAGTACTCTACTTTTATGCGGCTTATGTAGTACTCTTTTGATATACAGCTTTTTGCAGTACTCTACTCATATCCAGCTTACACAAGTTTTTGTTGATAATCAATTGTTCTTCTTAAGATACTTCAACTTCAATAGTAATGTAGGTCTTGTAAATTTAACATCTTGATAGCTCCCATTCTACAAGAACTTCACATAAGCTTTAATTTTCACTTCAAATTCTCACATAAGAAGACAAGAAGAGGAAAGCCAAAACTAATAAAAGGGGAAGAAGAAAAAGAGCAAATTCATCGTGTTTCTGGAATAATCCACTGACATCCCATAACATCACGTGTAACACATGTCCAATGTAATTACATTTTTTTAATCTTTAAGCATGCGGAAGCACAATTAGATATCTAAATATTTCTTGCAATGAAAATGGCACGAGTTCAGTCAAAGTACTTACACTTCCTTATTTACATTACTGATGTATAACTTCATTTCCATTGATCAGGCAAAGCACACAGAAAAAACAGAAGTCTGGGATGGGCCGAGGTTCCGTCTTCCACACTACTTCTTTGCCCCAAAAGATAGCCTGTACAAAACGTCCTGGGTCTATGATTTCACCCTCCATTGCACTGCCAACATCACTGTCAAAAAAGGCCCTCAACAGGCTAACTAACTCACCATCAAAGTTCACGTCCCAGGCGACAAATCAATGAGCAAATGAAATCCACGCGAACCCGCACTATAGAACTACAGTTGATATATATGCTACTCCAAATTCAGGTGCATATATACTTTCATGAACAACCTCGAAATGCATAGGAACTTCGAAATGCCAAGATAATGGAAGGTCCATCCTACATGTCTGAAAATAAGAAATGAGCCTAAACTTAGTAAATAAAAATCTCTAGGTTCAAGTTAGAAAATCACCTTATTATTCGACCTTGTAGCGAACATTACTTTACAGATGCGCATGCAAATGGCATAAAATAAATGCTTATAAGCAAATATATACACATACATACATGTATGTATATGTGTGCGTCTACATATTGTTACTTCTCATCTTGAACACTTATGGGGCATCTCGACTTTGTGGCATCCTAACTTATGGGACACCGTCACCATTTAATTTAGGGTGGTTAAAATTATATTATTCCCATGCAATAAATGCTAGATAAATATTTACGTAAATTCCAACACATATATTCATCATCTTACTTAATTACACCCACACATGTGTGCACACACTAATACTAAAGTAAGTAGCAATTAGAGGTGGCAAAATGGGTCAAAGACCCATATTTTAACCCATATTTGATAATATGGGTCATAAATTGATCAGCTTAAAATGTTAAATAGATCTTAAATGAGTTATTTACCAACCTCGTGGGTCATAAATAGATTCTAAACGAGTCATAAATAGGTTACCTAATTAATTTTAAGTATTATCAATAAATGATTTTAAATATTATTCAAAATTTATTTTTAGACTATGAAAATTATGTTATTATAATTATTTTATTTTTTTAAAATAAAAAATTGATCATTTTTATTTTTCCTTATTTTCCTTCTTTTTTTCTTTCTTTTTTTTTTCTCCTTTTTCCCTCTTTGTAAGTTGGTCGCTGGCTAAGATGCAAGCGATAAGCTCACTAGACTCTGGTGACTGGAAGAGGAAAAATGAAAAAAATGAAAAAATATATTTTTAAAAAATAAAAATAATTAAAATTTTGAAAAAAATTATCAAATAATCGTATTTCATAAAATTATTTTAATAATCATTTAAAAAATCGCAAAGCAAATTTTCCTAAACTTGGTTAAATATAAAAGTATTTTATCAATACGGTTTGAGTCAGGTCGGGTACGAGTCATCATATTTACACTACATGAATATGAATCAAAATGTGTTACATGAGTTGACTCATGTTTGACCCGACCCAAACCCGACCTGACCCACCCATCTGACGCCCCTAGTAGCAATATATAGATATACTTAGGGAGTACATATACAATATGAATGGTGTAGTTATCGACAATGATTTGAAACCGGACCATACCAGTTATGACTGCAGACTGAATTTTGTTTTCTGCTGATAAAGTTTGGATCTTGAGTTAGGATTTCAGCGGATGGGCTCAAACCCATGAAACCAAATCGTCAGTTGCTATGCTTTTTTTAATCTTCAGCATTATTCTCGAATGGAGTACGGTTGTCGACATGTTGCAAGAAAGAGGACCCTCTTTTCCGTGTCCAGCGGAACTCCTTGGAATCCCCCTCCTCTTCGCTTTCCTCTCCGCTCTCCCGCATTTCAACCCTCTTCACCTTCAGAGATCCGATGAACTTCGCTGCCCACAGAGACTCGATTCCGTGTTGACCCGTCAAGCATGCTGCTTTCTCTCAACAAGGTCAGGGTCAATTTGTTGTTTACTGTAAATATAAGGGAGGACAAGTTCCATTTCCTTTCTTGATCTGTTTGCGCATTATTCTCCGCAAGCACTGAAAATTCACTTGGGGGTCGCCCGGATGCGTACTTAAAAGCGGGAAAATATAAAGCTCTGGTTATGAAATGCGAGTGGATCAGCGAATATGCAGCAACGTTGCCGAGAAGTGGGAAAGTGTGCCCGCTTTTTGATATTGGGGGATAATTAATTGCGTGATGAGTAGAGCTAGAAACATGTAAAAATGGGCATTGCTTTTATTGTTGTATGAAAAAGAACCTTGATATTTGGAAATGGGGCATGTCAAGAGGCCGTAGCGCGAAGAATTGAATGGGCATTACTTTAGAAATGCGAGATTTGGGTTGCAAACGCTGCTAGTATCGGAGGAATTTTAGAATTGAGAAACACTCGAGTTTGTAAACGATTGTAACCATGTAATTCTTTGATTGATTAGTGAATTTTCTGTCGCTGATTTTTTCTATGGACACAGGTAGCGACGCTCGAATTGAACCGTGTCAATCTCTCATTAAGATTATTGTTCTTTATTTTATAATTCAGTTGATTTCTCTCGCTCTTGATTCATTTGTAAGGATCTGGTTCGCTTCAGCATCAATATACTACGACAGAGATGTTGGTGTGATAGATCATTAGTGCAATAAAAAACGAAAGCCTACTTAGAACTTCATTTGAGGAATTGGTTCCAATTAAACAATGCGTTCGGTACTTATCTTCCCACGACCGCCATGGCTTGAAGAGACGGCCCAGTATTGTCCTAATTCTTCATGGGTGTCGACCGTTTTCGGCCAAGAGTATCATGTCAACAGGCTTTATCTATTATCCCAGGGATCATGTTCAAAGCCCAATGTCACCACCTCCAATGTTGCCAGCAAGCTAGTTGAATGGTCCCCGAACCATATTATACTTCTATAGAAAAGATTTAGAGGCGCATGTGTGAGGTGTTAGGTGAAGAAAGTCCTATGTTGAATATAATGTGGTATGGATTAGATAATATATTCTAATTGGCTTATAATTTATTGTCCTAACTTTTGCTATATGGATCTAACAAAAAGTCTTCTCTTGATCACAGTGACTTGAACGGAGGACTCAGCTCCCACTACCATCCCCTTTAGAGCTGTTCATCACCAGATCTCTAATGAAACCTCTGCAAACGTTTTTCTTTTTTTTGCAAGGATATCACGCCATGAGTGTTCAGCTAGTTGTGGCCCTCATATGCGCTCTTATGATACCTCTGTTACTGGTCTTTTTGATCGACACAAAGAAGAAAACACACGCATCTAGTAATCTCCCTCCCGGTCCAAGGAAGTTGCCAATCATCGGAAATCTGCACCAACTCGGCTCCTTGCCTCACCGATCACTCACGCGCCTCTCAAAACAGTATGGCCAGATCATGTTTCTCCAGCTTGGCTCTGTTCCCACGTTAGTCATCTCATCCAAAGATGTCGCGAGAGAAGTATTCAAGGTCCACGACCACGCTTTCTCTGGCAGACCTGTCTTTTATGCGGTAAAGAGGTTGACATATAATTGTTCTGATGTAAGTTTTGGAGCCTATGGTGACTCCTGGAGAGAGCTCAGGAAATTAGTGATCCTAGAACTCCTGAGCAATAAGAGAGTCCAGTTGTTTGAATCTGTGAGGAAGGAAGAGGTTAAGTTCATGCTCGATGGAATCACTTCTTCTCCAGGTCCCGTCAATATTGGTGAATTGACACTTTTATTGGCTAACAACGTCGTGTGCCGAGTGATTTTTGGAAAGAAATGGCAGGCTGAAGGTGGCGGTGTAAAGAGCAAATTTCACGAGACGGTCCGCGAAATACAGAGCATTTTAGGTGGCTTTTGTGTTGCAGATCTATTTCCACAGATAGCTTGGTTTAACAGGCTCAATGGCTTCAAGGCGAAGGTCGAAAAGAACTTCAGGGAGTTAGACAAGTTGTACGATGAAGTGATCAAGGAGCACCGAGACCCTAAAAGGCCTAAACCCGATCACGAAGATCTTGTTGACGTGTTGCTTCGGTTACAAAGGGATCCAAGTCAAGCGATTGCTCTCACTGGTGAACAAATAAAAGGGGTGCTAACTGTACGTTCATCTTTGACTTATTTGTCCAGCATATATTTCCTTCTGTTCACTTCATCATCACTCTGTTACAAACCAAAATTTAAAAGGAAAAAAGATTGGGACTAATTGCCTGGGATTCTGTTTCAGGACATGTTTAATGCAGGTACAGATACCGTGTCAGCCACTCTAGTTTGGACGATGACAGAACTCATCCTCAATCCATCTACTATGAGAAAAGCACAAGAAGAGGTTCGAGAAGCAGCAAAAGGAAAGTTACAGGTTGAAGAGAGTGACCTTCTAGGACTCACCTACCTAACATCGGTCATCAAAGAGGCACTAAGACTCCATCCGCCACTCCCTCTACTAGTTCCGAGAGCGACGATCGAGGATTGCAAGATAATGGGATACGAAATTCCTAGAGGAACGACTGTATTTATCAATGCGACAGCAATATCAACAGACCCGAAATGTTGGGAAAACCCAGAAGAGTTTAGGCCTGAGAGGTTCTTGAACAATTCCATCGATTTTAAGGGACAGAACTATGAGCTTCTGCCATTTGGTTCTGGCCGGCGGGGATGCCCTGGCATAAATTTCAGCGCTGTGGTAGTTGAGCTTGCATTGGCAAATCTCCTTCACTGTTTCGATTGGAAACTGCCTGAAGGGATGAGCGTCAAAGATATTGACATGGAAGAAATTTATGGTCTCACGACTCACAAAAGAACTCCCCTTTGCTTGACGGCAACCCCCATGACTGGTTGACGTTGCTTTCCGATATCAATAAGTGACAAGTTAGCTTGATTTACGCTGTAAAAACGCGAACTGTCTTCTGTCTTGGCATGTTTATTTTGTTGTATGCCTTACTACATGTTTTCTGGCTGGACTTTGTGGCGATTGCTGTTCCTACATCTTGTAACCTGAATTGTCCAAAAACTTTCGAAAAACAAAGACCTTTGTAACAAATTGATGCTTTCGTTGATATATATATATGCAATTTTCTTAGTGAACTTCTTTGGATCATTTCGGTTTTGTGGACTACCACCAAGGCAAAGAGGTAATAAAAGCTTGCAGCACAAGTTTTCTGCCATGTGGTAGTTCTGACAGCTCCAGTTTCAGTTAGAAATCAAAACCAGAACGATAGTGTTCGTATAGCTTGATAACTCGTGTATTTACTAGACTTTGCTGTACAGACAACTACAAGACATCACTTGATCAAGATTCTCATCTTTTGAAGCGATCCTAGGGAATTAATCGATCTGGCTCCACAAGAACATCAAAGAGCCACAATGAACTTCCAGATGCTCCAAAACACCTTCTAAATAATCAAAGACAGCTATGCTTTGACTGCTCAAGTCAGAAAGGGACTATAAGGAGCTATTTTCAATACCAATTAATTGAACATTACTTCAGAGAGATTATTAAAGAGGCGGTGACGATGAGATGGTACAATTATATATTTGTTTGAATTAATATATCTTCTGCAGCGTATTGATATCTAAATCTTGACTTATCATTTAAAAAAATATTTTCATAGAAAATGTGGGACTGATTGCGGTCACTAAACAAAAATATTGGTTAATGTTATGGGGTGAGCAGACTTTATATTTTGTTTGATTTTCCTTTCATTGATTTGAAAATCAAAGTTATTTCAACATAAATACCTTGAATTGTCATAATATTGTATAAATTGTCACTCGTAATTATGTAATATTCTTTATGAATTACAGGGAGATGTAACTTCATTTCACATTTTGTCGAGATCAGATAAGGGTATATTCACTAATTGAGATATCTCAAATACATTTTATTGTTGGAAATTTGAAGGACAAAGCTAGGGCAAAACAAAAGGAGGGGGGAAATAGAGACGCATCTGCTCTACAAAAAATGAATAATTTAAAAAATATTATTGCTTATGAAAATAAAGGAAGGATACAAATACGTAAATTGTTGTCGATAATAAATGTGTTCTTCATTAAATAATTATTTCAAGCGATCATTTTTAGAAAAAAAATTTTCAAATCATTGATTTTTTGTGAAATAAGTGGAGTCTAGATTTGAACAAAAAAAAAGATGATGATGAGGAATAAGATAGTTGAGAGCTATTGAAATTTAATTTGAAAATTAGTTTAAGAAGGTGTACGAGTGTTTTTAAAGTGTCGGTCGCCATTTGAGCTAACAATTCACATGATTAGGAGGCCAAACTAGAGCAAACCATTGTCGATTTTTGGATTCAATGGTTCGATTTTGGTTCACATGCTTTTAAGCCAAACTATGTTGATAAATCATTGACTTTTGTTTGCCCCCAAGTTAACCCAAACAAATAGATCTTAATATCACGCGCTCTGGTGGAGTAGTTGGTTTGGACCTTGTGCTTCTCGCAAAATGTGCAGGTTCAAATCCCAGCGACGTCGTTGGGTGACTTGACTGCTGGTGTGAGTGTGGTGGCTAGCTTGTATTGGCTCGAGGTATAGGCACCCAGTTTCTTAGCACTTACCGAGCGTGAAGGGGCCCAGATAGAGTCCTCAGTCACTAAAAAAAAAAGATCTTTAACTCTATGCTATTATTCTATGTAGATGGTACAAGTCCATATTCCCCACTACAAAACGACAACTAATGTATCACGTGGAAAGTTCAATAAGACTGTGGCCAAAAAACACTAAAAGTATAAATTATTTTTAGGGTTAAAATAAAAAAAATCCTAAATTATGCCGACTATAATATATATATACCTTGAATGACATTAAAAAACCTAAATTTTATGTTGTGATGTAAATATCACAAACTTTATTTTGGGTCATAAATAATTCGGAACTTAAATCAATGCAATAAATATTACCCCAAATAGAACTGAAATAGATTGTATATACATCACATATGCATAAAGTTGAGATTTTTTTTTGCGAAAACAAAGTTAGAGGTGTTCATGCTACAATAAACAAGTTTAGAACATTTTGATGACATGATTTAGATTTTTTTTTCCTGTGGTAGTTGCTCTACTTTTTTTATGGTATGGCGTATAAGAAATTGAATTTGATCTTTTGATGGGCAGTCGGAGGTCATCTTTGTTGATGATGTAAGTGTAGATCGATGTCGAGTTTCTTTCTCCTACAATATAAAAATATCGCCAATGATTTAAAACCGGATGACACCAGTTACGATAGCGGACTGGATTTTGTTTACTGCTGATAAAGTTTGGATCTTGAGTTAGGATTTCAGCGGATAGGCTCAAACCCATGTAACCAAATCGTGAGCTGCGGTGCTTTTTTTATCTCCAGCATTATTCTCGAACGGAAAGCCTCGTCCTTAGCCCCCACCCACGTCGTAAGTGGAGTACGGTTGTCGACATGTTGCAAGAAAAAGGACCCTCTGTTCTGTGTCCAGCGAAACTTCCTGGAATCACCCTCTTCGCTTTTCTCTCCGCTCTCCCGCATTTCAACCCTCTTCACCTTCAGATCCGATGAACTTCGCAGCCCACAGAGACTTGACTCCCTGTTGACCCGTCAAGCATGCTGCTTTCTCTCAACAAGGTCAGGGTCAATTTGTTGTTTACTGTGAATCTAATGGAAGACAAGTTTCATTTCCTTTCTTGATCTGTTTGCGCTTTATTCTCTGCAAGCACTGAAAATTCACTTGTGGGTCGCCCGGATGTGTATTTAAAAATGTGAAAATATAAAGCTCAGATTATGAAATGCGAGTGAATTAGCGAATATGCAGCAATGTCGCCTCTCGACAACGTGGAGAAGTGGGAAAGTGTGCAGGCTTTCTGATATGGGAGGGATAATTAGTTGCTTTATGAGTAGAACTAGTAAAGTAGGCATTACTTTATTGTGGTATGAAAAGGAACCTTGACATTTGGAAATAAGGCATGGCCAACAGGCCGTAGCGTGAAGAATTGAATTGTTCTTCGTCTTTGCCCTAAAGTGTCTTTCTCGATCTAATTGGTATTTCCATGGAAAATGTTCTTCTGCAAATGCATCTCTGTTAGAGCTTGGGTTATCTGAAAGGAGCGCGTATGTAGAAGGGCGAAGCAATGTCCATTGGGTATCATATGGAATTCTGTTACATTTCCAGAGGAACACGAGTTTTGCTTCTTCTTTTTTTTTTTTTTTGGTAAATTAGTTTTGCTTCTTTAATGTCCATTAGACCAAAAGAAAAAATCTGAAGACACCGTGGATATTGAAATTCTCGTATGAAAATGTAAATTATGCGGATGTATGTCCATCTGTCGTTGTCAAGGCAAAACTATCTCTGGATCACTACGTTAACGTTTGGTCATGCCTTTTGCGTATCCTGAAGGAAGTTCATCTCACATTCAGACTTTCCACGCTCTCTCACTGGAGTATTATCAAGTGTCAGCAACCTTATTATGATTGACAGTTGTGGCATGTTGCAGAAGATTCATATTTTGTGAGGAGTTCATGGGTTCTTTTTTGTCAAAACGTGGAAATACAAGACAACCTTCTCAACCTTCTTCATTTGCCTCAAGCTCCCAATCATGGAGTCATCAGAGCTATCCATATCCAGCATATCCTCATCCTGGACAGGACTATGCGCCACATCTTGACTACAAACTCCCATCTCCTCCTTCAAGCTACAGTGGTAACACTTCGCATTCAAAGAGGAAGCTTGAAAGGAAATTCTCAAAAATAAATGATGATTATACTAGCCTGGAACAGGTCTGATACATTTTCAACTCCACTATTTTCTTGTAGCTCACTTTTTTGCTAGTCCAACTCTTATGAAAGTGATGGAATGTCATATTGACTTGGACTAGCACTTAAAGTGGAATCGTTAGATGTGAGGTTGATAGTAAATTAGATGAACTGTCTATCGTTGATGGCAGGGTGCTTTTGGTGTTCTTCCATTCATTGCTTTCCTTTCTAAATTTTACTTGCAAGGATAGAATATTCTTTTCAGGTTACGGATGCTTTGGCACGTGCTGGCCTAGAGTCCTCAAACCTGATTGTTGGTATTGATTTCACAAAAAGCAATGAATGGACAGGTTTGGTCATACATAGTTACAAAAATCTCATTTTAGGGTTTTGGGGAGGAGATTAATTTGTTTCTGTAATAGGTGCTAGGTCATTCAACCGAAGAAGCCTGCATCACTTAGGAGATTTTCAAAATCCCTATGAACAGGCAATATCGATAATTGGGAAAACATTGTCATCCTTCGATGAAGACAACCTAATTCCCTGTTTCGGATTTGGAGATGGTATAATTTTTTAAATGTTAATTTATATTTTAGGTAGTAAAGCTTGTTGGTGAGATCCTTAGTTTTGTGCTGGCAGCCTCAACTCATGATCAAGAAGTTTTTAGTTTCTATCCTGATGAGAGATTTTGTAACGGATTTGAAGAGGTTTTGACACGTTATAGAGAATTGGTGCCTCAACTACGACTTGCGGGTTGGCAACTCTCTCTCTCTCTCTCTCTCTCTCTCTCTCTCTCTCTCTCTCTCTCTCTCTCTCTCTCCTGTTGCCTTCAGGAAAATATCCGGCTTAGTTACCCAATTTTCTGAATGGCAGGCCCAACCTCATTTGCTCCCATAGTTGAAATGGCCATTACAATAGTTGAGCAAAGTGGTGGCCAGTACCATGTGCTAGTAATAATTGCTGATGGGCAGGTACATAGTCTGTATTTTGTACTTTGGATCTTTTCTAAGAAAATTGTCACAAATAGTGCATTCCGTCTAAGCTTTACCAATTCAAAGGCAACTTATAAGCCAAGAGGCTTTTGTTGTGAATTGACAGATGTTTTATGATTTTTATGGGTATATCTACTCTCCACTGAGTTGAATTATTGCCACTTAAGAACCCTTTCTTGCCAAACTGCAACCCAACATTTACTGCTCTGATTGGAGTGTCTTACTGAGATGCCAGTGCAGCTCTGTTCAGCATCCTCCTAATACAAATTGCCACTCTTAAGGTCATGTGAGAAAAGCTGTGCTTGAATGTTGAGCAACAGATCTTGCTCTTGGGGTGGACATTCGATACCAAATCATGCAGAAGAATGCCATGAAGCAGAAAACATCTCATTTCATTAGTTTGAGAACACAGGCAACTTGTTCTTGCAGATAATTTCTTAGTTAGAACTCTAACAATGTCCATCAACCATGTACTGTTAAAGGTGACAAGAAGTGTTGATACCGGTCGTGGCCAGCTAAGCCCACAGGAGAGAAGTACCGTCGAAGCAATAGTGAAAGCAAGGTATTGTTGCTGCTGAGTGTGACTTCCTTAGTCACTTATTAGTCCCCTATTGGTTTTCTAAGATGCCTTAGTTTTGGACAGTGACTATCCCCTGTCAATTATCCTTGTCGGTGTCGGTGATGGGCCATGGGACATGATGAAAGAATTTGATGATAACATTCCTGCCCGGGCCTTTGATAATTTTCAGGCAAGTATCTTGCTAGTTCCATTCGTGTTATCGTTTGCATAATCTTCCATGCTTATGCTCATGTTGTCCTTTTTTTGGTGCATACTTCTGAAGATTGAGTTTGCTCCTTTGTAGTTTGTTAATTTCACAGACATAATGTCAAAGAACATGGATAGATCCAGAAAAGAAGCGGAGTTCGCTCTTGCAGCCTTGATGGAAATACCTTCCCAGTATAGAGCAACACTGGAGCTGAATATTTTGGGGTAATGTGATAATATTTGTAAAATTAAGTGATGAATGTTACTGCCATTAGCACGATGATTCTTTCACAGTCTGCCATTTTGTTAGTTCATGTGAATTCCATTGCATCTAGCAGTTCTCGAAGGGGAAAGGTGATAGACCGGGTGTCTCTCCCTCCTCCTCAATATGGTGCAGCTTCTTTGGGCACCTCGAAAGCTTCACAATCAAGCAGTTTTCGACCAAGCGCACCTTCAGCTAGGCATGATACGTTTGTTGGCACAACTTCTTCAAGTTCTGTGTCTGATATTCATGTAATTCATCCTTCATATTCTATTATGGTGACTAACATGTATGCCAAAAATCATATTTTGTTGCGATGATTCTCTGAGTTGTTAACCTTTTCAATGGTATATAGCAATGTTGTCAATCACTATACAATGCTGATGGGGTGCAGATCCTTATAGGATCAATATAATACATCCTTCATTTGTCAATCACTATACAATGCTGATGGGGTGCAGATCCTTATAGGATCGATCTAATACATGGCCAATCACATGTGTCTAATTTCTCTATCATCATTTCAGGATTGTCCCATTTGCCTGACTAAGCAAAAGGATATGGCTTTCAATTGTGGTCATCAGGTAATTTTTTTTGTCCCCTGAATTTCTCCCCTTGGTTTGCTTTCCGGTTTCCACCATGTATTTGCATTCTCTGTTACTTTTGTTAAAAATTTCAGCCAATGCATTTGAAAGCTAAGTATTTATTTGCAGACCTGCTGCGAGTGTGGACAAGATCTGGAGTCGTGCCCCATTTGTCGTGGTTTCATCGAAACTAGAATAAAGCTCTACTAGAGGAAGATCCACTGCCTTTATCAAGGTTTTTTTTCCAGTCTATGCATGTTTCATATCCCAAATTTATCTGCTTTTGTGTGCATTGATGAGAAGTTTGTCGCTGTCTTTTAGGCAGATGCTATAGCGGACATCTCATAAGACCAAAAATAATGCAATCCCCAGTTGTCCACTGTACATACCTCGTGGAATTGTCCAGTTCATGATCTGAAGGATTCTTAAGGAAATTCCAAGTAGCTTGAGAACGGCTCGGATTCAGTCAGGCAGTTCTTGCTTCGACAGAGAAGATAGAACCATCACTCACTCTGACAGATGAATAAGCCCTTTTATTGCCTCCTTGTTCTGTTTACTGTATGAACATGATTATGGTTGAATTGTCTCATATCCCTACTCAACGATATCGGTTATCATTTTAATTGAGTAATTATTTGGCATCAGTACCGGTTCTCTCTTACCTTTCTGTTATTTTGTTATGGCCTACCGTCTGTTTGAACTTGGTGCATGTGGGCGCGTGTCCTGATTGCATGACTGCGAGGATACTGGCAGAGAAAGGAGTGACGCACAAAGAGTGCTTCTCTTACCGCCTTGCCTGTGTGGGGCTAATTTTTTCCAAAGTTTTGCGTACTGGACGCAATCTCAAAAAGCATGAGTGCCTACTAGCTCGGACCAAATTGCATACGTTCATGTATATGTGGACTGCGGTCTTTTGACACTACCGGAACGCCTAAAACACTGCTATGGCAGCTCGAAACCATGTATGCCTTCTTGTCGAAGTGATGATTATTGCCACTGCTTTGCTCGAACAAACCACACTTTGCCGAGCAAATGAGGGGCGATGGCAACTTCTCTTGAACAGTTCGGGAGTGGTGGCTATGCACATGGCAGTGACTTGTCTCAATACCGTCGTTATGTTCGACCAAACAGGGTGCCGGCCCCTCTGTCTGTCGTCTCCGGAGAAGCTTCGCAAGTGGAAGGAGGTGTGTGGACAATTCTTCTGACGAGTTCTGCTACGCTCACTCTGTTGAATACGACATTTCTAGCAACTACATTCGAGCCATGAAGCTTGAGACCGATACTTGGTGTTCCTCGGGTTCTTTCTTGAGCAATGGAACACTTCTTCAAACTGGCGGATATGGCAATGGCTCTCAAAGAATCCGACATTTCAGGCCGTGTCGGGATGGCCGCTGTGACTGGGTGCAAGTGAACACAACGATGTCCTCCAGAAGATGGTGTGCTTCCAATCAAATGCTCCCCGACAATGATCAGGTCCTCGTAGTGAGCGGAAGAAGAGTCTTCTCCTACGAATTCGTACCCAAGTTGTCATCTACGGACGAATCTCAAGATCTTCCCTTCTTGCACCGAACATATGACAGAAATGGAGGAGGAAACAATCTATATCCCTTCCTTCACCTTTCTTCTGATGGCAACTTGTTTATTTTTGCCAACAGAGATTCAATCCTTTTTTACTATAAACGTCACAAGGTGGTCAAGACTTTCCCCCGGATGCCTGGAAAAGGATCGAGGAGCTACCCAAGCTCAGGTTCGTCCGTGATCCTCCCATTAGAGCACAGCCACAAATTCCACAAGGTGGAAGTGATGGTGTGTGGGGAGGCAGCAGCAGGAGCTCCTAGAGCAGCAGGACGCGGCAAGTTCTTGAAGGGACTAAAAAGCCGTGGTAGAATGGTGATCTCGGGAAGCAAGCATAAGTGGAAGATGGAAAACATGCCCGGGCCACGCCTTATGAACGACATGATAATCCTTCCCATGGGCCACGCCCTAATCATCAATGGTGCTCGGCGAGGGAGTGCCAGTTGGAACAATGCAGCAGGTCCTACCCTCACGCCATACCTCTACAAGCCGAAGAAGACACCAGGAAGAAGGTTTTCGATGCTCAAGGCTGCTAAAATAGCTAGACTTTATCACTCCTCTGCAAGTCTCCTCCCTGATGGGAGGATTTGGTGGCCGGCGGGAATCCGAACCAGCAATACATATTTGAAAATGTGACTTACCCTACTGACCTCAGGTTACAAGCTTTTATTCCAAACTACATGGACAGAAAATATCATAAATACCGGCCAGAAAATGTCACGATAGAAAGCCAAGCTTATGGCAGTGTCAAGTATGGGGAAGACTTCAAAGTTCGATTCTGGCTGGGGAGGAGGCTAAGCAAAGTGGTCGAGTTCAGTGTCTATGCGCCACCCAATTCCTTATCAATGAATCAGAGGCTGCTGAAACTTTCGAGCAAGAATATGGTGAGAGATGCAGCAAAGGGATGGCCGAATGTCACCGTCGAAGCCCCTCCATCTCCTCACATCGCGCCGTCAGGCTATTTCATGCTCACTGTCATCAATGGAGGGATTCCTAGTACATCTCAGTGGATCAGATTCGCACATGCTTAGAAGTTCTCTTCAGATTTCGTGTTCTCTTAAAACTATCACGTCCCTACATGTCTAAATAAGGTCATGAAAGAGATTTTCTTTTTCATAAGAAACTATTATTGCAACAAACACACTAGCAGTGGAATTATCCTTCATACAAGCCCTCACAGAAAAAATTTTCATTATTAGTGAGCAAAAGTTGTAGTCTCCCCCGATCATGATTTGCTGTTGACATGGAAAAGTGGTTCCGTACTTCATTCGGAGCCGACTCCGTCCTATTGGTAAGACAGCATCATTGATACGCCTCGCCCAGAAATTTCTCTTTTTAAGAAAGCACTTTTCACAGGCCTCTCGCTCACTCTATACACACAATCTAAAGCTTGAATCCAGATACAGTGCATGATTGCTACCACAAGTACAACAAGGTCGCAACAATTTAAACAGCAGAAGGATTTATGAGTCACGTAGGATTCACATATCTGCGAAGAAACTGTACATGCGAGTATTATTGACTATCAATTGAACTGCAGCGATTGTGGTGGCCACCGTAAGCAACGAGAACACAACCACGTTGAAACAATGCCACGCCTTCTTCTCCAATCTAGCTATTTTCCCCTTCACCTGCTCGAAAGTTGAAAAGGCCATAATCAGTCCTTTCTTGTTTTGCAGTGTTTCATGGGTGCTCTGTGCCATGTGCCAATTTGGTGAATCATTTTTTCACTGAGGATCAAAAGAAGTTTCCTTGAGGGACAAGTGAGCTAAAATTAAGCCAGAAACATCAAAGAACGGTTTGGGTGATGAATTTACCTTGAGAAAAATCAAGCTGGGAAACACGAAAGTTAAGGGAATGAGCGTTAAGGAGCCGAAGAAGTTGACGAAGTCTCCCATGAATGGAAAAGCAGCCGTCACAAAGGTATTCACAGCGAAAAGGGCAGCTCGCAAGAGCATTCGTCTCTTTAGATTCGCTGCCGAGTTCATGCTCTCCTCTAATTTTAGGAACTTGGTGTCTAAGGTCTCGTGAATAGGTGCCACAAACATCTAGTCTCGTCATTGAAACGGACATGGTTCAGATAATGAGAAGTTCAAATATGAAGATTCAAAAATAATAGTTTGAGGAAAACACAGCAAGTTTCTCTTATTGTCGTCGGATTAGTCATCGCATAGTGTCATCCTCCATTGTCACAACAGATCATACTAATTACATTTTGACTGAATCATTTACACCTATGGTTCACGAGTCCACGAACATATTCTTTCACAAGTAACTACTTATATCTGGAGTCCAACAGAACTATGTTTAGTGACATACCCTCATGTGCATGCATTATTATGGACGGGCTTAAAGAAGTATGTAACATTCGAAAGACCGGCCAATCCTACGTGCCTTTCCGTTCATGAACGAGGTTTAGTAAAAAGTTGAGGCCAACCCGCCCAATGAGGTGCAAGTAGCAATACAGTCAGAAAAAGCATCTTACATGTTGAGAGATAATTGACTGGAGGAAGACGGAGGAGTTGACAAAAACCTTCACCCATTTGGACCCGCTAAGCTCTCCGGGAAGGTACTCGGACACGTCGGACCCGTACGCCCAATAACCGGCCACGGTCACTCCGTAGTACACTATGAGGCCTGCTGTGTATTGCAAGCCCAAGGCCTTCCTCATGTTCTCCACTGCCGGCTTGCGAAGTGTTGACTGCATTATCCACATTCCATTTTTCGTACAGACATAATGACAGCGATGAATAATCGTGTATGAACCGATTGCTAAATTTGAGGTTTCTACCTGGATCTCTAATAATAGACCAGAGGTATTGCACACAATAGTGGCTGAAACTGCACCTAATGCACCGAAGGCTTGGCTGACTTTGTTTCCTCTGAGATCGTAGTTTCTCTTCTCGTCGGATATCCCTATCGAAAAAGGTTACACATTACTACTTTTAGACAGCTCTCGTTATAGATACGACACTTCTTGACAACAATAACGTGTCTACAATACATACGTAATTGCACTGGTGTACATGGCTGGCCAAATCCATTCTGGCTATCTGGTGTTGAAATAAATGGTTTAATAAAGAAACGTTCCTACCGTCTTTGATGACAACCATCAAGAGAAGTCCAATGTACGTGAAAGTGAGGACTGTAGAGACACCCAGCCAGCGTCTCATGGCTGACATTGTCGGGATCAGATAAGAAAACGTGAGATATGCTGCCCCTGTCATGCCTATGTAGTATTGAAGCCTCAGGGGAGTTTCACTGAATTCTGAATTTATCTCCTGTCAATATTTTCAAATCAAATTGTGTAAATTCTCGTGATAAATTAATTAATTTTAGTTTATCATCGCACACCTTAAGAGCTTTTCCTCCCAGAAGTATGAAACCCATGTTGCCAAGCAGCAGGGTCAGAAACTGGAAAACCCAAGTGATGTAGTACATTTTCCTGCCTTCAAATTATGGAAACGAGGATATCTTTCAAATATATAACAAAATAAATATATAAATAAACAGAACAAAACTCCTCTCAGCTTGGAGCTAAATTTGTCAAGAATAAAGAGACGGACCAAAAAGGAAGCCCATGATGTCCCGGTAGCGAATGAAGCGGTGGCCATTGATGAAGTGAAAAGCAGCCAAGAGCCAATTAGCATACGCAGTGTACAGTCCCACAACACTTAGGCAAATGATGCCCCATGTCCAACCCAAAGGCACCAACATGAGGTTCGAGAAGCTCAGTATGTATCCGCAGTTGAAGCCCGTCACCAGCAGCAGCCCCACCTGAGGCCAAGGGTCTGCAAATAATTTGCTCAACCTTATTTACAGCTAAAAAGTTCATGTAAAACGTGCAGAAGATAATATTTTCGCGATTGCATTGAAGAACGATAGAAAAGAGGACCGTGGTCGGTGGTGTGAGCAGAAAGAGAGGCATATTGCTGATGATCCTGGGGCTGTTCATTAACCTGGGCTTGTTCTGGGCTCAGAGCTTCCATGGCTTCCCCAGTTGATGAGTTTACAACATGCATCTATGTGAAGGAGAAGATACCACTTTGATGATGAGGGTACTGCTATTTCAAGCTTGTCATGATGACTGTTTTTTCACAAAGTTAATGAGTATGTGACAGATAGAAGCTTATAAACGACTAGAACTGAGTAACCTTTTGCGTGGTTATTGGACAATTTGGTCATTTAGGGCATCAATGAAAGACATTACTCCCATCAAAATGACTAATCTCCAGTAGCTGTTGCTATTATTGATCGGAGTGGTCCCTCAATCAATCATTTTTCTGTCACCTGATATTGGGGAGCAATATGAAGATTGATGGTTATCATTAACTGGGTTGGAAGGCATTACAGGAGGACTTCGTTTACGTGGTAATGATGCTCGAGAGAAGTTGAAGTTAATTGTGGTCGCTGTCAGATGGGGCTTGGCCTCGCCAACAAAGGTCGTCCCGGACAACAAACCCATTTCATCTTTGCACTGTAAGAAAAATCTCTTTAGACAGACAGAAGCTTTATTGCGTTACAACCGGATATTAGATAGGCATAGATAGAGATGATTGATTCAACCGGCAGTCCAGTTCTTCAGTCTCTACACCAAGAACCGGACTGACTAGTCCTAAGATTGGATCGAACTAGACCCATTGATCCGAGCCGATTCTCGGTCAATCCAATAGGACTAAGAAAATTCTATAATAATAATAAAGTTGAGTTTCTTTACTTTTTTTTGTAAATTCTTTTGGAAAAATTGGTAAGGATTAAAAATTTTAGAAACTTAAACTTGGTTCTTTTTACTTTTTTATGTACATCTTTTATAAAATGTAAAAAAATGATGAAAAATTTTATTAGTCCAATCCAGTCCTCCTAGGAACCTGGAACTGGACCAACACTTTTGGGAAGCGGATCAAATCGACCGGTTCGATCAACTTGCTCAGTCCTAGGCATCTGCGTGGCGAGTGTGGTTGGCCCCCTCGGCCCTGCTCCTTGTACAACCAAGCAAAGAGCTGGCTGGGATCGGACATGAAGCCCTTTACTAGGATTGGAACAAACGAGGAACAGGTGACCAGCTCCGTTTAAGAGCTCGACGCCCTATTAACTCAAAACGGGTTCATCATGACGGAGTCGGGTCTATCAAGCGATAACCCATCTTCATAAGCCCGGGACAACGACCTGGGCCTGACGGGTTGACGTCGGTAATCCAGCTGCAAAATCACGCATCAGTTGGCTCTGGCCCAGTCGCCCACTGCCTCATCAGGAGAATAGTCAAAACTTCAAAGAGCACGCCTCTTCAAAATCCATGAAGAAGAAAGAACGAAAGAGAAAACTGCAAAGACCAATTTCGATTGTGCCTCTTGCTTCCAGCATCTTCCCGAAAGGAGAAACTGATTCTTTCTATTAACGTATGATTATCAAAGAGCACTTCGAGCGCATTCAATCGGCATATTTAACGAAAAAGGGGCACGTGACACGTTCTAACATTCGAATATATTAACACTCCCCTTTTAGGTGTCGGCTGAATTGAAGTGTACGAAGAGAAGATAATCACGGACTTTAAAATGTTTAAACTTGTGACCTTTTATTTTTCAATGTCATATCAAATTTGGTGGGTCAAAAGCGTGCCATTGCGAAGGGAGACAGGGAGGAAGTCAGACCATCCGATTCAGCACCACGTCAGTTGGCCCGGGGAGAATGCTCTAGAGCTTTGTGCCAGGTAATCCCCAAACTCCAACCTCTGCATCCAGTGGCTGACTTCCATCCTTCCTTCATTCAATTCAATGTATTAGAGATAAATAATCAAATCTTAAAGACAGCCCTTCCATGACTCTAATACCTCAAATTCAGCTCGATTTATTTCATGAACATTCGAGAAGGCAATTTATCACTTTTGAGTCCAACCCCATTCCTTTTTTCTTCCAACTATTTTTTGGTGTTATGGCTGTCAATTTAAATGACCATTGATAGGACAATTACCAAATGATAAATGAACTTATTATATGAATGTCAATTCAGTCCTTTAATTTTATTAAAATAGTCATAAACCTTTGCGCAATATTCCAATCCAATCCTTCTGAGAATTGCTAACACATACGTTCGGTTATCGCCAACCATCTTACATGGCACCCTAATGCAAACAACTTCACTCAAAACGATGTCTTACGTGGATCGCTATATCAACAATTTTAGGCAACAATTGATCACAAAGACTATATTGGATTTCATGTAAAGGTTCAAAACTATATTGACAAGTTAAAAGGTTTTGAATTGAATCGGCATCCCATTTATGATTGAATTAGTTAATTTTTCTTGTATTAACCAAAAAAAATTGTTATTAATTAACTCGAAGGAATATGATGGTATATTTGGGTTGGAGAGATATCACTAATAAAATTGAAAGACTTTAATTATATTTTCTACTTGAAAGGATAGGCAGCATCGCACCTAAAATTGGAATCTGAGTTACATCCACATGTCCCGTGGTCAGATAAGTTATCCTAAAGTTGCGTTTGGTTGACCGGATAAAAACCAGGATAGGATAGGATAAGGTGGGATAAGTTGTCATGTGTTTGATAACTGCATAGGATAGGATAAGGTGGGATATAAAGAGAATATAGCCCGGATAAAAAAATCCAAGGGGTGGAATAAGGTCGGATAGGATTTCTCTTATTCGAAGTAGAAAACCCTACGGCTTTTTTCTTTTTTCTTTCTCCATCGTTCACCCATAGACGACTTCCACTTTTCCGTTTCCAAAGCATCAACGTCGAATCCTTCTCCTCGAGAACTCTTTGATTCAGATTGCAATTTTGAATTTTCGAAGGTAAATTATCATGTTTTATCTCTCTTTCTCTCTATCTTATGAAAAGCGACGAATTTTCGACGGATGTGAGGTTAGTTATGTGCTTGGCATCGTGGGTTTGGTCTGGAGTTTCATAATCTTTTTACAAACGATTCTTATTTTTATGGATTGAACTTAATGCATTCCGTTGTTTTTACCCATAGGTCGGCAATGGTACCTCCTGTTGATTGGCTTATCTTCTTTTGAGGATTTGACGTTTCTATTATGATATTTACAGAGTAAGCATTGCCGACCCTTGCATTCATATCAATTGAGGACATTCCTTAATGCAGTCCATTAGTTCGGATTCATTAGACTCTGTAAATTTCATTAAAGCATCCTTATAGTAAAGCGTCCATTAATTCGTATTCATGCAGTCCATTAAAGCGTCCTAGACTTTTGCTAATGGAGTATCCTATTTCAGACTTTTATGAAAGTATGGGACAATTTAAAGGCCCTTGGTTGTTTTATTAAAACGTCCTTTTGGAATGTTAGGCAGTAAACATAAAACAAAAGATGTTTGACCTTGATTGCATGTCTACTTACTCAATTCTATTGGTTTTTTTTTTTTGCTGGTTGATTGGAGATTGTGTTCTTGAAAGTGAAATTTGATCGTATTCTAAAGTAACTATTGGATTGTATTGTTGTTACGTAATTTTTTTTTTCTGCTGGTTGGTTATATATTGTCTCTTCTAAACGTTTAAAAAATAGCCGAAGCAAATACACGAGATCAAGGATTTTCTCCCAAGAAGGAAGCGGAATCTCCTTGAAATTTGCTAATTGAGATATTATCATTTTGATATTTAGTCGTAATAATTACATCGTCTAATTATCAAAAAAGTTTACGATTAAATTGTTACGATTGAAAAATCCATGATTAAATTAACAAATTATAAAAATGTTTAAGATTGAATTGGTTAGATTGAAAATTTTACAACCGAATTGGCTTTCCTACAATAAATTTAGGACTTTTAGGACAATTCTTCTATAATTTGACTTACTCTCGATTATGATCTTTCCAATCTATTTTTAAAAAAATTGCAAAATGATGTCATTAACATAGATAAACTTGTTCATTAACACGAAAAATATGTTAGAAATAACAAATTCAGTAAGTTAAAAAGTTAAAAAGTTCGTTAACGTGGTTTTATATTGTTCCTAATTTTAACTTCGTTAACGTAATTTTATATCATTCCTAATTTAACTTCGACCAAGCGAATTTGGAGCTTTTCCTAAGTTAAAAAGTTCGTTAATGTGATTTTATATCGTTCTTAATTTAATTTTGCACTAAATCAAACGACAGATTTGATAAAATACGAGGATATGCCACTTTAAATCCGTAATCCACCAAACAGTACATTGGATAGGATATGAGGATATCCGACTTTAAATCCGAAGGTCACCAAACATTGGATGGGATATGAAGAAATCTGGGGATTTCTTATCCTATCCTATCCACTCCTATCCCGTTTAGAAATCCGTGTATCCCGTTTAGAAATCCGTACGACCAAACGCAGCCTTACTGTTTACTCATTGCTTGGCAGACTTTCAAAAGGCAACCGACGAAATACAATGACTTGAATTATCTGACGTGGTTAGATGAGCCTCTTGATGCACTCAACTAATAATTCATCACCTTTATATCACAATCCTGGAATTTGCCCAAGAACGTTCTATAAATAGCTGCGCCCGTCGTCAGCTGGTGAGATGAATCTTTCACAAACGGTTTGAAAATTGAAACTATTGCTCACCAACTCCATTTCATCGGTCAAAAAAGATAGCCGACATCTTGTGGATCTGCTGAAGGAAGAGTTCAGCGTAGACATAAGGTTATCATGACGATCACTGGCGCCCCCATCATCAAGAATGGTTGCCTCTCGGTCAGAGGCAGGGTGGTCTTGACCAGAGTCCCACAGAATGTTGCCTGCAAGCCGGTCGGAACGGCTTCGGGTTTCTTGGGCGCCACGTCAGCAACTCCGGGTTCCCGCCATGTTTTCAGCCTCGGAGTTCTTGAGTTAGTTCATGTTCCTCAGTAGACAGCATTTCAGTATCTTTCTGTTTTGTTTGCTTGGAGTTGTTCTTGATGTTTCTGCTTTCGTGGTATTCTGGAATTCCTTTCTGTTTATGGGTCTTCCGCGAATTTGTCAGTGTCTCTCGTTCTTACCAGAATTTAGTTCGAAAAAAATTGATCTCGATGTGGTTTCTTGATCCGAAGTTCTGATCTTTCTGCTTTCTTGATTTGTGGATTCTTGAAAATTGGGTCGAATTAACTTCTAGATATTCCTGCCAAGATTGATTAGTGGTTCCAAGGATCTAAAGTTCGCCATGTTTGCGTTTCAAGCTTGTTTGTTTTGACATTTTTGAATGTCTGGTCAACTTTTCTCGATGGATTTGGTGGAATCACGCATTTCTGGTTCTTGTTCCCAAGCGTCCCAACGAAGATGGATCACAAGAGGACATAAATCAACAAATGCCATCTAATTAATTCTCCCAGGTTGCTGTAGCTTTTGGTTAATCTGCTGACTGTTACAGGGGATTTAAGTTCTTGAGTCTCTTCAGACCCAAAATCTGGTGGATGATACCACGGGTCGGTGAATCTGCTGATGGAATTCCCATTGAAACCCAGATGCTTCTCTTAGAAGCAAGACAGAGATCCGCTTTGGATCATGGAGTATCGGTTGAACAAAACTCTGAATTCACATTCTACATCCTAGCCCTGCCTGTCTTGGACGGTCGGTTCCGTACAAGTCTGCAAGGAAATGCTGCGAATGAGCTCCAGTTCTGTGCTGAAAGTGGTAGGAGTTAGCTGCTTATGCTTTTTAGAAGTTGCCTCTGGTTCTGGCCTCAGCATTTTGATCTAAGACTCGGTTTCTCTTCGTTCTGAATGCTTCAGGTGACGTCAATGTGACAACAACTGAAGTACCTGAGGCAGTATTCATCAACCACGGAGATAACCCGTTTGATCTCATCAAAGATTCCATCAAGTATGCTTTGCTTGATCCAACGTATTAGTTCTCTCTCCACTTTCTTGATGGACAACTCCCAACATTTTAATGCATTTGGATGCAGATTTCTGGCGAAGCATAAGGGTACTTTTAGCCACATCGATGACAAAATCGTGAGAAAATTCTTTAATTACTTTTCACTGCATGACCAAGATGATGACTCTGGCCGCTGACTCTTTTGATGTGATGTCGGTAGATCCCCCCACACCTTGATTGGTTTGGATGGTGCACTTGGGATGCTTTCTACTCCGAAGTTAATCCCAGAGGAATCAAAGAAGGCCTCCAAAGGTGCAGTGCAAAATGACAAGCCACATTCAATTCTCAATGTGGAAGAAGTCAAAATTAACTTACTGTTAATGCATCAAAAAGCTGAGCAGTAGTAATTGCTCTTATGCAGTTTCTTGGAAGGAGGCTGCTCGCCGAGATTTGTGATCATCGACGATGGTTGGCAAGACACGTTAAATGAATTTGATGGGTGTGGAAAGCCAATTGTTGAAGGAATGCAGTAAGTTCTGACTTTTCTTCCTCCAGATTGATTTTTTGAAACCTTATAACACCTTTGCTAATTCAAATCACCCCCATATTCTCTTCTGCCATTTTATATGATTCAGGTTTGCCACTAGGCTGGTTGATATCAAAGAGAACAAGAAATTTAGAAGCTCAGTCTCAGAGGATTCACGCGCTGATTTGTGCGAGCTGATTGATCTTGTCAAACAGAGATACGGACTGAAGTAATACCATGAAGCCTCAACAATCTATCATATGGATAATCAGCCGTCACATTGTTACTTCGAAATGCACAATATCTCAAACTTGTCATGCCTTGAACTCTGTGATTTTGTTGTGCAGTTATGTCTACCTGTGGCATGCATTAGCTGGTTACTGGGGAGGAGTGCACCCAACATCTGAGAAAATGAAGAAGTACAACCCCAAGTTGGTATATCCAATTCAATCACCTGGTAACCTAGGTAACCTTCGAGATGTCGCTATGGACAGCTTGGAGAAATATGGAGTTGGAGTAATAGATCCTGAGAAGATATATGACTTTTACAATGACCTCCACAGTTATTTGGCACGCTGTGGTGTTGACGGAGTAAAGGTGGATATTCAGAATCTAATTGAAACCTTGGGAAATGGGTATGGAGGACGGGTTGCACTGACTAGACAATATCAAGAAGCTCTCGAGCAATCTGTGGAGAAAAACTTCAAAGAAAACAACCTAATCTGCTGCATGAGTCACAATACGGACTCTATCTACAGGTACTTCCATTTGCTCATTATCTATTTTGGCTGATGTCCTTATAGTAAGGCTTTGCTGTTTGTTGAGATCAGTTCCAAGAAGAGTGCAGTTGCAAGAGCGTCAGAGGATTTCATGCCACGAGAACAGACATTTCAGACTTTACATGTTGCCTCTGTTGCATATAACAGCCTTCTTCTCGGGGAGATATTTGTGCCAGATTGGGACATGTTCCATGTAAGGTTACTTGTATTCGCAGAATTTTAACTCACTAAGCTATGATTTCTCTTATTCACTAGCCAAGGGCCAGTGCCTTTGGCATTTTGCTGCATAGCTATATATCAGGGACAACTTATGCTAAGTCCATTGATCGGTTCTTTTCAGAGCAAACATGAAACTGCTGAGTTTCACGGTGCTGCGAGAGCATTGGGTGGCTGTGCTGTGTATGTCAGGTATGTATTGTTCATAATGGACTATGAGATCAAATAGCATGTGAAATCTCCGAGCACTTACAATATAGCAACTCCTGTAAGTAGAGAAGAGATATTCTCACAATGCAATTTGAGATGTAACAGTGATAAACCTGCCAACCACGACTTCAACATCCTCAAGAAGCTGGTTTTGCCAGATGGTTCTGTCCTAAGAGCTAGATATGCTGGTCGGCCTACTCGTGACTGTCTCTTTGCTGATCCTGTCATGGATGGGAAAAGGTAGATATGTGTTCCTCTGGGCATTGCCCTTGAAGATAGACAAATTATTGCAGTGAATTAATCTTCCATTGACTATGCTTTGATCTTCTGCAGTTTGCTCAAGATATGGAACATGAACAAGTTAATAGGTGTAATCGGTGTATTTAATTGCCAAGGAGCAGGAAGTTGGCCTTTGAAACAGGATTTAGAAGAGAAGTCATCATCACCACCTACTAAGCTTCCTCCCATCTCAGGATGCATCAGTCCTGCCAATGTTGAATTTCTTGACGAAATTACAGGTGAAAACTGGGATGGAGACTGCGCGGTGTACGCATTCAACAAAGGTGAACTTCAGATTTGTTTGCTTCATTCCACCAGAATTAGCTAATATGTGCACAAGCTTCAATTCACAGAGTCTGAAATGTTCTTTTTGCAGGATCACTCTCCAGAATGTCAAAGAGAGGAAATCTTGTAGTTTCCTTGAAGACTCTGGAGTGGGAAATATACACAATATCACCAATAAGGGTAATCGTTCTCTCCTTTTTCTATTTTGTTCACGATTCTTCCATCACTGGGGCTTTCCTTTCCCCCTTCGGTTTGTTGTACTCATGCAAGGAAAGCAAATCGTTCTTAACAGGTTTTCCGTGAGAATATTCACTTTGCTCCGATAGGCTTGCTGGACATGTACAACTCAGGAGGAGCAGTACAAGCTATACAATGCACCACCATTCTATCAGAAGGCATAATAAATGTAAAAGGTCAAGGATGCGGCCGATTTGGATTTTATACAACCTCGAAGCCAAAGTGCTGTAAAGTGGACACCAAGGAAGTGAATTTCACTTATAATGCTGAAAATAATATGTTGACCGTAAATCTTCCAGAAGAATGTAAACTAAGGGATATTCAAATTGTTTACTGAGGATAAGCTGCATTAAAATGTAAAAGTAAGAAGAATTGTGTAGATGTTGTGTTCATCAACGACAAGTTGTGTCAATTTTTCAAGAATGATTTGAATGTGTGCAATTCATTTGTATCTTTAAAACTGTAGTTCGCAAATAGTCTGTTCAAGCTTATAAGTCCCCCATCTCATTTTCTTTGAACGATGAAACTAGAAACTTTATTGCAGTGACATTGCGGCTTTAAGTCTCTTTTTTGCCTTGACTTTCTTCGTACTGATCTGATTACACCGCAACACATGCCGCATGCTGCATGATGATCTCAAGCTCCAGCAGTGAACAGTCATTTTTTGGAGTCAGCTAGCATGAGTATCTCTAGGTATCCCTCCATGTGTATGTCTAGGCATTTCATGTCGGACACAACCTGCTTGCTCCAATCTTAAATGTAATTGTCCTAGCTTCTTTTCAAGGTTGTCTGCTAGGCTCCAAGCAAGATAGGCACTTGATTTTCTCCGGGCGATGTTCATAGGACAATGAGGGCTTGCCTTTGTCGTGAAAGTAACTTATTTTAGTCCAGCTGTTCTCTAAAGCTGCCTCCTCTTCTTTACATAAAAAAGGGAGGCCATCCAGGACTAATTCTGCGTACTGGATCATAACCTGCATAAAGAAGAAGCCCGTGTTCCCTTGACTGTTTCAAGAAGAGAAGTAAAACCCGGTTTTGTGGATAAAATCAAATACTTGCACCATAGGCCGGTGCAATGCGAGATTGAAACTGTTGGGTCGACATTCCTCAGGATCTTGAGTCTTGATGTATACTATCTGCAGACTGCATGCTCTTACAGGCATCCCAGTAGTACTACTTCGTTTTACTTATGCTGTTCTACTCGTTAATTCTTCAATTTCAACTTGAACTGTCCAACTTCATTGCATACACGGTACCAGTTAATGGTCTGGGAGACATTTTTCAAGCCTAGAGAATAGGGGGATAGGTAGTCGTGCATTCGGATTTGGATATGTAGTTATGGCACTAAAACAGGTCCCATCTCATGGAAGAAGAAAACGAGATTTTTCAAGAATAGTCGCAAGAAAACGAAGACGACTGGTTTCTGAATTTGGAATGTTGAGAAGGGGCAAAGATTGACACGAGCTGGATGTGTGTGAACTCAATAGTATTCCTATTCTTAAATTTGGAGTATTTCGTGTACGGTCCAATTAATTTGAAAATCTTTACAGGATAGAACGGGCCTTGCGGGAGAAAATATCTGGGAGCCCGTCATGCTCCGGCGTTATCATATTTCCTTTTGGACTTTCCGCCATCTATAATTCCTATGGCGTCCGTTTAACCCAGCCCCGTGTCTCTCTCTGTCTCCCTCCCTCCCTCCTTGCCTCCCTCTTCTTCTTCCTCTTCTTCTCTTATCCTCACCGAGTCATTCTAAAACACTCTCCTTCAAAACAAAAGCACAAAAAAAACCATGTCCTCTGCAGCTGCACCTGTCTTCAAGCCTTTGTCCATCACCGGCTCATGCCCACCTTCTCTCTTCACCTCCTCTTCATCTGAGTCCTCTCATCCTTATCTGCCAATCCCTCTCAGACCCGTCAAGATCCACCTCTCTTGCTCTTCTTTATCTTTTGGTCACTCCACACTCGCCTTTCATCCTCTGAGGAAGACCCATCATCCCAATTTCGTCGCTTTCGTTGCAGAGACCTCGGACTGGGCCCAACAAGACGAGGACAACACGGTCACTACCACACTTGATCAAGAGCAAGAGCAAGAAGAAGAACAAGAACAGGGGGGTGAGTCCGAGTGGGAGAATCAAGAAACCGAAGCTCAGGCCTCGCATTGGGAAGGCGGGGGCGAGAGCAATGAGGTTGGGGCTTTTGAAGAGGAAGAAGGAGGAGGTGGAGAAGAAGAAGGAGGAGGAGAAGAAGAAACTTTTGTTGAACCGCCTGAAGAGGCGAAACTATTTGTTGGGAATCTGCCTTACGATGTTGACAGTCAGAAATTGGCCATGCTCTTGGAGCAGGCTGGAACTGTGGAGATAGCAGAGGTGAACCCCAATTTCACTCTATCTCTGCACATTTATGTACGGATATAATTGATGGGAAAGCTTGTTGCTTTACAATTCGTGTTAGGTAATGCAATGTGTTTAACTTTTCTGCATCATTTGTAAACGCAGGTCATCTATAACAGAGCGACCGATCAAAGCCGTGGATTTGGTTTCGTCACCATGAGCACTGTCGAGGAGGCTGAAAAGGCTGTTGATCTATTCCACCGATATGTGAGTTTTATTCCTTCAAGTGTATTGTGAGTGTCAGTGTTTGCGTTTCTTGCAATTCTGCTGATTGCTGTTTGAGCAAATAGATGATATATGGACCTCAAATAGTGTGTAGACTGTCAAGGATCTCCACTAAACGGTAGATTTAGCTCCTTTCAGTATTATGTGGGTGTTAACGGTTTAGATTTAGATCTGATTGTTTAGTCTGCGCTTATTGAATCAAGTGTGCCCTTATCCTTTTGCTGTCTAATTTTATTAAACTCATATTTCACAGATTTTGTTTCTATCTGCCTGAAAGGTTGAATTTAGATATCCGATATTCTGTATGGTTTCAGTGACCAATTGGCAAGACAGTTCTTCCCCCTCTTTCAATGTGGTCTGGTCGTCTAGAAGCCATGAAGCCAAATGAGATAATAGCTGTGTCCTCAATTTTCAAGAATGTGTTTTTCTGATGATGAAAAAAAAAGGGAAATAAGAAAGATTGAGTCTGATTTTGTCAAAGGAAAATACTTTCCTATGTATCAATAGTATAGCATCTTCCAGTCACGTGCAAAAACCAGTCACTACTCAAGTGTATCTATTTTCTTGTTTGCCAACATGTTTTTTCTTCGATGTTCACACTAATAATACTAATTAAGGTTGTAAATCAAAATGTTTTCAGTCCCAGTCACAAACGTGTAGGCCAAGTTTGGACAATGCATCAATAAAGCTGTTATGCACCTCCTTTAATTGAAATACAATAAATAAAAAAATTGGATCTGCGCTTTACCAAAAAAAGAAAATGGATCTGCAGCTGCGCCAATCAGATTCATGTAATACTAGAAATGTTTCCCATTACTAAGTTAGAAAACCATATGGACATGAAATGGGGATTGAGTGAAACCAAATGGACTAGGTGGTAGAGTCTTGGAAAAAACTCTTCTTCCTCATGGTGAATCTTAGTTCCATGGACAGTATGTTCAAGTCTGGACTAGCATTTAAAAATCGTCATTAGGTCAAGACTTGTTGCGTTCGATGGGCTCCTATGTTTGATACTCTTGATACTCCTGTTCTGTTGACTTTTTGCTTAACTAACAAATGAAAAAATCTTGGTTTCAGACCAAAATGCTGAAAGCAATACTGAGGCCAAGATATATTCTATCTGACAATTGGAAATTAGTCAAACTCCGATTGCTGACATATAGCTTGATAACTCAGTGAACTTGTCTGAGAATGCTATCCTTTACCTAACTGACAAATGATTAACATCTTGGTTTCAGAACAAAATGCTGAAAGCTATACTGAGGCCAAGATAGATGCTATCTGACAGTTGTGGAAATTAGTCAACCTCCAATTGCTGAAATTAGCTTAATGGCTTAGTGAAATTTTCTGAGAACACTATCCTTTACTCACTACGATTGCTGATACTTTGGCTCTTAACTACTTCACTCACTATCTGCGAAGGCTTTGCTTATCTGTTTTCATTGAAATTTTGATGGCATCTATATCAATTTTTAAACATCAATAAGACGCATGCCTAGAATCTTTCAACAAATGCTTTAATTAGTCTCATGCACAAAAAAATAATGCAGCCTGTACTTGAGCATGTTGTGATCCTCTGATTCTATGACAATCCAGTCAATGATTCTATTGCTGTTGAAAAAATGACAGCTTTCTAAAATGGTGTTGGATTTTGGCAATCATTTTAAACAGGACATGAATGGAAGGTTCTTGACTGTGAACAAGGCTGCTCCTAGAGGATCAAGGCCAGAGAGACCGCTTAGCGCAGTTGAGCCTTCTTTCAGGATCTATGTTGGCAACCTGCCATGGGATGTGGATGATGGTCGCTTGGAGCAAGTTTTCAGTGAGCATGGGAAAGTGGTCAATGCCCGGGTGGTTTATGATAGGGAGACTGGCCGTTCACGAGGTTTCGGTTTTGTGACCATGGCATCAGAGACTGAAATGAATGATGCCATCGCTGCGCTTGATGGACAGGTACTGATCATTCTTTGCCTACTCCCTGTTCAAGCATTTGCTACAGCATGTGTCCTCTGCAAGGCAAAAATTCGATCTACAATACAGTAGAATACTCCTCATGCGTTCCTCCCCTTTCCTGTTTTGTTAAATCAATTCTATCATTAAACAATCGATGGAGAATAGATGTAGGCTTGGGTTGTTTAATTAGGCTGAAACTTGTGCAGGTTTCGTTGCTATTGTGAAGTAGGATGGAGAGGATGAACGCTCAAAATTATTTATATGTTACTTCATATATTACTGACAGTGCTTTTGTTACTCCCGATATTTGGAGTTTCATAGCAGATTAGTTTGTTTCTTCATCCTATTTCAACATAGGAGAATTGCTGATGATGAGTCTTTTGGTGTCGTGGTGTTGCAGAGCTTGGACGGAAGGGCAATCAGGGTGAACGTGGCTGAGGAAAGATCGAGGCGCAGTGCCTTTTAACTTAAATTTTGATCATCCGGATTTGATTACTTAGTTTAATTCATTATGTCATTCATAAGTTCACGCTTGTTCCTGTGATCCTAGTGTAAGCTATCCTAAAAGACGCATAAATTCTTTTTCTTCCGAGGTCTCTCTCTCATCTTATGTTGGCAAGCTGCTTAGATATACTGCTACGCTGGAAGAATACTATTTATTCAGAGCATTTGCTAGGCAAAGGCGCAAATTATCATAGCATTGGGTTTAGGATTAATAAACAATAACAAGTGATCAGACATCACTGCCGAGTCAAATATTTGCAGGAGGGCTTTAAAATATCTGCTGCTTTGGAGTTTATATCTTATCATTCAGGGAGTGAATTCTCTCTCCGAATATGCCACAGACGAGCTCTCATTCTGCGTGAAAGAAGGATCCTATCTAAAACTTGTGGACCAATTTCTTTATGGTGAAATTTCACAGTTCACGCAGTATCAGTAACTTTTATTCGATAAGCAACACTATGAGGTGTGGAATAGATATGAACCTCACAATTTGTATGATGGAATGCATTGTCTGGACTCCAAACATCATGACCATAAGCTTCATAAATTCTTACAGCTCATAGCAAGCTTACAAAGGGTAACTTATACAAGACTCCGTGCCAACTCTCTACTTGGTGTCTTCTCCCGTCTTCTTTAGCTTCATCTGTACACACAAGTGCTAAGGAGAAATTGCAACTGTATGGGACCGGACACGACGTAAACCTACAAGTGCAAACTGTTTAAAATTTCTGAGACGGATCCAACCTCAAAACCCCCTTAGCTGTGCATCTCGACTGGTGAGAGGGACATAGCGGACAGAAGTCTCGTCATGAACACTGACGGAACCATCAGAGTTCTTGTCCACCACTTTCAGATCTTGAAATATATTCCCAACTGGAATCACCATTCTCCCTCCCGGCTTCAGCTGGTCCACTAGTGCTTTGGGTATCTCTGGGGCCGCTGCCCCAACATGAATAGCATCGTAGGGTGCATGTTCAGGCCATCCTAGTCTTCCATCTATTAATAGATTGACACCACACATCGTGCAATGAGCCTTGAAGTAATTGTCACAAAAATAGAGATATCCAAGTCAAGTCCACCAAAGTTTCTTAATGAACCTCTGAAAGGGAAAATCAATGAGCAAGACAGTCAAATGAACTGGACATTTTTTGCTCCCACAGACCCGCAAAATCTGCACAAAATTCCTAATGGAAAGCAAGATGGATGTATATAATATTCACAAGAAGAAATTTTGCATCCCTTCTACTTTAGTATTCAAGGGACACTTCCTGCTTGTCAGAATACTCTATGCATCTCCCAACAGAAACACTGGACTCAACCTTTTTCAAGATGGCCTGCCTCCTATGTTAGATGGGTCCTCAGCAAAAGAATCAACTAGTTCTCTTTCAAGAAAACAAAAGGCAGGGGAGGGTCCTATGTTGGTCAAGGAAAACTAATGATGACATACAAGCAAAAGCTGAATTCTCAAGTACAACAGCAACGGTTTATTCTCCCTGAGGCAAAACATACACTAGTCTAGCATAGGCAAGGCAACAACAGAAACATACCACCCACATGGAGTGAAAGGGCTCCTTCTTTTAGCAAGGGAGCTGCTGCACTTCTCTGAACATTCTTCACTGAATCAGCAACCAACTCAGGAATATGTTCAACACCGACTGTACAACCTTGTGGCCCAACCATCATGGCAAAGCATGCTGTTAAATAACCTGTTCCTGGAAGAGTAAATTCAAGAGTTAAAGCAGTTAGCTTAAGAATGATAATGGGGAAGCAAGTGCATCATCCTAGAACTGCATTATCATCGCTTTAGTATGTCTTGAGCTAATACTGCTGAATAAAGGGCGCACAAAGAAACCTAAAATGTTCGAAGCAAAATCAGGGGGAGTAGAAAACCAAAAAGATTGCTGGAAAGACCTGATCCAATGTCTAATGCATGCATGCCGGGTTGCAAGTTTTTCTCCAGTAACTCGAGGCATGTTGCATGCATATGAGGTGCAGAGATAGTAGCATTATAACCAATAGGCATGGGGCTATCAACATAAGCAGGGCTACCCTCTGGGACAAACAAGCCCCTGTCAAGTGTCTCCATCACTTCGGCTACTTTCTTGGACCTGATAATTCCATAATTTTGTAATTGCTCCACCATTGCTTTGTTACTACTGATGCCCCTTCCAGTCCAATAGCGCTGTCATAACCAATACAATACAGCTCTGGCATTAGCATAATAACAGCTCAAGTGTAATCACGAACTACATTCAGAATAACAAGGAAAGAGATAAATTGTACAAACAACACCAAATATCTCATCGAAAAGTTGAGCAAAAGCTGAAAGCCAGTAAATGCCCTTCGCCCAGGCCTTTCTGGTTCCTGGAAATGGAATCTCATACGCTGCTTTCTACCACAAACAAGTCGGAAGAAAGCCTGGACTATATAGCATCAGCTTATTACCTCTTGAAGCTGTGAAAAGGCCACGGGCTTAGTTTCTGTTAACAGAGGCCCACGGCACGCGCAATGTCGGACGTCATCGTTAAACATCGAGGCACAGTGCACCGCAGCGATAACTATTAGTAAAAATCGTATACTACAGTATTCCCAGACAAAATGGCATGATGCTACCTGGAAAAACACGCAATCACCGCAAATACAACCGCACATCGACCATAGTATGATGCTCAACGCACACAAAAAAGAGAGAGACAGAGAATACTAAGCATCGCAATCACCGAAGATCCAACAGAGCCAAGGAACTCGGCAAATACAAAACCCGAATCCGTAACTGCAAAGATCATCGCCACATAGAACTTTTCCATTCGATTCAAAGTTCATTTTCCAAAAGTAGTAGACAAAACCTCGAATTCACATGATTTTCCCAGCACGACACACAACACACACACATAAGCGCGAGCGCCGACACGGCAGGGTAAGCTCACCTCCATCTGCGAGAAGAGAGAGTTCCCAGCGAAGAGGTGAGAAGCGGAAGGCCGGCAGAAGAGAGCGAGGCGGGTGAGAGAGCGAGCCGGCGGAGACGAGAGGCGGCGGACCCGAACTCGCTTGCGAGGACGGGCTTCGATGGCTATGGCGGTCGCGATGAGCTTCAGAGGAGAACGAGAAGCGGAGGCCAGCGTCCGGGTCACCACTGGAGGCATCTTCTTTATTCGGTCCGTTACTTTCTGTTCCCTCTTCTCGCTCGCCCGTTCTCAGACCTTCTACACTTTGGGACACGTCATCTGCCTCCCCAGCCGCCACGTGGGCCGGACAATTCGACTTCTTCTGGGCGCTCGAGTAATGGGCTTGGGGGCCGATTGATAGCCACTAATAGGGCCTGAAAAGAGTACCCTTGGGCCGGTCGAGTGGCCAGATTGCACATGGGCCCAGTTCCGAATGCTCCAGACACGTGGACAGTGCCCGTATGTCTCTGACTTGGCAACGAAAGATTTTAAAATATTCGCTCATTAAAAAGCAAAAGAAAAAAACTCCATTTGTTTTGCAGCAAAAACAGTAATATGAAAAAAAATTGTTAAAAATGATCGCTTGTATAATTTAAAATAAATAGTCAGGTTGGACAATACTTTTATTGTAATAAAATCGAATGAAGATTTATGCCCTTCCATTAGGGGCATAAATCAATCGAAGAATGGAGACAAAAGGAAAATTCGATTCGGTTCTTCATGACCTTGAGCTTTAGTGACATATGATATGTGGTTGAACTGGCGAGGGGAATGAGGATGAAGCTTTCTAAAAATCCAAGTTAGACTCCAATGAAATGCTTCTTCACTGTCTTTTACTTGGAGTGATCATAGTGAGAAGCCTCATCAAGGGAAAAGAATGGAAAAGGAAGATGAGTAAAAGATGGAATAGTGAAGAAATAAGAGACAATGTATAAAAATTAACTATTGATTCTGCAATTTTTGGAACGGAAGTAAAAATCGAAGAGATGATAGAGAAAAGTTGTGAAGTTGTCCATTCGCTTAAAAAAGAATGTGTGCCAAGGCCGAAGAAGTGCGGAAATACCAACTCTCCATTTCTTTCTTTCTCGTTCACACTTCATGAGAATTCTCACAAAACTTTCTTTGGTTGAGCATAATTGTTAGACACGTCAAATATGTGGGTTCGGTCAGATTTAGCATGGTCGAAAATGGCCTGACCGAAATTAACCTATTCAATCCGTTTTCGACCCAATTCTAAGTAATACGAATATACTGACTAACGTCCAATGTGATTCATATTAATAAATTACTTTCATATTTAATCCAATTTAGAAAAATCCATACTCAAACCGAGGTAAGAGCATGGAATAAGTGAACACGAGATTGAATGTGGGCAAAAGAGAGTGAAAAGATAGTCGGAAATGTAGGTTGAATTTAAGTTATTTCTTAACATGTTTAACACCCGCATTATTTTAGGTTTTTCCATTCAAAAACACATTTACAACCTATTTAGTAAATATACCTTATTCATGTAGCAGCACAACCTATCAAGTGTGAGTTAAGAATAAGATTTACGACGCATTTTGACTTGTCTGATTAGTGTGAACTGGATGATTCTTGTGTGTTTCTAGGACTGGTCGGGCCGAGGAGAAAGGAAAAAACAAGCGAAACTTTCTTTCCAGCACGCTTTGAAAAGTTCAGGAGATGAGCAGTGCTGTCCAGTGCCGTGAGGCTCCCTAGGATTGGATCCTTCTGTAGATTTATCCAAAACAAAGCACTTTATTCTAACTTTAGGTTCTGCCCAGGTGAAAAACAAAAAAGAACACCGGAGTTGCTCGATCCCATACCCATTTGGTTAAGTAACATGGTGCTCGTGAGACACGCGACCGGACCTCTCTTTTCTTCTTTTCAAATTTCTCATTTTCAATTTGCGTCAGTGTTCATCTTTAGCACTTCTTCTTCTTCTGTTACTAGGCTAATTTAGGAAAACGTGTTGAAGGGTGAGCTTCCTTTTTATCTGGATTGCCAAAGATGCTTCCGCAATGTAATCCCGTGATCTCGGGCGCACTTCTAGAAGCATTGAAGTTTTTATCGAGCTTGACGGGTCATGCGTCACGTGAACAGTATGGGATATACGTCAGTAGATGATGTCTGTGTGTCTTGGATCCTCAAGTGTCTCCTCTGATGTGAATCACTGTCAACTGTGGAAAGATTCAAAAACACCGTTGCTTTACACTCTCTTCTTTTCACCAGAACTCTAATCTCTAAGGTAGAAATCGAACTTCTCTCTCCTTATCTGACTAGCGGGTTCGAGAGACATCTTGGTCTCGATTCATAGATTCGACCGCGTTCTTATGCTAGCATCCCGTGCTAAACGTTCGGGAGCGAGGGAGATAAAGCCGCGCAACCGGCTTTAATTCTCAAGATGCGAGCTTTCTGTCCCTTGCCGTGCGAACGTAGGGCTGAATGTTTGTTGAAACCTCAGGGAAATGCCTTTTTTTCAAAGGCGGCTGCCGCACTGTCACAAACAGAACCGCGACATTGTTCAGATAAAGAGTCAGATAAATATTGGATAAACTGCACTGTTACAGAAGGCAACTCTTCGAAGATTTTTATGAAGATCTCAATGAATATGACGTCAAAAGTGTGGCAGTCGTCACTTTGAGTGCTTTATGTCTGCGCCCCTTTTACCTTTAGATATTTAGGGGGCCATCATCGGTACTACTACACCCCTATCCTGATGCACATGACTTTTGCTTTTGTCTTCGCCCCACCTCGCAAGCAAGGTACTTGTTCACTGGGGCTTTATTCTGCTCGATCTGTATATAAATCTCGGCTTGTGTTATTGTACATGCACTCTGATCACTTCCCACATCACTTACTAATTTACTTATCCCCACAAGCATGGAAGCTGTTGCTGCAGGAGTCGGGGCTGCTCCTCGTCCTCCCAAGGCACAGCAAAAGGGAGGTCACCGGATGTTTGCAGTGTCCGATGACAGTGCGATGATGAAGCAGATTCAAGCAACTCATTCTCCTGACGGTCGTGTAGTCGACGTCAAGCCCATTGTTGGCCTCATTGAGAACATTTTTCGCCATGCTACTCCAGGCATTGATGGGGTTTTGAATGTAAGTACGGCACTATTTTCTGTCGGCTCTCTTTTACATTCTGCCTTTATCCGAGAAACGAGAATGACTGTATTCTGAGAGCTAATGAAAGTTCTCTGAATTTTGGAATTATGCAGGGGAAACATGAAGCAAAGGCTAGCTTGGAAGAGAAGGCCTATCTGGAGGCTTTTGATGGTGTCCTAGAGGCATTGTCTTACATTATACAGAAAATCTCCTGCGAGGTGACTTTTCAAGGCTTGAACTCAAAACTGCATATGTTTCCAGTCAATGTCACGAGGACGCTGTACCACTGTATTCCGCGAAAATAAAAGGCAGTGATAAGAACGAGAAGGAATTAGCCCGAGTGGGTGGTGAACCGTACTTAACTTACTTTTGTTGCTTCATGTCATTTGACGGAGGCACTGTTTCGTGTTTTGCAGATATCATGCAAATGCAGCGGAGGTGGAGATGCCCATGGAACCACAATGGCTATATTCAACATGATATCAGCCTATTCATGGGATGCGAAAGTAGTGTTGGCACTGGCCGCGTTTGGAGTAAACTATGGAGAGTTCGCTCTGATAGTCCAACTTTGCCCCACACACCACCTCGCGAAATCAGTAGCTTTGCTCAAGCAATTACCAGATATGTTGGAGCACTCGAGCTCCTTGAAACCACAGTTTGATGCGCTGAACAGTCTCATCTTTGCTATGGTGGATGTGGCCAAGTGCATTATCCAGTTCAGCGAGCTACCACCTCAGTACATTTCATCTGACGTGCCTCCACTGTCGACTGCCATGACCCATATTCCCACTGCAGTCTACTGGACTATCCGCAGCATTGTTTCTTGTGCTTCACAAATTGCCAGCCTCATAGGGCTGGGGAATGAGTAAGCCAAGGATTTCTCATCTAGACAATTTTGATTCGAGTTTGAGACTGAAATTTTCCCTTTTGCGGATTAATTCAGATACATTCCATCAACCACTGAAGCATGGGAATTATCCAGCTTAGCCTACAAGGTCGCTAGCATATATGACCACCTTAAGAAGCAACTTGCAATCTGTTACCAACATATAGGTGGGACATTCAATCTTCATCTTGAATCTTTCAAACTCCAGAATTCAAGTCGTATAATTAATCTATTGTGGAGGATGCAGATGAGAAAAGGCATTACGAAGCTTATCAGACGCTGATACGCCTGTTCGACAAAATTCATTTGGACAACATGACCATTCTCAGGCATTTAATCTGTCTCAAGGATGACATACAGCCGCTGGTGGACTGTTCCACAAAAGCAAGGGTTTGGTCCTACTTCCTTTTACTTCTTCCTTCCCATTATTGTACTTATTGGCGTCGATCTAGCCAATATCTGTCTTGAGAAATAAAACCGCAGTTCTCTCTCATTTCACAACAAACAGGTCGGCCTTGAAGTGCTGAAAAAGAAGACAGTGTTGCTATTAATATCAGATCTTGACATCGCCATTGAGGACATCGAACTTCTCAACCACTTCTATAGAGAGTCTCGTGCAAGGCCTGACAACCAGTACGGAATAGTGTGGCTTCCAATTGTGGATGTCGATCCAAAATCAGCTGCTTGGGATATGAGCTATCAGCAGAAATTTGAGGAGCTGCAGAGCATTATGTCATGGTACACTGTCCACCACCCTTCGCTACTTGAACCAGCCGTGATCAAGTACATAAGAGAGGTGTGGCATTTCTCGAAGAGGATCATCATAGTAGCTCTGGATCCACAGGGGAAGTTGGCAAACCCCAATGCCCTCCACATGATCCGGATATGGGGAAGTTCAGCCTTCCCTTTCACTAAGGAGCGAGAGGAAGACCTGTGGAAGGCGGAGACTTGGAGACTTGAGCTGATCATCGATGGCCTAGACGATGGGACTATAATAAAATGGGTACAAACTTCATCGCTAACGATCTTTTTTCTTTTTATACCCAGAGTTATTCTTAGATATGCATCTTTAAAACACACTTAAAAAGAGGCTTTGGCTAGCAAACTGCAAGATGAACCATCGATCAGGATTTATTTTACTCGCAAAAGGTAAAGCAGAAGAGGAAGTAAAAGAGGAGTAAGACATTTGATTCCGTAACATATAGTGATGAAGATCTGATCACATCGCCTAATACTATCGCTAGAGAGACTTAGCTCTGCCATGGACAACTGTTTCCATCGAGGACAATGAATTTCCCGGTACAAAGTAGCCCCAGATTAATTCTTGGTGAAGACAAGCCGTACCATGTCATCGTGCAGACAAATATTGCATGTTAGCACAATGTGCACAGAGTATTCATGTCAATAATTAATATTTACCATATCTTATCAGATGGAACAACAGTCCTACATTTGTCTATTTGGAGGTGAGGACATCGACTGGATCAGGAAGTTCACAAACGCAGCCAAAGGTGTCGCTAAGAAGGCTAATATTCAGTTGGGAATGGTATACGTGGGAAAGAGCAATGCCAAGGAGCGAGTGCGGAGGACTGCAGCGGTGATCACCACAGAGAGTCTGAGTTTCTGCTGGAAAGACCTCACATACTTCTGGTTCTTTTGGGCAAGACTCGAGAGCATGCTGCACTCGAAGTTGAACCATGGGAAGTCCACCGAAACCGACCCAATAATGCGCGAGATCATGACAATACTCAGCTATGACGGGAGCGACCAAGGATGGGCTATTTTCTGCCACGGTTCGGGACCGGCGATGGCAAGATCCAAGGGCAACAATGTCTTAAAGAGCATGGAGGAGTTCGGTGAGTGGGAGGACGATGCAAATCAGAGGGGTCTCGTCCCTGCACTGCACGACCAACTACTACAGAAGGAGCGCGAGACTCCGCACCACTGCAGCCGCCTGATCCTTCCCGGGATCGACGGGGGAATCCCAGAGAGGGTCGTGTGCGCGGAGTGTGGCCGTGTTATGGAGAAGTTCATTATGTACCGCTGCTGCACCGAATAAGCAGAAGGTCAACCATGACTCCTTGGATGGGAAGGTATCTTGTGCTGTAACATCTTGAGATTATGCAAGATTTGGATGCGGAAGATAACGGTGCCAGTTCCGGTGTCTAGTCTGGTGCGGGTGTTCACTCGGAGCCCGGCTCTGGCTTTCATGCAATCTATTCGGTTTGTCGCGTCTTTTTTCTATGTTTTCGTTTCATATAACATCTTGATGTATGGCTTGACTGTTACTTTCTCTTGTACTCTATGAAGGTACGCCTTGGTGATATTCAATCTAAGCTGTTTTTCTTTTTAACTTCTGCTAGTCTGCCATACCTTTGCGTTGGCTTCACTTTAGGACAGGCTTCTTACTGACAACGCGTTGGTTGGTCCATGGGATTTGACATCTCATGTGCTGACCAAAGACTTTCTATTGCTTACCGTTTGAGCAGCTGGTGATTCTTAGATCACTACCGAACGAGCGACTACTGCAATTTTATACACTGGACCAAAACCCGGGCCATGCATGGAAAATATATTATTATTACACCAAAAGTGAATTATATTATATCTTCTGTAACATCCTCATTGATTTGGACTTTCTTTACCTAAAGTTGGTCTTTTCTGGGAAATATAAATTGGCACGAGGACAATGTTTTCCAACGACATGCTTTACGTTTCACATTTGGATGAATAAATTACAAAAGAAAGCGTGCAAAAAATCAAACGAAGAAGGAAGAACGCAACTTCATACATTTTGTCATTTCATTCATGTTCAGATTAAACGTAGCAAGTACCATGATTCGTATCATGTTTACTTGAATGTCATTATTTTTCGACAATATGATTAGATCATTTATTTCGATATATATAGAATTGAAGCATAAAATAATGGGTAAAAGTAAGCTTTTTGTTTCTTTTCAACCACTTAACGAAGGAGAAGAGAGGAGAGATCCACCGTTTTGATATCAAAGTTTAGATGGGCATGTCACTAGCTTTAAATTGAAAATCTTATAAAGGAAAAATATTATCAAAAAGTTTTAAGCATATTATATTAATATTAATTCATTCATAAATCTTTTAATTAGACCAATTTGGTCTACGCATTTTGTATTTGTATCAATTCAATCCATCTAGTCAATTTAGGTTAGAAATCACCAGCGTAAACATAATTGAGTCTTATATGGCATGCCAATGCAAACTTAAATATCCTTTATAATTTTTTTTTTATTTTTGTTCCTTTTATCCTTCTTCTTTTCTGTTTGGAAGTCACCAGTGACCACAGGCCTTGACTAAGCGAGGGTCACCATCGCCAATCACATGCGATGGCCGGCCTTGTCAAGCCTCTCCCAAGCGAGGGGCAAGCGCTTGGGATTGAATTGATATCAAAATAATAAATTTAAAAACTTTCTGATTCTTTCCTCGAAAATGAAGAAAATACAACACGAGAGTATGAAAAAAACCGGGAACGACAAGTTAGTCAATATTGCGATGCATTTGGTCAATTTCAGAGAAATATTAACGGGGAGAGTGCTTTCCTAGAAACCTCGCGATGGAAAAATGACCAGCAGAATCCAGGAAGAAGACGAAAGCAAAATGTCCAGTCAATGATGGGGACAGAAAAGTCAACCACTGCCGGTCGAGCGGTGGGCCCTGCGATGGTCTCTTCATTGTTTCCTTTCTAATCTTTTCTCTGACTTTTTCAACACGGCGCGAGTTAGGCGTGGGTTACTTAACCAGCACCAAACCATGACCGTTTTCACTTCCTCCGCCACCACTTCGCCGCCGACGCAATGGCTCTCGCCGCCGGCAAAGCCCAACTCGCCCTCCTCGCCCTCCTCCGCCTCCTCCTCCTCTCCGTCCACGCCGGATTGAGTCTCGACCGTTCGGACCTCCGAGCCTTCGCCGACGTCCAAGCTGCCCTGCGCATCGCCAGCGTGCAAAACCACTCTTCAGCAACCACCGGTCCCTGCAATTTGCTCGGCGTCTTCTGCGAGCGAAGGCTCTCGAGCGACGACGGCTCCTACGTCCTCAGGATCACGCGGCTGGTCCTCAAATCGCGACGGCTCAAGGGGTACCTCTCTCCGTCAATCGGACGGCTCTCCGAGCTCAAGGAGCTGACTTTGGCCGACAACGAGCTCGTTGACCGAGTCCCGTCTCAGATCGCCGAGTGCAAGAACCTAGAGATCTTGAACCTTAGGAACAATCGGCTCACGGGCGAAGTTCCGTCTCAACTGTCATCTCTTGTTCGGCTTCGTGTGATCGATCTCTCTTCGAATGAATTTGCCGGGGATTTGAGTTTCTTGCAGAATTTCCCCAACCTGGAGATTCTTGCTCTGTCGGACAATCTATTTGCTGGGAAAATCCCAGCTGCCGTACGTTCATTTCGGAACCTTCGGGTGTTCGATGTTTCTCGGAATGATTTTCTTGAAGGCCCTGTGCCAGTCTTCAAGGGAATTGATGTCCAGCTCTCTGATTCTGGTACTCCAAAAAGATACGTTCTTGCTGAGAATTTGAGTCCTACAAGTACACGAAGCAACGTTTCTGCTTCTATACCAGCATCGCCATCTCCATCTCCATCGCCATCAGCAATAGCTCAAAAGCATCACAAGAAAAACAAGAGGAAATCGAGTAAGTTGGCGCTTGGGTTTTTGGTAGGAGGGCTAGCTGGGAGCACATCTGGGTTCTTCTTCACTCTGCTGTTCAAGCTGATTGTTGCAGCCATACGAGGTGGAGGTAAAAACCCAGGTCCTGTGATCTTTAGCTCACAAATCAAGAAAGCGGAGGACTTGGCTTTTCTCGAGAAAGAAGACGGTTTAGCCGCTCTGGAGGTCATTGGAAGCGGCGGATGTGGAGAAGTGTACAAGGCTCAGTTACCGGGAAGCAACGGCATGGTTATTGCCATCAAGAAGATCATTCAACCCCAAGAAGACGCGACAGAGCTGAATGAAGAAGATAGCAAGGTTCTGAACAAGAAAATGCGCCAGATTCAATCCGAGATAAGAACAGTTGGGCAAATTCGGCACCGGAACCTGCTGCCCTTGTTGGCTTACTTACCCCGTCCAAACTGCCATTACCTCGTATACGAATTCATGAAGAATGGGAGCTTGCAAGATGTGCTGAATCAGGTCTCACAGGGAAGCAGAGAGTTAGATTGGCCTGCAAGGCACAGGATTGCCATAGGAGTAGCATCGGGACTCGAGTACCTTCACATGGATCACAGCAGGAGGATAATCCATAGAGATCTCAAGCCTGCAAATGTTCTCCTAGACGATGACATGGAAGCCCGAATCGCAGATTTCGGGCTCGCAAAGTCCATGCCTGATGCGAAGACGCATATTTCGACTTCTAACGTAGCTGGGACTGTGGGGTACATTGCTCCTGAGTATCACCAGACGCTCAAGTTCACCGAGAAGTGTGATATATATAGCTTTGGCGTCTTACTGGGAGTGTTGGTAATGGGAAAGCTCCCATCAGATGAATTCTTCCAGCACGTACCAGAAGTTGGTCCGGTCAATTGGCTGAGGAAAGTGATGACTTCAGATAATCCGAGTGAGGCCATTGATCCGAAGTTGATTGGCAATGGATTCGAGGAGCAAATGCTGCTGGTTCTGAAGATTGCTTGCTTCTGTACTCTGGATAATCCAAAGCAAAGGCCAAACAGTAAGGATATCAGGTGTATGCTGTCCCAGATCAAGAAGTGAAGAGTTGTCCAATGAATGACACATATCGTAAGAAATGTAGGTTCAATTATGTCAATGAAACCACTTAGTTAGCCATCCCACTCTTGCTTTGTATCCTGCCTTTGAGATCGATCAGCAATTGTCTGTCGTCTTCATCAAGGATAGCAGTGATGACGATGCTATGTGATCTAAATAGTGCGGCAATTTCGCAACCACTTGTACTACTCCATCAGAAAATACCCCCTATTCAGAGTGGAGAACTTTTTTCTTCCTTGTTGGACACATATTGTCGACGACTAAATGGTCATGCTAAGTTCGAAATTCCCGCAACAATGCGATCTCCTATAGACACACTTACTTGTTTCACAGTGCTCGCTGATACTGACCAGTGACTACAAAGAGCAAGAGATACCAAACAGGGATTTTCGACGACATGCTAACTGCATATGTGCCTTTCATTGATTGGAAATTGATTCTTGCTCAAGAAGACTAGTAGCCTAAATGGAATTCAAAGGATCAAGCTTTTCCTCTGTGAAAATATACTTTGAAATGAGAAATTGATGTCCATATGAGAACCGAAGATTCCTCACCAGTCGGCAGTCACCTCCGCTGCATAATGTAAAGGCAATGGCTCGGCATCTTTTGCCACTAATTCGTATCAAGCAGACAAGATACATGGGGGGATCATTTGAGCGTGTGGGCTGCTCTCTAGGCTGGTGATGTTCTCGGACATAAAAAAAGAAAAGAGATAATCACACACATAGTTCATGAATTTTGACCCAATGTGTAATATGGTATCTGGACTTTAAATTTATTTAATGCGATCCGTAGATTTTAACCTAATATGCATTATCGTTCCTAAATTTTTAATCTATTCAATATGATCCCTAAATTTTTGTTAAATGTTCAAATTAGTCTCTAAGTAGTATGAAAATATTCAATATCATCATTCTATCAAATTAAGTTCTTTGACAACATTGAACTTATATATTCAGTCGAGGGACTCAATTAAACATGTACAGAAAGTTTGAGGAACATATTGAACAGATCAATAATTCAAGAATGATATTACACGTTGAGCTAACACTCATGAACCACATTAAATAAATTTAAATTTCAAAGACTACATTATATAGTGGATCAAATTTCAGAGATCATTTGCGTCGATTATCCCAAAAAAAAAAAACAACAGAGCCCTCCTCGATGAAGGAGAAGCATGGGCCATTGGGCTTGTCTCATTAATGGCCCAAATAAGGACGGCGTGCCATGTCTGATCCAACATCATCTTCTTCTCCATGCCCCAATATCTAGCGACGGGCCCAATCTCTCCTCCTCCTCCTCCTCCTCCTCCTCCTGCATCTTCCGTGTCCCCCTGATTTCTCCTTGATTATTCTTTTTCCTTTTCTTTCTTTTCCCTTCCCTTCGAATCTCTCTCTTGTGCCAAGCAGCCCTAACGCGATCGCCAAGCAATTTTCGATCCGATTCTGGCTCGACTCAAGCACGAAGCTTTTCATACTCAGCGTACATAGTTGTTCTTCGTCTCTTCGCAGCTCTGAGCTCCACCTCGGATTGGTGCTTCCATGTACTTTCGCTCGATTCCGACATACGTTTCATCGATCAAGCTTGAATTTTTCTTTGATTGAGTATACGATTCGGCCAATCCGAGCTCAACGTAGCGGATTTGGATTGATTCTCAGGTCGCAGGAGGAAGTGGCCATTGCAGCGATAAGGCATGCTCTGCGGGCCCTGCGGAAGCGGCATTTGCTCGAAGAGGGCGCCCATGGCCCGGCTATCGCTGCTCTCTCGAGTCCCATCCTCTCTCAGGTTCTTCACTTGCTATATTTAAAATTACACGCTTTGTGTATAGGTTAGATGATCAGATTCCAGTGTGAATGCTAGCGTAGTACCTAATGCAGAGAAGTGAACCGATATGAAAAGATCGCATCTTTGGCATTTGAATGGCCATCTCGAGGGTCTTCACCACGAAATCAGGTTGCAGCACTACGTCCATATAAGTAAAGTTGATCAAGAAGTGTCTTCTTGGCCTGGCGGATATTTTTCGCTTGAGTATGTTATGATATAATTTGTTTCCCAGAAGCAACTCCAGATGCTCAGAAGGCTTATATTGTTCTAGTGTAGTTGTCAACTGATTGGTACTTCCAAATCAATGCGACCAAACTTTTGTCACTAGATGTTCTTTTGATTTTCTCTGGTAATCAGTTAAGTTGGTCTTATCTCTGTAGAGTTCTGAGTGGAAAGAGAAGGCTGAGACTTTGGAGCTGGAGCTTCAGCAATGTTATAAAGCTCAATCGCGACTGTCAGAGCAGCTTGTGGTGGAGGTTGCGGAATCCAGGGCATTGAAGTCTCTATTGCAAGAGAAAGAGGCTGCAATAAGTTCTCTGCAACTGAAGTTGACTGATGCAAGGTTCCTTTTATTTAGTGGTTTGTCCATTCATTATAAGAATAGGTCTGGCTGTGCTTCATGTTTGAATGGGGGTTTGAATTATCAGTCCTCATGCTGCAGGAATGAATGCTTGCAACTGAAGGCAGATTTGGAAGAGAAAATTAAAGCAGTAGAATTGCTAATAAGTGAGAACCAGGAGCTCAAACGGCAGCTGGAAATCATGACTGTAAAAGCTAAGAATGCAGAAGCTGAGAATAAGATGTTAATAGATCGATGGATGTTACAAAAGATGCAGGATGCTGAACGCCTTAATGAGGTAAAATATCCTTCAAGCAATTGAAATTGGCATGTTTATTTCTTTCGAAAAATGTGATTCATCTACGCTTATGGTTGTTGGGATTCATTTCTCAGAGCTGATGCTTTAGTTGAAAGTTCGAAATACTAGTTGTTATAATTTATGGAATTGCTATTTACTATGGGTTGGCATTTCTCTGGCTAGTTTCATTCATGTTAGTATATTGCTATTGTACTGTCATTGATACTGGTGTTACCCTGCTATCAAGTACATCTCTTTTCTTTTTTTAGATTCTCTCTTGTGAAGGGCAAAAATTCTTTAGCTACAAGAAAGTTATCTGTATAGGGCAATAGTGAACTAATAATGCTGTCATGCTGTTCTTTCCTGTCTGTGTTGCTATCAGAAAAACAAGGTGATATCTGAAGTCACTTTGTTTGCTGTATGTATCAGAGTCAGCCGGGTATGTCACATTTGGTAAGAATTATTGGTCGTGAAGGAATCAGTGGAAGTTTAATAATACCCCTTGCTAAAGAAAATAAGTCAAACTTCTGAAAGCAGTATTCAATAAGACTCGGAGGCATGCAGTAGAGCAGTTTGTGAGCCTTAGAATGCAACAGAAGATTGCTCGAAGGTTAAGAAAGTTCGGCTTCTTCTGTGTTGTGCTCTTTTAGTTGACTTAGGACATCTTTTTCTGATTCCTTATTGTCTAATGATGTTTTACTTTGTTTCTTCAGTTTTTCTTTCTTTCTATTCTTGTACATTTTTGATATACTAGAATTCTTGTTTTACTGAAATGCCTTATTAGTTATAGAAAAAATGCAATAGTGTTAAACATTTCCGCTCTAATCTCTCAGAGTTTGTACTTTTCTTTAACTATCATGAAGTCCTGTGGCTGACTCGACTTTTGTTAACCACTCAGGCAAATGCACTTTATGAAGATATGGTTGACCGCCTAAAGGCTAGCGGTTTAGAAAGTTTTGCTAGGCAGCAAGTTGATGGTGTGGTGCGCCGAAGTGAAGAGGGTGCTGAATTCTTTGCCGAATCAACTGTTCCTTCTTCATGCAAGCATAGAATCCATGCCCATGAAGGCGGGTGTGCTTCTATCACATTTGAGTATAATTCTGGTAGGTTGATTACCGGTGGACAGGACAGGACAGTAAAAATTTGGGATGCGAGTACTGGATCATTGAGTCGCACACTTTACGGTTGCCTTGGTTCGGTTCTTGATCTTACTGTTACGCACGATAACAGATCTGTTGTTGCAGCAAGCAGCTCAAATAATTTGTTTGTGTGGGATGTTAACTCAGGACGTGTCCGTCATACTTTAACCGGCCACACTGATAAAGTTTGTGCGGTAGATGTAAGCAAGTTTTCCAGCCGTCATGTAGTGAGTGCAGCTTATGATCGTACCATCAAAATTTGGGATTTGCAGAAAGGTTACTGCACTAACACAATCATCTTTCCCAGCAACTGCAATGCACTTAGCTTCAGCATGGATGGGCTTACTATATGTTCTGGTCATGTAGATGGCAACCTTCGTCTATGGGATATTCAAACAGGAAAGCTGCTAAGTGAAGTTGCTGCCCATGCACTTGCTATCACATCCATCTCCCTTTCACGAAATGGAAATGTAGTTTTAACCAGTGGAAGAGATAATTTGCATAATTTATTTGATATGAGGTCACTCGAAGTTTGCGGAACATTAAGAGCCACTGGAAATAGAGTGGCCTCTAACTGGAGTAGGTCCTGCATCAGCCCAGACGACAACTATGTAGCTGCTGGGTCTGCTGACGGAGCTGTTTATATATGGTCTATAGCAAAAGCTGATATCATGAGCACACTGAAGGAGCATACTGCTCCCGTACTCTGTTGTTCGTGGAGTGGTCTTGGGAAACCATTGTGCTCGGCAGATAAAAACGGAATCATTTGTACATGGACATAGTGGTTTTTTTCTCATACATGTAAATATGGCTTGGCGACCACGGAATTCTTTCCCAGCTGGGGAAATCTTCTGTTCGATGTCTCAGTCCAAGTGGCGCTTGCTTTTTCAAAACATTTGAGCTGCTTCCCTGAGATTATATAGTCGAAGTGATTTATCTTTACCGTGCATTTTCATATGGGTATGCCATGGAGTTAGGCACTTTCACCTTTCTATATGGGCTACTGTGCTGGGAAGAGCTAGCTGGAGAAATATGTGGATAGTTGGATGGATATCTGTAAATAATGGCCCAAGTTTCTGTGATTCTTTGACTTGTAAATGGCAGTTTTCTTACTTCTCGATAATTGAAATTTATTTGGTTTTTTCTGTTACCGGTAAGAATGTGTACTGCAATATTTTTTTCGCCTGGTTGTTGGCATTATGTGAATGCGGCAGATTTTTTTTGTACTTGTCTAACCATGTTTGAGCATGTGAGAGTTTGCAAAATGAAATCGTGAAAAAGGCTTGCTCTCCGTGGGTAAATAACAGTCGGTCTTGTCAAAACCCTCCTTGTACATCATTCTGATTTCAATAGGCAGGGTGACTGACTTGGCCTCATCTTCTCCAGCAACACGGTGTGGCTTTCTGCTGAAGTTGTCTTGTTGAGTCATGGCTATGCAACATGCGTGTTTTCTTTCAGATCCTTCTCTTGTTTCCCTTGATCATACTAGAAGTCCGCAGATAATTCTTCAAGACGCAAAGTCGAGTATGGGAGTGGAAGTTTGGGTAAATCCCACGATTGGCCATAGTCGTGGAGTTCATTGCTATGTCCATCCCGCGTTTATAGGCAACTGATACTCAGTTTAGTGCACGTCCTGGTGGAGAGCTTGCTTTATAATAATCTTTAGCACAAGCACAGCTGATAGTCATGTTTTAATGGAATTACAACGGTTTCAATGCGGACAACAATTGAAGGATGAACAGAGCACCTTACTGCTCATGGAAAAAGTTTAGCATTCAAAAAGAACTGAACGATCAATGAAACATATCAACCGAATTGCCGAGCCAAACGAGCAGATAAAAGACATTTTTATTATACAACCATTTGCCTGAAGTATTCAGCCATAGCATCTGATGGGGTCATTGCAACCCTTCTTGGCAGACTGTTTGTGGCCCCGGCCGCCTCCCTTCTCGAGATACTGCTGGTGGTACTCCTCTGCTCGGTAGAACCTCTTCGCCGGGAGGATCTCAGTCATGATCTGCTTGTCCTTGTACTCCAGCTGCTTCGCTTCAAGGGATCCCCGAGCGAGGTGTGCCTGCGAATCATTGTAGTAGTATATTCCCGATCGGTACTGCGCCCCCACATCGCCTCCCTGATGCAAATTCCAAATTCATTATAGGCCGTGAAATTTAAGGATTTAGAACACAAGATCAATTGGACGGGAAGCGAGAACTCTCTTCTGGTGTCTGATTCTCGATTGGAACCGTTCACTACCCATCCCAGCTAACTTGCAGATCATGCAAAAGCCAAGTCTAGAAGGGGCTAGTTTGGTGAAATTCCTCGACTTCTATCCTTAGTCATGCAAACTAGCATTTTAAACCACCGGTGTCAGAACAAAACACTCCGAAGCAATCGTATAGCTCACGATCAGAAATTTTCAGAGGAACTCCATGAATTTACCCGCACCCTCAATGCAAGATATAGCACCAACATCATCCCTTGCATGACGCATGACTACAAATGACCATCTCTAGTAATTACGTTTGAAAACTAGCTACCAACATCCTCTAACACGGGCATGACCCTATAGTCCAGACTCCATACTATTTAGTATGAAAGTAATTAAATATTAATTCACCTAGCGAATTAAGCTTTTAGAACAGTTGGCAATAATCCCTCAAATCTTCAAACTTAAGACCCAACCTGAACCAATCCATATCTTCTTGATTCCACAGTTTCAGTGGCAAGAGATTCTGATTTTGAATGTGAAAGTTTATGAGCACCCTTCTTCCCATTTTCTTGTTGCTACATCTAGCCCGACGTCTCCTCCGAATTCAAGAAAAAGAGACGGGAAAGACGAAAGAAGAAGAGAAAATTGATAGTCATCGGAACTGGACCTGGCGATTGAGCGTGGTGGGATCATGACGAGACCAGAAGAGGGCGAGGAGGTCGGTATAGGGGCAGACCTCGGGGTCGAACTGGACGCGGACCACCTCCACGTGGTTCGTCGCCCCAGAGCAGATTAGCTCGTAGGTCGGGTCGGGCACGTGGCCCTGCGAATACCCGACCTCCGTCTTCACGACGCCCGCCACCCTCTGGAACGCCAGCTCCACCCCCCAGAAACAGCCTGCCCCGAACTGAGCAAACTCGTGGCCGGGGTTGTCTGGTCGATCGAGGTCCGGATCCAAAGCAGGGTTGGTGGAAGAAGCCATGGCTGGCAGCGATGGGCGACCCTCCTTCTCCTTCTCTCTTTAAAGCAACCAATGTGGATGGAGAATGGATCAACACCGACCCAGAAGACGCGAGAATATGACACTAGAGTTGACTGGCGATGACAAATGTGAGGAGCTAAGCGGGTTAGATTCCGTCTTCCATCTCGGGAAGGTTTGGAAAAGGTCAAAAGAGCAGATATTTTCAAAGGCAAATTGCTGGCCAGTGAATGAGATCACTGATTCGGGTCAGATGCATGATGCGCGTTGCTGGATCTACTCTACATTCAGACTCACGTTTCTTGCCGGCTAAGACATCGAATGGGATTATCTAAAATGATGTTACGTCCGGACATAACATAAATTCCAATAAATATTATCCCAATAAATGTTTGATTTACAGGATTTAAATTACAAATAAACCGTGGAAATAAAACAGCCCCTCTTCCTCAGGAAGCGGGTGAGGAGCTGGCGAAGCAGAGGAGGCCCTGTCTCGCTCAACTCAGCTTTCGCTGAGAAGACAATACTCTAAAAGTAGGCGGAAAACTTGCTGAAAACGAGGGCGAACAGAACATTTCTTTGCTGGAGATAGGCAGTCGTTTGCATCTTGGATTATAGCTCAAATCGAGGGAAAAAAAACCAGCCAGCTTTGTGCTTTGCCGGAGATGTCAGGATACTGGATTGGTCATTTCAGTTTGAAATTGGGTGCATTTGGTTCAACATTTGAAATAGGGCTCTAAAGTCTCTTGACCAAATACAAATGATGTTTAATTCATTTTCTAAAGGATTTTGGGAGGATACAATTATATCTTCAAAACTCTCTAAAGGCCTTTTAAGAGAATGCAACATTGGAAGTGTGTTCAGAGACAGCATATTTGAAATGCTATCCCCTAATTATCTTTTGGAGATAAATTTTTATGTCAGTTTAAACGATAAATCTGAAATTTAAGTAAAAGTTGGAGCAATTAAAGTTGAGTTTCTTCTATTGCTGATACTCCTATAAAATTCTTCCTTCCATTTTACTCGAGGATCTACGATTCTGCCCTCGATCTTCAGTCACTCGTGATTGGGAGTCTTTCATCTCTAAGGATCGGAGGGCTTGCACTCTAGAGACTTCAGAACTTGCTCAGAAGTTTTAAATCTCTCAAAGGGGTCTTTGAGTGCTTCAGTCTGATCTAGAAATTTTGGATAACGGATTTGAAATATTCTTTCGGCCATACCAGAGAAAAGAGCCCGTTTCGAGAGTTCAACACGTACAACCCAAGGCTGCCGTATAACTCTCAGTCTCATGGGTCATCCATTTCCTGGCCCAATACTGTGAAGTGTAATGAATGAATCCAATTCCTGAAACTCGAAGGAAATCGGTACACCAACACCAAGAACTCTCTCGCTAATACCCCTGCTACGAGTATTTACAGCAATCTCGACACCATCACCCAATTCAAATATCAAGATTCTAGCTAAATATGCGGGCACCATCTCCAAACTACTTGGCAAGCTTGAAGCTTCTTGTTACTCCGCGAGCACGACTGGATCTGAAGATCTCCCTGACGTCCTCGGGCCGCCTCATCCTCCTCATGGCCTGTGAGAGAGACGACATGGCCTTGGCTGACACCACCTTCCTCGCCAGTAGCTTCCACCGAGCCCCGTCTTTCCTCTTTCCTTGCTGCGATCTCAACTGGAGCTGCCTGTTCACCACGGCAAAGTGACGATCACCAGTAAGATTTTGTTCCTCTGCGTCAACAGAATCATGGGTTCTTGAGTTCTTGTGGATTTACCTGCAGAGTGGGACCTTGCAGTAGTCAGGCTGGTCGCAGATGGCGGAGTGCAGACGCAGCAGCTGCCACATGCTCTTGCACCCGTGGCACCCTCCCTTCACCCTCTTCTCACACGCGGCGAAGTGGCGGATCAGCGTCTGCAGCCCCTGGCACGTGGCAAACTTGCCGCAGGGCTCCTTCTTCGCCTGGGTGGGGTCCACGTCGTGCGGGCCCACGCTCGTGCAGCCTTCCGTGCAGATGTGCTCCAGACAGTCCATCGCCTCGCTCAGCTGGAGATACAGCGTCTGCTCTTCTCTGCGCCTCTTCGCTCTCTTCTTCCTCTGTCGCATTTTAATCAAAAACTGTCGGTTTCTATCACCCATTTTGAGTTGGTCTTAGCACTATACGTGACGTGATTGACGGCGAATTAGCGTACCGATTCCGATTCATCGATGAACTGAAGGATGTCGAGCTCGAGCCAAGGGTCGTGGTGCTGCAGGAACCTCCAGCCTTCGGTTTGCTCGACGTCCTTGAAGTGGTGGTACACGAGCTTCATGCACCGCAGGTAGAGCTCCGGAGAGCTGCAGAGCCTCGACAGCTGGAGGACGTCCACCACGTTGTCGATGGTCAGCCGCTGTTGCAAGCTCTTGACACATCTCTGCTTCAACTGCGGCACCGAGTACACATGGGCCAGCGCCAGAAGATGCACCTCGTACTTCTCCATCTCCTCCTCCGTGCACCTAAGAGCCACGGCCACCCAGTCGCCTCAGGACATACGTTTCTTTTGTTTCTCTTAAAAGGCAGAGTTGTCGGGATCCACGAGATATATCTTCACAAACTCCGTCTTTTGCTTACGGAATTAAGGGGATCAAACCGACTAACCTGGAGGAGTAGATGAACTCGATGAAAGCGGAGACCGCGTCGCAGGGGACGCCGAGAATCGGAACGATCTTCTTGGAGCTCCGGCGCTTAGTGGGTCTGTAAATGAGGTTCTCCAATACCGGTGATGCCGATGCCTTCATTGTCACAATATCAACGCCCAAATCAGACTCGAACCAATCATTCGTAAAGCAAAAACAAGATTCGAGAAGAAGAAGAGCAGACCAGAATTCCTGTATGCGCGGGGATGGACCGGCCGCCGGAGGTGACGACGAAAACGTCAGGTTCGGGCAATTCTCTGGGGAAGGATCTCTTGTCGGTCCGTGCGAATGTGGAACCGGCGACGCCGTGGGAGTCGCCGGAGCAGTTGGTGGACGGTGCGGTGGGGCTGTTTCGTTTGCTTTCCATACGAAGAAAATGCCTGAGATTTGTGATCGACACCAGCCATGGTGAGTGCGTGTATTTATGGTCAAGAGGAAACAGAGAGAAATATAAAATGCTGCTCGGCTTGGAAGGACGCGCAACCGATGTGGTTCCTACGTGGCGTTTTGCTGTCACCTGGTTCGATTTTATCAAGAGTTGTCGGCCCACAAAGGAAGGAAAATTCATTCGGAGTTAAATATGATCTTATCCATAATCCTAAAGGTGACCCTCCCACGCTGGAATCGGCAGGCTAGATGGATGGACAGGACTTTTGGAGTCCGACGTGGAAAGGACAGACCACAAAGCGCCACATCAGCTAGCACAAGAGTTTGGACCTGATTAAGAAATCGACACAAATGATTATTAATGTTTGACTTAATATGTAATATGATTCATGAATTTATAATTTGTTGAGCGATATTCTTAAATTTTAGTTCAATATTATTACGATCCTTGAACTTTCAAATTATTCAATTTAATCTTTAAAACATTTCATACATTGCCCAATTCGCTCCTTCAAACATATCAAGATATATAAAATTGCACGTAAACTTCAATTAATGGAGAAACAATACAAAACATCTTCATATAGTCCGAGAACAATATTAAAAATTGAGAAATTATATTTAATAAATTTAATGTTCACAAATAAATTATACATTGAGTTAATATTAATGGACCAAATCAAATAAATTAAAAAAATCATAAATCACATTACACTAAGAATCAAAATTTATAAATTTTTTTGTGTTTTTCCCTCTAATAAACGGCCTTTGGTTGGTGGACAGGAGAGAATAAGCGCGCTTCCCATGGGGTCCACCTGACTCAGTCCGGACGTGCGATCTCGTCCTTATCCTCTCCACCGCTCATCCTCATCTCCGCGTCCGCTTAACGAAAGAAAGCAAATTTACGGATCTGGGATGCGCCGCGGCTGACACGTGGCGGTTGTGAGGTCTCCGCCAGGGGAAAAAAAAAAACCTTTGCGATCAGAGATTTTTTGTCGTTTTGGGACGCCCAACGAGAAAAGGTCATGTGTCGGGACCGACTTTTGTCGTACGCGGTTCCTCGCTGGTGCGCCGCGGCGCGCGATGCTCGACCAATTCCTGGAAAGTAGGTAATATAATAAATAAATTATTTTCGTAATCCTTTTCCTTTTTTTTCTTCTTTTTTTTCTTTCATTTTTGTCCAGTTTTTCTTTTTCCTTGGAAACTTAATTGACAAATGCTCTACGTTCAAAAGGTTTTGTGGCCCTACATGCGTCGATTGGTTGGAACAAAAAAAAATTAAAAGATTTAAATGCGAATTTATAGGGATTTATTTTTAATGACCGAACAATCCACCACAAATGAGACTAACACAATACCCCGACACCAAGACCATATTCAAACCCTCGACCTTGGCAATGAGAAAGAAGCTCTCAACCAACCCAGAGACCCACCATTATGTGCGAATTATAGGGTTGGTTTTCTGAAAAATAAAAAATAAAGAAGATTTTTGAAATACTCATTTCATGATAAAGGACAATATTTTTCTGTAAAATTATTTTTAAGGAAGATGGTTTCTCATTTTCATATTAGGGAACTTATTTGCTTCAATTTAACTGTGCATATTTTTTTAATTGTAAAAATTTCCTGTTAACTAAATCATTTTTGACAAACCAAACAGTTGAAAGTGTAGAAAATTGATTCGTTAAAAACTCTTTTGCTCACGTAAATACAACCTAAAACTTCATTTGTCTCGATGGAAAATACAGCGAAAATCGAAAACTTTTTCCAAGAATCATTGCTCATGAAATGGCATTGTTTCCAATAGGTGGCAAAGATGCAAAAATCATTTGGAATATAATTTCCCCCATTTAAAATAGTATTGTCAATTAACGAATAAAATCGCCTTTTTTGAAGCACTTTATTGCGTTGCTTTCATGCTTCATTTGATAGTTATGGGTTCGATTGATGCGTCTCCAAGTCACGCGTATAACAATTAGCAAGATTATCATGATTTTAAGTCAAATTTCTTTGAGAATTTTTTGCAAGTAGTTGGTGGGTGCGTGTTATAACAAGCATCACTGATCCAATTTGATCTTCCCGCTCCAACAGTATCCTTAGAACCAACAGTCGAGAGTAAACGAAACATATAAATTCCATGGATCTTGTCCTCCCGCCCAAAATGAAGGTTCCCCGTGCGGCGGCTATACGTGAAGTAGAGGAAGACGAAGAAGAGGGAACGAAGGGCTTCTATTCAAGTAAGCTTTTTGTTTTGGTCCGACCATGTTCCAGAAGGCCAGAACGGCCCAATTCATTTCTCTTTCTAGGATCAATCTAGACAGCCCAATTCAGATGGATCATAAATCAATTTATTGACCCATTATTAGTGGGACGAGTGTTATGCGAATTATTTCTTTGTTTGGGTTTGTTATTTAGTAGATGGGTTCAGAATGGTAAAGGTCCACGAATTACATAGACCCAATTCGATACCATGACTCTCTCTACTCTCTCCACCCTCTGTCTAGTTCTCACATGATCTTGTTATTTCACCTATGTTTAGAAATGTGTTTTTTTTTAAATTGTGTTAATTAATGAAGTGTTTTAATAATATGAGTTGGGTTGGGTCATATATCAATAATTATATTTGTATTGCATGAAAATAAGTTAAACGAGACAATTTTGATCATTTTTTATCCGGGCTACTTTACCAGCTCAACGAGTCCTCTATCTCATTCTCACACGATCTTGTTACCTCGATTATGTTTAGGAATGAGTTTTTTTAATATTGTGTTAATTATTGAAGTGTCTTAATAATATGATTTGGGTCGGGTCAGATTTTGATAATTTTATTTGTATTGTATGAAAAAGTAAGTTAGACGAGTCAATTTTGATCATTTTTTACTTGGATACTTCACCGGCTCAACGAGTCTATCTTAAAATCGCCATGTCTGAATACGTACTAGGCTAGTACAAGAGATGATGGAGACAGACATGCCCTGATTTCCGGGAAGACTGTCGCCGTTGTTGACTGCATTGACCATTCGCCTCCCCTTTCTGGTCCTGAGCCAATCCACCCACCCAAGCCAGTCATCGACGGCAGTAAGCATGGCTGGTTGGTGGGCTCGGGCAGGCCTGCATTCAATGCGGCCCAACTGACGCGATTCCCTCTCCTCCCTGCCACTCCTCTGACAAAAGCTTCGTCGTTCCTCTGAAGTCTCAGCGCTTCAAGTCTCGTGAGCAAGGATCGCCGCATTGATTCACTCGCTCGCCGAGGTTCGGTCAAATGGGCGACGCATGTGATCAAAGCTTGCATTCTCGGCAACGTCCTCTGTCTTCTTCATCATCGCCATCATCGTCCACATACGTCCTGGCCACCAAATCTCCACCAAAGATAGGCCTAAATCCTTCCCCTTCCCCGACTTACCGCATGTGCATGCTCGTCCCCACAATGCGTGGCCCCGACTCAGACATTTGACCTTATCATTGATTCCACCACCATTCGCCCCACGATGGGAGTCTAATCTCCTGATTTCCCGCATCCTAGCTGGCTCCTACGTTCGATGTTCTCGTTCACACTGGCCATGCATCCCTTCTGGTTCGGTCTACTTGTTGACATCTGCGGCCATGATCCGTGGTGCCTCGTGCTTGTCTTATGCAGATTAACCAAAATGGGGGAATACCCATGTCTGCAAATGGGTTGGAGCCCCGTGTTGGAAGGACAAAGGATGGAATCTCACTCGAGAATCAAGATACAAGACGGCCCGATCCCATCTCCTTCCGAGATAACGAGGAACACGAGAGCTGACTTGCTCGAGGATCATGAACACAGAACATGCGCCGGAACTGAATGAATGGCTGGAAATGATGATGAGTCTCTTTCATGATGCCTTCTTCTCGCGCCGGGCACATGCATGGTCTCTACCAATTACGGGAAGTTGGAGGAATTATTGGGGGAATTAGGTGAAGAGAAATCCGATAGAGGCTTGTGGGCATCCTAGAGTGCTTGATCAGGGGCTCGATCATTTGAGATCATGTCTGGGAAAATTTGCCCTAATCATTGACATGCAATGTCCACGATACGCTTCCCACGGAAAAAGAGAGACTGGGGGAGATAGTTCGGATGATCTAATGAGCATCAGCAATTTAAACACCTAGACTCATATGATCTAAAGTTATAGAAAGAATTCCAACTCAAAAAAGAAAAAAAATTTGAAAGGAAGTATATTGACCCGATCGCTCTGGCCTTCTTAAAATGAGGTGTATGATGGAATTCTCCTTTTGAACTTCGCCATTGTTCATGGCGGCGGGAACGTAATACCGGTGAACCTGTAATTCTTCTTGTAGTATGAAATAGATATCATTCTCAAGCACCTAATGCAGCAAGTCGTATGCCCTTACATAATATTTTTGAAGAGGACTCACTGTTTGTCCCGTTATAAAGAGTGTACTCCCGCTTTGAGTATAATAGATCACAACGTGATACTCAAAAATACGAGCCCAAAGTATAAAAGACCTTATGACTTCTTGGAGGCACCGTCCTCTTGCGATCCTCAAGCGCCTCGCTCGATCACCAGACGATCCTCATCCCAATAGATGCGGTCCATCGCACCTAACATCCTTTTCAAATTATCTTATCACTAGCACCCACCAATCAAGGAAAGCAAGGCGGGAAAAGAGTGCAGCTCAATTTTTTCCGACAAGTAGTTTTCCTCAAAAACATGTCTCTTTTCACTTTCCTTTTTTCTCCTCCCTCTTTTTTACGAGTCCCAATCCGTTCTCCCACCTACGCAAAAATCAAGTCTTGATGGTCAAAGATTGAAGCAGGGCTGGCGGACTGATGGAGAAAAAAGCCCCAGAACCACGGGTGAAATCTGTCTCCCCATCAAAAGAAGATCAATCAAAGTCCAAAGCCCCCTACCATGTGCCGCCTCCTGATTTTGTCGTCAACTCAAATCTCCTCCCTCTCTCTCTCTCTCTCTCTCTCTCTCTTCCGTCGAATTTTCAAAATCCGGACTTTTCTCTACTAGACCTCGAACTGGGAAGTGAACCTTCTTTGAATTTGTAATTTTCTTGCCGGCCATCCGCTCAGTGTCATTCCCGTGAAAAAAAGAGCAGGTTCGGCACAGTGCGTGGGAAACAGAGCAGAGCATGGTCAAAGAGTCGTCCTCCCAATACAAAAATACGGTTTTCGTCGGTGTCCGTTCTCGTGAGAAGGATACCATGGTGAAGGGGTGTGGGAGCTGCTACAGTACAAAATATGTGGCTTTCGTTCGAGATTCCCTTCTTTCCCTTCCCCACTCACTGAAATTAGAAGAGAAAAATGCCGATCCAAATGCAACTGGGTGTTATAAGATATCCTCCTAATTTCTGTCTGTTCTTGTGAGAATGATGTCTATGGTGATCGGGGATGAGCTACGTTCCAAAGGGTATGGATTTGTTCGAGATTCCCCTTCTTTTCTTCCCACTAGTTACGATTAGAGGAGAGAGTGACGATGCAACTGTTGTGTTCCGCAGAGCTAGTTGCTAATGGAAGATTCGGTTGTTATGTATAGTTATGGCGGTAGTTGAAGTATCCCTTTTCTCTTTTAATAATCTCTCCTTTGTATAGTGGATCAGAGAGAGAGAGAGAGAGAGAGTAAGCCCCTTTGTCTAAATATTTTTTCTTTTTCCTCTCTGTCTGCAGTTCAGCAGTTGCTCTGTTTCCTCTCGTCCTTGTTCTGTTCTTCCTTGCCATTTCTTTTCGTTTTGTTTGATTAATTAATCTTGGCGTGGCTAAGCTCAGCTTGTGCGGGCATGGGGGCTGTGCATGCGTGCATGAGAGCAAAAAAATAAAAAAGAAGAAGAAACCGAATATAATAGATAAAAATAAGAGAGAAAGCTTTAGCATGATATTGATCCAAGATATAGTTTTAGTATAATCAACACTTCTGCGCTTGTTCTTCTCATGACCACATGAAGATTCTCAAAAGAGAATCGTCAGATAGGTGTCTGAGAGTAACATGCCGAGGTTGTAATCATCAGACTCGAGTTACAAACAAAAAAGAAAAAATTTAAAAGGAAAGAAAAAAGGAAGAACGGGTAAAGTTAACTCTAGCTAGAGATGCCGCTTTCTTGAAAGCTAAAACCTGGGACATTCCCATATGAATTTTTCTTTGCTTGTGGCAGCAACTAATGGAGGCTGTTGGGGATCATGATGATGGGTCTGTATCAGCAGCGAGACCCTTTTCTGCAACTGAGAGCACCGGCATTGGTGGTGATCGAGCCGACCAAGGAGGATGGTCTCGCGCCCAAGCTCGATGCTTTGGCGTAGCTCGAAGAAGCTCCGGCACCAGATGGAGTGAAGAAGGCTCCGTTCATCATCAGGTCTCCTTCAGACCTCCAGTTCCAGTTCTTCCACTCGCTCTCTGGTGCATCCTCGTGCTTGGTCACCTTCGGTGAGTTCAATCAAAACCCATCTTTGTCAGAAACAGAGCAAAAGGCAGAGTGCTCCTCGTGGTGAGGGACCAAAGAAAAGGACCAAGAAACTGAAAAAGCTGATATATTTTTGTGATCTTCGGAAAGAGTTCTTTACCTCTTTGCTGAATCTGTAGTCTGGAGCAACAAATCTATTGCCTTGGCTATTGATGGTAGGGCTTGCACTTCCGCCGATGGCATACATCTCCCAATGGGTGTAGTCATTGTTGACCACGTGGAAATAGCCATGCCTGCATCTGCATTTGTGCCAAAAGAAAAAAAAAACAAGAAATCATCGCATTAGCGCATTAGAGCATGAATTGAAAGAAAGGCAAAATGGGCCATTGCTAGCATATGAGATACCTCGGCATCCTTTGGACAAGGCCTTCGCCGAAGTGGTTGAAGGCAATGGTGACCTGCATGTTCTTGTCCTGGGTGTAGGTATCGCTGTGGCCGAGCAGCATGACCTTGTCGTGGTGAGTCATGTAATTGTTGGAGATGGTGATGGCGGTGGACCCGTGGATGGCGTCGACGAGCCCGTCTTTGCAGTTGGAAAGCGAGCAGTGATCGACCCAGATGTGGCTCCCGCCGAAGATCGACACGCCGTCGCCGTCCGATATCGTCCTCCACCCGTAGTGCCGCGGCGAGTCCCGCACGTTGGCGTTCCCTCCCTGCTTGCAGTCGTGGATGTGAAGCCCATGAATTATGATGTTGTTCACGAACTGGACGGTGATGCACGGGCCGCCGGCAATGTGGACGCTGGCCCCGCGGCCGTCGAGGGTCTTGAAGGAGTTCATGATCAGCTCCTCTTTCAATTTGATCGTCATGTCGCGCTGGAAGATGATCCAGAGCGGCTCGTCCTGGATAACGGCATGGCGGAGCGTCCCGGGCTTGGGGTTGACGGGGTCGTCGTCGCTGGAGTCGGTGACCACGTAGATCTCGCCGTCACGGCCCCCGATGGCGTTCTTGCCGAACCCGATGGCGCAGTCGGCTAGGCGCTGCCGGTTCTTCTCCCAGTTGGGGTCGCACCTCCAGCAGTCGTCGATCGGGTTCCCGGTCCCGCAGGAGAGGTAGCCCAGGCTCCTCCGATTCCTAGTGGCATTGGCAATGCTCCTGCAAGAAGGCACACAACACGTCGGTCACATGCGGTTATCCAGTTTATGCACAGCTTCCGGACAAAAAACTGCGGCATTCATGACCCGGAACGAAACGATCCAGCGCGAACTCAGTGGAGCCGCACGACACACGCACAGGCACTTACTTGTGTACTTCCTGTACGACCTGTTCTGGGTCCTGGACAGGGGAAGAGGAAATGGGCCATGGAGCGAGGAGAGACACGAGGAGGAGGAGAGAGATCGCGGGCATTGCCACCGCCATTTCCTCCCTGTCGTCTTTCTCTGTTACTTTCTCTTCTGTGTGAATGAGGAAGAAGACAGAGGAGGGAGGGAGCGTGGGAGGGGTGAGGGAAACTCCATGGAGGGAGAACGGGATTTATAGAGAGAGGAGGGAAAAGAGGGCGGGCTAACATGGCGTGATTGAACTGACAAAAAGCCACCGCGCGGGGGGCCCACCGCCCCGCCTCGTGATTTCTGGTTTTACGGGATTCCGTTTCGGTTAGTTTTTCGGGCCGTTAAAAACCAGGCCGGGATCGAGGTCCACCATCATCACTGTCCACGACTTTACGCCATGCTTGTATTGCTTTCCGAAGATCGAAAATTTGGGTGGCAACTTTTGAAAATTGGGTGATTAAGCACGAATCTCCGTGATAAAATTAAGTCTAAATTGACATATTTAATGTAAATTCATCTCCAATCGATATTGAATTATGAGCAAAATTTCCATGACAAGTGAGTAATTCGAGTAATCGTCATGTTTCATTCGACTCGACAGTTTTATAATAAAAATATGACAAAAATCAACGGACTGTTAATACGTCGCCAATTATCAATTTGGAATTTTCTGCAACCCAAAAATTAGCTCGGGATAAATTTGTCATAAATATATCGATATGAGGTCGTTGCAACTTGCAAATTAATTTCTAACGAAGCCTCGTGAAGTGTACAAATTCGAGGTTTTCGGCGAGAGTAATTCTTGAAAATTTGTAGTGTGTGTTACCTCTCGCTCTTGCCGTCCTTTGTTTGGACAAGACACGGTCGAGAGTTACTCGGAAGTCTTTTTCCCTGAGATCGCACGTATCACGTCGTACTTAGGAGGTGCCAGGTGGTGGTTTTAAACGCCGTTGCGAGTCCAGCTGAGCCGAAGCCCAACGGTGTGCGTTCTTTTAGGTGGGCGGGAAAGAGAGTGATTAGATGAAAAGCGAGGCCTGAAATTTAGTTGGGGGGCAGTTAGGCAGGCATGCCTTTGGTTTTTCTTCGATTGAATAGGTGCACCCCTTGGGTCTTCGAGAAAAGGCAGAGGCTTTTTGCATCTACAACAAAATAGCATGGTACCGTGCGGTACGCTAGGCTTACCCAATACATTCATTGCGGGCCGAGCGTTCGATGTAATGGTGTCGCGACTTGTGAACAATCTTAATCGGTAAGTCTATCGTTGTCTTAAGTTTTTGAGAAAGTTGGTTGAACCGGATATCTCGACGAGTTTGGATTCTCCTCTCCATGATTGTCTCATGCGAAATTATCGGATTCATGTCTTCACCGCGTGGCATGAAGAGAACTCCGCTCGTTTTCTTTCTAGACGAGCAATCGATGGAGTTACGCGACGCAGAGTTGACCATTATCTATTCTTGTAAGCATATGAAGAACAGAGCATTGACGAAGGAATTGCACTGTCGGCGAGAGAAGACACCGACGCTAATAGGTCGGGACATATCCATATGCATGTCGTATTTGGTACCACCGAGCTGCTATCCGGCTGTTTCCACTAGGAGCTCGACGTTATTCCCTTCGTCCCCGTAACTATATAGTCACAAGCTGACCACATCTAGTTGCACTTTCGGACAATAACATATTCTCCCCTGCGAATAAATTCAAGAGGATGGCGATCGCGAATGTGCCGATGAGTCCGTTGCATTCCGAACGGACGATGCGCCGACGTGATTGGAGATTACATGGGCTGATGGGCCCCTTGGAATTCTGCCATTGTCGCTTTGCGTTGGCCCGGGAATAGTTTACTCGACTAGAGTTAGGTCGAGGGCTAACGAGAATTAGGGGTACGAATAGGAATTGCAACTTGCTGCTGAAGATCGATGAGATGCGATTCGTGCTGGTCGACGGGTCCATCTCTTTTTTTTCGAGACGTTCGAGATTTTGGGTTTCGATCATGTCTTCTTCTTAGCACCTCGTACGATTCATAATAACGAGTGAGGTCATTTTCGGACGACCGAATGACAAAACTCGGTCGACCAATGTAAATGATGGGATCTAGCGTGGTTATCGTGGCTGGAGAGCGGTTGGTTTTGCACGAATTCGATCTGGTGTGGAGTTGAACTCTATGATCTCATTTAGGGTCGAAAATCGGGATAAGATTTGATATAATGATTGTCTCAACTTGATGATCGTTTTGACTATCGAGAATTTAAGAAAATAAATATACGCGTGTATACGTTTCTCTTGTCTTATGTCCGTGCCCGACACTCGTGATATTCTTTTCTTTTGGCGTGGTATTCTCTATGGATCGGACAGCCGCACATGCGATTGCGCTCGAAAATCAAACTCCCAGCCGATCTGTAGGTCCGCCTATGGTGTCTCCATTTTTCCACGATGTCTTTAAAGCAGCACAGTGTTTATTTGTTTTTTTTTTCGTTTTTATTTTTCCCTTTTGGCAACCGCAAACTTCGCCGGAATTTGCAAAACACACGTCGCTGACATGGCGCGATGGCAGCCTCTGGTGACGCCAGCTCTCGGTGGCCTGCAGCCGACACATGGCCCCTGATGGAGGCCGCGGGATCCGTTGATTTTGCTGACTTTGGCCGTTGCTAGTTGAAAGCTACGTCCTCTCCTCATTTATTGGCGTTTCCTTTTGTGGTCGCGGGGCCCAACCGAGCAGACACTTTGATTTATTTTTCTACATTTTTCTTAGCTGTCATCTCTCCCCTATTTATCCCTTTGGCTAAATTCACGAAATTCAGCCTCTATTGCACGGAAACTGGCACGGAAACGGGGACCAATGACGATCGTCGGTGAGATTTCGTTATGTTTGTACCCTCTTGCTTCGATAATAATACAATTAAGTCGGATCAAAGCATCCTCTATAATTGGTAGTATCAAAGGCTCGAAGAAACGACATAGTATCGAATGACCGATCTTTTAGACGAGTATTGCTTATCAAACGGCGTTTGTGCATATGGTGATTGATTGATCGCTTTCACTTTAAATTCACAGGCGCAAAGCGCTTAAAGTGTGGCCCGTGAAAAAAAGTTGCGATTATCTATGTTAAACATAAGAGATTTGGTAGATCGACCAAAATTTCGCGTGTTCCCTTGTTATATCATGACCCGAGATTCTCGCCGTACGGGTCATCGCGGCCATCGATTGTGGATACGAAGGGAAACGAGGGCCGTCGAATCGGGATCCGGACTTCTAGCGAGAAGCAACCTCGGGGACAAAGGCCACGTGGTGGGCCCCCGCTCAGCGGGTGGGGTTTTCCTTTTTCGTCAGAATATGGGGGACCAAGGGATGGAGAACGAGGCCATGTTAGATGGGCCCAATGGGCTTCTCCTATGGGCCTGGCCTGTCACGCGCGACTGGCGACATGAAAGCTACCTGGCAACCGCCCGGGCGCGCTCGATACATGAAAGCTACCGGTCGCGGGCCAATCCTCTCGCTCCTCCCCCCGGCACATGCAGGTGTCCTAATCACGTCCCATCGGAGATCTGAGGACCTGTTTTGCGATTTTCATTAGCCAATCATGATGGGTCTTGGATGCTCCTTTATTTTCGCTCCCCTTGAAATTTTGCTTTAATGTTTCGCTAGGAGAGCCCAAAAGATCAGTCCCTTAATTAGCTGGATTTGGCTTTTGATCATAGGTCCACCGACAATTTCTAATTGGCCGAGGCGGAATTGCACATCGGTCGTTAGAATGACATTTTTTTTCAGCCCTTTTTGTCCCATCAAGCTCCAGGATGGTGAAAGAATTGGGGAATTTAATCGGATCGAGCGAAGGAGGGACGGAGATGGGGTGAACCAACCCTTGATGAAAGGAAGGGATCCGGATCCTCTACAATGCAAATGATGAAGGGTGGAGATGTGATTTTTCTCCTTTTTATAGGGGAAAAATTGAAGGAATGATGGGATGGGGGTAGATCAGATCCGTACTAAGTGTAGAGAATCCTCTTTCGAAAGGAAGATGCTATATCGTAGTCATGTTGCTTTCGCATGGCGAATAAAATTCGCGCGTGCTAGGCCAACCGATGAAAATCCGACTCGTTTTGAGACTAAATTGGTCATTTCGGAACTTTATTTGAGACAAAATGCACCTCAATGACTCTTTCAAGGAAATGGTCATTATTTATGATCCTACTTAAAATTTCATGTTTCTTATTTTTTTGTCGTCAAATATCAAACAAAAAGACGGTATATTTGAAAATTTAGAAATCGATGTTAAATTGTTCGCAAATAATCGGGAATGCTCTTTCGGTTTTAGGTCGGTTAAGTACATTATTTTATGTCAAGGAAGCCTGTAACGCGAAGTAATGGAACATTCAAGTAGATGAAAGCTAAAATGATGGCTTGTAATTTAAACGCGAAATGATATTTTTACCTCGATGATCGACCGTAAATAAATGCGTTTTGGGAGTTTGTTAATCATTCTTCTTCTAGAAACTTACACGAATTGAGAATCAAGCTATTCAACAACATCATTCCTCTCCGGGAAGGCAAAAAGGGGGAAAAGACCAAACGAGAATTGATGATAATCGCATCTTGCAACGAGATGACTTCTAATGATCAAATCTTTAGGGTATCCGCGGTGGGTATGGTGATTTTGATCCTGTTTACCAGCCATAATTGGGAATGACTTTTGTGCCAAAGAAGTCAAGGCAACACAATGATGACCGCTTGAGCCTCGAGATCAGTCATCTCGTGACCTATGCAAGTTGATCGGGATTTTACCGATAATCCGTTTGTTTCATGGAAAATTTAAAAAATATTTATTCGAAAATCAATTTATAAAAAATGATAATATTTTTTGATGTTCGTTTGAAACTTATAAAAAATCATAAAAAATTAAAATTTTTAATTTTTTTTCTTTTATCTCAATTCTTTTATTATACATTGACTAATTGCTGGTTACAAGTCATTTTTGAACGAAGATGGAAAATGTTAAAATGTGATGATAAAAGATGAAAAATATTTTTCACTTTTTAAAAACAAAAAAGATTTTCCCCACTTTAAGTATTTTTTCCATTGGTGGAGATGTTTTCCTTGACTATCTTATTTTCCGTGAAACGAATGCCAAAAAATCCAACAAATATTTTTCATGAAGTTATTTTTCGCGAAATGAAAAGAGAATAAGTATTTTTTTTGGGACACACTTGTTAAATACTTTATAAGATAAAGTTTGTCATTTTCCATGGATTACCTCTATCTTCATGCATAATTAATGCACTACAGATCAATATATATTTTTATCGAGTGAGGTTGGAGAGTGTCTCGAGAACACTTGTGAACAAGATCCGACTAGCAAACGTCTTGAGGTTGATAGCTTGAAGTTGCCAAGGGTGAGATAACTGTTGAGCATGTTGATTCTCAATTATTATGTCTAACTTTTTGTTTAGACTTTAATGACGCTTTAACAACTTCCGCTAGGAGCTTTTTAACCATTAATGACCACTTATGGGTTGCTCATCATCGAAAATCACCTAACTTTATTACGGGTCCTTGTCGCTTTCATAATTTCTCGCCTTACTAATCTTAATTTATAATTTGTGGAATAACTATATGGATATGTATATTATTACATTTTGGCCTTGTTTTTAGGGATAATTATACAATTGGTCCCTAAACTTTAGCCAAATGTACAATATGATCCCTAAACTTTCAATTTGTTTAGTGCAATTTTTAATTTTTTTGGCATGTTCAAGCTAGTTCATGAATTATTTTGAAAATGTTCAAGATCCACGAACTTAAATTTAATAGGACAATGCTAAATATTTTCAAATAATCAAAGGATTAGTTTGAACATTTATTAAAAGTTCCGGGATTATATTGAACACATTGAAGGTTCAAGGACTAAATTGCACATTAGACAAAAATTTTGGGATTATAAATGTAAAATTAAAAGCTTAGAAATCAAATTGTATATTTGGTTAAAGTTCAAGGATTATTTATGTTATTTTTCATTATTTTTACTAATAATGTTTGGATAAAACATTCTCCATTGACTAGATTGGAAATGAAAATTTATACGAAAGCCGACCTAAACTATCACCTAATCACAATACCCTCCTTTTCCTTTCGTCTTTCATTAAAAAGGGAGGACGGTCTCAATCTTTAGATAACGTACTATTTTGATAAAGCGACAAGACGAAATTCATAAGAATGATTAACTTGAACTAACAAGAAATCTCGATGTAAACAAATTGGACACGCAATAATCAAGATATGATTATGTTTATTTTCATTGATGCATTGAAAATTGAAAAGATTTTCTAATCCAGTCATTTATCAAATACACTCGTCAAGAGTAAACGCTTAAACAAAAAGCCTGGGTCGGAGCAGTCCGATTAGGGTTAGGACTTGATCTGGTCGGGCTACGGGCCCGTCTTCACATCAATCCTGCCGGGGATCACAAAAGGCCCAAAATTCCAGGCCCACTAGGGGAGGGAAAATCCTTTCAGTTAAGCGGGCCCCTTTGAAGCCCAGAAGATGGAAAGCCGGCATTGATTTGGGCCATCTTAAGGCCCATTTTCTTCTTCTTCCGAGATCTTTCCACAGCGCACGAAGGCCCAGTTAGCGTCGCTCGCTTCGGTCAATCGTTATATTTCTCTCGACTTCAGTTGAATTTCGCGTTCGCCGGCAGGAAACGCAACCCGCAGTGGTCGGAATCGGACTGTCCGATGGAAATCCTCAGCATAAGGGTCCTGTGCCCGAAGCTCGTTCTCAGGAGAGACGAGCCGTGCCTTCAGTGGCTTATCGGATCCCCGTTTTTCGTTGATCCCGTCGCGATCTTCTCGACCTTCCGGTGTCTTCACTACTCGTCGCCGGGAGACGTGCTCGCCGTGGATTACACCAAGGAATCGGGTAACTCTCGCGTCCCGTTCCTTTGTCGAAAGCACGAAAGGGCGGGGGCGGCGGATTTATATTTTGCAGTTTGCAGCACAAGTGGTTAAGTCTGTTTCCACCTAGAATTAACAAGAAAAGACTGGCATAAGATATTTCGATGGATGTTTTGGAATTCACGATAACTCTGGCATTCAGAGGAAATGGTGAGCTAAGTCTTGAATAAGGCGTTATGTTCATGCTCGAATTTTCCATCATGAGAGCTGTGCAGAACGAAAGGAATTCTAAAAAGATTGATTCGCTGTCTTGGTCCTGGGCAATTGTTTTTCAACTAAATACATTTTCTGTGATGGAGCTGGAAACGGGTCTCTTAGATTCTGTTGCATTTCTCTTGGGAATTTAAAATACGTATATGCTGTGTTTTAGTCTTTATTTAAATGCTGACCTTGTTTTGGATGTGGAGCAGAAGATCTTCGAGTGTTGCTTTTGAAGGGGTTCCACGTAATTGGGGCCCTAGTTGTTCAAAGAGATGGCGATATGGAGCAAACGGCTGGTCATGCTGTCAATGCTGCTCGAACAATGCAAAAGTTTCTAGGGGTGGATGGTCTTGAAGGACAGTCGGACAAGCACTGGACTATTGGTGCTGTTGGTGATATTGATTCTGGTGATGTTCACTTCTTTTCCTCGAGAAATGAAAGTTCGAAGAGCCTAGAGTCTGTCACATCTGTTATATATGCCAGTGATCCTGAGGAGTATGTTTGGGAGAAAGGTTGCCTCCTTCGCTGCAAGTTACCGATAAAGTCGCCATTTTATTTTCCGGAGAACAAGATATCTGGTAATTTTGTCTGCATCTCGTGCTGATGTGTTTTTTCGCTGGCCTTTTATAGATTGAGATAGTCGACTGACTGCAGTTTGAGCCGATTCTTCAACTTGATTGCACTGATAATGGTTTCAAAACACTTCTGAACTTTAGATGATCGACAGGCTTAGATTGGAAGCTTATATTGGTTTTCTTTCTAGTTGTGCAAAAAGTGAATGGCCGGTAAATATTCAATACTAGTGTTTGTGACTTCTTTATACTTACTAGGGAAGTTAGGATGTTAGCTCGGAGAAATTTAGAAAACTTTTGAGATTTAAGCATGCACATTTTTAATTTCTGTTGACTGGATTTTGGGAACATGCAAAATCTATGCTGCTATCATGTTGGCAATGATACCTTGTCATTTCTAGTGCTAAAAAGCAAGCGTAAAATGTTCATGTACATGCATGCTTACTGGAGAAATCTTGATAAACATTAGTTCAAACTTACGTGTACATTATTTAGCACTGATAGTCCTTTCTAAAAAATTGTGAAGTTCTAGTACACAAATATACTGACAACTGACAGCAGCTATGGGATAGAGGTGGATTGGCTAGGATCCAGGTAAGAGAAAGGCATTAAAGATGGTTTTAGATATGACATAAGCTGACCTATGTATCATTGGATGGGCATATTGACAAAAGCTTGGTGCTTTAAGATGCCATATGGGGATATGTTACTACTTACTAGTACCTTTAAAGGTGAATGTGGCAATGAGAACATTTTTTTACGTTCTTATGTTTGGGATATGGTATGTCGTTATGAAAGTCTTCTTATGTTGCATCTGCTACCAACTATATATAATGGTCATATCTCTTTAAACAGTATGCTGAAATTTAGAGGCGTGTTTTCTATTCTCTGCATCTATTCCATGTGATACTTTTTTTTGTTCGGAAGATCACTCACAACTGGAGGATTCTTTGTGTCTCTTAGATGCAGTAGAGAGGTATCTGTTGACTGTCGAGGCAGCAGAAGATAAGTTTAAAGATCCAGAAGTCACAGTTATGGTGGAGACTTTAAATAAAGTAAATGCAGAAGTGCCTCAACCAGTCATCTTTCATGCTGGGGACTTAGATGTTGATGTAGATATCTCGAGTGTCAAGCTTTCTAGTCAAGTGGGAAAAGATAGCGATATAAAGTCATTACCATGTTCACATTTTTGCTTGGAAAGTAAGCCTGGAACAAAGACAATCTCTTCTGAGGTAATCTCTACTTGATATTTAGTTTGTCAGTTTGCTAGGACTTTTTGGTTGGTTTCTAAAAAGTTTATCTGCTTAGAGTGCAGACATTATTGAAGTCACTTTTCTGCTCAATAGATCGAGAAAATGTCGGGAAACTGCTGCACCTGTTGCAGAATACTTTCCAGGTATTAATGTCATGTAACTTATGTGGCATGACTGATATGGGCTCTGAGGTATAGTGCCTGGTTTATTTCTGCCTAAGTAAGAATTTTAATTGCAGATATTATTTTCATAACATGAGCAGTTCCATTGGTGTCTTTTCTCAAGTTTTTGTTGATGATTTTTTTGGGACAGAGTTTTGTTAACTATTTATTTTGTCTTTTCAGTGCTTGAGGAAACAAGACTTTCTATTTTTGAGTTCAAGTTGGATGTGCTTTGTTATGCTCCAAAAGATCTTCCCCTAGTTAGTGCAATTTCAAAGTTACTGATTCCAGGAGTTGTTAACCAGCTAACTGCCATGAAGAATGCACATGTACCCAATCTTTTAAAGGAGCATCCCCGGGTAAAATCTCTCTCTCTCTCTCTCATGTGCACACCATAAAGCCTGTACCTGTTATTATCCGAAAATTGTTTGGTATTGCTTTATGGGTGGAAATGCATTATACTTGTCATTACTATGTATTTTCTACGTACAACTTCTAGCCAAAAAGAAATTGAGAAAAACTTCTAGTAAACAAAGACAATTTTGGTATCAGCAAATTCCAAGACATCTATGCCATTGGAATGCAATGCTAAGATAGTCAAAGTATGTCAACTAGTGGCAATATTAAGTTGAGCACATGTCACTACAAATAACTTAAGAAGATATTTGCAAGCACTAACTGGTCTAAAACCATGCACTGTAATTTTCAGCTTCTAAGATGATCTTGGTTAAGAATGGATATTATACCTGAAGCCTGTTTGCTTGTTTCTTCTGTTTGTTGTTTTCATTTTGATTCATCCACCATTTGATCTTGCTGCTTACAGTTACATCCATATCACTTCAATCCTCTGGGAATGCTGCACCCAATTACAGTTATTTATGATCTCAGTTATGGAGAGACTGAAATGAGCCAAGGTAACTTTCTGGTTTTTTGCTAATAAGAAAGATAGTTAAAGGTGGAAAGTGTTGTTGCGATGCAAAATCCATTCTTGCATATATCTTTGTTTTGTGTCCCATTGCCCAATATTTTTTTAATAAAAAAAAGTTTGTTCTCTGCTTTTACTCCCCCGGTTTTAAGTTCATATGATCAAAGAGGTGATTTTGTTTTGGTGAATGAAGAACTAGTTATGTTATGCTTTCATAGACGGTATAATTACACACATGGCTTGGAAATTGCCAATAGCAGTGACATTGGTGGTTTTGCAAGAACTAACTGGATTTGGTATTGTATAGTTGAAGTAAGAAGATCTCTCCATATGAGACTTGGATTACCGACTGATCGACCACTTTTACGAATATCAAATGCTCTATACTTTACAGTTGATGGTGTAAAAAGCAAAGAAAGGCAAAAGGGTAATTACTTCTAGTTCAAATTACACTGCATTCCTTTGTTCACACATAAAAATAGTGTATAACTGCGGGGCAACAATTTTTGGTTATATCAGGGCCTTCTTTGCTTAAGGATGTGCATATTGGCATTCCAAGCAGTGGTGGTGAGACATTGATTAAGTTTTCTTTCTGTTATTTAGTTTCTGTTGGGTTATTAGTTTGAACAAAATGCTGAATCTCTCTCTGTTTATAGTTTCTGGTGGAGTTACCTCTCTTGTTCAAGGTTCATATGGGTACTATCATTACCTTCAAGATGGTTTTGATGACTCGGTAATGCTATTTCTATGTTTATGTGACTCTGTTTTTCCTTTTCTTCTATTCAACCACGCTGTTACTTTGAAATAGTTCTTTCAAGTCATCTTCATTTTGGGTTTTTTTTTTTTTGACCGAGGAATCCACCACGAGCCCCCCATGCTTGGACGGCACCAAAGGGCCGGGCCCCTATACCTTAGGGGAGTCTAGCAATTGGTTTTCTGTTTCCATTTTCCAAAAAATAAAAGAGAAGAGTGCTCAATGGTCATGTTCCTGGCTTCATTCTTTGACTCTGTGAATCCAACTTAACGGTCTTTTTCCTGGCTCCATTCTTTTGTTTCCTCACGGGTTCATGAATTAATGCGCATCATTCATAATAGGGCTGGGGATGTGCATACCGCTCTCTGCAAACTATCATCTCTTGGTTCAGACTACAATATTACACATCCATTGATGTCCCTTCTCACAGGTATGTATATTTTAGCAGTTTTTGTCCTTGTTTAGATTTCAGTGCACTAGCTTAGAAACAACTCTTTGTAATCGGTTAGCAAAATTGCGAGATTTTCTTTTGTGCTCTGCTTTCAGACTCTGAACTTAGTCATGTAATGTTGGCTTTTGATGCCCCTTATTTGAATTTCCTTTGTCTTTTCCTTCTCATACGGTTTAGGAGTTGTTGGGGGAACTATTCTTCTGAGTACAAATATGTCTTATCAGATGAGTTTCTATAGACTACCAGAGGAGAAACGATTTTGTGGACTCCCTGGTTTTCTATTAGTTGTCCTTCTTGTCACAAATTTCTGGCTTCAGCCAATATAATGAATGATTGCCTTTGTCCTGCAGGGAAATACAGCAGTCACTTGTGGAAATTGGAGATAAGGAGCCTGCTTTCATTGGTTCTCGTGAGTGGGTTGGTGCCATTGAATTGAGTTTTGTTTTAGATAAGCTCCTTGGTGTAAGTATCTTTACACGACAATCTTTTTGTATGTACGTCTGCCATTTATTTGTAAGAAAGGTGGAGACTCACATGCTTTCCCTATTGAGTCCTTACTGTCTCTTTGAGGTTGTGAAATTCAATGGTAAGTTTACAGTGTACTTGTTGAAAAAGTACACGATTTCTTTTTTCTGCTTGGGGAAGAAAAAAAGAAAAAGGGAAAGGATTTTTTTTTTTTGGGGGGGGGGGTGAGTTTGGTTTTATCCATTTAACTCTTCTTGTTGTGTCTATGGTTGGGAGTATGCCTTACATAAAACAAGATGTAATTATCTTGCGCAGGTCAGTTGCAAAGTCATCAATGTGAGATCTGGAGCCGAGCTACCTGAGAAGTGTCGAGAACTAGCCTTCCATTTTGAGACTCAAGGAACACCGATCATGATTGGTTAGCGAAATGCATCTATCATAATCTTTTTTCCTGAAAGTACTTTCACATCTTTGGCACTCAAAGTAATTTACAACTTCCCTTCTCTTGTTCGGGGACAACAAAATAATTCTCTGTAATAGAATTTTGGAGTTGAGTATTCAGTGCAGAAATGGATTATTAATAGAATGAAATAAATAATCCAGTTCAATAATTAAAATGAAAAACATCTTGCCGTACTCGCATTGCTTTTAAGGGGAAAAACATTTGACCAACACATTGTTAGAGTGGATGAGACGAGCTAATGGTTATCGTCGGGATGACCCTGGTTCATCTAAGCTTTTGACATTGGGAAAACATGTGGGGGATGATGAGCCCAAAATGTATATCACAGGCTGATAATGCAGACTGTGTGTGTGGGAGTTTCAAAGCATGTCATGAGCGATGCATGTGACGTAACACTCTGCTGATTCGTCATTAAGTATGTCTTGCTTTGCGTGCGCAGGTGGTGGGGTACTTGCATACACTCTTCTGGGGGTTGATTACAATGAAGCCAGCGGAGACTGCGCTTTTCTCATACTTGATCCTCACTACACAGGGAGTGATGATCATAAGAAGATCGTGAATGGTGGATGGTGTGGCTGGAAGAAAGCTGTAGATAGCAAGGGCAAGAGCTTCTTCTTGCATGACAAGTTCTATAATCTTCTGTTGCCTCAGAGGCCCAACATGGTCTGAATTCAATCTGTTTATGGGGCAGAGTTGAAGGCGGAGCAACTCCCCGAATGAGAGGAAATTTCAGGACATGATTTTGGAGTACACTTTCTGATTATCCGTAAATGCGGAGTATCCGTTTGCTCTTTGTGTAGGCACTTACTCAAAATTTATAGCTGAAATAAGGTATCTTTAATCCGCGATTGATGATCTTTAACGGGTTGGTAGTTTGTGAATCATTAACGACATGTTTGTAAATTAAATTTCCGTCTGATGAGCAATTCACTGAAAAATGTCGGTGAGTGATGTATTCCTAGACTTGCCTGCTCTTGTATGCAATGTGGATGAGCGATCTCTTTACTTGGAGGTCATTCTTGCACAAAAGGCTTTATTTGTCTTGCGAAAAATGAATACTTTAGAGAATATTTCCCTCAAAATTAATCGGCTGTATCATTTGAAATAATTAGCTATTGAATTATGTTTTTATTGTCGATAATAATTTAAGACGAAAATATATTTACCAAAAAAAAAATAATTTAAGACGAAAATATTCTTGACAGGCAAATTAAAACCAATCCTAAAAGCCCAAAACCAAAGGTAGGCCTATTGAGTTTTCTGGGCCAAGCCCAGGCTTTGTGCCCTAAGGCATTGATGTCTGGTTAGCTGACCGGCGAGCTTCACCAGTCGCCGGTTGTCCAAGCGAAAACCCATCTCCTCCTCCTCCTCCTCCTTCTCCTTCTCCTTCTCTTTCGTCGTCGACCGGGGAGGAGAGACGAAGAGAGAGTGCGAGCGCAAATGATGTCGAGAACGACGCACGCTGCGCCCGTGGTGAAATCCGAGCCTGGAACGGCGGGCGCGGACGATGCAATGGCGTCGCACCAGTCGACAAAAATCGTCGTGTTGGCTGACCTCAACGTTGATCCTCCCATGTCCGACTGCGACGAATCCCTCCCTCCTCCCGCTCCGTCTCTTTTCAACTCCAGGTACGCCTCTCCCTTCAGTGGCATATCTACATAAGGCGGAGTGATAATTCCAGTTGATGGACTTGAAGTGGAACCTCTCGTGTCTTGTCGGCGTGTAGCCGAGGAGCCGAGCTTCTTCCTTGATTTCTCCTTTCATAACAAGTACTGTGTTCAGTTAGCTCAACAGCGCTTTCTAGTTCTTCTATTCGAAGATCCGAGATCGGTAGTTGTGAGAATTTGAAGGTGAAAGGGGGCAATAATAGGCAATCAATAGACGGAAGGTAATTTGAGATGACATCACTGGACAAATTTGTGTAGTAGCTTCAAGAATCGGATGGTTGGAGAACCAATGCTGGCTTCCTCCATAGTTTAGAGGGCATTGCAAAAGATTTCTTCCTGAGAAATATTCATATAGAAAGGTAGAGGTAGAAATGAATTTTATAATTTCTTGCCTCTATTTAGTAGGAGTGGATGTGGGAATTTACTAATCTTTATCTCTCGAGTTCTTGAACAAGAAAGCACTCTAGGTTTAATTTGCTGAAATTTATAGGATCACTGCTGTGAGTCGTCATACTGCACAACTTTGCTGTATGAGGGGCGCCTCTTTTTTTTAAAATTGCTAACTGGATATAAATCATGTCTTATTTAGGTTGAACAATGACGAAAGCAGCCAAGAGAAGAGTACATTAATCTCGAAAGATGTAGATGGTGCAGAAGGTGACTGTAGAAAGCTAAACAAGTTGGGGAAATGCCGTTCAAAGATCAGTAAGGTAGAGTGCTCTCTTGATTGTGGAGGTGATGGTGATGTCGATCATCCTTGTCAGGGGACTCCTTCGTCTCGGGAAGAAAAAGTCAGCAGTCTAAAAACCGTGAGTCATCTTCATTTTTATAGTCATTTTTATCTCATGATTTTGAATTTTTGTGCTGGTTGCAATTGAAAAATGTGGCTCCAATGTGTTTAAAAGAGCTATTACTTCCATTTTGATGAGTCAGTGCTTATTTGCTAAACAACGTTTTGGTCCTTGTTCTTGATATCAAGCTCTTGGCTTACATAAAATGGATGTGGTGTGCAGTGTTATATGGAGTAGCAGAATTGATTTACAGTCGATTCTTTCCTTTTACTTAATGCTCTCTGTGCTTAACTGAGCGCTTGCTCCTAGGGTTTGGTTCACGTTGCTAGGAAGATGCCCAAGAATGCCCATGCTCATTTCATACTTGGCCTGATGTATCAGAGGTTGAGCCAACCTCAAAAGGTACTCTCCTTGCATCACTTATCTAATCTCTTCTTGATGATTTTGTGTTTATTGATCTATTCACGTCTCTTCTAAATTTCCTAGGCAGTCTTGGCATATGAAAAAGCAGCGGAGATCTTGCTGCGTCCTGAAATTGAGATCGAGCGGCCGGAATTGCTCTCATTAGTTCAGATTCATCATGCACAGGTGAAGTCACCTTGTACTTATTGTTAGGTGGAGGTAAAGAACTTTGGGCTGGCTGACATGAAGGTGGTCATCCAAATGTGCAGTGTATTCTGTTGGAGAGTTTGGGGGATGACAACTCAGATAAAGAGCTTGAACATGATGAACTTGAGGAAATTATTTCCAAGTTGAGGGAGTCAATGCAAGTTGATACCAGGCACGCTACTGTTTGGAACACTCTTGGCTTAATTCTCCTTAAAACAAATCGCGTGCAGGTAATATATTCCTGTGAATCATTTTCTTTACCCAGTTGCTTTACTGAGCTGACAATGAGTTTCCCTTTCCAATTGATTTGTCTGAAGAGTGCTATCTCGGTTTTATCTCGTCTGTTGGCTATTGCTCCCAACAATTACGATTGCCTCGGGAATCTCGGGATTGCTTACCTGCTAAGGTGAGATGGATCATATACTTGTTTTTGCCTATTATCAGAAGGTTATCGTTCAATGATATATAAGTACAATCATATGACTTTGCTTTTCTTTGTTTCTATTTTGCCGAATCGAATTTTCTTTATGTCCATTTCTTTTGCCATTTGACCTGGACAAGGATTGTGGACTAACAACTTATGTTATTCCAGTGGAAAGATGGATCAATCAGCAAAGTGCTTTCAAGAATTAATCCTGAAAGATCAAAATCATCCTGCTGCTTTAATGAACTATGCAGCCCTTCTTCTCTGCAGATATGGTGCTGTTGTTCCAGGTATGTTTTAAACACTCCACTGGAATTTGGAGATATATTTGTATAAGACGGTTAAGAATTGAAGCAGGATCTACAATTTCTGGTGCTAATGAGCTAACTTCTACTATCCTTTGGTATGTTACATGTAGTTGATAATCTAAATTTTGCAGGTGCTGGGGCAAGTGCTGGTGAAGGTGCTTTAGTAGATCAGCTTGCTGCTGTCAATCTGGCAAAGGAATGTTTGCTAACAGCTTTGAAATCAGATCCTAAAGCATCGCATATCTGGATCAATCTGGCAGATGCATATTATACGATTGGTGACCATCGAAATTCCAGCAAGTGCTTGGAGAAGGTGCTTATGGCCTCTATTTGAGGTTGTCCATTGGTTTCTTTGATGAATCTTGTATATTCCAATGGAATTGATGCTTTCATTCTCTGTGCATGACTTGTATACTATGTATCATGCAGCTGTTTACTTCTTTTTCTGTGAGAATGACTTCTGGTTGTTCCTATTCTAGTCGGTAAAATTGGATGCCGGTTGCATGGCCACTCGATATGCAGTTGCGCTTCACCGGGTCAAGGATGTAGAGAGGTCTCAGGATCCTAGCGATCAGCTTTCTTGGGCTGGAAATGAAATGGCTTCAATTGTGAGGGATGGAGATTCTGCAATAATTCAAGTTCCTGTTGCTTGGTCAGGACTTGCCATGGTTCATAAAGTCCGACATGAGATTGTGGCTGCATTTGGAAAAGAATTATATGAGTTGATGGATGAAGAAGAAAGTGCTACCTATAGTCTGAAGCAGGTATTTTCTCTGTTTCTGGTTTAGCCCTGGGATAAAGAGGTCGTGTCCTGCCTAGCTCGATAACTGTAATGGTATTTCAGGAAGTATGCGACTAGTGTGCTACTGGTATATATATTTAATTTATTTAGCGCCGTAACTGGAAATAGCCTAACCAGGTTGTTTTTGTTCTTGGAAAAAAGATCCCGTCAGGTTATGTTGAGGCATAGTTGTAGTATGTTTGCTTGAAAGAGGTCTTGTTGAAGTTAGAGCAGCATACAAAATGAAAATATGAGTTCGGTAATCAATCTGTTACGCTCGACTCTCTTCCTCTCTTGAGTTTGCTGTTCATGAAATACCACTCACATACATATGTATGCCTCAGTGTTACAGTATGGATTTATACCTACGTTTTTAAATAGATTAGCTTGCGGTTATATTTGTTTTTCTTTTAAGTATGGGGTTGCTACTTCATTCTACTTTGTCTATTCTTTGATGTTCGATTTGGAGACATTAGGAAATCAATGAAGTGGTTTGAATTATTTCTTGCCGTCACCACTATACCAATCATACACTTACTGCCTGGAAATTAGTGGAAATAAGTTAAACGTGTCCTTGGTACAAATGGATTAGGGTTTATCTTTTGTTGAGCGGAGATTTTTTGTGCTCACTAAAATCAAAACCAGAGCATACGTGTTCTTTCATATCTAGTTGCCCATATTCATGTGGTAGTTTGACCTGGTTCAGCCTCTTTACCTTCTTAATGGATCGCATGTCTTTGAATGAACTAGGCCATAGCAGAGGACCCTGATGATGCTGTCCATTGGCACCAGCTTGGCCTCCATAGTCTTTGTGCTAGACAATTCAAAGCATCACAAAAGTACCTCAAAGCTGCAGTTGCTCGCATGAGAGAATGTAGCTGTGCATGGTCAAATTTAGGTACAGTTTGTTGCAATATGTGTCTCCCTTAATTGCTCTGGTAAACTGTACTTTTCATGATTTGATTGTTTACGGCCAGGTATCTCTCTGCATTTGTCTGAAGAGCCATCACAAGCTGAGCTAGTATACAAGCGGGCTTTGGCATTGACGGGAGCAGAGCATGTGCATGCTGTATTTTCAAACCTCGGGAATCTCTACCGGCATCTCAGACAGTATGGACGAGCCAGGGCAATGCTTGCGAAGTCCCTTGAACTCCGCCCTGGATATGCTCCTGCATTCAACAACTTGGGTCTCGTGTTTGTTGCTGAGGGAAACTGGGAAGAAGCCCAATATTGTTTCAACCGAGCTTTACAGGCTGACCCGTTGCTAGATGCAGCGAAGTCCAACATGATTAAAGCAGCGGCCATGTCTAGATTTTGTGAGAGCTTGTCGTCGTGTATCATCCAAGATCCAAACACACGACAGTGAGAAAGCACACGACAGTGAGAAAGCACGGGACTTTCTCATGTAAATAGGATGTAAATTCTTTGGCACGGTCGCACTTCGATCCGCAATCACGTGCTTCCTGTCTGTTGTAAAAGATGATCTTATTAATATGCAGTGTCATTTCGTTCAACTTCGTGCCAGATCTTCCGGTCTAACTTCTTAGCTTCTATATGGAACACATGGTGATGCCGTGCCGCGGAACATTTAGTCCAAACTCTTAAGTTGACTCGCTGGTATCCGAGCAAGAGGATGGCTATTTTCGCTGCTTATTGTTTGATCCAATGATTGGAACTTGGTCGCCGGTAGTTCCTCTTTAAAGCTTGTCAACGAGATCCATGCTACTTCTCTGTAATGAGTATGAGAATCATCGTAGACATGGTCCGAAGCCACTCTCACTTCCATAACTCTAGTTTGAAGGCTCGAATCTCACTTCCATAACTCTTGCGTTGACTCGCTGGTATCCGAGCAAGAGGATGGCTATTTTCGCTGCTTAGCAATCGCAAGCATTGTTTGATCCAATGATTGGAACTTGGTCGCCGGTAGTTCCTCTTTAAAGCTTGTCAACGAGATCCATGCTACTTCTCTGTAATGAGTATGAGAATCATCGTAGACATGGTCCGAAGACACTGTCTGTAATGTGGAGTCATGACGGATTAGGAGAAGCCTTAGAAAGAACCCTTTTTCCAAGGACAAGATCTGTGTATGAACACTCTTTCTAGGTGACGATTTCTACATACAATGAGCTGCTTTTTGACTCTATGTTTATTGTCCATTTGAAGCATGGAGTTTTTATTATTTTTGTGGTATTTCCCAAAAGATGAATAAATTAAAATTTCAGCTCCGTCGCTTTAAGCGTGGGGGGGGGGGGGGGGACAATCAGAGCAATCTTTTGGGGACAAGGCAATGGCTGTCGCGAGCCAGCGCTTGCCATTTCCCGTTCTTCTTCCTCCTCACTCTCGCTTCACCAAAACCTACTCCGTCTCCGGCATCTCTACGACCTCCAAGCCTCTCTCTCTGTCTGCAACCTCGCCCTCTTCCTCTTCTCACCCTCCAACTTCTTCCATTTTCCTTCCTTATCTCCAGCAACATGATCAGCAGCAGCAGCAGCAGGAGCGACGACGACCACAATTGTTGCCGCAATCGCAGCCGCGGCAACAGCGACAACCGGAAGAAGACGGCGATGACCCAATTCTCCGGTTCTTCAAATCTCGGACCTCTGGGCAAGACCCACCATGCGAAGGACGGCTCTCCCTCCAAAACAACCGTCGCTCTTCTTGGCGTCTCGCTCCCGGCTTTGATGCAGATACTGAAGAAACTGAGGATGCATCAGTGCCTACTATTGGAGATGCGGAGAAAATGGGGTCTTCGGGTTCGGCCTCGAAAGATTTACGCCAGGACGTGATAGGAGAAATTTTGAAACTTGCGAGGGACTTGCCAGTGAATACGACATTGGGGGAGTTATTGGGGGATTTCGAGGGAAAGATTAGTGCGAAAGAGTGCGTGGAGGTGTTGGGGTTTATGGAAATGGAGGGGCTTGTGAAGAGTAGCATCTACTTTTTCGAGTGGATGGGGTTGCAGGAGCCATCTCTTGTTACTGCTCGGGCATGCTCGGTCATGTTTCCCATGTTGGGAAGAGCTCGAATGGGGAACAAATTGCTGGTTTTGTTTGAAAATCTACCGGACAAGAAAGAGTTCAGGGATGTTCGTGTTTATAATTCTGCAATTTCGGGGCTGATGAGCTCGGGGAGGTATGAGAAATGGAAATGTTTAGAATTCACTGTCTACACGCATTCGGTTTATTAGTTGGTTCCGTGCTTCTTTATTTGTTATGCTGCATTGTGATTAACTTGGTGCGACACCAATTGTGCTTTGTTCATAGTAAGATCAGCAAAGTCATTGAGGCTAATTTAAGCTTATTTTTGGAGGAGGAGGAGGTAGTTTATCGTATTGTCTTGTCAAATTGGATGATGTCTGAATCTCCTGTCAATATTGTAATATCTCGGTGGGAGTGAATTTTTTGGCTTTTGATTCTATTTTTCTAAGTCTGAAGGACAATCTGTTGGATCACTGTGCAAGATCTAGACCATGTTGTTCATATCCTACATGAGTCTCTGCGGAAACAAAATAAGAACAGATGCGATCATCCTTTTTCATCAACGACATTGAATTTTTTACTTCCTTTAGCTGTCTTTCTTCAATCTCTAACTCCCTTGCCTTTCACTTCTCCCTTTTGTCTCCCACCTCTGTCCAGACGTTTTAAATGAGATACTTCATCATATGTTTCAGCTACAAGGATGCTTGGAAGGTGTATGAGGCAATGGAGGCTGATAATGTTCAGCCGGATCACGTTACATGCTCTATAGTCATCACAGTCATGAGGAAGAGTGGTCACAGTGCTAAAGAATCGTGGGAGTTCTTTGAGAGGATGAATAGAAAGGGAGTTAAATGGACTTCAGAAGTTATGGGTGCTCTTATAAAATCATTTTGTGATGAGGGGCTGAAGAGGGAAGCACTCATCATCCAAGCGGAAATGGAAAAGAAAGGTGTTCCTTCAAATGTCATTGTATACAACACATTAATGGATGCTTATAGCAAATCCAACCAAATTGAAGAAGCTGAAGGTCTCTTTTCTGAAATGAAAGTGAAAGGCCTCAAACCCACTGCTGCCACTTTTAATATCTTGATGGATGCATACAGCAGAAGGATGCAGCCTGAGATTGTCGAAAAGTTTCTTAAAGATATGCAAGAGATGGGCTTGGAGCCAAATTCCACTTCATATACATGCTTGATCAGTGCATATGGGAGGCAGAGGAAAATGAGTGACATGGCGGTAGATGCATTCATGAGGATGAGGAGAGTTGGTATAAAACCAAATCTACATTCTTATACAGCTCTTGTTCATGCTTATTCTGTGAGTGGTTGGCACGAAAAAGCTTACACAACATTTGAGGATATGCTAAGAGAAGGAATCAAACCCTCGATTGAAACCTACACCACTCTCCTGGATGCATTTCGGCGTGCTGGTGACATCGAAGTGTTAATGAAAATATGGAAAATGATGATTAGTGAGAAAGTCGAAGGGACACAGGTTACATTTAACATTCTCCTTGATGGATTTGCTAAGCAAGGTCACTATATTGAAGCAAGAGATGTTATCTCTGAATTTGGGAAGATAGGTCTGCAGCCAACTGTAATGACTTATAATATGCTGATTAATGCCTATGCACGAGGAGGTCAGCACTTGAAGTTACCCCAGCTGTTGAAAGAAATGGCAGCTTTGAATCTGAAGCCTGATTCTATCACTTATTCGACCATGATATATGCCTTTGTCCGTGTTCGTGATTTCAGGAGGGCATTCTTTTATCACAAGAAGATGGTAAAAAGTGGACAGGTGCCAGATGCCAGATCCTACCGAAAGCTCAGGGAAATACTGGATGTAAAAGCTGCAATTAAGAATAGGAAGGACAGGAGTGCTATTCTTGGTATAGTCAATAGCAAAATGGGTTCGGTGACACCCAAGAAGAAAGGAAAGAAGGACGAGTTCTGGAAGAATAGGAAAAGACATCAAAGGGCTCTTGATGGACATTGAAGATTTTTTTGGGTAGAAAAGGGATTTGGACTGATTGGTTCCCTGCCTCTGTTATCTTTGGTTGGTCTTATGCATTTATCCTTGGTTGATATCTGTTGAGACAATTGGAGTGGCCATGGCTGTTTGCTGCCGGCTATAAGATGATGCCCGCAGGTATTGGTGTTTTCTTTATGAAGTGGAGATTTTTTTTTGTGAGCAAATACCGCCGCGCTCAGAAAGCTTGTATTTGACTGTATCTATGTTGGTCAGTGGACTAAAAAGATCAGTCCCTCATTTGGATCGAGAAACTAAAGAAGCTTCACTAGACATGAAAGATGACTTGTCTGAGGTATCTTTAAATGAGAGATTGAACACTAAGAGCTTTGTTCAGCTGTCGAGCATTGCCGAGCCAAATTATGTCCACTAGAGACTATGGTCATGCTGTCAAAGGTACTTATTTTGAGAACCCTGGCACAGTTGAAAGTAGGTAGACGTATGACTTGTGATATTATGTGCATTTTGATGATCAATTTTCCATTTGATTGCACAGCCTGTCGGAAAATGCATGGCAGGGTTACATCCCACACTAGTCCATTACAGCATATTCAATCTAATGAGCCACCCACCGAAGTACAATATTAAATGATATGTTCCACATCCACACTGCTGTTGGAAGAGTCTTCTGGACCATTTCATCCGTGAAGTTCTTAATCTAAGTTGGCCTGGCAGGTCTGACAGATCTGTCTGGATTGCCATCTAAAGCATTTGAAGGGGGGCAGACAGAGGGCGCGCATTAAGAGCGAGAATCAATTTTCTCGTAATTGTCAGGAAGATAGATGGAATCCCAATATTATCTTTCTTGAACACGCTGTAAGATCCTATTAACCGAGAAATTATTCAGTGGTATGCGCATGCCAGGTCAGCTGCTGACCTGGTGAGCATTTATCTAATTGGATCAATGAGAAATCAACACGTGGAGAAGCAAAACAAAATAAAATAAAAGAAATGAAAGTGACGTGGCCGGCTGATTGACGACCCCTCATAAATGCCTTCAGGTTTTTAAAAATTTTTCTTTTGAGAAGCTTGCTTGTTTTGGAGGACGTTTGTCTTCCTCTCCAGGTCATTCATCCCCTCCATTTTCTCCTTCATCTCTTTAGAGAAGAGAGCTGCCGGCCGGCAGCTCTCTGAAGGAGGTCGGACATTGAAGGCGTACCACTGAACGGCCGGTAGCTCTCTTTTCTGAAGGGATGAAGGAGAAAATGGAGGGGATGAATGACCTGGAAAGGAAGACGAACGTCCTCCAAAACAAGCAGGCTTCTCAAAAGAAAATTTTTTAAAAACCTGCAGGCATTTATGAAGGGCCATCAATCAGCCGGCCACGTCACTTTCATTTTTTTATTTTGTTTTGTTTTGTTTCTTCACGTGTTAATTTTTCATTGGTCCAACTAGATAAATGCTCACTAGGTCAGCTGCTGACCTGGCGTGCGCATACCACTGAATAATTTCTCCTATTAACAGTATCTTTTCATGGCGGGCCATGCAAGGCCATGCTACTTTGGCCCTCTTTTTAAAACTAGATCAGTGTCTTTGCTTGATTCCCTCCATTCAGACTTTATCCGGCCAGGAAGGAGTCGATCCCTAGAAAATCTCTTCCGAACTCACGGTAACAAACCCCGATGCATTCAATTTAGGTCTTGTCACATATTTAATGATGAGAAGCTTCACTGGTGGTCACTCACCCGCACATAAATTATTGATCATCACCAGACCAGCAAGCAAAATGTCAAGAATAGCCGTGGCTTCGGCCCGAAAACTTTTGTTCTCTTGACCACACCAAACTAGTTTCGGCTGATACGGTTTTGTTCCGGGAGGCTAAGCCAAAAGGGTTTTTGCTCTTGCTCCAGGCGAGCAGGTACTACTAACCAAGGTCGGATGATGGAGATAGACCTTTGAAGTTTCCAACGAGTTTCGATTGATAGAAGCTCAAGTTTACTAGGATACCTTGCTTTCATGGGAGACTTATCCTTAAAAGCATGTGGATAATTGCCCAAACACACAATCTGCTCCAAGTACGTAGACCTTGTCTCTAACGACCCGACTATATGGCCCGAATTAGGAAAACTTATAAATTCGAAACCTATTTGGTGACTTCAATGATTCACTATATGTCACACCGAGTGAACTTCCGATTGTAAAATGGTGACTCATTGACGTTGAAAATACTGATTGGTTTATATCGTAACATTTATGTTCTTTCTAAATACGATGAGTTGGTATTCAGACCCGAAATTGTCAAATATGGGATCATTAAGCAAAACCATGCACATGATGACATGTCCTATGATACATAGGTTATAAGAACAAAATTCATACTGCACTTCTTGCGGTTCCGAAGTTAACAGGAGAATGTCAAGTGCGTTTGCCATGGTTCGGTTTTTCTCGTGCCCATACGGGCTGAAAATTGAAGCTTTGAGCAGTTGGGATAAAGTGTGAAAGATGCAAAGGGTTTATACAACTAATTTGGGGGATTAGCCTCAGGGTGCCTAGATTAGAAATTTGGGGAACGGATGATAGTGACGGAATGCATTCTTTGATAGAAAACATATAGGGCTGGTTGACAGAATGCAGTTTCTTTGTGTTTTTTTTTTTGGAAAAAGATGTATCAAGGGAAAGCTAGCTTGGTGATCTTGCTCATCGGGCTTCGTATAGGGCTGTTCTCGGCCAGGAAAGTTTCGGCACATGAACGATGACAGCAGAGTAGATATTCCAAACTATGTGGGTGGATGCCACGAAGAGGTCTGTTGCCACACTCCCCGCAAGAAGAAAAACATTCATGGATTTGGTAAGATCAAGAGGAGCCTAGTTGGCGTAAGAAAGTGTCGCCAAAGGAGTAGACTCGGTTGGGATGTCACACTTGTTAGGGAGGGGCCAAGTGACTGTAGCTTTGATCGGGAGAGGCAATCTTTGTAGTGACATGTTCAGTGGGCTGAGTGTATGTCATTCATGTAAGTCTCGACAGAGTGGCAATGATTGATGAAGAATGTCAAGGAAGCAACAGAACAAATAAAGATGAGGAACAAACAGCAATCGCAGGAATTGAGGCGGAGGAGAGCATCGCTATCCGCTTTTTTCCATGCCCTCGTGTGGGTTGAGTGTAGTGTTTTGTGGCATTGGGCTGGAGCGCGAGACTTGCAGAGAGGGTACGATTGACTTGAGAAAAATGATGTCGGAACATTTGTGTTACTATTTTGAGAATGAGATCACTATCATTTTCGAGTAATCTCCAAAGGTCAGGTCGTCCTCTCCCGATGCAAACCGGTGGGGACCTACCGTCGTTCTCGTGATGATAGTCCCGACGGGACAAAACTAGCTATTGGCCAAAGCTCAAGCTAGAGTAATCTACTCTATACATGTCTTGCTCGAGGATTGGATGGGCATAACACAATGAACGAACGATGGGGGGGTTCAGGCTATCAAGACAAGGTTGATCTGGTGTTCAGGCTCATCAGACGCCGTATAGGGTTATCCTCAGCTAGAAAAGTTTTGGCCCTTGGGCCATGACGGGTGGATATGCTCAATCTATATAAATAAAAAAAACATGGGCGTTGTCTTTACCAAATTGAAAAACACGAAAGCTAAAGCTGCCTCGGAGAGTCGACTCCAGGATACCACCAAAACTGTCGTATACAAATAGAAAGTCTCTCTCTTTCTCTCTCTCTCTCTCTCTCTCTCCCCCCCTCTTCATGCAGACATGAGAGTCTTCAGTAGCTCCAAGCTGCCTCTCCTCCTCAAGCCCTTCCTCCTCTCTCTCCTCCTCTCCCTCTCCGTCCTCCTCCTCCTCCTCGCCTCCCAGACCCCTTCCCGCCGACTGCCATCCGCCGCCCTCGAGCCGCCGCCCTCCTCATCCGGCGCCGGAGGCATCCGTATCCGCCCCGGGTACACCTCCTACGAGGCCTACATCCAGCGCCAGCTCAACAAGACGCTCAACCCCAACCTCCGCAAGATCTGGACCACCCGCGACTGGGACCGCAAGGTCCGCGTCTTCGCCCGCTTCTTCGAGAGCCTGAAGAGCAGGAAGCTCCTCTCCGACTCCTCGAGATCGCTCTCCATCGGGGCGCGGGTCGGCCAGGAGGTGGCGGCGCTGAAGCTGATTGGCGTGAACGACTCGATCGGGATCGATCTGGTGCCTCGCCCCCCGCTGGTGATCGAGGGCGACTTCCATGACCAGCCCTTCCCGAACGCGACGTTCGATTTCGAGTTCTCCAACGTGTTCGACCACGCGCTTTACCCGTGGAAGTTCGTCGGGGAGATCGAGCGGACGCTGAAGCCCGGGGGGATCTGCGTGCTGCACGTGACGGTCAAGCACAGGACGGACAAGTACTCGGCCAACGACCTGTACAGCCTGGATCCGCTGGTGGAGATGTTCAGGGAGTCGGAGCTGGTGGAGACGAGGACCATCGACGGGTTTGGCCTCGACACTGAGGTCGTTTTCAAGAAGAAGAAGAAGGAGAAGAAGCAAAATCGCAGGTCGTGATCCATTCTTTACACCCTAATTCGTTCCTTTTTCCGTCTTTTCTTTCTATAGATTCGTTATTCTTGTTCCCCTGGGAAAAATTCACGCGACCCAGATCCAAGATAGAGACTGTACACACGAATTCTTGATCGATAGAACGAGGAATTGTTCTCTCTGCAACTTTTCTCGGGAAAATCTCGGCGGGTCTCGAGGCCTGCGCGACAATTCCTGGAAAAGATGATGTGGGTCGTGTGGTTCTCCCTCAAATCTCCGCTCAAGAGACGGGCAATCATCACTCATCACCCATGGGAGCGTGATCTTGCACAGAATCCAATAGTCGGGTTTCCATTGGATCTTGCGACGATCCGGCCTCGGCCCTCCAATTATAGAAACTACCCCAAAGTCGAACCCCCCTCTCCATTCCATCCAAAACTTTTCCTTAATAACAACTCTTGTACACGTTTCAAGAAATCGCCGGAATGTGGTCGAGAATTCAGCCGTTGACGCACATCCAAATTCAAGAAGCGTTGGCTTCGGTTGCTAATGCGGATGGTATCTAATCATTGCTGTTCTGAGAGTCTTTTTGCCTTTGGAAGTTACATCGCGATTCCTAAAGCTCTGGCGGATGGAATCTGTTTCTGACACAAAGCTGTTCGATCGTTGTCAACCCCCGTATGCGTGGGTTGTCCGTGAATTTGGAAGAGAGAGAGAGAGAGAGGGGGGGATCCAATCAAAAAGAAAGAGAGAAATTAAGAGAGGGAGGAATAATTGGGAGGGGGTTGGATTAGAATAGAATAATTGGGAGGGAATTTGATTGTAACCAGAGAATGTGGTCCACGCCGCCCGATGCAATGATTCGCCTTGCATCGTTTGGTTCTTGGCTAACGCACAGCTGTCAGCTAGTGATAGGCCCTGCGCGCGCTTCGAGCATCCGCGTGACTCCAATTACTATTCGGCGCACCACACCGCATGGACTTAAAATAAAATGCGGTCGACAAAATTGCGTTTGGATGTACTTTCCCAAGCAGAGGCACTCTGAGGCGATCGCAGCTGTCTCATTCAAGATCGGACGGCTGCGATCGTCTCAATAAAAAGTCCAAAACACTTTCCCTCTATTAAAATGCGAGTATCCGATTAAAAATCAGAGGGCAAAAATCTTTTAACCAGTCAGAGGATTCAGATAAGATAAAATTAACTCTTTTCGGCCATAAGTTTGGTGAAACATGAAAGCTTTGTATTCGTAGAGCAAAGGAAGTTCGCCGATGGTTGCCGTGCAATTACGTCGGAGGTGCTTTTTGCTCCGAGGAATGTGTCTTGCGCATCAGATTTACCATATGATTGGGAACTCGTCGAACTATTTATTATTCAAATGCAAAAGTTGGCGGCCATGTAATACAAAATCGGCGCAATGGAAAACTTCTGAGGGAGAAAATACAGCAAAGCATTAACTTGCTGAGGTTATATTGTCTTCTGATTTATCAACTGAATTTTTGTAGTAATGTGAATGTTGTGGGTTCTATGTATCTATTACCCAAACAAAAGGTGCCGTAATTGTTTTGCAGGAAACGTCGACACCGTATCCTTAGAAGTATAGATGGATCAATGTGTGAATTGACAAAAAAATGTATCAAAGTTCCTTCATTGATTTTGGTTAAGAAAGTAGATGATAGGTATAGAGGTGGTCGCGACCAACAGTTTAAACTGCACAAAAAGAAAGATAATTTTTGCCAACAACTTTGAGTTTTGCGATTGAGTGGAGATTTAGAAAGAGCACGATGCGGTTATTTTACCTACAATTTGATGATTATCGAATTCCAAAAATGACTTCCTGATATGATCTTCTAAACACGTAATTCCCCAATCCCGTTCGTGATTAAAATATAACATAACTAACACTTATCCACGAGAAATTACAGAACCCAAAAATAGTGGGTATATACGTAATAATGCAGCAATTACCTATTACCTGGTAGCACTTACATGAAAAATATTGTTACTAGGTAATTACGTGCGCGATGTCGACAATTTCATGTCAGTAAAAAGTTCTAATTGATAATTGGTGTTTTGGATGCTTTCACTAAACAAAGCTATCATGAGACGTGATAATAGTGTACGTTAGCATATCTTGTCCGTTAAAATCCTTCCCTAGTACAAGGGGGGAGCTTGAATGGACAGGATCCCAGACGTGGGACTAAATGAGTGACTTGTTTATTATTATTATTATTATCTTCTGTGTGTCGACACGTAAATAATCTTTCAATCTTTAGAAAGATGGCTGACCAATAGCGTAGAAAGGCGGGAAGACAAGGAAAAAGGGGGAAGAGAGGAGACACGGGAAGAGCCAATTCATCAACAACTGGCGGGGACAATAATGTCATTTCATTTTACCATCAATTAAGGTGGTCCCCCACCACCTGTCGCGAAATAATTCGAATTGTTTCGTTGGCTACACGAGTCGTGCTCATTGACAACTAGAATTCTCATTACGCGAGCTGTCTCATGACGCGAGCTGTTCTTAGCCACATCTCTCACTCGTTGGATTGGATGCATCATAACAACTCAAAAGTTCATCCGACGGTTGACAGACTCTGAGAACGACATTTTCGAGCTATATTAAAGGAACGTCCGTACTATGCATGGGTTTATTTCGTGCAAGTCATTTGGAACACAATGTCAGTACTATTTTTTCCCTAGCGTCCATGTAATTTGATTTTGACCGGTTATCATTAACAGAGCTTTGACAAAGGTTAAGTGTGTATCACAAGTACAAAAATTTTCAAAATTTTTGACGTCACAAAAAATAAAAAGTAAATGTGTCACGGTGAGCATAATGTATGATTTTCGGTGACTTTCACCCTTTATTAAATCATGATAGGATGCTATTAACGAGTTCTCTAGGACATTTTTAACCATGCTTAACCAAGAAAAACGGTCATTTTCAATATTGCGATTATACATGACTGATGACAAATGTTTCTTTCTTTAGATGATTAACACATGGCCCCAGGCATCTTTCGACAAAAGAAGAAGCGCGGCAGGCCCATGGGCCTCTTCTTTATCGGCCCGTTACGAAGTTGGACTTGATCCAACAATACAAAGTTGGACGTTTTCTTTTCCTTACGATCCATATAATTATAGTTGAGAGAAACTCGTCGAGCCCGTGAACGATATTTCCAGTTTCTTGGACTCATCGACCTCGTACGATTCTTGTCATTAAAGCTGATTTTAGCACACCAGATCACTCGTTCGCTGAAGGGTCCATTGAAGAAGTAAAGGAACTCCAAGATCGCACTTTTCCGGGGGATACGAGTCCGAGGGAGTGAGACGACCCCAGTACACTGTCCCAGCAAACTTCGACGGACTAGACCTTGGGACGCCGGCGAGACGGCGAGAGGGGGAAGGACTGAGCGGAGAGCAGAAAGTCGGGGAGACGCGGCATGAAGCGATTCTTCAAGCCTGTGGAGAAAGACGGCTCCAACAAGAAGCTTGCTCTGTCGCAAAGCTGCGACGATGGTGGAACGGCAGGTGAGGAGGAGGAGAAGAAGGAGCCGTTGAAGTTCTTGACCTGGAATGCCAACAGTTTGCTCCTCCGCGTCAAGAACAACTGGCCCGAATTCACCAAGTTCGTCTCCGATCTAGACCCCGACGTCATTGCAATACAGGTGACTACCGATCCCTCAATTTGTACTTTCTTTTTGCCCGTTTGAACAGCCATTTACGTTGCGATGTGGAAAAAAATAAGTGGTTTTCCCTGTTCATGAGTGCGGACGGTGAAGTGAATCGGGTGTTGGTTTTTTGTTTTTTCGCTCGTTTTAGATTTTTTTGGGTCTTGAGAGTTATCGGAAGTACCCGCAATTTGCTGCATTTGCGTGAAGGGGTTGGTGTTCTGCAATCATTGTTTGTCCAGGCATGAGCCGTGTTTTCTGTATCATAGATTTTAAACTGCAAGCTTCATTTGTTTTCTCCGGTTGGTGCACATTCTTCTACCACCTATGATAAGAAGAAAATCGTCGAGGCAGCAAGAGACTTGCTTCTAGCACACTAAAGCATCCGTTCAAGTTGGTTTATTGTTTAAATTGTATGACTAAAGGAGGCATGCCCGTGAATCCAATTTGAACTCCTGTCCTTTTGTTTCCTCCATTTCTATTTTCTTAATTTGAAACACGTCTGTGACGGTAGCTGTATTCGCACATGTAAGATGCTGGTTTTCTAAGTCAGTACCTCGTGGAGTTTTTTGTAAAGAAAATCATCTAACAACTCAGGGATGGTAGGAAGTAAGGATGCCTGCAGCTGGTTCAAAAGGTGCGCCTAAAAATCCAGGAGAGTTGAAAGATGATACAAGCTCCTCAAGAGAGGAAAAGCAGGTAATCGTGTGCTATCACTCAGAGAGTGGTAATGCTCATGGCTCTGCTAATTCAGACTGTTTGTGCCTTATTATTTCTCCATGTGAGCAGACACTGATGCGCGCGCTTTCAAGTCCCCCCTTTGGACACTATCGTGTTTGGTGGTCCCTTGGAGATTCAAAGTATGCAGGGACTGCGCTGTTGGTGAAGAAGTGCTTCCAACCAAAGGTCTCCTTTTCTCTCGATGGCAAAGGTACTTGATAAAGAAGAAGAAGATTGCCTTTTTTGGGCCTAAAAACAATTCCTCTTAGGTGAAACTGGGTATTGGAAGACTTAATTGTACATATGCTTAAGCAACTTTTGATAGAATTGAAAATTTACTTAGATGCATATGTTTTAGTAAAGGGGCGGCACCAAGCATTGTCCAGTCTGCGCAATTGCACCCACTGAACTCTCCTTTTCTTATTTTATTTGATGTACTTCCCTAAAAAAAAATTATCTTGCTGAAAAATGTTGAGCTTTTGAATCTTGATCTGACTTGAATTTAGATTTATTTTGACCCTTCGTTATCTCCCATATGAAAAAGTAAAAAATTGGAACAGAGGAGCTAAATTTTCTAATAGTAGAATTGAAGTAAATTTATTCAAGGAAAAGGAATATTTTGTATGATAAATTATCTGATAGTGCCCGACATTTAGAGGCTTAAGTTTATAGGTGGAGGCATTATTTGATTGTTTGAAATTGAGGCTAGTTTTTGCAAAGAGAATTGCAATGAAGAGAATCAATTCCTTTGGGGTTTCTATTTGTGGGTGAATGAAGAATGCACACCTTTTCATGTTCTTATTGTCTTTGTGTAGCGTCAAAGCACGAGCCAGACGGTCGAGTTATCTTGGCTGAATTTGAGACACTTCGTTTGCTGAATACGTATTCCCCTAACAATGGTTGGAAGGATGAGGAGAACTCATTTCAAAGAAGAAGGAAGTGGGATAAAAAGTTACTGGAGTTTGTTGTTAAATCGATAGACAAGCCATTGATTTGGTGCGGCGATCTTAATGTGAGGTGAGGTTGTCTCTTTTCTTATTCTTTTCCTTTGACTTTGTCTTGATATTATTTTTATTTGGAGTCACTATCTCCTTCCATCTTGCTGCATTGTCCCTTTTCTTGCATTTTTTTCTTTCCATATTCGTAACATTGAAGTTGCCATGGCCGTGAAATGACATAAATACACCTCCAAAAAAGTTCAACCCTGAGGATAGCATATGCTACTATGCCAGATGGTCTGTCGATGGTGTGCCTTTGGTTGCAAAGATTGAACTGCCTACCATTCTTAGCTCAGATGGTCTTTGACTGTAAGATTTAACCTTCTACCGTAAACTACTGCAAGTTTTGCATTGACTTAAAAAACTTCCGTATCACCAAGTATTATATTGACTTGAACAGTCCTTTAATTGTATTGTGTGGTATGCTTGGTTTATCTTTCTTAGCCCTAAGCATGCTTTTGAAGGTTTCTAAACAAACTGGTTAGCAATTGATGACATGGTACTCTGTGTAATTAATCATGCAAGTGCTGATTTCTTCTTGTTTATCATCTGCAGCCATGAAGAGATTGATGTAAGTCATCCGGAGTTCTTTAGTGCTGCAAAACTCAATGGTTATGTCCCTCCTAATGCAGAGGTAATGTTTGTGTGCAATTGGATATTCTAGGTGTTAGTGGTGTCTAGATCTCATTCTTTGCTTATTTATCTTCGTTTGGCTTTATGGCATGAGACTTTAATTGGGTAAGGATTGTGCAGGGACTGCTCACTGAATCATTTGTTTTGTTTGCTTAGGTGTGTCTTCTTGCTAGGTGACTGATTGCTTACTTTACCGTTTTGCTGTAACAGAAGGTTTTAAAAAGCTATATAGACTGTTACCTCTATGAACTGGAGTGTCATTTCCTTGGTTATGGGTGACAATTTTGTCATCGGAAGCTTGTTTGAAGGCTAACTGCTTGCTGGCTGGAGCTCTATGAGCAGCAAGCTGAAAAAGCCCTTTCCCCTTGAATAAATGGAATACACTTTTCCCTTGTTTGCCTTTACATTTTGGTTTGTGGACCAGCATCTCTTGCCATAAAATGAATAACGATGGTGGAATTAGAGATGGGAAACTCTAAAAGGACCTGACTTTCAAAGAGATGGACTTACTCAAACAAGCATTTTGATATTTTTACCTTGAAATGAATTTAAGATTTGTGTTTTGCCTTTTCATTTGAACATGTGCATAAATGTCTACAATAGATGTTAAAACCTTAGATGTGTGATATTCTAAGATCTAAGCGAATTGCCTATTAGCTAACTCGAATTGCCTATTTGCCTGCCATCTGCAGAATCTTTAATTTAAAATCCTTCTTTACTTGGAAATACAGTCAAACCATTTTACGCTATCTTTATATGTTAAGTTCACTGAAGGTAGGTACTTTTATGTCTTTGATGGAGTATTCATCGTCTCTTTGTGACTTTTGACTTTGTTTGCACACCCAGGACTGCGGACAACCTGGATTTACCTTGGCTGAGAGGAAACGCTTTGGAGCCATATTGAAGGAGTATGTTATTTGCATGATTTGGCTTCTTTGGTTCTTGGAAAATTTTTGTGTCGTCAACACTTATTATAACTGTAGTTGCCTTTATTTGAATTATGCTTTAGGGGAAAACTCATAGATGCATACCGATACCTGCACAAAGATAAAGATATGGAGTGTGGGTTCTCGTGGTCCGGAAATCCTATTGGGAAGTATGTGAAGCAACCTATCCTTGCATGCATGCGTATTTGATGAAGTATTATTTGAGTTGCTCATGTCTGCCAAATCAAATAGAGCAATTGATCACATTGAAGATTTTATCAGTTACACCACAAGGAGATGAATGGCTATTTATTTTGCAGGTATAGAGGAAAAAGAATGAGAATCGATTATTTCATAGTTTCAGAGAAGCTCAAAGATAGGATCAGATCATGTGAGATGCACGGGCGAGGGATTGAATTGGAAGGTTTGGCTCATTTTATGTTTCGCTTGTTTTCTATAGCTTGTTATATACAATCTAAACTAGTAAAGATGCGTTGTATTCTATAATTAGATCAGTTTCTGGTGGTTTAACATTTGTGATTGTTTCCATTTGTCTGCTCATTGAAATCCTTTAAAATAAGTTTACTTTTGTAATTTCAGTTCTGATGGCAATTTCTATGCAGAATTTATTTTAATGGAAATGTGACAAAAGTACATATATAGATTCATATGAGTTGATTTCCTTTCCTCCATAATCTGAGACCTAAAGGTCGAATCATCAGTCTATTCCAATTATAAAATGTGATTTTACATTTTCCTAATGAAGATATAGATAGTGCCTGATGGAAGCTATGGGTGGTTTTATACTATTCCTTCCACCTCTTCTTCTTCTTCTTCTTCTTTTTCAGTTAATGTCTCTCGCAGCTTCATCCTCATGCTAAGATCTTGAGCTCGACGCAGGTTTCTATGGAAGCGACCATTGCCCTGTCTCCCTTGAGCTTTCAGAAGCCATATCAGATTCTGTGTAGAGCCAAGTTTTCAATTCAAGGTTGTGATATTTCATGCATTCCTGTGATGGGCATCTATTACACCACCGGTGCCTTTTTCTGTAGAAGCATGGTACAGGGTTTTGTCAGACTGAAATTCAATATTAGAGTCATCATGTTTATAATTATGCTAATACACCTGCAATGGCCCATCAGCATTTACATTTTGGGTCAACTTTTGCGCTAACCAATTATTAATGTCAAGTGGCAGATTCGGAATTACTCTATTGTTTGTTTAATTAATACCCAATGGCTTCTAAATTCTGCTCAGAAGCTCTTTTATGTAAACTAGTCTTTGCTTGTCGATTGAGCTACTTAGATAGGAAGTTGGAAAAAGTATGTGATGCGCTTTCTGATCTCATGGCATCCCAAATGGGACAAGTGGCATCTTTTGCTTTAGTTGGTGGAGGATGGCTGTAAGAGAATCTGTCTACTTGAGCTTGAATTTCCCATTCTCAGTCTCATTTGATGGAAAGCTCCGGATTGACAGAGTTCTTAGTTCTTGAAAGATTCATGATTAGCATGCCATGAGGGCTCGAGCTTGCTCAAATGTTGAGTTACTTTGGGTCACATTGCTTAGCCAGAAAGATTCCCCACCTGCTTGATGAATGGTGCATATCATGAAGAATATACTCGTGGTCCACGTTCAGCAAAATCTAGGCTACAGCCCTTCTAAAGAGCTTTGGCATCTGAGGGCGGTCTTGTAACTTTTCAAGAACGGTTGTAGCGCCGGTTGATTGGTTTCTCATTCATGAGATGGAGGGTTCCACTTCTCCTAAGGTTGCTTCTCACGCCTCTCCAGGTAGGTTTAGGAAAGACACGGCTCGTTCACGTCGGGTGCTTTCCTGTGATCTGTGCACATATATTTCCTTTACTGACTAATAGGCATTGCTGGACCCAAGTAATGCTGAGGAAGAGCCATTGCTGTTCGACCTGAAGGACAGTATCGTGGCATTCCAACGTGGTCAGTCCATCGCATGTTGGATCTTTGGAGTTCGATGCTTGTATTCAGCTCATATCAACTTGGTGCATTTTATTTATTGGGATCTGTCAACCTTAGAGATAATTATGTAAAAGTTCTTGAACTTATTGTGGGGCTTGTCATAAATCAATTGTGTTGATTTAGTCATAAATATTTTGAACGATTTAGTAATTTAAGCCTAAACCTGTCATTTGGATGATTGGCTGGAAATATTATATTGATAAGTCGTTAAAAGATTTATGACTAAATTAACAAATTGTCAAAAAGTTTAGGATTGAATTGATAGAATTGAAAAGTTTAAGACTTATTTAATTTTTCGTATGACAAGTCTAAGGCTTTTTGAACAATTTTCTCGTTAGCCTTTATTATATCCATTCAACCAACAAGAAATTCAATTGTGTTTTTCTTTCTCCTCCTTATTTGGGCAAGGAATAGCTCATTTCAAGATTGTAGCTCAATGACTAGCTCATTTAGATTAAGAGATAAAAATTGTACCAGCAGTGTCCATGATAATGAAATTGTTACCAGGGATTTTAGAATTAAACTTTGCTTTTAGAAATGGAAAAAACGATATTGAAAAAGAAAATATGAATCTACAAATATTGTTTTTCTTATAATGTTCGCGAGTGGCGAAAGTTTAAAGGGTGTCTTCAAATATTAATTAACTTATAAAAATGATTGCGGAAAACGGAAAAAAACAGAACAATCGAAATTATGCTTCATCAAATGTTCAATGGACAATCATACCATGTGTAGACCCATTAGTGAAATTCAAGATGCGGATTGGTTATCATTAATACTCGCCAAGAGCTAGATCCTCAATCATTGATGACGACGATTAACGGTTATTAGGCGAAATCTTTTGTTAATTAATATCGAGTTAATGCCGTGGTCCCGAAATTGGTCCCGAATTAATAACCCTATCTTCAATGAAGCTGCGATCGATGATACTATTGTAGATTGATGGCAGCTCCCTGCTTCTCTCATCTCTTTTAACATTTGGTCGTGGCCTCTCAAGCAAATACTAATCTCATGAGTCTCCAGCCTAAGCTCTAGCTCTTAATCTGGGATTATACATGTACAGTACGTATACAGGTCATGAGATACGCTTCCGCCTACGCACAAAAAAAATTGAATACATAAATAATACAAAAATAATAATTGAAAGTTACATAACTCGTACTAAAATAACTGTTCTTGGATACACGTACCTGCTAAAAGTAACACCTTTTATTCCTCCTCGTTCTCTCTCTCTTCGTGTTTGTTCACACTCCATTCTGCTTCTTCTCTCTGCCTGCCGGAGCTTGGGGATGAATTAGAGCTTCGAAATGTGTCTGGAGAATGTCATCCAAGACTTTGTTTAGATGGATCTTCAGCTCTAAGGCGGCCTCTGACGAACCCACCATGGCCAACACCCACGACAGCCCCGACCCGCCCCCTCAATCGAGCGACGCGCCCGATCCCCCGCCGCCCGATCTCGATCGGGCGGCGGCGAATCCGCTGGCGGAAGAGCTCGAGCGCCTCGATGTGGGCGGAGCGTCGGAGCCGTTGGCCGAAGAAGGAGGGGGAGAAGCCGAGAGAGGCTCGGCCGCTCGCGCGGCGGAGGACGGCGGCGGCGAGAGCGAAGGCGACAGCCACGGAGAGAAGGACGAGGATGGAGGAGTTAGTCAGAGTGACGACGAGAATAAAGACGAGAGGAGGAGGATTAATAAGTACCCGGTGAGGCCCGAAGCGGAGGACTGCTCTTTTTATATCAAGACGGGAACTTGTAAATTTGGATCCAATTGCAAGTTCAATCATCCGGTGCGGCGGAAGAATCAGGTACGTCGGGTGCGATTTGCATTGTTTTATGCGGCATTTGTTGAATAAATAGAATAAAGCTTGCGACTTCAACCGAGTAGGAGCTGTTTATGCCATTTTCCATTTGTTTCTGAAAGTGGTATCGATTAGCATAGTCTATGTCTCGTCTCGATGATGACTCGATAACTCTGTAAGGTGCAAATTATTGGATGGATGTTATGCTTGCTTGTGGGATTTAATTCTGATATTTTTCTGACAGCGTAGCTTAGTGTTTACGTGAACTTATGTATTTTCCACATGTGATTGGAGTTCTTGTCATTTGGAGAAGAATTGACGCTAGTGTGCTTGAAATCTGATCATCAAGATGATCTGACGTTTGAAGGCTCAATTTTTGTTTGTGTATTGACTTTCGTGTTCCACATCGATTTATCATGAAGGTTGCGAAGGACAAGGTGAAGGAAAAGGAAGAGCCAAAAGAGAGGCTGGGACAGACAGAATGCAAGGTTGTTCTTACTACATTTGAAAATCATTACATTCGCAATTTTGAGCTGAAAAAATTGCAACGATTTTTTTCATTCTGTCTAATCCTGTATCAATACCATGGAAGGCTGCTTTTTGTTATTTTGACCATTTAGGTCCAAAGGCAAAAAATCTTTTCGGTCTTGAATTGCTTAGAGCCGGATATTGAACAACTTATGTTACCTATTTTAAGAAAGCTGTTCTAGTGGAATAATCTATTTGATTGCTGATTGCAATTGCATGTTGAATCTACACGACGTTTTTGATTAGAACTTTCTGGGGCTAATATTGTAAGGTTGTTAATTTATCATTCTGACATAACTGTTGCTAAGGGTAATCGTTCTGAAGCTTACCATCTTTTGGCTTTTGGCAAATGCCACAGAGGAGAGCAGAGGTTGTTTTCCAACTTAATATAACTTCTGTTGAGTCCTTGGATCATATAGTTACACCACTCTGTATTCGCTGACATTCTTGGACGGTCTCCAAACCACAGCTTTTTCTTACTCACAATCCAGCTGAGCAACCTAGAGGCTGATTTATTGGATATCACGCAGTATCCCCTATATCCTCCAATGGTCTGCGGTTAGATAAATCATTATCATGGACAAGTACAAAACGGCTACTATATTCTAATACGCTCTGGCAAATGTAATTTGGATAGGGTCTCTGCTATTATTTGGCAAAAGATAGTGTAAAACTGCAGCTAGATATGGTATTTTATGTGCTAAAACTTTTCATGTATTTTTAACTAAGATGAACAAGTCATGACAAATGTTACCTAATCTGCTACTGGATTGTGCATCCATTCTGAATCTGAGGCTTGCATCACGTTTTACTGATTACTGATCCTTCTGTTGTTTTTGCTACGCTCAAGTTTTATAAAGGACAGTTTTCTTGTATGACAGTTCTATCTCTTGTATTAGCAGTTGATGCGATGTTTTAACTCTTCATGAGCGTGTTGGTTGCAGTATTACTTAAAAACAGGAGGTTGTAAATTTGGCAAAGCTTGTAGATACAACCACCCCAGACCAAAAGGGTTTGTAGCCCCCTTTGAGCTTAACTTTTTGGGCCTGCCCATCAGACCGGTATGCTTTAGCATCCATAGAACACTCTCTCTGTATATCTCTGTAAAACACAAATAAGAGTTCATTAATCTCGTATAGTCTAATTAAGCCATCTACCTGAAAATATTGACTAGATATTTTCTCTACACAGGGAGAGAAAGAATGTCCGTTTTACATGCGTACTGGATCCTGCAAATATGCAGCTAATTGCAGGTATAATCATCCTGACCCCACTGCTGGAGGAGGTGACCCTCCTCCAGAATATGGTAATGCGGGGTCTGCTTCATTGCAAAGTGCATCACAATTTCCAGTGGCATCATGGTCATCACAAGGAACGTTGAATGAGTCTGCGCCATTTGTGCCCTTGATGTATTCTCCAACCCATGGATTGTCACTGCACAATGCGGAATGGAACGGTTATCAGGTAAGTGCTAAACAGTATTATGAATAGTAGCTTTAACTTGCTAGTCCCTATGGAAAAGACATGGCTTTAAGAGAGAGTGAGCAATCTTGATGGTCTATTGTTTTCACAAGTTTCTGAGTTATGGGGGTCATAGTTAAATGCAGCCATTTGGAGAGTAATCATTTTGAGGAACGTTTTGCCTCCATCAAACATAAAAGCACAAGCAAAACCAGAATTTACCCATACAAAATATGCCCTTTGTTATCTCAAGTTCTTTGGTTTCCTCTTGCTGGTTTCCTCTTGCCCTTATGTCTACTGGTTATAACAATTCATGTCCGGATCCTCAACATCAAGGGTGGATGGGGGATTTGCATGGCAAAAAAGAAGGAAGGATTTGCATGGCAAAAAAGAAGGAAGGGTTTTTCCTTTTTCCTTTTTTGGGAGGAGGGGGGGGGGGGGGGGGGAGAGGGGGGAGGAGGGTTTGAATTATGCTAAAACACAGCAATGCACACATCAAGGGAACCGATTAAGTGGCCCAATTCGAGTGATTGTTGTACTTCTGTGCGTGATACTGTTATACTATGAAAATTAAATTTTTGGGTACCTCAGTAATAAAAGATTCTGGTGGTATCCATGTGAGACATTTATCAATCAATTATGAAGCCTATCCTTAAATTTGCTCTCAATATATCTCAACTATTAATGGTAATGAATTCATTGAGTGCCTTGTTTCCTATTCAGTGGTTGAAAATCATGAGGAGTAATACTCCCGGACATGTAATTATTAGTATTTGATTAGCAAAAAATGTAATGATTATACATGGTTAGTGCTAGAATCGCCTCATTTTAGATGCACCCTCTTCTCAAGATCTGACATGTATATGCAAGCACCCAATCACCAAAATATTCTTTCTCTAAACTGCACCTATTTACACATGTCAAATCTTTTAGTGGAAGACATTGCCAGAGCTACATGATCCTGAAGCAATTTAGCCAATTCTGAAAATCACTACGCTCGCAACATCATGTATAGACATTCCATTCTAAGAACCTCATAGAATCAAAACTTTCCAGTCTTGGCGCATATAATAAAAATTGCCTATTGGACATAAGATAAAGTTGTGCATACATAGCACAAAAATTTATAGCATGGAGACTGTAGCAAGCATGGCCGATGTGACAGAAGGAAATATAATTCCCATGAAAGAAGGCTCCAATGGTCGATTATAAGTTCGGCAAAAGCTACTTTAGACCAGTTCCGACACTGCTTAATACTTATACCGGTCAACTTATGGCTCTTCTATTTGCATGTTTCTTAGCTCTCATGATGTTAGGCTATTCAGGTAAATTAGGTGGAGAAATAGTGTGGTTATGCTCAGTGCTGTCTCTCTGAGGTTTGCTTGTGTTGGACATTGGTCAAACGGAGTGCCTCTTCTCTCATTTATTTTGTTTTGTATCTGCTTGTGGTGTGGCTTGTCAAGTTTCCTGTCAATCCACCGGGACCAGTTGTGCGCCCTCCTTCAGCATATTTCATGAAGCACCCTGTGACTGATAGCCACATCTATCCCCATCATCAGATGGCGATCGATGAATTTCCAGAACGACCTGGCCAACCTGACTGCAGCTACTTTCTAAAAACTGGGGATTGTAAGTTCAAGTCGAATTGCAAATATCACCATCCGAAGGATCGAATCTCAAAGTCACCTCAGGTTGTGCTGAGCGACAAGGGCCTTCCATTGAGACCGGTAATGGTGTCCTACTTCTTTTCAGTCTTATATCTTTGCTATCATTCTCTCATGGAAAAGATAGAAAAAGACAACAATTTGATATGCATGCTTGAAGCTTCTGTACTGCTGGTACTTGTCTTCTCAATGGTGGATCTTTTTAGGTGCTCCCTAATGTAAAATGTTGGCAGAGAAATGCTGTGAGGAATTTCTTGGATCTTGTGTATAGTTATATTGTTAGGAGTCAGGGAAGCTCTAATTTTGTGGAGCAATAAGGTTTGAAGACATATTTCTGTGATAACCAGTGAATTCAAAAGTTTCTGGGTAAGACAAAAGTAAAAGACAAGTAAACTGTCTGCTTGATTGCATTCATTCCCATTCTTTTCCAGTTAAATGTGACTGTACGTTTATATCCAGGATCAGAACATCTGCTCATATTACAGCCGCTATGGCATTTGCAAGTTTGGTCCTGCTTGTAGATTTGACCATCCTGTGCACTTGGCTTCGTCAACCATGCCTGGACTAGATCAGCCATCTTCACTTGGCGACTCTGCCACAAGTGATGGGCCAATGATGGATGGGACAAGGAAATCAAGCGATGCTATTCAGCAATCTGTATAGCTCAACTTCTTTCTAGCTTTGTAGGCTTTAGTCCCCCTGGCTTCATTTCTTCCCTTGAACATGAAGAATTCTGACTTTTGTCCGGCTACCCCAAGATCTGCAGTGAGTGGTGCTTCCTTACAGTGTTACTGGTCAGTATTTAAATAATTGTACATTGTCTTAGTTTTAGGCTATTTTGGGACTGTCTGGCCGTGGGATTGGTGGTTATCTGTGAAACTGCTATTCAGGAATAGGCAAAAAGGGTGAAGCCATGCGAGGCAGAAATCGTTTTTATACAGAGATGCGAGTTTAGTCCGCGATACAAATGGTTGCGGATTTTTGCCTTACTGAAGAAGATGCATTCAGGGTGAACTGGCTATGGAATAATAAAAGCCAACAGATAACGGGTATCGATGGCCTCATCATTCATGAATTCGGGAAGGAAGATTCCCCGCAAAAAGGCAGCACTGAGAGTGGTTGCTGACCTCTCTGAACCAGAGCTACTGAAAATAGCTTACCTATGAGATTCCTTACTTTACGAGTCGTCATGGTACGAGCAAGTTCCCATACATTCTAATCCTCACCGATTATATTTGAGACGTGCTGTGAGCCCTGCAAATTTTCATTTTCAATTACTCACGTACAACGGTGCAGAGCTAGACACACTGGAGTTTTATGACAAAAGGACGCTAGAAAGCGTCAAAAATTTCATACGATGGTCACTTTAATGTAAAATGTTTGCCGTCTCATGTGAATAACAAATTGGAGAAAAATAATTATTTAAGTTCCTCTGTCGAAAAATTTCAGCCTAAAAAATTATGTGGCTTTCATAATTAAATAATTATATGTGGAGGCATTTTTTTTATAATAATAAATAAATAAGTCCACATGGATTAGATAAAACCACATCACACAAGCCGACGTGGCTGGTTGCGTTAAACGGCATCATCCGCTTCGAGTCTCTTCCTGCTATCTTAGTCTTCTTTTCCTCCTTCGCCATCTTCTCCACCGCTGCCCATCTAGCCACCACAAAAAAGCTCCGCCATCTTCTTCACTAAAATAAACCAATTCATTTCACTTTAGCCACTTGAGATCATCTCCGTTGCCGTTCTTAATTGTGTCCATATTTGTGACTTGTCAAGCTCTGTTTTATCCATGTTTTGACTGAAAGCTTCAAAGAGTTTGAATCAGGGTTGCAATCGTCAGTAGATTTTGATTCCGAACATCCCTTGTCATTTGTTTATGGCTGTTCTTCGCCGTTCATCGTAAAAGCCAACTTTGCTGGCTTTGTCTCCGAATGAGCACGGAGAGTGCCTTGTTTCACTCTGCTTTTATCACCGAAAATTACTTGGTTGTTGGATCTCGTTCGAAGTCCTCCTGATTATTACAATTTCGAGTCTCGACAAATGCCAAATCCAGTTCACAATTGCTTAATCATCAAATGCTACTAGAATCTCCTTTCATCAAGTTGTAATTTTTTTTTTTTTTGGCCCAAGCTCGGTTTATTAAGGACAAATAGCAACGTCAAAAGTCGGTTTCTAATTGAATAAGAATCTGATTTGAGTTTGATTTTTCCTTAATAATTGGGCACACCAACAAGCCAGAGTCCCGAAAACTCAGAGCAGTGGCACTTGTATTATTATTTTGCTTTTTAAAAGACCCTTAAGCAATCCAAAAGAAAAATAATGAAAAAGCTTTTAGTACTAAAGCGTGCACCACCCAGAATATTTGGCACTTCCAATGTTCTTTTGCCAAAATATTACCCTAATTTCTATCTCTAAATGGGGTGATATCCCGAGTGAAGTTTCGATAGTCCTGCCGCATGGAGGAAGGCTAAGTGGTTTGCAGCAAGCTGATCGGGCAATTTGTCGCATTTACACTAACCTTGAGAAAGGCCACATGCCTCGGTCTTCTGACTAGGGAAACACACGCCCAAGATCTTCTTTGGACCCAGCACAGTAATTCATACGCCAACTTCGGGGATGATATATGCGCCCCAGCCTGCAGGAACAAATTATCTCCAACGGCTTTTCTGCGAGCAGTCAAAGATGCAGATGCAGAGCACAGTCGAGTCGACAGCAGAATATGGAATTCTCCGTCTCGCATTGCATAACCACCCCTCTTCACCAAGCATACATTAATATTTTTATTTCAAGGACACGGCTTGCGAATTCAGAAAATACCACTGGGAATGCATTAATCAGACAGGAACCATCTACCCAAACATTTCAGATATACAGAGGCCCTTCACCAATATCGTCGTCAGTGCGGCGAAAACAGAGCTGACCGTTCTACTGCTCCCTTCCAACTAAGAGAGCCAGGAGAACATCAGACTTCACAAAATCTAAGACCTAGGTACTTGAAAGATTGAGACAACCACAACAAGGTTCCTGACATGTACATTTTTCTCTCCAGCATGAGCATGTACAGACATATCTACTCTGAATAATTACAGAAACCAAAGAAAAAGGGGGGAAAAGAAAAGGATAACTAGGGACCTCAACTGACTCACAAGGCTCTATTGTACAACAGAAGCAGCATACCTTGGCGACTACAGGTTTACACTTCAACATTGGCTTTGTTACCAGCAAGGATCAGAGAGATCTCAAGGCCACGACTAAATGCTTGGTTGAAGAGAAGACGAGATTGGAAAGTGGTGACAAATGGGAACCACGACAAAATGGCTATTGGAGCAAAGATGATCATACCCATCCCGGCATCATACATTCTGGCAATCTCCCTTACTGAATCCCATAATCCTAGGCTCCAAAGTACCTTCTTCCACGTAATTGCCAGCTGTTTCAGTTCACAAAAAGGAGTCTAAAAATGTCAAGCACTGCCACCTTTAACCAGCAACGACATAGAAAGTTCAGTTTTAATCTTAAGTACTTACACAAAGAATGCCCCAGCCGGTAGGAATAAATCCAAGAACACTTGCGAACAAGTCAACTATTGACAGATCAGTAAATATAACAACGAGGCAGAGGGCTGTGATAAGCCCCAATGATACAACCCCTTGAATCAATCGCATAAATAGTTGGAATTTGGAAGATTTTTTTGGGCTAAAAGTATAAATCTGCACAGCAACAAGAACCACAAATAGTTCCAGTTAAAATTTCCAACAAAAGCCAATCATAGCTAGGGAGAAATGCAGATGGAAAGATGAATCCACACCTTGAATATCATGACAATGCCTGCCAATACTACCCAGGAGAAGCCATAGATCTGCAATCAAAAGCAACTGCTATTATATAAAATAGACAGCCACACTAAGGCATGTTTCTCCATGGACATTGTGAAATCAATAAAACTGTCTATCTAAATTGAATCAATCTTCTTTACAATGTAACAAGAAAATTTTTTAATTGGAAACTGTAGAGATATATGGGAGAATTTTCCTTCTATACTGCTGCTTCTCAGTGCATAACTAGAATAAGATTCAAGAGAGTTTGATAGCAGAAACCTGAAAGTCTACATGTCTAAGAAACTTCAGGAGCTTCTTAAACATTTCACTTATAATGTGGATAGATAATGTCAATCATATCCACGACGTCAACCACAGTATGCCTTGTCGCAGTATATGAATCTAATATTGCATCAGAGCCTACATGATGAGTTTAAAAACTTTCTCTAATTATTATCTTGCCTGTTATTCTAGTTATCATGCTCCTGTGTATGGTTAAATCCACCACAGGGGGCTTCATGTGTAAAGTTTGAGTCACACAAGAGGATGGGCATTAAGGAATATGCGTGATATATATGTAGTGCATGTCTGTTGGTAACTGAAACACTTTAGAAATAACAACCATAAAACAAGTTGAAAATCCATCAAGAATGGCACACCCAAATCCATTTTCATGTCACCAGTTTTGGCTCCCATTGCTCTCTGGTTTTAATAGTGGATTTCACGAGGACTATCTGTAATGGTTTGAAAATCATTGCAGTGTCAAATGCTAAGGTCATTAAACCATGAATGGAGACAACATATTACAAATAAGGTGCGAAACAAGGCTGCTTCAAATGCTACCATTTATTGCCTAAGATCCTGGCAAAACTTCAATGCCCAAAGGATAGGTCAAACAAACTAATACAGCTCCGTACAACCTAAGTGCTGCTTTCTGACAAGAATTGTCTCAAAAGGCTAGACTAACACTTCAATAAAAAAATCAAGGTGAAATTAAAAAAAAGGAGCAACAACTTGTCCTGAGACAAGAAACCAAGAAGTTTACCGCAAGAGATGTGTCCTTCCCAGTGACGTTGAGTTTGTATACAATGCCGTATTGGAACATAAAGAACCTTATGCTTAATATGGTTTCCAATATACGACCCCTCAATGTATGGATATGCGCCTGCAAAAACCAAAAAGCATTATAAAATAATAGAGAGGAGATGAATCAGGGAGCCATGCATTGAAGGGAAAAATGGATATTGACAAGAAATATGCACGGGATATTTATATAAACTGCGCACATGTAAAAGTTCCGAAAGAATTCAGGGGAAAAAATTAAGATAATCGTAAATCCTGCATTTGTCTCTCAGATAACTGCTGCCAGATTCAGAAAAGCAAAAGAAGAGGATGAAGTAAAGGAGGAGCAGTAGGTAGATAAAGGAAAACAAGGAAAAGCAAGTTTGAAGCCAAGCAATTTACAGTATTTATTCCAACCCTATTACAATGAAACAAATTTTCCTATGTCTGCAAGAAGAAATGGCAACCAGAAAGCATGAAGTACATGCCTGTTCTTCTTCCCACCAAAATTCCCAGCTATTTTCTCCCTTTACCCCTACTCCACCTTTATATAGAAGCCAGTTGGTCCAATCATCAAAGTCCTCCACAGTCCTGCTCATCAAGAGATATTAAATAAGTGTTAGAAGAAAATATAGCATCTTGTCATCCAGCCAACAATTAACATCAACAAAAGACTAGAAGTCATAGGTAGGTTAACATAAAGTCACTGAAAATTGAATTAAATAGATCAATGGTAAGGAACGGCTGGACTTACTTTTGCCACTCAAAACCTGAGGGATTAAAGATATAAGGAGCAAAGAGCCATGAGATGACAAGGAACCAACTGCTAAGAGTTAGTAAAACAAAAGAAACAGCGCCTCCTTCTGTATAACCATATGCTATATACACTATTAGTAGTAGTGCCACTTCAAGCCTGTACTCAAAAAATAAAAATAAAATAAAATCACATGAGCATTTATTTGAGAATTTAAACCGCTTACATAAAATGTAATATGGAACAGAAAACAAGCAAGAAAATGCACAACCTAGAAAATCTGTGGAGGGGAAGATGCGTGGAAAGGGGAAAGCACTAAACTGACAATTCTTCCAACACAAAATGTAACTCACGCTTTAACGAAGTGACTTCTTGAGTAAAGCCTGTAATTTTCAGCAAACTTGATGTGACGAACAACAAAGCCTCTCCCAGTTGCTCTGTACTGTTGATTTAAATAAAATAAATAAAGCTAAACAATCTTAAAGCACAAGAGCAAAATAAGTTCAGAGATCAGCCCTAAGAGAACTATGCAGCTTCAACTTGGACATAGGCTCCTACCTTTGCACCTCCATGAAGTATAGTTCGTCCAAAATAATGAGTTCTGGTTCCCAATGAGAAGGTGAAGAATACTGAACACAGCTGGAGTTGCATCGTGATAAAACTGAAAACAGCCTGCAAATTAACAAAACACAGGAAGAATCTGTCACGTCTTGTTGACTAGCATGAAGATCGACAAATTGTTAGTCTGTAAGGATCCCGCCCGCCACTCAATATGACAAACACACCCATCCTCTGTTATCCTCGTGCTGTTGACTAGCAAAAATCAACAAATTGTTAGACCATGGCTTAGGATCTGTCTGCTACTCAATATGACAAACCCACCCACCCACCCTCCCTCCCTCCATCTGTTATCCTGTCTGCTGTTGACTAGCGTGAAAATCGATAAATTGTTTCAGTATGGCTTGGGATCCTGTCTGCTACTCAATATGACAAACCCACCCTCCTTCCCGCTCCCTCCCTCCCTCCCCCTCTCTCTGTCTGTCTGCATGGGCGCACCTCAAAATTGCAATCCAGTAAAATGGCAAGTTGATCAACTCTCATTAGACGGGAAAAAAAAAATTCGTTTAGGCAGACAAAAAGAATGCGACAAAGATAAGGGGAATGTACTGACTAACCTGCAGTAATCCCTGCTCAAGGATAAAGCCCATAATCATGGGCACAGCAGTAAAAACTCCAATTTGAACCAAGAACTGTGCATTCAGAACAGCATTCAAGGCTGTATTTCCTAACATTTTGGCTGCAGTCGAGATCCCTTCATCAAGTCCAGAGAATGCCTGAAACAAGTCACATAGTGGAAAAAAAAAGTAGTAAATAGATGGCCAAGTAGACATTTCATTCACATGCTATTTGAGAAGTAGATGGCCAAAAACAAAAGGCAACAAGTAACCAGCATCAAGAAAGACAATGCACCAATTGGGAGAATTCCACACACAGAAGAACATTTGCATATACGATTTACCTATACTGTCCTTCCAAATCAGGCTAACCACAGATTTGAAAGAAGAAAAGAAGTAAATGCAAAACCATCGTCTGTACGTACTGTGACTAAATGTTCCAGAAATAGTAAGATATGACAAGTTTCATGCACAGTTTACATGAAACTCCAAAATCAGAACTTCCATGTTCACATTGTTGTGCACTAGGACTTGCATAAAGTAGTACCCTATGGAGTGACTTAACAAAAACTCATAAAAAAGCATAAGACACTCCTAACCTTCAAATTTAAATGGTACAAATGATGATTCTATGTGAAAGGAAGATTGAAGATAGCCGTCTTACCAGGTAAACCCTCCCATATAAGAAAATATATACCGTAAGGACTGTCATCTGTATAAAAACAAAGTTTACAACATGTTCAGAAAAATAATATTATTGTACAGTTACTATTAAGAGAATTTAATGAATAGATAAATCTCACCATTGTGCAGACATAATAACCAACAGTGGTGAAGAAGAATGAGAGCATTCTAAAGAAATCAAAAAGTTGTCCAAGGCGGTACACATCTCTGCTAAGAACTTGCTCTCCATTGCCACCAGCTACTTTTCCTTCAAACAAGGCAATCTGATTTAAGCCAACATCCCTGCCCTTTCCTACCTACATAAGACACAAGCAATAAGGTTACCCCCAAAAATTCACAATCTTCTAAGTAGAAATAGAGATTGTTCGTATACAAAAACCTGAATGTACTCATGGTGCGTGATATTGCCTTGCCTCAGTGTGGAATTGAAACCTGCATTATTTCATTATACCAAGATGAGATTAACACGGAAGTCAGTCATGTTCATCCAAAAAAGTGAACAATATACTTTTGTACAAACAAGTCTGAAAATTATCTACACTCAGAAAAATTAGTCTAAAAACATTGAGTATTTGGGAAGCAACATCCTTCTTTTTTTCAACTTGAAGTAGATATTAAAGATTGTCTTGCACCTTCTATGTCCCTTACATACTTGCAATTCCAGCTTGCACAGTGAAAGAGCAAGGCACACTAACCTTGTAGTGGAATCTTAGGGCTACACTAGCATAGACTTTAAAAAGACGTTAAGGCTCTGAATATGCAGGTTAATGAAGTCCTGACATCTAAGATAAGATATTGAAGATTGTCTTGAACCTTCTTGTCCCTTACAATACTGGCAATCCCAGTATGCACAGTGACAGAGCAATGCACAGGAACAGAGCAAGGCACAGCGACCTTGCAGTGGACACTCAGGAGGCTACACTAGCATGGATTTTAAAAAGACCTTATGCTTCTCAATATGCAGGATAATGAAGTCTTGACATCTAAGATAATACCTCGAGATTATTTTATGCATATTGATCCGACAGAACTAGGAAAAAGAAAACAGGTCTACAGAATCAAAGAAAGAGTGATGATCATACAAATCACACCCATCAGGCAGAATTTGAAGGGAATATTCATATATTAAAGTGACAACATAAGTTTCTCTATTTCACTCTTCCCAAATAATCCAAAAGACGGAAGGACGAATCTTGAGGTTATATTCACACGTTTTATGAAGAAATGCATGTATCTCCCAAATCCCAAGGTAAAAAAGTTACTATCATTGCAGAATCTTTGTTCTAAGGAGGGTGAAAATCTCTCAACTAATTGATAAAGACACGAGAGAGAGAGAGAGAGAGAGAGAGAGAGAGAGAGAGAGAGAGAGAGAGCTATAAGGTTCAGCCAAAGTTTGGTTAAATTATTTATGATTGATTTAATGACATAATAAGTCAAACTTTTAAATTGAGATTTATGTTTAAACAAGAGAGTTCAATTAGCTTCACTTGTGTTGTCAGCCAGCAAACACCCATAGTTGAAGGCCACTTACCACTTGACAGAAATAAACTAGTCAGTGCAAGAAAAACTTAAATACATATTTACCTGCATATATATCTTCACTGATATTTATGACACGTGATGCCTTACTAACACCTCCTCGAGTTATGTGAAAGATACGGTCAAATACATCTGGATGTCCATAGTGCATACGGACCCTGCAAGATTACAACAAAGGGGCAATTATTAATATCTACAGTCTGATTCAGATGAGGTTGACCAAATAGGCCATTATATCCACGTATAGAAGTTGGCTATTTGGATAGTGTCATAAGGTGTCCACACACACCCGTGCTTTCTCAAGGAGGAGCCATGTCCAACAGAAATCTCAGACTCATACTAAGAACCGGTCTAATAATAGGTTACATATCACTTACTTCAGTGGATAAGCTAACACCCGTTGACCAAGAGTCACAAAACTAGTCTCTTGGTTGGACATGAACCATGCCAAAGATGACACACTGCAGGAAAAATTTGTTCTTATATAATAGAGTACCATAATGAAAAATAAAGGAATAACGTTATCCCATGACAATGATGCCGAACCTTCCTGTGAAAACATTTTCTCGAACACCAAGAATGGTAGGAGGTCGTAGGCCATGATTTGCTCGAAATTCCTCAAGAAGATTTCTCATTTTCATTGCCTCCTCAAGGTAATTGTCCTACACAAGAAGCATGAGAAGATTATCGCATTTTGCCATGTGTTTGATATTCAACCTTTTCTAACATCATATTATATCCAAAGCCAAACAGAGAATAAAACCTGTACATTTTGAGAAGTAAATTAAGAAGCAAGCAACGTCATACACATAGCAGAAACTAGAAATGGCTGCAAATGAAGTACTCTTAAAATCTACTTACAATTACTTGCCAAAGAAATATACAAACAATAACACATGGACTTACATCAGAGAGCATTTTGTTCTTCAACATGCAAAATTCATTCAAAACCAGAGGCACGTGGTCAAAAACATTTAGTAAGCGTACACATCGAAATCCTATAATTTTTCTTGCGTATTTCCACTTATGTAGCAAATATACTCCATCCACGAGGCGCATTTTTTTAAATGGAAGAATCAGGATATATACTCTGAAATTAAGTTGAAAGATGAAATATTGAACCAAATAAGCTTCCACATTGAGATCTCTTGTTCTGCTGACCATAAATGAGAAGCATCAACTCATACATTTCAACTTTGAGTTCTTCCACTAGTTCAGTCTCTGATGTCACAATGTTTAGTAGCATCTTCCAGTGTCAATTTTTCCAAAGTTCTTTTAGTGATATAAAAATGTATTTCCTTTCTCGATTCAATTCCAATCATAACTGGACAGAAGAGAGAGATGTTTCTCAAGGAGCATGGACTTACCTCAGCCTATTTGTCCAACAAAAAACATCTCTGCAAAATTCAGATCTTTGATTGGTCGCTATTTTTTAAGGTTTAAGGCTCAGTAAGCATTAAAATGAATATAACGAGTTTAACCGGAATTTTAAGCCAAATATTCTTAAATCCTAAACTGCAGTGGAAAGACCATCAAGCAAAAGATTATCCACTTATTGTTTCACAACCCTTTCAAGTCCCAATAGAATGCTTCCAGAAGCACAATCATTAATTTAATGGCTATGTCGTAGATTAGACAAGGAAATTGTAGATTTCCACACATTAGATTTGCCAAAACACCAAAATGACCATAAAGATCATTGATCATCATCAACTCTGTATGTAAAGTCATTCACTACCCATAGAAGGTAACCCACGATTTCCACTCAAAGATTGTACATCAACAGGCTAAAGGCAAAAACAAACTAGCCTCATTACTTTACATGGAAATGTTCAAGGATGATTTGTGGAGAAAGAGACGGTGTGTGAGCTATTACTTGCCTTCTCATCAAGCAGGTACTCAAACAGTTCTTTCCACGATAAGGAAAAATTTATGAAAAAGAACAAACAGCAATTTCGCCAAAGAGAGAAGAGAATCACGGGATGTTTCAATTAACATTTCCCAGCATTCAATATCATTAACGCCACCTAGCATTCAGCATAAGCCAGATTCTTTTACTCATGAGATACTTGATCCAATTAAGCTTTGGGCAGTGTTAACTATGATTCATTTGCAAAATTAGCATATTTAGGGATGTGGGATATCTCTAGCATTATTCATAAGTTTTTCTAAAATTATAAATGTACTCATTACAAAATTGAAGGAGCTGTCAAAACTTATGCCAGGATTTTCTTTCTCCAAACATCTATGCCAGAATAGATTGTATAGCTTAAAAAGCATGTGGAAGGGTACGCATAAACAAGAAACTGTTCTTCACCTGATTCATGTCAATAGTCTGAATAGCATCACCACGAGTAAAAACGATGGCATGATTTTGGTTTTCCGGTTTTCCTTCTCCAAGCTTTGGATCTCCAGGAAGTTTAATAGAATATATTTCCTGCAAAAGAAAGAATGCAGCATATGACCACAAGTTGCATGGAGAAAAAATGAGCCACCAGATGTTTTATGGATGGAATCTATGAGGAAATACAATTGAACAACAAAAAAGAATCTTCAATCAAATGATATCTTAAGGTTCTTGAATCTCCAACTAATTAGATTCTTTCCTTACAAAAAATTCACTAGCAACAAATAGTAACCACACAGGTACCATTTTCCAAGATTGCATTTGGCAATGTCATATCTTTTCATATTTATAATACGGTAGTGTTAACAAGTGTAGAACTAGCACTAGTTAAGAATGCTTTAAAAACTAAATTTCTAAAAATTGATTACGCATCACAAGAGAAAAATCAAAGCTTCAGAAACTGTAAAGGTTCTATAATTAGTCACTCAACATTCCTCGGGGGCACTCTTTAACCTTTTTCCTATAATACTCCAATGTTCATTTTCAGTAACCAATCACAATGGGGTAAGAGCGGACGTAGCCAAGCAGATCAAGGCAGTGGATTGTAAATCCACCATGGAGGGAGATTTTCTCTTCATCCAAGGATTCTTTTCTTTTATTTAATTCAAAATGAAAATAGGATAGAAATCTTATGCATGGAAGACAAGTGAAGGGCAGCATTTGGTGACAATTGACAACACAATTACCTCACTCTTCAAAGGATGCAGTATGCGTAATAGCTACCTAACTAGAAAAGCATATACCTGGTCTTTTCCATTTACATCTGCTTTCACAAGTTTCGAATAAAATTCTTTGGAGACAGCCTTTCCTTCACCTGCAACACTTTCCTCCACATGTATGAAAGCAACACGGAGGGCCTCGTTCCTAATTACAAAAAATAAAGAATTGACTGAAAATGCAGGTCAATGATAAACATATGCCTCATATTTAGGCAATATTCCTACCTTACCCATCACATACTTGCCCCAAAAAAAAGTTACATGTAAGATAAACATGTCCATAATGCCTAGACAAATCCATATACATAGCATAGACATGCAAAATATTGTAAAATAAAATCTGAAAGGCTTACCTCTGTAACAAAAGAGCAATATCAGCAGCTTCTGCAGCCTTCCGCTGTTTCTGCTGCCCATATATTTGGCATGACACCACATAAGTAAACTTCAGATCCGCTTGTGCCCGCGCCTCATGCGACTGTTCAAAACCTTGAGTTGGTGGGGAGTTTGACCGAGAATAGTCTGCCACTACAGCCATTATAATTTATTTAAGTAAGGCATGCTTCACTCTTGACAGTAAAAAATTTGCTGCAAAAATATCAGTCATACTTCCCAAAGGTCTTCCTTCCAGAAAACTTTGTAGCATTAAAGCCCTTCTATAATACATCATCCCACGCACTGTTTCATGATGACTGAACAATCAGAAATTTATTGAAGGGTGTCTTACACTTTGAGATGAACGTGATCCAAAGAATCAGAAAATATAGAGAAGTTCTAACCAGTTCTTGCTAAAGTCTGTCCCCGATAAGAAGCCCAAAATCGAAGCTCCAAAGAATCGCTAGAACTATCTTGAAGTTCTGCATCTCCTGTAGACTCGCCTCGACCAATCCGTTCCAAGAAATTTGCCCATTCATCTAAAGAAAGTAGGTATTAGCTCTGTGATCTTGAAAACTGAAGCATCAAAAAGGAAAATTCTATCGTATAGACAATTCAGAACAACACGTTCTTCAAATCTTTCATAATCGAAGAGCATGAAAATATCAGGAAAAGGGAAGAATAATTTAAAAAGACCATATTTCTCTCATAGTGTTCTCTGTCAAATGTAAACCGCTAAGACTCCACTATACAGATGCCACATCAGGTAAGAACAAGTATATACAACTAAGACACCCTGAGCATAGCAAAGAAAATGTTTATGCAATTAAGACACAAACCAAGCAGAAAGCCCCAAAATAATCTTTCAACCACGTTATCATCTGCCATCAAAATAACACATAACACATGAAAGGCACACAATTTTGTAGCTTCAATGTATCAAACAACCTAACGATTACAAGATCTTACACAAACTTCTCAGGTTTTTTCCATCCTGCACTCCTGATAATGGACCATTTCAGCCCCATAACGTTACAGCACTATCCCTACAATTCAGGGAGATATATATCACCTGAAGCACCCAACTACTCCCGCATGACCTAAATCAAGACCGACAAAGGAATCGACTCCCAACAGACCGAAGAAAAGAGAGAAGTTCCTACATCAGAATAAGCTTCTTCAATCGAGAGATTCTTCTTATATTCGAGAAAATAATCTGGTTTAAAAGCTTTCCTAGCTTCTGGATAGCCCCCAAAAGAAATGCGAGCATTGTTACAACCATACTCTTCGTAACTCGTACAAATTAACGACAAGTGAATGCACCATTATTCTTCCTAAAGCTGCCACTAAGAGTGCAAATTATGTCCTACCAAAAAGATGGAAACATAAAGTCAAACAAAGAAAATGGTAAATCCATTCATCAAACACAAACTACTATTTAAGCAACGAGTATTGCACAGACAGAATGACGAAAATGAAATTAAGGCAATCAAAGGAAGAAATCGAGACTGTTAAGCCAATATATGCACTTTCTGATAGAGCAGATCTTTCGGAACGGCACAAAACACGTACCAACTGGCAAGGACTACATAACAATCATATGCTATTTGATTTGGTGAAGTTATCAAACCAAAGGAGCTATTTTTCTAAAGTTAGCAATCTAATGGCATCTAAAAGTAGAGGAAAGCACACAATCATTGAAGATGACATATGAGGTCAATGTCCATATAAAGGGAAAAGAATTCATACAGGAAATCCTCACTTCAGAAAAGAATAGCCTAGTCATCATAGTTACCAGGAAATATCTTTTGAAGATAGAAAAGAATGGATATTCCATCCTCATTCTCCTTTTGCAACTCGGAGGAACTATACAGAACAGTCTCGCTGTAGTATGGCGTGAAGACACTGTTCCAAGCAAAGCAAGGAGAACATTGTGTAAAGAAGGTAAAAAAGCTCATGCTCAAAATCCACCTGAAAATACAAGGAAGCAACCTGAATGGCATCATTTCACTAACTGGCTTTGCTGATGGCATATCCATGAATAACGAGTTGGTAAAAAATTGTAATCTCCTTCTCGCTTCCAGATTCTTTGGAATATTAGCAGCTGTTTCTTTAACGGTGAGAAGGAGGTGCACACGCTTTGCCTGCTCCTTCTGTTACAAGAAAGACAAATGATTCAAAAACTAGAATAGCATCATCTTGGAGTTGCTTGTGTTCAGATATCCTTACAATTTCTGGATCCCTGGGCCACTGAATCCTAGCAAATAGTCTTCCCTCATCCCGTGCCCTTGCCAATATATTCCATGTATCCAGCTGCTCCCTGAAGTATTTTCAAAAACAATTTTTTTACCTCACCTAAATATTAAAACTTGATCAAAAGAGCCAAACATATTGTGTGCTGACTTGATACCTCAAGTCGGATGACACCAAATCATGTGTAACAACCTCATAAAGGTCATATATAGCTTTTGCAGCGCCCCTGGCAAGTTCAGGAGTTTCATTCCGTATCTGGCAAAAAAGATTTGCACAACAAATAATAGAATAATTCAGGGAAGTTCACATGGCCTTGTGTCATGGGCATCTTATTTGTTATTAAAGAAAGAACAATGAAGAACATAAAAATGCCAAAATGCATACCAGTAGTCCAGTCAATGCAGTAAATCTCGACACCACTAAAGGAATTTTCGTAAGAGACAATGTAATAACCAGTGAACCCTCCTCTATGCTGTTCTTGATCTCGCGAAAAATTCTTTCAACCCTATCAAGAGCAACAAAGGAGAAAATATCTAAATTATTAAAGGAAAACATTCAGCCCTGTCAAATTTCTTCAGAGAACCATATAATAACATTAACTTAGATCATTAGCGTACTGATCTAAAATTAGAATCCTACCAGAGTCTACCCTCTCCATCAACAAGAGAGAGTAATATTTTCTCTGTGCTGTAATAGCATTCTTGAACTGCATAAGCCATATATTCATCTCTACATATCCTATTCCACAAATCCACCTGGGTGTCTCTGCAGTCCAGTGCCAAATCAATTGCCAACAGGATCTGAGCAGAGCAGACAGAAAAAAAAAAACAGTTCAGATAACGACTAGCATCATCCACTCGGTATCAGCATGGGATTCTACAGAGCAAGCATAAACTTGAGAAACGTACCTTGCTGCTTAAAAGAAACAATGGCCATTGAACTAGTCTTACACTTCCTGTGTTGCTAGGACTAGAGAGTAAATCCATCTCGCTGCAGCCAAGAAACCAATTAAACAAGTATTAACCAACAAAAAAGAAAAGGAGGAAGCAGAAACATAGACCAAAACAACATCCAGGTGTTACTTTCTCACTAGAAAGAAACATCCATTCATAATATTACCGATTGCTGATGTAGTCTTCCTCACGTAAACTTTTAATAATCTCGTTCCAAAACGGAGAAAACATGGCCGCATATGCTTTATTCATGCCTTGCACATCCTGCACACACATACATAAAATAAGAGAAACATAAGAAAGAAACTCAATTAAAGAAAAAGAATGAAAGATGACACATTGAGTACATCACTAACCTGGGGCGACTGCCGATTAAAGGGCATCCTGAAAGAAAAAGGATAAAAGACAAGTTACCAAGAGTGATCATGAAAAATAAAAGTTGACCTGGAAGGAGAAAACCAGAGATGCAACATATAATCCACAAAGAGAGAAATTATCACCGATTCATTTCCGAAGAGACAAGATTCTTAACAAAAGCTTCAGGGAAGGACTCAAAACGCCTATGCAGCATTTCAATGGAGCGTATCTGCCAGAAAGACATTCAATGCACAGCATAAGGTTGTGAGGGAAAGAACATCCAATCATTCTAAAAGGCACGTTACATTCAACTTAGAAAACAATGCTACCCTCAGCCAAGTCTAAAATTAGTCTGCATTCTAGAAATAACTGTACCTCGCCTAATCGGGCACGAGCGCCCATTACACCACCAACAATTGCAGATAAGATAGTGTACCAGATGTGAATGTCCATGAGATAAATCTGGCAATTTAAAAATAGAGTGGACAATTGTCAACAATAATATTCAAACAAATAAATTAGCTATCCAGTCTTTAAAATCGAACTGCATCTTTTCTTCTTGAGATAAATTAATAAGGAGGATTCCAAACGGATCAGATTTTTTCTTTTTGACATTAAGGCGATTATACACATTTGGATGGCAAGAAAAACAAACAGAAAAAGGGTACTTACAGCTACAACAGGAGCCCAAAGGCTGGCAACAGCCAAGGCATTATTGTTATCTGCTCAACAACCAGAAAAATCAGTAAGTAATAAGAACCTGATCACCTAAGAATAGATAAGCATGTTTCCTAAATGAGAGACTTCATAATTCCAGCAAAGCAAAAAGTAAAGCACTTGAAAAGATCATTCTCCGCACCCTGCAGTGCAGATACATTTGCAAACAGACAGATTTGGATGCCCTTGATACATACACATGTTTTAATTGTAAAAGAAAATTTTAATGAAGTGGCACCAAGGCAACACCAACCATTAGAGAAAAACAATGTACCATGCTCTACCCAGGATATCCATGATACCAAGCATTCCCACCATTAATGATGACAAAATCTCTCTCTTCAAATGTTCTTCTAATTCTTTGCCTCCACACGAGCTAAAGAGGGATCAATTACAAACACCCACCAAAGCCCTACCAAAGCCTTCAGCTTCAGCCACTCCTAGATCAATTGCACTATTATCCAGCTAATGCTGACACAGGCCAAAATCAAATTCCAAGGATTTTGCGTCCTAGGGGCAGAGCGACAGGTGGTTATTTTCTCTACTGCACCTGCTCACCAAAACCAACCACTCTTCAACAGACTACATATTGCAGAAAAAGCCTCCCTGGCAAAACTGAAAAGGCTATGTACCGTGGTCTGCACCTGAATCGAAGGCAGGTACAGTTTCATTCTCACTCAAGTTAAGCTCTGGTATGATTAGGCTTAAAATCATTCATTCCTGGCGAACTGCCATTTTACCAAATCTTTCTCATCTCAGTCAGCCTTGTATTCTCTTGCTAACAAATTCAGAAACAAAACCCCATTCCCAATGATTAAAGTTCCTCAAAATGTCCACCTTCATAGTATTTCTGTCATAAGAACAGAAATTCTAGAGCTTAGGTGCTGCCAAGTCTTCATCTTGAAGGAAATTGGGTTGAAGGTGGTGTCGAACAGCACTGCCATGCCAACCAGAAAAAAAAAATCTCCTCTGGCAATGTTGCAGTTGATAACACATATCAAATCATGCCAATACTTAACAATCCATTTACAAAGCCTCATCAAAGAAGTGTCATCACCGGCTTTACTATCCAAATCAAATGATTCATGTTGTTCTTATCCTAATCAACACAAGCTATATCCTCCACCATCTCTTCACAAAACAATTCCACCTATAATGTACAATAGGCATTGTTGAGAAACATGGTCTTACACTTTCTTCGCGTTAACTTTACAAGGGACTCTTTATCAAAAAGGACTTAACTGACTCCTTTATTATTACTCTTCCACATTGAACTGACCAACCTCATTTTCAATCAAACACCACTGACCCACCTCATTCAATCAAACAATCTTCTCTAAAAAATTTCTTCCCCCAATAAGTTTGACTATCTATGATTTTGCACAGAACCTTTTTTTAGCTCAGCTGCTAGCACTACCATACAATATTGTACTTGCTTCCCAATAAAATCATCAGTGAATATTAATGTCAGTCAAACCATTTCTCATAGGATAGCATTAAAATGGCTGAAAATCACAATTTCTTGGAAATTCTGTGAAAGTCCACCCAGTTTATGCCCAGCGATATAAACTCTCATTCAGAGAAGTGCTAGAGTCAAACTATACGCCGCGAAGTATTCTATCTTCCCAAAATAAAGAGATCAAACCGGAAGGAGATAAAGCTCCCTAACAATTAGCACTAGCTCTCCTCAATATGTGACATGAAAGTGGGAATTACTTTCAGTATGGACTATATAACAGTCCTAGAGTATTAGAAATAGCACACCATGACTAAGAAAATTAGACTCGCAACTCCACCAAGAAGTATAGGCTCAAAGAAAAAGCTTAATCTGCAGAAGCAGTCCCACAACCAGCCCAACTGAGAATCCAATCATATGCCAATGGCCTATGTCATGCCAAGCAATCCTAAATTAGAGTGGAGTAGACAAGTTATGACCAGCTCCTTAGAGCCTTACGGTTATCCACATGAGATAAGACAGGTCTCCCAAATACATACCTAGGTTGGCAGTATCATATTTTCAATTTCAAGATAATTTAACAAAACAGAAATGGAGATATCCATCTGTAAAACCATCACATTGTCTCCAGAAAGCTAGCAACCAATATATAGATAAAGCGGAAAGCTATCTAAAGTCCATATTTCACTAGCAACCATCATATACTATCACTAGGGTTAGCAACAAATATGCAAATTAGAGTGGTGGCCTAGCTAACTTTCAAACTTTGACTTCAGCGTAATATTGCACCTGGTGAGCCACAAGCTCTAAACAAATCACCTCATAGCTCAATCTACCTCACAGAAATCTCTGAAGAAAACCTATATGAGAGCTAAGTACCTACTCATTTGTTAATCAATTCAGGGTAATAATTTAACTAAATGAACAATAAACTAACAGGAAAGAGAACTTTTGGCCTAGATAAAATCAGTACCAGTTTCCCTAACTAAATACATTCTTAGGGAAAAAATACATAAAGAGTGATCCTAAAATTTTAAAACTACCAAAAAAAAAAAACTTACTTTGTGATCCATGAATTTGAAAACTAAATAAAAACTTACTTTTTGAAATAAAATCATGCCATGAGTACTGTAAAGATGGAAGATCAATAATAATCCTGGTCGGCTTCACAAGAGGTTTAATCTGCAGTCATAGAAGATATCAAGCTGAGAAAAGAAAGAGTCGTATAATCTGTGCATTGAAAACAAGCAGAGAGAAAAAATTCATGGTTTAGCTTTTACAGCTAGGCACGTTAAACCAACTTGCCTGGAGGAAGTAAGTAAATGTAAATTTGCATACGAAAATGACCAACCAGAATAGAACATACCTGCAGTAGATTATGAAAAACAGTTAATATAGATTCTCTATGCTTACAGCTGACATTCAACGCAGCAGAAGAGAAGAAAACACATTCAAATGAATCTTTGAGTTAACAAACAGTAGATAAATCATATGGGACATCGTGTCAGCATACTTAAGAACAAAGAATGTGGAGCTCTAGACTATTCAAGTAGCCACATATTTTGACAACCAGCAAGCATGAAAAAATCCTACAGAAGATAAAATCTATTCCATTGTCTAATCAGATCAAGTTACAGGACTTCAACTTCCCCAAACACATTAACCACATATAACCATCCAGAGAAATGTAGATGAAAAAATTGAAAGACCCATTCCAAGTGTTATGACTACAAATTTCTATAGCACAAGTATGACTGTTATTGCCCGCTACAAGGCTTGTTGCCAGAACCCAATCGACAATCACCACCATCTGTGCCGAAACTCGTCACATGCTGAAAGCTGTACAAGATATATAAAACGGACAGAGACATGGGGAGAGAGGAATAGAAAATTTCTATTTAAGAACAATATAACCTGTTAAACCAACTATTACTATTCAAAGCAAGATTCTTACAAAAATGCAGTCTAACTCTTCCTTCAATGGCCTCTTCTTTTTAATCTCCTTTCTGTTCATTCAGTACTCTGCTATGTGTTTCATGTAACTTTGGTCTAGCCATTGCGGATCAACAAATTTTCTTTCATCCATTCCCTAAAAAAAGTTATTAAGGCCACCCTAGAATGGAGTAATTTATTGACTTTAGTTAAGACTCAAAGAAACAGAAGGCCAAGCTAAGAAATTAGCACTTGCATAGTTGATTATACATGCATGAGGACATTTTTTCTGGCCAAATTGATGCAGCAGAAAATATTATAAATGATTCCATGAAGCAAAGCATATCCCTGGGTTTGCAAGAAAGGATTCTGACACATAATATTTAAAAAAAGGCTACATAATATTGTCAATTTCTCCACACAAAACAAATGAAATATTCACTTCATCATTAAACTTTACCAAGGATTCTGCACTTCATGCTGACTAACTGGATTGAGAAAATAGAAGGAGAGAAGAAGCTACACTCATCTGATAGCCCATCTCATATATCGTATGAAAAGGGAAATAAGTTTAAACACTCCTACAACTCACTTCTTAAGAGTAAAACTAAAGCCAACTTTACACTGTGATAGCACAGAAGCAATGAGGATCACACAAGGTTCGTGCATCCATAGATACTATTAATCCTCATGCCCATTAGGACAGAAGCTTACCGACCATAATCGCTCAAACTTTCATAAAGTCCGCGACCAACATAGTAACGTTCCTGGTAGAGACAGTATATATTAGAACAAGGAGAAGATGGTCATATACCAATAGTTAGCTGCAAAAAAATATTTCAATTAAAATTTCTAACATCGGCCAAATAAGCAATGCAGAATACCTGATAAATCCACTTAAAAAATTGAAAAAATGGTTGATCAGACATCTGAGAAAGGGAATGACATGCTGGTAGTTTCAGCAGCAGCCCCAGGAATAAGCGTAAAGCCGCATAGACACCCACAACCAGTATGTAGATCCGAAAATAGGTAGAATCAGAGTTCTCCTTATTCATTTCATCCAGAACATTCCTGCAAGTTAATTACTACCCATTACAATTCACAAGCTCCAGTTTAAAAAAAAAAAATCACAAGGTTGCATGACTGTTCTTTCCTTTCACTTTTTAAAAGCCAAAACCACAAACTTACAGGTAGAGATATGTCACAGCTACAGAGGCCAACCCACACCAAAAGAACCGAATGACCAGCCTTGAGATTGCCATTCCTCTTGCTGTAGAGTAAGCCCCATACATGAGGAGGACATCTAAGCAGCCTATCATACAAGCACCCAAAATGAGAGCTCTTCAAGAGGTGGTAAAAAAGAACCAGAAGGGTTATCATTTGAATATGCAGATGCCTGAACAAAGAAACACTAAGGGGAACTCACTCTCAACAAAATTCATTATAGCAAATGTAGGCCCAATGCTAAGAACAGCCTTGAAAGTACGCAAATTAATATCACCGTTACGGAAGGCAATCATTGCAAGAGCCTGAAATAAAAATAAGCAAAGAGAGCTTGCATTAAATTATAGAAAGAATAGCACTGAACCTGATATAGTTGTATTATCATGTAACTACCTGAAACATTAACACCAAGAAGATCCAAAGACGATGAAAACTTCGATACAAGTGGAGAAAAGTACGGTGCTCAACAAACGTGCTTTTCCCAGTCTACAAAATTCACATGCATGCAAGTTAGTCAGATAAGCAACAATAAAGATGAAATATTTCAGAAATAGTAGAATACTCAAACCACAACAATAATGAATGGCATCACTTATGGCACTGTATATTCATTCTTTGCAACAGCCCTTCATATACAATGCACAAAAAAATTGATTAAAGCAATCATTGAATGGTTCGCAGCGGCACAAGCTTATTGACACCAAATGGCTCCACTCCATGGATCATCTTATGCCATTACTCTGGGCATAGAGCACAATACTATAAAATAAAAAAGCTCAAAACTCAACAATCAGAAGTCTGAAATCTATGAGGCAAAATTGGAAGCCAAGACATTGACATGACCAAATGCTCTGTATAGGTTCTCAGTCCTTTAATATTTACAGGAAAGCTAATAATCAATGAAACATCGCTCTTTAAGATTAGTAGCGTTACTTTCAAAAGAAAAATATGATAATTCTGCCTATGTTCACTAATAACAAGTCTATGAACAAGTTACAAATACTGAACGCCCATCTCATGGCATGTCCCAGATACAATCCATGTCAAAAAAACTCAAATTGACACCAAATTGCAACAGAGCTCCCATGTTCAGCATAATAGATAAAGCGGAGATTTTGAAAATCTAGGGTCTGATTTAAAACAAACCCTTTTCCTCTTTTTAGGCTTCTGGAAGAAAGATGAATCGCTTCTGAAAGGCCAGCCCAACTGAAAACAAGTAGGTGACCTGCAACAGATACAAGCAGAAGAAATTAAAAAACAAAGAAATCCGCACAAAAAAAATTACCAATTCGAGAAGGTATATATCAGGTAGGAGAACAAACCAAAAGTATTCGTTGAAGTCATCATAATTTCTCCATTTAGAATGTGCAGCTCTACCATTATCGTTTCTAGCAGCTTCCTGCGTTAAACGAAAGTGAAAATCTTGATACAGAAAGTAACTGAAAAAACACAAGCAGGACACCATCTGTAAATTAAAACTAGAATACATATTTGAGTGACTCCAATTACTTCACTTTACCAAAAGATATTGACATGTTTTATGAAATTTCTGTCAATCCATATTTTTCAATTTAAGCAACAAGTATGGCAACCAACAGGCTAACATTTTTGCCCTTCCTCAGCCAAAAAGGAAAGGGAAAAAAAGCTGGACTGAAGAAGAGCAATGGGTGCATGTCAATAAGCTGATTAACTCTTGAGAGTATGTTAGCACAATAGCATGAGCAAATAACAAGCACATGGAAGAAAATATACATACAAAAGAACTCGAAGACACAATTAGATAGAAATGGCATAATGCAAAATTGTTTTTCATTACGTTAGTAGAGTTATCAACTTAACCAATCTAACAAACATTTTGTCAAATACAAAAGCTTATATACATAAAAAACACAATGACAGTATTCCAACAAAATCTCATAGCTAACAGAGATCTGGAAAGAGGCAATACATAGAAACTCCATGACCTCAAAAGGCATTTGCAAGAGAAAAACAGCAACACAATGTCGATACTTGAAAGGAAAAAAAAATTTGGCATCTTTCCAAATCAGCAATCGAATCATCAAAATGACTAGGAGTACCCACCGCAACCAAGGTCTCATATATAGGACAAATTATTTGCTCCAGGAATGATGCCAAACCACTTTCTTGTCTACAGCTTGCAGCAATGGTAGCCTCCCCATGATCCAATATTGCATCTAATTCTTTTGCCATCTGTAATGATAAAGTGATTTTGCTACCATCCATGAGGCAATGCATATTCAAAATTCTATTTGGGCAGCATGCATCAATACAAATATTTCTCAACTCGCAGCTAGAACAAATTTAAATTGACATATCAACCAAAACTCTTGAAATATTGGAAAAAGAAAATCAGACTTCGAGAAATGGCAGCATTAGCCTCAAGAAAAATTCAAATTTGAAGGTGAACCTCCACTAACAGATCAAAAGTCTTCAAAAGAATTTTCTGGGGCCAGCATGAGAGGGGCAAATATTTGGTCTAGGGGAAATTCGAACCTCCCCTAGTAGTCTCAAAATTAATTCTTGAAGACTATCAACAGGACACTCGCCATGAGAGTTAATATTGCCTCAAGGTCAAGGCAGGAGTAAGGTTTGCAGAGTTTGCGCATTGAAAATGATCTTCACAAGTGTTGAAAATAAATCCATGTTTTTTTATAAGAGAGAAGATGCCCCAAGACCTTGAGAAACCAAAACCCGGTTTTCTTCATAGGAAACACAATGACATTGGTTCCCACAGGACGTCCAGCATAATAAATATGCTCTCGCCTTCTCACACTTAGAATGAAGGCTTACACAAAATGTGAGAATTTGTGAGAGATTTTGACTACTCGACAAAGAGAGATGTTCGCAGATTTATGTTATTTGTCAAATGGAGGTGAACATGGTGGCAAAGAAAAGATGCAGGTGGCACGCCAGCTATAGAGAAATGGTATTTCTTCAGAAGTTAGAAGTTCACAGGTCATACATATAAAAGTTGTATCCTGTTGTTCATAGAGTAATGAACAAGATTAACGTGAGACACCTAAAAAATTGGGCTTTAGCTATGATAGTGTTTCTCAAAATGAGGTGAAAAACTGAAAGAGGAATCATCAGCTTCCCATGCTTTTACAAAATATTACTAAAAAAAGAGCTAGACTTCTAACTTCATCCCTTTTTGATCTTTTTTTTTATTTTGATTGAAACTGACCTTTAAGCTAAAGAAGAGGTGGTCAATCTCTTTGAACTTTCAGGATTTCGAAAAAGCCACTCTCCTATGTTAGATTATTGATAGACATTAGACTTACTTTCTTGTCTTCTGACTCCTTATAACTATTAAATTAAGAAATGTCCTGTTATCCAATAAACTCGCATCATAAGAAAAGTTGCAACCCTATGTCAAGACAAACTTCAGACATCTTTTGGCAACACAGATGTGCATCAAGTATAGTCGGCTAGAGAATAGTCTAATGCTCAAGACCATCAGTTTGCTGAATCAGTAGAGAAAGTGAAGACCTAGATTCAAGTCTTGCCATTCCCCAAGCCCATCACCCATAACCAAGAGAAATTGAAGACACTAAAACTACACATGTAAGGAATAAGTGCCCAAGGACAAGTTTAAAAAATTGAACAGCAAACTAAAAAGACTTACATTGTGAAAGATATAGCAGATACATTCAGGAAGAAACCGCACATTTGCAGCTTCACCCCATATGAGAAAGTACAATGAAACCATAAAGAGTTTCCTGTCCCTGGTAATTGCTTCTAAACTGAAGATAAAAGGATTAGTTAGATCAAGACAAAAATGAAATTAAACAAAATTAGGATATCAGTAAATCTCCAAAATCCGCAACCTAACCTATTCCAAACAAGTCGAATCCGCAAGTATCTGCACCACTTGATGTAGTTATCCAGCACCTTCAAGAACACCTCATTGACTGCTTTCTCATCTATTTTCTGGATCAAAAGATAGAACATATAGGGTTCAGCTACTGGCCCATGCAGAACAAAAATCATATATTTGCATACCTCCATAGAATTTTTTTTTTTCTAAACATGCACCAAGGGGCCATACATCCAGTTTATAAAATATGGACAGCAACAAAATCTTCGATCTGCGGCCTAGTATGGTGCTCTACTCAGTAAAATACCAACAGCCTGAGATAAAACCCTAAATATTTTCTAAACCAACAAATATTCTCTAGGATAGGAACATATCCGAGGTGGCCTACCTCTTTAGATCTATCCCTGCTAAGCTGTTGAAGAAATGATCAGAATGCATTCCGTGGAAACAAAAATATCTAGAACGAGACTCAATGGTCAACAAGCTCCTCTACAATTCTCTGTAACGAGAATCACTCTGAAACGTCACAAAAGAGGACAGCATCTAATTCTTTTCCACAAGACTCAAAGAAGCAACCTTTTGTAATGCACAAAAATTTCAGATGCTCAGAGAAAATTTATGTTGATTTAGTGAACCAATCCATTCTTAAGCCACATCCACTCCCAAACCTATTTTAAGTAATCATACATAGAGAGACTTAATAGTCATATCATCCTTTCAATAGTCCTTATCACAAAATCATCTTGGTATACATTTTGGTGGAAATACAGCAAAATATCACCTGCAGAAGTCTCCATGAATCCAGTTACAGGAGCCAACGTGAATGACTCAACCAGAATTGGAACTCATAGATGCATGTAGTCTCCTTAAGAAAAAGCCACACTTGGAAGAGTAACAACAAAACGAGGAGATAGGCCAAATCAAATACAACAAATTTGCTATCAATATTCCTAGCTAGCTTTGAATATAACAATTATCGAACTATGAATTTCAAACCAAACTGATATTAACACGGTCCAACAAACCTGAAATCACTATCATAGTTGGCAATAAAGCAAATAAAACTAGCAATTAACATTGCAATAATCACTTCTACCTCTTCATTCTTTAGAGACTATGACAATCACGTCGAAAAATTCCACGAAATAACCACACACAAAGATCATATGTGAAGCATATAACATAAGCAACTTTAATTGTGAGGAGAAATAGTAAAAGTTCATCCAAATAGAAATTGTCTCAAAGCAAAGGTACCAACAGGATCGGTCTCAACAGGTATGCTGAGTCGAGTCTGTGCGTTCGCAAGACTAAGAACAATATTCTCACGCTGGTTCCTTATGTTGTCTTTCTGCAAATAAACAAAAATTTAGATCATCCTATCAATCTTCTTTGATGAATAAATTCAAATGAAAAGAATAATTGGCGACCATACCCTATGGTACTTCCAGTGCAAAAACTTAAAACAAAAATTAATTTATCAAGCATTGTTATTAAGCAAAGAGAAAAACTTGGACAAGCATTGTTTTTAGTGAAGTCACACTTCAGAAACTACAAAGAATCTACCTGGCAGGCTGCAAACATGGCACCCAACTAACCTCAACTGAAATACCCTACGTCTTTCAAGTTATTTCCACTCCCAATACTTTTATTAAACCTCACACGTTCAACTAAAAAACGACCATATCCACAGAGACATTGGCAGATGGACATATGATTAACCATCCCATTGGAAGGGAATCCTGATATTGTCAGCACATAGTGAAAAAGGGTGCAAAACCTGAAAAGCGCCTGTACAAAATTATTCAATAATTTACATTAACAAGATTCATTTAGCACTGCCAAAAATTTTGTCTGAGGCCACTGAAAGAGTTAGAAGAGCTCTATCTCTTAAGCAGAAGTCATGACACCAGCATAAAAGTCAATCCATCAGTCCTTTTTAGGTATACTAGAGAGAGGAACTGCGGCTTATGACTTGTGACACGTTCAATTGACAAGTATCTGTACTGTAAAAGGTAAATTGCAATCGTGATCAATTGGGAGAAAAATAGTTCCGTAGAAACTATTCCAGTAAAAGGCAAGTCCAACCCCTTGTTCCTGCTTTCCTCGCTTCTATATTTTCTGGCATATATCCATCCTATCTACTCTAGCTTCAAACTACGATCATGGAATTACTCATAAGAGCTTAATCAAAGCAAAACGTTTGGAGAAGCAATTGACCAAAATCTGCGCTCACTTGTCTGACTATATGGACTGGTGGGCATTGCTTATACAACCCATCTATTTAAAAGCCAAGCATAGTAAATCTAAATATAGACCACCACACAAAGACTATAATTTTGCACATCATCTTCCAAACTTTTTCAAAATGTATGCAGCATCTTGTCCTATATAGGAGGTATATCATGCATTGTGCATAAGTAAAATCATATGGTTGTGAATATTTCGACAGCAAAAAGAATAGCCAGGTGCAATTATTAGCATTCTATGGATAGCCGTTACACAACAATACAGGTGCTTTTCTTGCACGAGAAGAGAAATTATCAGGTCAACATAACTACTTTTAATCCTCCTACAATCATTTGCCAGGCTTTCATTTTCTCTTCCTCCTCCTCTATGCACATTCATATAAGACCACCCTTCTATAGCCCCATGAAATCCCTTAAAAACAATGTCTGCATCCACTCAAAGCAGGGTGCACACACGATAAGCAAAATTGCAACTCATGATATACATTGCACAGATAAGGTTTACTGAGCGCAAGTATGCATAATAGAAGGGACTATTTATTCTTCAACAGATTACAGCCAAGAATTCTGATGATGATATACCACAAATCTAAATATGAACCAAGGTATGAAACACTTCATGCACTTCATCAAAAACCACATAATGAAAAAAGCAAACCAAATAGTTGAATATGGAATGTACATACCTGAAACCCAAACACATATTCTAACAGATCAAAAATGTCAGGACCCCGCTGTCCAGAGATCTCATAATCATCAGGAAGTCTGGGGAAGTGATCAGCATATCGAATAGCTGATATGGCACCTCTAACCTAGAAAAGTCGGGCAAAAGGGAAATGGTTACTAGCATAAAACATTAAGCTAAGACAGCAGGACCACTTCGAGCCAGCAGATGTTTCATAATGTACATACTAATGCACGGAAGCACTTGTTTTGCCAAAGAAGGGAAAATTTTCCAATAGAGGGACTTGGTTGACTAGAACCCCTTAAAGGGAGCTTAACTAACCTCTGGAAATATGCTAATAGCATTGGAAAGCACCGCTGCTTCCAAAGGAACTATATTGTAGGGAGTAAACTCTCCAGCTATTCTTGCATCTGATTTCTTGATTCTTCGCAACTGCAAAAACTCACAAATGTTCATCTAAAAAATACAGAGTCAACTGGTCACAGTAATACACCAGCAAAAACAATAGCAACTATGCCTTCCCTCCTCTCCCCTCTCACCACCCCCTAAAAAAAACCAAAAACAACCCCAAGGATTTCCCTAATTAAAACCACAGCTGATCCCAAGATTATGAAATCCAAACTGAAATCTTTCCATTCTAACAAATGATTGACCAAAGGAAAGCATGTGTTTGTCTAAAGCAGTTCTCTGACGTCCTATAAAACCCAAAAATGTCGGTCAATAACCTCTTCTTGGATGAGTTTTCCAACACCATCAGGATCTGCATCTTTGCTAAGTGCCTCCATGACCTCGATTAAGGCTCGCAAGGTGCTGAACACCTTTTTCCTTGCTGCAACTCTAAGTTCCAACCTGCAGACAAAGTACTTTTGTCAACCACCTCAGTTAAGTAAAATTAAAGAGCCAAACATTCCCTGTCCCCATCCAAGAACAACAGGCAAGAGATCCATCTTGATATCAATTATCCAGTCAAGCAACTATAATGGAGTAACATCAGTTCACAATTACATGACAAAAGGAGTAAGAGAACAGTCACGAAGACAATATACTATAAGCAGCTAAGAGACATGTCCCAAAAGGGAATATCAGAGGAACAAGCGTTCCCCATTCCTATCATTTTCCTGGAAGATCAGAAACCAAGCGCTCAGGAGTAAAAGGAACTTCACAGTTGACAAAAGCCCATGCATTTGAGAACTTTCACCTTCACAATCTACATATAACTTTATTGATTCATCAGTTTAGGGTGCATCTAGATTGACTTCTACTTCTTCCTTTTTGCCAAATCAAAATCTGACGACTCATGCACTTCAATTTTATTTATTTTTTTGACCCCGAACACCCAAAACCTTCACAATGTAAAAGTTTTGTCATGTAGGTTTACATAGAAGCTTCATATCTTCTTGAGTTATATACAATTTTTTCGTTTTTGGTGAGAATGCAAAGAAGTACTTTTGGATTTTGCAGCTCCCTCATGTCATAGGCACACATCTAACTTTCTGAAGATTCAATGGGTTAAGATGATACATCCTCCATTGCCACCTTGGTGTATGTGCCATTCCAATATTAAGAATCCATTTCAACAGGCATACTTTTGGGTGTGAGCAGAAGCTACCAGAAGCTAATAAGTCTTGCTTTAAAATAACCACAATATCCTATAACTATCATTATTGACTGGTTTTATTGATCAAGTTACATCCTCCAAAGAGCAAATGATCCTTTAAATCAAAGGACAGTTTACAAAATAAAACTCTATACCAAGCAATCATGATGAATAGTGATTAAATAAGGCAAGCAGAAGTTCTCCATACTCTCCCAAATTAGCACTATAGCTCCCAGATTCAAGCAATCTTTGCTCTTCCCTCTGCATATCATCCACTCTATACCGCCTCTTGTAATGTTGATAAAACTCCCACAAGTTTTCTACATCCCGATTGCGATCAATCGGTGCCCCATCCTTCTTGGCAAGTTTTTGCTGCAGCAGAATCCAGTTTTCAGACGATGATTATAAAAAAACCAACCAAAGAGGAAAAAGAACGTGCGTCGGGAGAACTAGACCCAGTGGAAAATCTAATGACAAGGAATGACGAAACTCAAAAGGGCGGTGGCCATGCCAATTCGAATTCAGTTGTTTAGTCCCACCTTAATAATAGACATTAAGCCAGTCTTGAATTGGAGAACGCCTCGACCCTCGCTACTGGGATCCAGATTCTGAGCCATAGAATACGCCTGCTCGCACACTGCAGACGGAAAAATGGAGACGAAAGTCAGATAAATGCTCAGAGCTACAACAGAAGTTACGCGCATTCAAAATCAGCTCCGGCAGAGGCCTTACGAATCCGGGCAACATTAGGGTCCTCGGCCTGAATCTCATCGGCGGTCTGCAAGATCATGTCGATGTTGGTGGAGCGAGTGAGGGAGGGCGGGACCGCCCCGGCGATGCCGCTCGGGGTCCTCTCATGGCCCGGACGGCCGCTAGCGAGCCTCCTCAAGGCCGTCCTGACCAGCCTCTCCCAGTTGTCGTGAGCCCTAGCCATGGCTCCCGGAGGACGCGGAATCCGCGTGGTTGCCGCCGAGAAACGACGTCGATCAGGGTCCGAATCCGGGCGGTCCAAACCGTCGACGGCGGAGAGTTTGGATCCGGAAGCGGGGTTCGGAACAGTGGAAAAGCGAAGTTTGAGAAATGGGGTTTGAAATTCTAAAGAAAAAGGTTTTAGCAGAGAGAGAGAGATGAGGAAGGAGATTTGATCTGGAGCGAGAAGGCGGAGGTCGCGGGAAGCGTAAGAGAGGCGACGACAGCCCTAAATTACGGATTTGCCCTCTTGCGCTGCCCCTTAGCCACGGCGTCAGCGTCGGTTTCATGCAAGGTCATTTTAACAATTTCAGGCATTAATAACGGCAATAATGATAAAAATAAAGGTGTACGATGATATCTCCCTTTTGGTTGCCAAATGCCAAAGTCCGATTGCCGCGGCTTTTTCTCCGTGCGAGTAGATGCGGGAAATGCTTCTGGAGAGTGCTTAAGAGCTAAGGCAAAGAAGGACGCTTCGCCGATTTTCGTGCTTTGGGCTCTAGGCCCATTGAATAGATGGATCTACCCAAATTTCGATCAGAAAAATAATAATCAGACCGATTCAATCGATTCTGATTCATTTCATGAACTCAACGCATATTTTAAAACACTTTCGTATTTAATCCATTCATAAAAAATTCATAATAGAAATAAGATTAAGAACAAGCAAGTACAAAATCGAACGAGGATGAAGAAAAAATGAAGAGAGATGTTATCAAATCTAAATAAATTGTAATCGACACCCCTCTTATTTTAATTTTACAGTTCTAAAAACATTTGCAATTCCATTTACTCGATGTAACTAGCTCATATAACGACCAATTTATTGGCGACGGATCAACAAATGGATCTGTAAACTTATTTTAACATTTTTATTCACATCCAATTGACAATCTTTCCATAACATAATCATCTCGTGTCATTTTTTTCCAATCGTAGACGATAAACTACTTTTTCGCTCAATTCACTATCAGTTTGGCCTATCATCTCAAAGTCTATGCAATTTTTATGAGCGCTACAAAATAAACAATGCGGTCGGCGAAATCAACAGACCCTCGATAATGCAAACCAAAGCTGGAGCAACTCAAACACGCACTTCTTGCGAGAGCCAGCTCGAAGCTTCTCCAGCTCATTACTCTCTAAAGTTGGTAACGTTGCACCCGAGCTTGATTCCCCGGGCGCGGGGAGGGGGGGGGGGGGGGGGCAGCACTCTCTCTTAAGCTCGTTAACTCGGGCTCCGAATGGCATAGAGAGGAATGCACTCTACTGTGCATGAGCATCCTTATGGAGCCTACTATGAAGTCGCCTTTTAAAGCTGGTTGATGGATAAGTATATGCCATGAAGCGGGTAAGGCAATCGCGAGGACTTTACAGCTGATAGTGACATTGAAATCTAAGCAGCAAATGAAAATATTTGAATCTCGCAGGGTCCTACTTGGTTGATTCTTAGAGACCTAAGCCCTCACAAGTCACAACAGAGCAAGTTCCCGCTCAAAAGACTCAAGACCTATTTGATAATATTTAAAAACATATATGTTTCTTTTCTTTTGACCCGAGGAACAACAAAAGTACATACACATGTTTGTTTATACTTTTATTATGGGAAAAAAATTATTTTTAGAACACATTTGGACTAATAATAAGAAACAAAAACAAACTTATCTTTTATTCTTAAACAATTTGTCAAAAAATATATTTTTTTCTCTCTTACCTTTATGATCTCCGACCACTCGCCCACCGCCCGCCAGCGGGCGGTGGCCCGATGGCAATGGATCAGCCAGCGATCGATCGCCCATAAACAAAAAGAAAAAATAAGAAAAAAATAAATTTATTAATTATATCAAACGCAGTTTTATTATTTTTCTATTTCAAAAATACTTTTATTAAACGCTCTCTTTTACTTAAAAATAATTTCATGGAGTAAAAACACAAAAAAAGTATTATTATTGAAAAAATGATCCCAAAACATAAACGTTATTAAATGCGCCCCTACATTCTCGTAAACAGTACTGGATCTAACTCCCCAAGCTTTTTCACGCCTGAACAGCCTTACTTACAAATGGACCAAAGACAAATGCAGACAAACCATACTAACCCTTCATGACATTCGATCACACCTTCGAAGAAAAAATCACTCAAATCTCATATAGGCCAAAACCGTTCCCATAGCATTAGATTGACCGTCGGACCAGAGGTGGTTCACTTTCATATCAGAAGAGAGAGATGGCGCTTCACCAGCTCAAGGGTACAGAATCCATTTCATCTACTGTTAAAAATTTAAATTGAAATGTTACTACTGCTTCATGACCTGGAAACCGATAGTAAGCTCCACTAATGCACGCTATTGATGAAGGTGCAATGTATAAAGGCCTCAAGACAAGTCTCGGGCAACAGAAGGAGGCTACAGTACATTAAAACTTCAAGTTTAAGCCAACAATTGATGTTCAAGAAATATTTTAGATCCCAACCTTCCAAAAAGAAAGCAAAATTTCTGCATCTACTCTTATATCAAAGGCACAAACGAAAAACCAGGATGATAGAAGACTCAAATAGCTCAATCCTAAGCAAAAGCAAATGCTCAATATCGACCCGACCCTAAGTCATCCTCTGGGCAGCTTCCTTAGCAAGAAGCCTTTCTTTGGCCTTGGTTTTAGCCTGGGATTTAGAACCCATGATTCCACCACCCCACTTTTTCCTGTACTCGTCGTACTTGTCGTTGAAGTTAGCCTGAGAGAGCAAATCATATAAATCAGTATCAGGATGCAGAACTGAAGAGGACCTGAAGCAAGATACTTTATCCATGTTCTCTAGACGTGGAACTCCCATACCTTAATGGCTTCCAAGATTTTGCTGAACTCCAGCTTGTCCTCATTTTTCACTGTCGTCAGGCACAATACAGATGCGGTTTTCTTGTGGACAATCTGCAGAGATAGAGAAATGAAGTTGAGGAGAGACTGATGCTAGGAATTCAGAAAACAAGGCAACCAGAGACACTGCAATTACCGTTCCCAATCGCGCCTTGCCCTTCACAATGCAGTATGGAACTTCCATCTTTCTGCACAATGCTGGCAGCCACACAACCAGCTCTATCGGATCAACATCATGAGCGATAACCACCAACTGTGCCTTATGCTACAAGGAAATTCATTGACTATTTATTTTCCAAGAAAATGGATAGACAGAAAAAAATAACAACCAAAAAGAAAAAGCAAAACCTGCTCAATGAGGTAGGTGACGTGATTAAGGCCATATTTCACAACAATTGGCTTTTTGGCCTCAACAGTTTTGCCTTCTGCCTTTGCCTGAGCCTCTGTCAAGAGCCGCTCCTTCTTTGCAGCCTTGTCCTCGGGCCTGTACTTGAGAAGCATCTTGAATAGGTTGGTTGCTGCATACAAGTAGGACTTGTTCACTGAGTTGCTTCCATGAAACAAATAAAAAGGCAGGCAGGCATGCATAAATGTGCATACACACATATGCGCCCATGCGTTGGAAATGAAAAGAGTAAAACAAGGAGCAATATGGAGAAATAGAACAAAAAGCGGCAAAACATATTATGCTCATGCTACAGTTCCTAATGCCAGCTAAAAAAGCTACGCTGAAGAATATCTCCACAGAAAGAGCTATAGAATGTATAGACACAAAGTGTATGACAGCAAAATAGTAGTAGTTTGTAGAATAGGTGAGTAGGACTCAAACATAACTTGTGAGATACTCTCTTGTGCTCATATACCTTAATAATACCTCATAAATAAACACCTGATTGTGTATTATATTACAAGGAAAAAACAACCGGAGATCATATCCAGACAGACATGAGAGATTAAAGCATAACTCGCAATTAAATCTTGATCGGACTATGATTGATTTAGTCGGAAGAAATCATCAAGAAGACGAAGCATGCTTGCACTAGTCATAAAGGACAAATCTGCAAGTATGAGCATCTACGACAAATCTGCAAGTATAAGTATCTATTCCATCCATATACAATACAATGTAGCTTCTAGTACCATACAACTTATCTATAATTCGCCACCTGAAAAATAGTAACAGGGGAAGCTCGATTGGTTTTTCCAATGCAGTTTGTACTGTGAAAAACCTATGGGGTTATAGATATGTCTTCACTTGCTTCACATGGGAAATGAATTGACCTCACAAACTCAACAGCCAAATACAGTACAAACTGCGTTGCTCTATTGCCAAAAATTGAACTTCGTCAGCCATTTCCTAATATGTTTGCGCCATTCCAGATTGCAGAGGCAGGTGGTAAACTGACCAAAGAATCCAACTAAGATACCATTCAAATTAAATTCCCAGAGAATCAGAAATTCGAGCATAGCAAATCGTGGTCAACAACCTAAAGGGCACAGCTCAGCATACCCAAGTTCTTGTCGAGCGTCTTCGTGAACTGGTTAAGAGCTGGCGGGACCTTCAACCTCTGCCTCAGAATTCTCCTCTTCCTCTGAATCTGGACGGTCTTGGGGAACTTAACGAATCGGGTAAGGTCCCTCTTCGGAGGCAGGGCACCTCCAATCCCAAACTGCTTCGGCCGCTTCTCGAACAAAGGGTTCGTCACCTTCTCCTGCTTCTTCTTGGCCGCAACCGGAGCTTTACCGCCTCGCTTAGGAGCCTTCAATCCAAACAAACCGAGGCAAGATGAGAAAAAAATGAAACAGAAATCAGGAAAACGAGAAAAGCTCGTCTGGCATGAACTGATCAAGCAGATCGCAGACATCGGGATCCATTACATCGCAATAACATGAAACGCGACCATTTTTTACGAAAAAACTGGCGAGCTCGATCTAAATTACGATCGGGCAAGAAACAGGAAGACCACAAAATTCACAGTATCACATGGAGAGACGGAGAAATCACCATGCTTGCGAGTTGAAGGAAGGTTCAACTCCGAAGTGGCGACGGCAATGGATGAGGCCTTCCAAAACCCTAGCTTCGCCTCTTATATATGCCTTTGGAAGATGGAGAAGGGAAGCGTCCTGTAAATTGGGCCGGAATATGGGCTCTCGGGCCGGGCCTTAGTTTGGATTGTCGGGCCGACGTCTTCGGTCTGAGTTCTATTGACGGCCGAGTGGGCTGAGTTGACCCGAGCCATGTGGGCTTGCATGTGACCATTTGTAATAGAGATTCGAGAGAAGTATGTTATCCCATCATTAGTCTATTTCTTCGGCCCATCTTTCTTCGTCGCCTTTTGATCTCTAAATCTGATCATGAATGAACACATTGACTTTGATACATGGGGTCTACTCAAAGCGTGTGGTCTGAGCTCTATCGATGTTCAAGTGGACTAACTTGACCCGAGCCATGTGGATTTCGAGATAATCAATTATGATTAAGATTTGGGTGATCTTTGAATATCGTCTTTTATTCTCTAAGGCTGCGTTTGGTCGACCGGATAAAAAACAGGATGGGATATGTTTTATCCTATCCCGCGTTTGATAACTGTTCAGGATAGGATAATGTCGGATATAGAGGGGATATAGACTGGATAAAAAAATCCCAAGGGGAGGGTGGGATAAGGTGGGATAGGATTTCTTTTATCCGAAACACAACATCCCACTTTTTTTTCCTTTCTCCGTCGTGCACCCACAAACTACTCCAACTTCTTTATTGGGTTCGAGTCATATAGTCGGATCGAGTTTTCCGGACTTGGTCAGAATTTTATATTTTTCAAATTAAAAAATACTAAATAATAAAAATAATAATACCATAAATTAAAAATTCAAAAAATTCAAAAATTCATTCTTGTTATAAAAAATGTCTAGGTGTTCAGACTACTCCAACTTCTTTGTTGGGTTTGAGTCATATAGTCGAACCGAGTTTCCCTGACTTGGTTCGAATTTTTTTTTTTCAAATTAAAAAAATACTAAATAATAAAAATAATAATACCATAAATTCAAAAATTCAAAAAATTCAAAATTACATTTTTGTTAAAAAAATGTCTAGTTGTTTGACCATAATTTATTTCATATAGTATTAATTCTATAAGTCTTGAACCAATTATAGATTTTTATTTTAAATAAATATTTTTAGTTTAACATAAAAAATGAGAAAACCCTTATAAAGTTTTAAACTCAATTGAATAAGCTCTGATCGAAAATATCAGTGTTGAAACCTTCTCGTTAATAGCTATCCGATTCACATCGAAATTTTACGAAAGTGATGAACTGTAATGTACTTTATATGTGCGAATTATTCAAAGATCGTTCATTAACATGATTAATTGTCATTGTATCTTCGTGACAGTTGGAAAAAAAAAAAAGAAACGAATGAACTTTAGACTTTATGCTTTGTTCTAATTGGACATTTGTTTGATTTGGTATTGTATCTATAACAAAATAGAAACTAATGAAAAATTTGTAAGAGACAAAGAGAATTCATGTTTTAAAGTGAATAAATTGAAATTGAGGTTATTTTAAAAACGTTTGATATTGAAAGGGGTAACCAAAAAATTACTTCAAATAAACGGAAAAAAATGCATAATCATGAAACTCGACGATAATCTGTTAATTTGAAAAAGATTATTGGTTTAGATGATTTTTTGAATATTAAACGTGCAAATTTGTATTTATTAAAATATTTGAATTTAAATATTTAGTTCACCAAACAACAAATTTGATAAGATATAAGGATATCCGACTTTAAATCCGTAGTATGCCAAACAGTAGATTTGATAGAACATGATGATATCCGACTTTAAATCCGAAATTCACCAAACAATGGATGGGATATGAAGAAATCCAAGGATTTCTTATCCTATCCTATCCAGTCCTATCCCGTCTAGAAATCCGGACGACCAAACGCAGCCTAAATGTCATTGGATCTACTTAAAGCGACGAGTGGAGGGCATACTCAATTTACTAGGTACCATCTTGTGTCATCTGATACTAGGTATTTATTCTTGTCATTCTATTATTATTAGACAGAAAGAGAGAAGGGGTTTTATAGGAATAGGATCGAAGAAAAATGTAATATTTTCATGTGAATATTCGCTGTAGCTACCTTTATATTTAAGTTCATTCTTGCCTTTATAACAAAAAAGGGGCGATACCAATTCAATAAATTCCCGATACAATCGTTCAATTAGCTTGTGCTGGTTTAAATTTCAATCGAGACCATGTAAAAAAAAAAAGAAGATTCTTCTATGGAATAGCCTTATAGGGCAACGAGCTTGGGAAACCTTACTGATGCAACACACTGTGATTATCGAACTACTTCCGGAAGATCTCTATAATCTGTGCAACGGGGCATACAAAAAACTGTTGGCCTTGCCGGTCCAAAAGTGAACAACGTCCATTCTCCGTGTAAAATTACCGTAGCGTGAACTTCAGGAAACGAGGGCTCTTTATTTCAACCCCCTGGAGAACGAAGGCAAAAGGGTGAAGCCATTCCGGTACTTTCTGCAAATCGTCGCAGATGATGATTCTAATATCCTTTTGCGAGGAAAATGGCCATGAGTCGAGACATGGATGCTGTGGAAAGTCCCAATGTCGAATGTATGGTTCCGAAACACGTGCCAGTATAGAGCCGTTATTAACTCGGCACGGGGATTAGGACATTGAATGCGAATAGGTAAATGAAGATGCAATTTGGAATCATTCTGACGGGTATGTGATTTGGAACGTCCATAGTGAGTGAAAAATTCAGGGATGATGACACAAGTAGTCCATGAATTTTGACATAATTATAATGTGATCATCAAATTTGTTAATTTATCAAACACGATCCATGACATTTAGCCATACGTACATACAACGTTATCCGTGAATTTTTAAAAAATTAACACGATACGTGAACTTTTAGCATGTGTTCAAGTTAGTCAATGTATTATATAATAAAATTCACATTTGTCCTTCCGTCAACTCAACTTCCGAAACAATATTGAATCTCTCTGTACAGTTGGTGGATTGGATCGAATACGTATTAAAAGTTTAAAGATAATTTACGTCAATTTCCTGAAAATTGGAGCGATGTTCCTGAAAGAGAGGTTTAATCAAAAGAATTGTCCAGACATGACCAGTATAAGAACTTTAGGTGGCCTGCCTCTTCTCGAGTTCGATGGATCTAAAGCGGATCCTCCACCTGCCTAGTGAAGAAAAAAAAAAGAAGATTGAAACGCGGAGGTGGGCTGGGCAAGATTTCATATTATCCCAGAAGGCAAGTCTGCAACGTTATTTCTCTCGCCGTGATGCGTTCGGTTCTGAAGGAACACTGTGACGACCATTCGACTCAAATGAAAAGTCAAGGGTATGGGATTGTCCTCGCTTTAAATTTCAGCACATGGGGAGCAGAGGAAAATATTTATTTCTAGATAAAAAAAAACGATACTTAATAAAATAAAATGTAAACTTCCACATTCCATATTTGATAGAAACAATTTATTCAAAGGCGGATGCCCTTTGTCAATATAGGGGGCCCTCGACTGCGATCGGAAGGGTCGTCGATCACCGGCCAGTCATTCTCCATCGTCATCGGCTCTTTTTAATCACAATAAAACGACATGGCCCTTGTCACTGTGTCTTGCTTAATAAATTCAAAACGTCGTAGTTTTAGTTTTATTGCTCACGATTTAGTTACGCTTCATATCATTATTTTTCGTTAAATGAATTGTATCGGATTAATGAAGAAATTTGATTGTGCGATTTTAATTTTTAACAAAAGGACTCGTGGTGAAGTGCAATTGTCACTCCGATTGTGGTCATCCTCAAACCGTGAGCTGGCGGTGGATGGATCAATGATCCGGTGCGTCACACGATTGCCGAGGAAGGCATTGATAAGAGGCCCATCACCGCTCCCTCGGGAAGCTTCCGACACGTGCATGCATTCAATTCGCCGCGGTCCGACATTTTTGTCCCGGCCAATGGGATTCGTCCATCGCACCCCGCGGTCCGACATTACGTTCGATCAAAAGTAAATGGTTATATAAACACATAAATAGGATGTATGAATATTGTTTTCGTATAAAACAGTAGGTAAAATATATCTTATATAAATATTTATTACCGGGGCGGGGCGAGTCATAAAAAGGCCACGCTCTCCCGCGGGAGAGTTTGCTCGAGAGTCGGAGCTGAGAAGCCAGCACAGACAAAAATGTCGTCGTCCGCCTCCTCCTCCTCCTCCTCCTCTATAGTTCTCACGGCTCTCGCCGTCGTTACTCTGGCCATCCTCTTCTTATTCTCCTCTCCCGCCTCCGCCGCCGGCCCACGGTCGCGCCCCTTTAAGAAAATGTACGCTTTCGGGGACTCCTTTACCGACACAGGCAACACCGGCTCCGCCTCCGGCCCCAGCGGCTACGGCCACGTCTCCAACCCCCCCTACGGCGTGACCTTCTTCCACCGCCCCACCAACCGCTACTCCGACGGCCGCCTCGTCATCGACTTCGTGTCCCAGTTCCTCTCCCTCCCTTTCCTACCGCCCTACCGCAATATTACCTCTTCCTCCGCGGCCTCCGCGTCCTACGGGGTCAACTTTGCCGTCGCTGGCTCGACGGCCATCAACCATGATTTCTTCGTGAGGAACAACATGAGCCTGGACTCGACGCCCCAGTCGATCCTGACTCAACTCATCTGGTTCAACAAGTACTTGCAGAGCCACGAGGGGTGCAAGGCAGCGGCGAGAGGCGGGGCGTGTGGCGACGCCCTCGAGGACGCGCTGGTCTGGGTGGGCGAGATCGGCGCCAACGACTATGCATACACCATCGGGACCACTGTCTCCGGCGACACCATCCGGAAGCTCGCCATCAACACCGTCAGTGCTTTTCTCGAGGTAAGTCCATAGTTAGGAAAACGGATAGACGAACATGAACGGGTTTCGCATGAAGAAAATAATAAAAGCACGCAAAGAAAGAGCTCCCATGGAGGATTTGATGAAGCTCAAGATATAATTCAGCGATCCGGCTCCGACGCTTGCGCCCTCGAGCTAAACTTATACGTAATACTAGCTAACTAGAATCAGCTTTTCGTAACGTTAGGGTCAACTTAAAGTCGCATTATTTACCGTGGTGTTTCGTGGGTCTGTCGTCTGTGTATATATACATATGAATCTTCGGGCTTCATGGTCCTGAAGAGAAGAGTTGGAGATGTAGCTCCGTGTCAACTGTCAAGAGAAGCAATCAAATCCCGCTAACCCTGTCGAGGTGATCTGTGATCCTGATCGCAACAATGGCAATCCTCGGACGATGCTCAGGCGGAGAGCAAGAGTCAGAGTCGGGCATTGTCCATTCATACCCATGAATGCTCGCCGATATTGGTTATATTCTGTTCAGGTTTGATTTTGCACCTCAGTTTGGGAGCATAGAGACACGCGGCCGCATCGAACCCGAGTGCTTTCTTTTTCGACCAGACAGCAATCCTCCAGCCGTTCAACCTACCTAGGTGGGCCGATCATAAATGCTGTCTGCTATAGAAAAATCGACGTACATTAGATGAGCACTTGAATGGTTCAGTTGGGGGCATGGCGAGATCCATTAAATGTCGATGACATCAGTCATAAGTGTCGATGTGATTCCCATTTCACCAACCCAGTAACTTCACCACAGTGTCGCGATTTTAACTGCGTTTGCTTTGCAGTCGCTTTTGAGGCGCGGGGCGAAGTATATGGTGGTCCAAGGTCTACCGGCGTCGGGGTGCTTGCCCCTGGCCCTGTATTTGTCCCCCGAGAACGACAGGGACGACATAGGCTGCGTGAAGAGCGTAAACGACCAAAGCCGCGCCCACAATACCGCGCTCCTGGCCAAGATTGGAGTTCTCAGGAAGCAATTCCCTGATTCGATGATTGTCTACGCTGATTACTGGAACGCATACCACTCTATCATGAAGACCCCGGCCAGGTATGGCTTCAAGGAGCCTTTCAGGGCATGCTGCGGTACCGGCGAGCCCTATCATTACAGTCCTTTCGCGACATGCGGCATGCCGTCTGCCGACATGTGCCCTCGTCCCTCGGAGTACATCAACTGGGACGGCGTCCATCTCACGGAAGCCATGTATAAGGTGATCGCCACCAAGTTTCTGACTGGGAGGTTCAGTCACCCTCCCTTTATCTACTTGCTCAGCAAGAAACAGCGCGGCGGATGAACCGCTCCTAGCTATAGATAATACGAGGGATTGTGAGTTGTGTCGGGGACGCTGTCGAACTCTGTATTGGCTTCTTCTAGCTGGAGCTATATATACAGGTAGAAGTAGAACCTTATGTTGATGCACCCTGTGTTTGAAGTTTCATTATTTCAAGCATTGGGATGCTTATTCTGTATGTTCAGTAATTCTGAAAGATAGGCTCCTCCTAAGGTGTGATGATGCAACAATAAATGGGTCAAATTACGTTTTATGGCCCTGCATGTTTTGAGAAGTTCGCTTTTGGTCCCTGTTCCTTATGGTTTATAGCATTCTCGACGACAATTGATTATTACCATCGAATTTCGGTTTGAAATTTTCCAAAACAATTGGGTCAGCTTCGACATTGGCCAGTGGCGCTCAAGTGAACAATCTTCTGATAATAATTACTCTTTCGGTATTCGTACTTTTAGCAGTGGTCTATTTTGGTCCAACAAAACTAGTCCATCGATCATTTTTTCAATAGAAGTTTAGTTACTTTCACTTCATTTAAATCCAAACTCTCATGAAAATGTCAAATCAAGACCAATTGTTGATCCGTGATTGTTACGTATAAAGACATGCCCAATTTGATTGGCACTACTTTGAAAGACTGTTTTTGTTTTATACAACAATGACATCCTCATTTTTAGAGGTAAGCACCGGAACTCAACCAAATTAGCCTGTTTCTAAAATTTGAAACAAATGATTTTTAGTCCAATTTTCGATTTCAAGTGTGGACAAGATTTATTCGGAATGGGTTGACAGTGAAAAAACATATAATTGGTAATTAATAAAATAGTATGTAAATAATTTGATTCCCTTTTATGAATATCTTGAAGGGTCGACTCAAAATTTTTCACAAATGATTCCATGGAAATTTGACGGCGTAAGTTTAATTCATCGCCGAATAAATAGCGCGAGAATTATAATCGCGACAAATAAAATATAGATTAGGCAATAAGTGAACAATCTCCAAACTACAGGGACCAAAATGAGATTTTCCATAAAAACAACGACCCCAAAGAAAACTGAGACGACATCGTCGCACGGCAACAAAACCTCGCCTCCCTACTTCTTGGTCCCGTCGTCGTCGACATTCCATTGCGTTGCCGCCAGTCCGACTGATGAAACGGTGAACCGGAGAGAGAGAGAGAGAGAGAGAGAGAGAGAGAGAGAGAGAGAATGGGGAAGAAGACGAAGAAGCCGGGAAAGGGCAAAGAGAAGACGGAGAGAAAAACCGCGAAAGCAGAGGAGAAGAAGGCTCGCAGAGAGAACAAGAAGATCTCCCCTGAAGACGACATTGATGCTATCCTCGTGCGATGCTTCTGCTTTCTCACTCAACGTCTCTTTTGTGTTTTCTTTCACTATTTCACTGGTTGTTTATCTGCTGGGACGATAGAGTTCATTGTGAAATCCTTTTTTTTTTCCGGATACTTAGAATGGAGCAATCCCGATGGACTGTCTATCATCTGTTTCTCAGGAAAAAAAAAAGTGACAAAACCGAGTCTTGCTGTGTATCAAGAGTAGACTGAGAATTCTATTGTTTCCAATATATTAAGATGATAATTGATCTATGAACCTCTCTGGGTTAGCACAGACTTGCTGGAGACATCTATTCATTCGAGCTAGAAACTGCAGTTGAATTTCTTCCCGTCTGGCGTGGGGCCATCTGTTCTAGAATTAGAGTTAGACATGGCTGTTTTCTCCTTCCTCGAGTTCGAACTGATTTATGTGCACCCAACTAACCAGCTAAGTATCCAAAAAGAGGAAGCAAAGAAGAAGGAGGTCCACATTGAGGAAAATGTACCTGCACCTTCTCCGCGATCTAATTGTACGGTAATACCCTCTTTATCAGCTCTCCGTGCATACCATTTTATGGGGCCTTTCCTGAATTATGTAATTGATTAGTTTTTCTAATGGTCCTCGAAACTCCTGTAGATGACTCTGAATCCTTTGAAAGACACAGAGCTAATCTTTTATGGTGGTGAGTTTTACAATGGCAACAAGGTGAGGCATTGAAACTAGGAGATGGAGTACTTATGTTTATACCGTGAACTTGGCTCATTTTTTGGTCGCCCTGGTTTCAAATGGCACAGACTTTTGTTTATGGTGACCTTTACCGGTATGATGTGGAGAAGCAGGCATGGAAGTTGATCTCCAGTCCCAATAGTCCACCTCCTCGCAGTGCTCATCAGTCAGTTGCTTGGAAAAATTATTTGTATATATATGGTGAGCTTGTTGGTCTTCCTCCACCAGTGTTTGCTTGCTGGTGCAATATCGATTCTATCCCACAAATAACTTTGGCAACTTGTTGTTAGGTGGTGAATTTACATCCCCAAATCAAGAACGCTTCCACCACTACAAGGTAATGCACATGCAGCTTTCTTTACGCCAAAACCATCACCGTGTTCTTCTGCTGGAAATAGTATGTGGGAGTTTTGTGAATGAGGTTGATCTATGATTGAACTTTCTTTTTAGGACTTCTGGATGTTGGACCTTAAAACAAATCAGTGGGAACAACTTAATCTGAAAGGTTGTCCTGGCCCGCGTTCAGGTCATAGAATGGTATTCTCATCACTGCCTTATAGTTGTCTTGGTCCTTCACATATATTGATCTCCTTTCACCTCATGCATGTCTGCTTTGCTATTGATTGTGCTTCGTTACAGGTTTTGTATAAACACAAAATCATTGTTTTTGGTGGCTTCTATGACACTCTCAGAGAAGTGAGGTTTGTTGATATTTTAGTCAATACCTGTAGAAGTCCTATACTCTCAGAGATGTCAGAAATAATTTTCTGTATGTTTGGTTTAATATGATGCCTTCTTATCTTTCAGCTGTACTGTTTCCTCCATGGGGAGATGTCACACTAGTTGTCCTTTCACCAAATAAGAGCTCTTTGGCTTCTCCTTGAAGGACGTTGGTTGTCATAATGTCTTGATTTTATATAAAAAGATTCTCATTCTAAACTGTAGTTTTTTTTATCTTTGGGAGAATTAGCTGTATGAAAATTAGAAGACTGCATCTTTTGTTCATATTTCCTTTAAATGAAGAAGTGTTTCTATTATTATAAAAAATACGAGAACATCTTAAAGTACGAGGAATAATTTTTCTGGCAAATAGGTTTGAGGTGATCATGTTGTTGCTTCCGAGCAAAAGCTGCGAATTAATTGCAGCTAAAGTTGCAGTTTAATAAAGATGGAATGACGCACGCTTTTCATTTGGCCTAATACTTTGTGTTAAAATAACAATTTGAGTCTTTCATCTTTTTCTTTTTATCATAGCCTGGAAAGACTATAAAATTAGGGAGAATCCAAGTGTTATTGCCCTTTTCAGTATCCTATAGTCTTCTAATCAGCCTTTCAGACTCGCTTCTACAATTTGAAGGTTTGCAAAGCTTCTTACTTCCATTTCTTCCCTATATGTGCAGGTATTATAATGATTTGTTTGTTTTTGATCTGGATCAGTACAAGGTGAACGCCTTGGGCTTTTACTGGTTGGGCTAATTACTGTAGTCTCTTCTCTATTCGATCTACTTTCTACCCAAAGCTCATAGGCTGCTTTTTTGCAGTGGCAAGAAATAAAGCCCAGGCCTGGATCCATGTGGCCAAGTGCACGGAGCGGATTTCAATTTTTTGTTCACCAGGATGAGGTGAGTATTGTCAATGCTTTGAGGAGGTAATAAACAGCTATAATTAACCTATGGTCACTGCTTGATAAATGAGTTGTAATGCATAGGTGTGTTTAAGTTACGGTCACTTGAGGTTCAAATGTTACTAGTAAACTCTGCCAGTTGCATGCTAGTTTGGGGAAGTTCACTTAACGATTTCCATTGACCAATTGCTGCGGTTTTTTGATAAAGGGGCTTTGTGTTTGTTGGTGACAACAATGGGGCATGATGGTCAATTTTAAGGATGAGAAGGGTTCAAAACTAAGTTTCTAGAATTTACCAAAAAAAAAAAAACTAAGTTTCTAGCTGATGTCTTTATTGTCGAATTATATGTACATGTTTTCTTGTTTCTAGAATTGCCTGAAAAGGTGAAATGCTACAACTTCCAATTAGAAAATTAGTCAGTCTAAGTGGGCAGTCCCAAACATTTGGAGTTAGTTGACTCCAAGACTATATGGACGTCATGTTCTATTTTATATTTTCTTGAATTAGTTTTGTCTTTATGGTCTCTTTCCTTGTTTCTTTTGTATTGCCGATATACATGAACAGTATCATGCATCTTCTTTGTATCTTATAGTGGAAAAAATGAAGTGGCAGAATGGACAGTAAAATAACTATGTGATGTAGTTTTTCTTATAAGTACATTGTTATGGGAAAGTGTTGGGTATGGCTACATGCCAAGAAACATGGTCTGGCTAGGATGATAACTTATCAACTCATACTTTTAAATTGTTGATCAGAGATTATGGAATTGTAATGATGCCTCACAATTCCAAGATTGCATCTGTGACATCTTCCTCTCTTTGCTGATACTGAGCATGTGATCTTATCTCCAGTAATTTAAATGTTCCCTTTTTGGAGCTAATTCAGGAACATAAATGATTGATATGTCATTTGATATGGACGTTTGATAAGAAATGATTTGTAAAGACTTGCTGTTAGGGATAAGAGGCACCACATGTATCAGCTTTTGTTAAGTTTTCTCGTGTGGGATTAAGGGTTCTAACTTAATGTTGATTACATAGGCCAAGAACCAAATGAAGAGTAATGCCAATTACATTGATTAATAAGCAAATCTTGATTTGTTTTTATTCCCTTCCAATGAACCATAACTTTTACCACTTTTTCCATAAAGTCAAGTTGTCTTTTTGGGTCCTTTTATGCTACCATGTGTGGCCAAACCATTTTAGTCAGAGCTTGACTGATACTGCTTGCAAATGTTCTATTTTGCATGACCTGCTTTTCGTTTATCCTGCTTATAATATTACAGGGTTTGCAAAGTTTTGCTGAGTTCTCTGTGATTCAATGTTTTGAGTTATTTCATTAGTAGTCCACAAATTACTGCTTTTTAAGTGTCTACTCTGTCGTGTCTTATTCAATGAAATCCATACCATTGCAGATCTTTCTGTATGGTGGCTATTCAAAGGAAGTTTCAACTGACAAGAACAGCTCTGAAAAAGGAATTGTTCATGCAGACATGTGGTCCCTTGATCCAAGGACTTGGGAATGGAATAAGGTTCCTATCCTCTTTGTGCTTTTGAATTACCTGGAAAAACACAGTGTAAATTGTGTGCTCTATGACGGTACTGATGTGTCAATGGAAAAAGACGGGTGTTTCTTTTTGTTTTTTTTTCTTTTTTATAACTTCACAGACGACTTGAAGAACTTTGTGGTAGCAAAGGATGCTGTGAACTTATGAACTTAGAATAATCTGCAGTACTTAAATCTAAGTTTACTTGCAAAAGGGTCTTTTCTTTTCTTTAATTACATCACAGGTGTTGACTTGAAGAACTTTGTGGTAGCAAAAGATGCTGTGCATACAGAACTTATAATCACCTGCATTATTGTAACGTTTACATTTAGTGGGGTTGTCAGAGTTTGGACCTGCTAAATTGTTTGTCATCTTGTGCAAACATCTTAAGTACTTGAAAATACTTGCCAACATTTTGTCTCATGTCTTATGTTAGTCATGGTTGTTTCAGTCTTTGGGAGATCAAGTATGCTTGGCATTTAGCGTGTCAACAAAAAAAATCATTATTTGCAAAACATTTCTTTTAGATGACTTTTTAATGCCAACAAAAAAAATCATTATTTGCAAAACATTTCTTTTAGATGACTTTTTCTTCATACTTGTTCCCTGCATTTCATTTGATGTGGGCATAGCATGGTTTGTCTTTTTAACTTGTGAATTATAACAGATATATATATATATATATATATATATATATATATATATATATTATGTTTTCGAGTTTTCTCATGCAAACCAACAGGATGTCAGACATCTTTTTTTTTCTGGCCTCTCCTGTTTTTTATTACTCCTAGAAAGCAAGGCAAGGGCACCTTATTTATTCATAGAGCATAACTCATTCTCTCTCCCTCCCCCCTCCCCTCTCAAGTTCATGATCTCACCTTTTGCTTTTAACAGGTAAAGAAAATTGGCATGCCTCCTGGCCCACGTGCAGGATTTTCCATGTGTGTTCATAAGAAAAGGGCTTTACTATTTGGTGGTGTGGTTGATATGGAGGTTGAAGGTCAGATACCTTTGCACGTCAGTCTGTGTTCTTTCCTATGATTATCCTTTCAGACTATTTCTTCTGAGCAATTTAAAATTTTGACTTTTAGTTTCTCATGTCTTTGTACTGCAGTTTTTGACTATACATATATATATATATATATATATATATATATATTAACTGAATCCGTATGGTATAAGTACAGATTTGCTCCCTCATTCTGCAATTTATTTCAAGTCTTCAACATAAAGATTTTTCCTAATCAGTCCCTGTTATCTTAGCTGTTAAGGGGGTGTAACATCTGTAGAACGAAGTGTCCATTTGGGACTAAAGTGGGCCACGAAAATTTTCTGTAGAATGTGGCTGCTTTTGACTGAGTATGTACTGATGATATTAGCAAAGCCGAAGCAGTAAGTTTGAGGATGACATTAGAAAAACTATTGTAAGAGGACCATATTGCATTAATTATTCTGATTAATGTTGACGCTTGTTATTTGTATTCATGCGCATGCAGGTGATGTCATGATGAGCTTATTCTTGAATGAACTCTATGGTTTTCAATTAGACAACCATCGCTGGTATTCATGCTTCTTCTTTGTTTGTTTTTCAGATGACATAAGCCTTTTCGGCACAAATGTCAGCAAATTTCTTTTGTGGTTTTGTCAGTTATTTTAGGGAAAGAGAGAGATCGAAGTATGATCGCATTATATGTCTTGACTCACAGGTACCCATTAGAGCTACGGAAGGAGAAGTCAACAAAGGAAAAGGTATAACCTTTGTAAAAGGATTTGTTCAGATCCTGAAATTTAGTGTTTCACCAATGGTTTGAGAGTTTTTGATAAATATTTTTTAAGCACATGCTGGATTACTTGACATCTTTTGGTACAGTAAAAGTTTTTTATTTTGGTTGATAGGTACAGTAAAAGCTGACACTTATTTGATTGCAGTTAAAGCTTAGTTCCGATAGAAAACCCCGCAACGAGGATGTCAATGATAAAAATCAGACTGCAGAATTTGCAGCAAATGAAAAGGATGATAATTTGGAATACTTAGATGAAGCAGGTGATATGGAAAGCTACATGGATGAGGTATCGCATTGCCTGGATACAGAGTTGGTTATCAGTGATTGTGGGATAAATGCAAGCTCTGCCAGAAACCCGCAGGTACACCCTGCTAATGGTGTTCATCATTCTCCATTGCCAGAGGTCTGTAATCGTTGAGTGCAGGGCTTCCCACTTTCACAGTTCCTCTAATTATTAACTTTGACTTCTGGAAATTGTTTAGATAGTCAAGCCCTGCGGACGCATAAATTCTTGCATGGTGGTTGGGAAAGATACTCTATATGTTTATGGAGGGATGATGGAGGTCAAGGATCGAGAAATTACTCTTGATGATTTGTACTGCCTCAATCTCAGCAAGCTTGATGAGTGGAAGTGCATTATACCGGTTTGTTCTATTTCCATACTTATTTTTTGATGCTTATGTGATCTTTCTGTAAGTGTTCTAACGAATAGGAAGTATTTCAAACATAAAAGTCGCATATTAGGTAATGTTGACATTCTTTTCCAGAAAAGTAATGGAGCAGAAAATTCCTAGAAAACTAAGTTGTGTGGTAATGCTGTTTTCTACAATGGTAATTTCACTTTTCCTATTTAGGCATCTGAAACAGAATGGATAGAAGCCTCAGAGGATGAAAATGAGGATGAGGATGAAGATGGAGAAGACAGTGAGGATAGCGATGATGTCAGTAGCGAGAATGAGGATGATGAGAGTGATGAAGATGATGCTTCAGAGGTGACTCTACTTCCTCTTTTGGCATCAATATGCTTCTTCCCATTTACATCAATTTAACTTCAAATGAATATTTATCCGATTTGCAGTAAAAAGAAACTGTTAATTAGTTTTCCAGAGTAAGGGATGCTCCATCCTTTGTCGTAACAAGTGTGAAGGTCAAGTCGATACAATTAGCTAATCAGATTTGTGCTTGGTCAGATTGTTGCAGCTTTTAAACAGATTAAGAAATATACATGGTGTTGACTGGTAGTTGTGGCTGATGGTGATAAATGTGATAATCTGAGTGGCTACTTATTGAATGTTCATAATATGCAGGGAAAGGGTGGGTTCTGGGTGTACCATTGCCTTTTGTTTTGTCTCAATTATATCTGAATAGGCTTTTTAGCAGATTTCCTTTTGTTCTCATGCGTGTTTTTCTTTCCTTCTTGTGGAAAGGCTAGAAAAGATGCTTCTGCTTCATCTCATGTGGGAGATGCTGTTGCAATGATAAAGGGTCAAGGAAAAAACCTTCGTAGGAAGGAGAAGCGATTTAGGATAGAGCAGATCAGGGCCAATCTTGGGCTTTCAGATTCTCAAAGAACACCTATGGTAGGTTCCGATCTTTAAGACTTCATCTTTGAAGGTTAAGTTGACATCTTAAAACATGGAACCTATGTGTTTGGACTTGCTTTTCCTGCCTTTCCTTTTTTATGACTAGGTTGGTTCATGCACTTATCTAACCAATTGCTTTCATTATTCATTGTGGAGCCCGGAGAAACCCTAAAGGATTTCTATAAACGTACAAATATGTATTGGCAAATGGCAGCTTACGAGCATACTCAACACACTGGAAAGGTTGGTCCCTTTGTCTTTTCATTTTAAAAAAGGAATATAAGTGGCAGATGAAGCAGATATTTTCCTCTATCTCATTTAAAGTATTGTAGGCAAACTGGTTGAGCAGGGGGAAAAAAGCATCACAGGCAACCCTTTCCACGACTCCGTCGTTCTCTGTCCACTTTCTCACCCTGTCTTCTCTCTCTCTCTCTCTCTCTGACTCTCCCAACACCTACCAATTCTGACCACTATTTTGGCTGTGTTCTCCTAAACCACCGTTTGTAGGAGCATTCCCATTCCCCATTTTCTCTCCCCAACCCATATGTACTAATTGAGAGTTCAGAAAGTGAATGGAACTGTTTGCACTAAGTCTCTGTTAGTCTGGACAGAAATTATACATGTGTCAGCTTCTCTAGAGGCATTAGGAGTTGAAATTAGAAGATGATAAATAATTGTTGATCTCCAGACGTTGGCATTATAGCTTTTGGTGCCTGCAGTGTGTTCAAATTTTGTTTTGCTGGTGCAACCATTGATTCATGCAGTCCCTCCTCATCTCTCCAAATATATAAGAAGTACACTATTGTCCTATCCCAATTGCAGGAGCTCAGAAAGGACGGATTCGATCTTGCTGTCATTCGTTACAGGGAGCTTAAACCAATTCTAGATGAAGTAATTCTTACATTCTCTGGTTACATGGCTCTTTGTTGCTTCCATTCTTGAACTTGCACAAAGGACTCACAACTTTCTGGTGTTTCTTGCCCTGCAGCTGGCCATACTGGAGGCCGAGCAAAAAGCTGAAGAGGAAGAAGGCCCTGAAACTAGTTTAAGGAAAAGAGGGACTAAGAAGAAGAATACAAGTCTGCTCATAAAATAGTAACACCACCTTCACAAAATGCCCAGTTTATGGTGGATTTGAATATTCCCTTGGTTAATTTCTCTGTGCACAAACCCCATGATTCGGAGTTGGAGGGGACAAATGTTTTGTTGCTGAAGAACAAAGGAAACTTGGAAAGGGGGCAGCAAAATTGCGGTTATCAGTGGGGCAGATCTGCACGCTGGACTGTAGGTTGAAGTTATATTTCAAGAGTAACAAGTTTTGGAGATCTCGAAAATGATATCGAGTGCTGGTGTTCTTGTACGTTAAATTGAATATTTACAATATCTAAAGCGTTAGTCCTCTACTTATGCTTTTAATTTCGTTTGGGTGGACTGTCATGTACTTGTGGCGTCATATATTTGCAAGCGTTCATGGGGGAGCCGAGTCTAGCAGGCCATGCACTACATGTACAGTGATTATGACAACCGAGTATGTGATCGGCGATTATGACAACAAAGGAAAACGATGGGTAATTAATGAACTGAGTGCTAGTTTGATGATTCTGCAGTAAGTAGATTGCCTGTTGTTACGTTGGTGCCATCTAATACCTATGGAAACATGAATCAAGATGGAGACACAGGCTCTTGATTCAGACTTGTCTTGACGATCGACAATGATTAATTGAGTATCAATGGATACCCAATAATCTGTCAAACCAAAGGTTGAGACATTCTTGACCGAGTTCCGAGGTCCATATGAAGTAATAATGGGAGCATTATGATCTTGAAATTAAAGGCAAATCTTGGCCTAAGAGTAACAATAATGATCGCTTTCATAGTTGGATCGCTGGAATTCCATGCAGTATGCCTGAAGGCTGGTGCTCTGCATTACTGGTATGAGTAATGCTGTGAGTGCGATGCCCCAGACCAAGAGATAAAGCCGACCAGAGCAGGCAATATATACATCGACAAAATATGTCCTCGACAGAATGAGCATGTCGTCATGGGCTAGAGCTTTTAAAGACAAAATGACAAACCACTTATTGGACGAATCATCAAGCCAAAGCATGTTCGAACCTTATCAGACGATACAATGTCTTCATAGCCGACGATAGGAAGAAAAGCAATGAATAGAAATAAATTATAATCCGTGCATCTCCTCTCTTCATTCCTTCTTGTTTTCTGATCTCCTGCTTCCTCTCCCATAAACTTTGGTGAGATCGGATCATTGTCTTTCAGTGACGACCTTTCACAGAATGTAGCGTTTGAGAGACATGTACATGGCAGCAAGGAACCACAGGAGAATTGCGTGAAAAGCACAAAGAGAAAAGAAGTTGGGAAGAGACCGACGAAGATCAAGATAGCAATGACTCTCAGCAGATCACACCCCATACACAGATCAAGGCTTAAGGCTACAGAGAAGTAAGAAGGCTTTGCATGGATGCAGCTGAACTTACGGAGCTGAAGCGCTGAAGAGAGGCAGTAATTTTATGGATCGACATTGTTGTTGCTCATCATGAAAGTGTCGCATATGATTTAAACCGCTGTCAGACGAACAATATCCAAATGTCTTAACTTGAAATGTTTATGCCCTTTTAAGATTGCATTGACTTCGTGGCAGAAGTCGAGTAAATAAACAAGTAAATGCCTCACTAAAGGTGAAGAAACATAATGATTGGAGATGTGTCCCTTTTGTTTCGTTTGAGTAGTGATCTAACAAACCTTGATTTGCAAATTATCAGAGTAGAAATGTCCTTTTCCTAGATATTCCTTGATAGAGCTCTTCACGGGACTGAGAAGCGGGAGGACTGCTTGGTTTGAAGGAGAATGCAAGTGCTTGGACCAAGCTGACATTTGACAATTTGTTTCCACGTCAAAGACATTCTAGCTGTCCATGAAATCTAGAGGCATTCTCAATTTTATCGTTATTGTTCTGTTCATGACCTTCTCTCTTTTCGTTTTTCCTCTGTGGCGTGTCAATTGAATCAAATGCGAACATGTCATTGTAAAAGGCAATGCACCAACTGATAGGTTCAGCTGATTACTATCCGACCAAGAGGAATCTGAACTTCATTTCATAGAGGAGACAGAATTCACATATGAAACATATCACCATTGAGTTCGTCCACCGAGATCCTCGTGGAATGGATCTGCCACATTGCTCCAACGACTGTAAAAGGACCTGGATATGCGAACCGCAGCTCCTTAGAAATGGTCCAAGATCCACAATTCGATAGTGGATATTAATTCCAATCTAGAGTAGGGGATTGATTCAGGTCCTGCCGGCCATGCAAGTAAATCAGCATGCCTCCTAATCAATTGCAGGAGGATGTACTGCGAAGGACGGAAGCAGGGGTTAAAGCGTGCTATGTCGTGTGGAATTTCACTTTTGCTTTCGCTTAGATTGAACCAATTCTCATTTAGTCCCATAAGGTTGAGATATGCCAGCTTTATGTTCTCGAGAATCGATTTTTGTCTGATTCTCAGATTGGCAATGCTATTTTACTTGCGGCGCTTTTCTGAAGTGGGAAAATACAGGACCACCATTGCCTTTTGACAAAGTTTTCACATCATTTAACAGGTCAGCTGAACAGTGCAGAAAAGATTCTGAGAAGGGAGGTATCTGCTAGACTATGATGTACAAGACAATGCTATCTGCTAGACTATGATGTTCAAGACAATGCATCAGTCTGATTGTGGAAGCAGAGCAAATTCAACGCAGGCCCCATAAAAAGATTAGACATGGATCTCACTTCGAAATAAAATACAGATGGTTTCTTTTGCGATTAAACACATTCATAGATCGTTTCCTCACAGCAGTATGCACATTGATGGTTATATAGATTCTATCATAATGCAACTCAATCCACATTCTACAAAATTTGTCACTCTAGGTACTTCACCATGTAAGGCCCTTCAAGCTCATAGCCCAATTTCCTATAGTAATGGCGAGTTCCCACACCAGATATGACTGCTATTTTTGTCGATCTATGCTCCCTACGAGCGATTCGTTCAGCTTCCTCCATCAAAAGTGTACCATAACCCTGGTATAATGACACCATAAGGGAAGTTAAATGGTGTTGTCATGCAATATTGTCATCCATTTGAAGGCACACATAAAGTGGCATCCACTTTTTCATGCTAATACTGTTATTCACTCTCATCCTTCAGTAGACATGGGTTACCTGGTGTTGCAGTTTCTCAGCATCACGTCCGTGAACTGGAACAGCAGTTCCATACACGTGAAGCTCACGAACAATAGAGCACTTCCCATTAAGCTCAGGGCAAGTAGTGTTTCGTCCACACTTCCGCAAGCGCAACAAACCAACGAGTATATCCTGAGTTGTATTGACAGAAGGTACTTAATGGTTTAAGTATGCTACAGGCGACATATTTACATCAAGATGTAACAAATGCAATTTAGAATTCATTGCTAACAGATAAGAGAGTATTCTACCATCTCAATCCAAAGTATTCCAGTCTGTGCAGCACAACAGAAACTGAAGCATATCTATTTAACTTGCTTCATGGCAAAGCAGCTATCAACTGCTGCCAGAGATCAACGTTTGTTTGCATGCACATAAATGATTACGTATATGCATTCGTGCCTTTTTTTAAAAATTTATTTTGGGCATGCGCGCGCGCAGAGAGAGAGAGAGACCTGCTGTGTATCTTCATATGATAGAAATGTCTCCCAACCTTCATTTGCTGAATAATCACGTCGAACAAGCTCAACTTCTTCTGGCTTGATGTTATGGTGTATGTCCTTTACCAATGACAGACAAAACTTTATAAATTCTGGTTGTTGTTCCTCTAGCCCATAAATAAAACATTCCAAACAAACATGGACTTCTCAAGTTACCTGAATTCCAGCTTCGCGAGTTCGAACATCACGGCACTTCAAACCTAAATCATCCATTCTGGACAAAGCTAATTCGCGAAGGTTTCCTTTCTCAACGCCGGAAGTGACTAAAGGCATGGGAATATCACGCTGAACTCTATAAACACGTGTCCAAGGTGGCACCATTGCTAGGATTCTTGCGACGATATCCACAAGTTGCTCAGGTGGGTAATTTCTGTACCTGAAATGCATGCCAATTGTAACTACTACTCGACTATAGAACACACATAAAATTCTAAGAATCACTATCTCATTAATATGTATTCCACAGGCCCAACATGTAAACCATTTTGATGGTGGTAAACAGATTCGGCAATGTCATAAATCCCACAGAGAGAGAGAGAGAGAGAGAGAGAACCTGCCAGTTTTCCAAAGTTCATACAACCCTGTCCCCCGAATCACAAGGGTAGGATATATTTTGAGTCCATCTGCTCTAAATAGGGGGCTTTCAAAGAACTCTCGGAAACTTTCCAAGTCCCTCTCAACTCCCACATTAGGGAGATCTGGCATCATGTGAGCAACAACCTATACAAGAAGCACAAAGGCAGGGTAAAAAGAAATGCTCAAGTAGTTAAGCCCATTATAGTGAAATGCACCGCTTCCACGGATACAATTGAAGTCACTCTAAACCAAAGTCCTCTAGCATTATCAAACATTACCTTCTCGTAACATTAAGTATCAACTTGCTTGTCTTTTACTAGCGAAACCAATACAAGTATTACATAATGAAATGATAAAAATCATGAATGTGCACCTTAAAACCAGCATCCTTTGCCAAGCAAAAACAATCAGCCACAGCGGCAACGGTGTGACCTCTATTAGTGTCACGTGCAACATCCTCATAAGTGCTCTGGACCCCAATTTCCAGTCGTGTACAGCCATAGGAAAGCATTTGCCTCAAATGGGGTCCAAGGCAGTAATCTGGTCTCCTGTCAGAGACAGTACGAAAGAAGGTTTATTACATTCGTACATCTAAAATGGACATTTCTACCATGAAGAGGGTATTCTTTCTACAGAAGAAAAAGGAGCAAAAGCAGGCATTACTTTGAGAAATGCACATTGCAGAAGGAAAACAGGGTTAAACAAACAAACTATAAGTTGGAAAAAAGAACCTCCATTAAGCAGCAGTTTGTTGACCCTTAAATTTACCTAACCATACTGGCTCTCTATTTTTTGATGCCACTGCAAAGAAGCCCAAAGAAATTATACTATAGGGATGCAAAAATTGTCAATTCCTCCTTTCCAAATTCTCAGCATCTCTTTATTACTAGGGATAAGCGATTGATCCTTGCTAGTTAAAGAATTGCTATAAGAAAAAGAGCTCGAGGCTACAGCACCAAGCCTACTGACGATAACTAGAAGGAGCTTTTTGCTTCAGTGGGAGGCACAGAATGTTTTTGGCATTGAAAATGCAGGACCTAATCAAAGTACCAAAAAAAATTGACCTCACTTGAGCAGTGACACGATCGATTTCTCAAAGTCATCAGTCACTCACGTTTCAATGGTCATGCCGATGCACTTCACTGCACTGTGCTCTGAGTAAGCAACTGCCTCTTCAACATTTGCTGAAGTATGTCCTGATAAGGCATCATGAAGATTCCTGATGAAGTAATCACGATAATCTGCTGGTAGAGACATGAAAGTGCCACCCATCAATATGAATTCTACCTGAAACCCAAAACAGGGCATATAAAAGGTACATAAAGAGAACACCAAATGGGAACTTTCACAATGACAAAGGGGACAATGTAATTTAACAGAGCCTGCAAACAAACCTTATCAACACTGTGACCCAGCCGCTTAAGCTGATCTATCCTACTCCTGGCTTGGACATACGGATTATACCTGAAAACCAGATTAATGTATAAGGTCCACAGTTTTCGCAAATGATGGTGCATCACCTCACATTCACTTTACAATCTCATAGTTTTATGGTGCGTCACCTCACATTCACTTTACAGTATCATAGTTTTTCCTCCTTGTTAACCAGTCTACAATCTTCATAATTTTGGAATTGAGAACTCAGCACCAACAACTATAAGAACGAATTAAACTGCTCCGATTGATAGTACGAATGATGAAATAATCATGCAACATAAGTACCCAGGTAAAAATAACAACTTGAATATAACGGGCCGAAACACAACACGCTTACCTAGCCCTAATAGCACGCATGCTAGTTGGCTCATAACCAGTATAAGACTGCGTGCTGTACTCGAAATCCGAGTCAGGCCCTCCGGGGCAATACACGCATATATTTCCCGTTGTAGCGATGTGGGGACAACGGTGCGGCTTCGACATGACGGCCACGACGGCTATGCCAGAGGCGGTGCGTACGGGCTTCGCCTTGAGCTTCGGGAGGAGCGCATCGCGGTCGGACTCCGGCAGCGCCGCGATCATCTCCACGAGCTTCGGAGCTCGGGAGAGGCCGTACTTGCGGCACGCGGCGGACTTGAGCGCGTTGAGGTCGACGGTCTGGCCCTTCCGAGAGAGGTCCACCATTGAGCTCACTATCTCGCCGATGGCCCTCACGCGAGCTTCTTCTTCGGTTAGGCCGTGCGCTTGATATCCGCCGCCTCCTGGGCGCGGCAGCTTCCGAGTCTCCGCCACTGCTGCAGCCGCCATGAAGAGACAGGGAGGGAGGGAGGGAGAGGAGAAGAGGCGGAATCAAGTCGGGATTTTGGAACGCAGTTTTCAATCTCCGACTTTCACTTGAATCGACGGGTTCCGGGTCACCAACCTGGACCGGGTCTAAAACGACTCGTTTTCCCTATAAGCATACCCGGTTTAACTTTTAATATATATATTTTTCATTTTAATCAAAATCTTTAACAAAATCTTAAGACTTACGAACGAACACTGGTTTTTCTAAAATCTGAATCAACACCCTTTACGTCCCGGTTCCGATTGTGACCCGAAACCGCTTGCCTTTGATCCGACTGCGAGGTCCAGATCGGTGCTCGGGTAACCGCTTTCACGGTCGGGTCATGTCGAGACTTCGACAAGCGTACCCATTTTCTCTGCCTCTAGAAAAGCCGCGAGCGACGGTGGTGCGTCGATGGAGGGTGGTGATCGGAGACGAAAAATGGAGGCGGAGATGTCGGAGAAGGTGGGCGAGGCGATAGCAGCAATAAGGAAGGCTAAGCACGTGGACCAAGTGATCTGCGCTCTCCATTCCCTCGCCGTCCTTCTCTTCCCCGTCGATTCCTCTCTTCTTTCAGGTCTCTATCTCTTTCGCTTTAGCTCATCATCTTTGTGTACTTCATAACTTTGGAAAACTCGAATAACTTGTTCTCTTCAAGACATGGGACTACTGCTGAACTTTCAGCTCCATTTGGGTTGCTTCTGTTTGGATTTTTCTTCTTCTTCTTTTTCCCTTCTTTGGTTTCTGGGGTGTGCTAGATGACATGAATGAGCTGATTGCGTCTTCTTGGTGACAATGCTTGTCGGCTTCTCTATCGTTTGTAGTTATTCTTGGAGTAGTGACTGGAGTTGCGGGGTGCTTACTGTTTTATGTCTTGATGTGCAGGCGTTGTTGATGAAGGATACAGAGATCAGGTGGCTGTTTGTGCTGCTTCAGTTCTTGTTCACACCCTACCTTATTGGGTTTTAACTTCAATTAATGTGATATTCGCTGCTTGCTTTTTTATATAGGTACTCGGGACAAAGCTTCCTTCCGCAAATGAGAGGGATGATCGGTGGCAGATGTTCTATCGTGGAGCTGCATTTCCAGCTTTAGCTAGAGTCCTATTATTCGGTAGCATGTCGTTTTTCATACCATGATTTTTCATTGTGTTTTATTCCTCAAAATGGTACCATCACCCCACACAAAGCAGGAAAGGACTTGGAATTTCCTCTCCTTTCGCAGATTTGCTGCTGCTTCTTAGTCGTTCCTGCACTATCTCCTTGGACCTATGATTCTTTCTCGCATTGTTCTACTGTTCGATTGGGCATGTGATTGCTGTTGAGGTTGCACTTCTTTAACTTGGTGTTAAAAGCGGCATACATGATGCTCGAGTTGATGAACCCAACGTTCTTTTTAATCCTTACACGATCTCCTAAATGTATCCTCATCAGAGACTCATCTTCATACATACCTACTAGTTTTGGTTGTGATTGTTATCTGGTCAGATGTTGCCTCGGATTGGCTTGCTTGCTTTCCCTTCACTGCACAGAAGCATGTATACGATGTTTTCTTTGTGGACGGACTTGCTACCGAGGTGGTTCAGACTCTGATTCCTCGTCTACACCAAAACAGCAGTGCTGGTCTTGATGGCAATGCCATTGTCTCGAATATCCAGAGGTGTGAGCAAAGGCCCTTTTCTCTTGCTTTATAAAGTGGGAAGGACAATCATATCAACCTGTATAACCTTTTCTTTTCAAGCCATTATTATGGATGTTTGAATCTGAGGAACACAATGCCAGCAATGCAGTTAGTATAACCTTTTATTTTCTATACAGATTGATAGTGCTTTTCTTGCTTGAAAACACTGGAGTGCTCCGTATCGCTATAGAGTTTGCCAGATTACAAAGGGAAAGTTCTTCTTTTGAACAACTCCAGCCTGTCATATCAAGGGTGGCACAGCTTATCGCATCCGTGCCTGACAAAGCACAGTTCAGAGCTCCATCTTCTCTTTCGGCACAGTATCCTTTGTCCTGTTATTCCTGATGCTGAGTTTGCTTGTCTATGTGGTTTCTTCTTCATACGAATCTGAACCTTGCCTAAGGATTTCGCCAATATTCAATGCATTGGTTTAGTGATTTTGGATCCAGACTTGTTTGATCCTCCTTTGATGTGTTTGTCCTTTACAAGAGAGTTAAAGCATTTTCTTCAGAGAGATAATCTCTCAGCTTCTCTGTGGAGTTGATGGAAGAGATTTGACGACAGATCCTGGAGAGACCGTCAACAAGAGTGAGATGGATGGTGCCTTTCATTTCACTGGGGAGACATTTGCTCGCATCTGTCGTCGAGGATTTACAGGTTGGTAACATACTTAAGCTCAGCATGTTATGTTTTCTCATGTTTATGTATGAGAGAGAGTTTTGTTCTTATGTAGCAGAGCTTCCACCACCACCAACAAAAACCTAAGTGATTTGGGGATGGTACTGCAATTTGCTTATGCATAAGTGGATAGATTGTACTCCGACAATTTTAGATGGTTTGAATTCACTTTGATGCGCATGATCTTTACAGATGTTATCAGTTCCGTCTCATCATTGGAGCTTCTGTTGTAGAGCTCTTTGTTCATGTGCTTACCCATTCTGATCTGAAATTTTTGCTGGCGAAAAATAGTTATGGACCTAAGAGTCATTACCCACTTAAGCTGCATAAGGAAGTCTACTCAAAGATTCTTAAATCTATGTAACATTTTAGGTCCAAGGTCAACAAGACACTGTCGTGAACTTTACACAAATATGAAAACTGGAGGATATAGGTGCTAAACATGGCCAAATTCTTTGTTAGATAGTACTGTTTTTTTTTTCTTTTATGTCCTAGCTGATGCCAGTCACACAATATTATGCTTTTGTAAATGTCAGATATTATTCTTTGTGAGTATGCTATCCATCTTATTCTTAGTTTATTGTCTTTGCAATGTTGATACATAATTGTTTCTTTCCTTTCACAAATGGTGTCCAGTAGAGATTAGAGTTGACACCAGACTACTGGATTGCTTTTCTGGGCAGATGTTTTGGCAAGTGAAGTGGTTCGTCGGGTGCTTAGTCACGTCCGGGGCTTATTGTTATCAAGTGGAACTGCTATTGTTGTAGATGTTTTTAAATCAGATCCAGGGTCCCAGTTTTGGATAAAGATGATGGGAAATATAAATGATTCCTATGCAGTTGAAAGAACTTCGGAAGAGCTTTTACGTGGGCTTGCTACTGAGCATATAAATGACACTGAAGCTTACTGGGTCATTTGGATATTGTTTCACAATCTGTTCGATAAATCCGTCCGGTACGCGATTTATTATCACTGATATTGCTTCTAAGTAGATCTTTGTCATCCTATCCACTGTCTTGATCCAACCTCCAAAACCTCTCCAAATCTGTAGGATATATGCTTCTTGACTCAATGGGCTATTGCAGTGTTTCATCTGATAATTTTAGCTTTTGAGAGAAATTTTTGTTGGACTAAATATATCTGTACATATGCGCACTGACACTAACCTGCAGTAAAGATTTCTGTTTAAGAGAAGTTTGATGCAATTCCATGGTTATGACTTTAGATTGCTATGGAATTCGGTGGAAGTAATAGAATGGTTTTGTTCTTCAATCATTTGCATAATGCCACATGTCAATCGTGTAAATTTTGTTGGGACTTCTCAGGACATTGTTTCTGGACAAATTTCTACTCTGGAAAGTATTACCTGTTCGGTGCCTGCGTTGGATATTTCAGTTTGCTGTGTTTGGATGTCCTCCTAATCCTGATTCACAAGTCTCAAATCATGTTTCACAACATCTTCCAGTTACACTGCAAAGTCTGGTGGTAGCATGGTCCAAACAGGAGTTTGTGCGATCAGCGTCATTGGAGCAGCAAATTTGTATCCTCATATTTATATGTTGTGATATCTTTATTGATGGTTCTTAGTATTTAGGACTGCTGGTCTTTGTGAAAAGAATGAAATAACAGAACCTGTCTTCCAGTATTGTAATAGATCGTATAGGATGAGTGCACATTGCACGTGTTAAAATTTTACCAGACAAAATGTACCCCAAACTTTTGAGGACCAAGGTAATATTGTATTGAATTTTGCATTATGTATTACCTTGATTTTTGTTCAGATGTTACAGCAGCAGTAGGCTTTTTACTGGAGCGGATGTCTAAAGAGCAACTGGATAAGTCGAAGGATGTGATGCACTCAATTCTTCAAGGAGTTAGCTGTATATATTTTTCCACTCACTAGTTTTAATGGCAATAAGATTACTGTTTTGGCCCATTTGATTTTTGTTTTGACCTCTTGCAGGTAGGCTTGAGAGTCCTGACAATTTAACTAGAAAAATGGCTAGCAGCATCGCTTTAGCATTCTCAAAAGTGATTGATCCAAAAAATCCTTTGTACCTTGATGATAGCTTTAGTGGAGAGAGCATTGACTGGGAATTTGGTTTAGGTACCTCCAAAGACAGTGTGCTGCCTACATCTAATTGCAGGATAAAGGGAATTCATGAAACAAAGATATCTATTGGCACAGTGAACATGAATGAGTTTAATGATATATCCACTGATGTGCGGGAAGGTGATCTGAAAGATGAAACGAAGAAGTTATCTGAGTATAAGATGATCGACCCTGATGAGATAATTGATCCAGCTAGTCTAGAACTTGAAAGAGAATCTGATGATGATAATCATGAAAATGCGAATGAAATTTCCGATGCCTCGAGTGACTCTTCATTGGAGCCATATGATTTGACAGATGATCAAACAGATTTAAAGAGAAGATTTTCACAGTTGATTGATGTAGTGGCAGCATTACGAAAAACTGATGATGTTGATGGGGTAAGTCCTTCTGTTGTGCTTGTTTATTGCTTCATCTTGCACTATTCTCTTGAAGAAAATCCATTTCTTTCCTAGGCCACTCATGAGATCTTCCTTAGTGAAATTTTGTTTTGCACTTCTGTAGTATGACAAGTCCACAATATAAAGAATGTTGGTTTTCGCAAAATTGCCAATCAATCTGGTCCAGATGGACACAGTAGTTCTCTGAATGGAGGTGCTTCTTTCTTGTTTTGTGGGTTGCAGGTGGAGCAGGCTCTTGAAGTTGCTGAAAAGCTTGTGCGAGCATCCCCTGATGAACTAAAATTTGTAGCAAGTGATCTTGTTAGAACTCTTGTGCAAATTCGTTGCTCTGATGTGGCTATCGAAGGTGAGGAAGATTCAGCAGAAGAGAAAAGACAAAGGGCGTTGGTTGCTTTGGTAGTGTCATGTCCACTGGAGTCCCTTGAAACTGCCCACAAGCTACTTTACTCACCAAATGTGGATGTAAGCCAAAGGATAATGATCCTCGACATAATGACTGAAGCAGCAGAAGAACTTGCCAAGGCCAAGATTATCCGATCGAAACATCAGACAGGGCCTCTTGTATCTATCACTTCAGAGAGTCGGCCATGGTTCTTGCCCAGTAGTGCGGGGCCTGCTGGTGCTGGTTCCTGGAAGGAGGTAGCAGGGGCTGGCACAGTGCTGAACTTGTCGAGTATGGGGACTGAAAATGTTCCAAATTGGTCAACTCATTACGAGAGAGAGCTTCCTCCAAAACCTGGTCAGATGAAGCAAGGGAAGATGCGCAGATGGGGAAATAAGTCTGCAAATATGCAAGAAGATCAGATTGACGTATCCCAGAATAAATTTCCTGTATATGCGGCAGCTTTTATGCTCCCTGCCATGCAGGGATTCGATAGGAAAAGGCATGGCGTTGACTTGCTCAGAAGGGATTATATAGTCTTAGGAAAACTTATCTATATGCTTGGTGTATGCATGAAATGCACTTCCATGCATCCTGAAGCAACTGCATTGGCTCCGGCTCTCTTAGATTTGCTGGGATCAAGGTATAGATATATCAATACATGAGGCCGCACCAAGTGCAAATTACATCAGCATATTTAGGACATGCTTCTTGGGATAATTTCAGAACTTTGCAATCTGAAATTGAATTTTTATTTTTGCAGAGAAGTTTGCCATCACAGTGAAGCATATGTTAGAAGATCTGTCCTATTTGCTGCTTTATGTGTATTAATAGCACTTCCTCCTTCATATGTCGCATCTGGTTTGGCTGAAGGCAATACCGAAATTTCTAAAGGTCTTGAATGGGTCCGGACATGGGCCATCCAGGTTGTGGAGTCTGACCCTGACAGAGAATGCTATACGGTAAAGAATGAATTCTCACGCTATGAACATTGTTGGCTTTGATTTTTTTTTTCAGTATTTGGGGAATGCTCAGGCCACAACATTCACAATCATTTGGGAAGTCGTATCAGTGCATGCTGACGCTACTTTAACTCGCACAAGCATATTTAAACAGAAAGTTTACTGCATAAACAGTATTTTATAGGATATATCATGAAAGCGGAGATACGGGTTAGCCAATGTTCCCGACGCATGCTCTTCATTGCTTCCCTTTCTGTCATAAGTTTTTTTTATATAGGGCAACATCTTCTTGGTCTTAGGATGAGATCCTCTATGACCCCTTCTTGTTCATTCCCTTTTTGTTGTTTTCTTTTACTTTTCACTTAGCTCATATGATATCAATTTGAAGTAGATTTAGTTTTCTAAAATGTGCGACTTTGGTTATCAATCTGACAATATTGAAGTTTGTTGGTCAAATATTTTTTACATGTTTGACCAAAATCGTATCTCCCTTCTTGTAGTTAGCTATGTCATGCCTCCAGCATCATGCTGAGATGGCCCTTCAAGCTTCACGGGCATTAGAATCAACTGTAGGAACTGCTGTCAAGGCAAAGACTATCAGCCTTCCGTCTGATTTGTCCAAGGGAATAATTAAAATCCCCAGAGGATATATAGAATTATAGACGAATCTTATCTACCCCTAACAATTCCTGCTTGTATAATGGAGATCATCGGCTCTCAATGTAAGTGCTCTGTAAGTTCTTTACTATTTGATATATTTGGCGTCAGTTAAAAGTAACTGGTTGGGCACAGGAAACTTGGAAGAAGATCCTGCGTATACAGAAAAACACTTGGCGAGGGTTTTGGTTCCTGCTTTTCTGGTCCCTGTGCTTCACTATTTACTGGCAAGGTAAACTTCAGTCCAAGAGGAAAGTCTTCTTGAATATGAACCAAGTAGTGATGCTTATCTAGATAAGCAATCCATCTTCCTCTGGGGAAGATCAGAATCAGGGGAGAGCAAGTGAGCCTGCATTTCAGAGGATTTCACGGTTGCTGAAGTGGGGGCCAGCTCTTCCAGTGATGGAGCCAGAGAATATGAGACCCAATAAATGGAGGGCTCGAAATTGAACAAGGTTCTTTCTTCACCCGACTTTGTGTCCAAAAGACGACTTGACCCACTTGGAGTCGGGGATAACAAGATTCAAGATGCGACGCAAGGTTCTTCTTCCCCAGCTTTTTTGGGAATGGGTTGGTGCACATGTGGCTGATCTTTTGGTTAATGTAAGTTCTTTTCCTCCTCTTCCCAATGCTCGCAATGAAGTGTGCCAGATCCCGAGAAGTTTGCCGCAGTGGTGTAAATTGCTTAATGTTCTTCAACAGTAAAATGCCTCTTTGCAAGATTACCCCATATCTGCTGCAATTTGAAGTACTTTTTCTTTGGTGACTGTTCGGACGACGCGCTGTTGTTGTCTCGTTGCAGTATGCCAGTGATGGACTGGAGAAAATATTGGAAATGGATTTAGTGACTTGACTTGCTCTCATCCAACTATCCATCAAATTTACCTTCTATTATAAGGGGGTACACTTCCTTTTCAACCGCCGGATCCCCACTAAGTCACGTGATAAAAAAAACATCCGACTGTTCTCTCTAGTTGTTCTTTAGCAAATCACACTAACCTTGGAAAAAAGGTAATGTCAAATGTGTGTTTATGGACGATTTATTCAGAATCAGTTATTGAAGTTTTTTGGTATGGACGAAAAGTTTCATGTTAAGGCTTTGGTCTACAAAGTGGAGGATCGAAAATCTCATTAAATGTACAAAGAGGCATATCAGACTCTATGATATGTGATATGTCTTTTGACATCAATATTAATTTAGTTCATATAATTAATTTAGATTAGAAATTGTTAACGTGAATATCAATCGTTTTATGTGATATGACTCGGCTGGTATTAATGTGGACTTTTTTAAGTATTATTTTAATAAAATTTTGAAAACTTTTTTTTCTCTCTTTTTTTTTACCCTTTGCCCTTTATTTTGACCTGTGATGGCTCTCCGGCGAGACCGTCCTCACCTAGGGCCATCACAACGGTGGTAATCACAGCAGGGATTTTCGACCAAATTACTAATACAAAAAGATCTAATATTAAATTGATTTATTTAAAAAGTTAAGGATCGATACTAATGTGATATATATATCACATAAAACGATTAAGGAATTAAGGAATGACCCTGAGATTCTGAGAAGTGAACAACACTGTCGCCAGATCAATGACCGTCATGAATGCCTCCTCGCTCTTCACCGACTTCCTCTCTTCTCTTTGTCCTTCCAAGTCAACTCTGCCGTCTTCTTCTTCTTCTTCTTCTTCTTCAAGTACAGTGACATGGCTTCACCTTCAGTCCCAACCCACCGATGCCCACCAGAAGTGGGCACCTCTCGTAGCCGACGTGGGTCCTCTGCGGTCACCTTCACTTTCGTCGACGACAATGTCGACCGCGTGTCCTTCGCTGGCATACGCGAACACATTTTTCTTCAAATCGACGTTTAACGTGCAGATAACAGTGGACGACAACGAGTCGGAGGAGAGGTTGGTGAATCGGTTCAGGAGAGAGGTCGCGAAGGCCGGGATCATCCAAGAATGCCGGCGCAGGAGGTTTTTCGAGACCAAGCAGGAGTACAAGAAGCGAAAGGCTCGAGAAGCTGCCAAACGAAATCGCAGGAGGTATTCTTTTTGCTCTTTCGTTCAGGTCCTTGTAGAAAAATATTTAGTTGATAATCCGCAGCTGTGCCTGTGGTATTCGATTTGGTAGGTTCAGCTTAATCCAAACTGTGAGTGATCTGATTTTTCTGACATCTTAAAATTCAGAAATTCTATGCATAACTAGCCTGCAGTCCTTCACTAATGGCTTGTTTGGTTTATTTCTTATCGAATGATCTCTCTTGTTTTTGTGGTCTGCGCTTCTCTTTTGTTTGACTAGATAGATAACTACTACTGTTCTGTGCATAAGAAAGTTAAAATGACATTGCAAAGCTGTTATCAGAACTAATGAACATTGGAATTTTTAGTAGAGGAGAACAATGACCAGCTGACTTCGGAAGGTTGGTAACATTGAAATTAAACCATCACTGCTTTGCTGCTTAAAAGAATATCTTAAGTTCTTAATAGCAGAATCCAAGAGCTAATTTGAGAATTGAGTCTATCGCTTCTCTTCATAGCTAAAGGCATGTTTTAACATTGCATGATTGTCAGGTAGCCAGTAAACTGTGCTGCTGTTTCTCCAATTCCTTCATGATTGGGGAGTCATGGCCCTAAGTCATTCTTGGTATTGAGGATCTGATACTGTTTAATATCAAATTGATTGAAGAATCTGAGCTGAGCCAAGGATCAATCTTTATGGGTGAAAATCCATGCCCTGTCACTGTTTCAGAATATCGATGCAATTGTATCGGAAGCAAAGCTTATTTACTTCGGAAACTGTCATGCATGAGAAATATTGATCATTTTGAAATGTAGCGACTCAAATTCTTGTGCTGTCTTGTGATGGTGATGAAAATGCAGAACTGTTTATATTGATGTTGGGTCTAAGATTCTGGTGGTTGAATTGTGTGATCTCTTGGTTTCCATATCAGAATATACTGGCACATGTGACCAATTGAGACTTCCCAATAATGTTTCTCACTTTTTTCGGTAAACACTGCCCAGGCGCCCGCAAGCAAGATTAGCAAAGAAGACTAAATCAGAGGTGCCTAAGAAAAAAAGGGTTGATGACGATGAAGATGATAACTGGGACCTTCCTCAAGGAGACCTTCCATACTGACTCATGTTTACGTGCTGAAACAAGATACTGCCAATGTTAGCTGAGAAGATACTAAATCAACTGCATAGTTCTGGTGTAAGCAGTTGTGAAGAGGAAGCATCAATTCTAGCATTGCATGGCTCATAGTGCGTTGGTGAGAGAGACTTTTTAGCACATTATTCAGTTCCAAGTTGATGGAGGGAAGATGGACTTTTCTCTTCCCGCACAACAAGAAAAATAAATGCAATAGCCAAATGGTGATGAGCAATATTCCTCAACCATAAACTTTGAGAGAGTTGCATAATATATGTGGCTGAGATGGATTAATTTGAATGGCATCAACATGCTAAATACTCTCCAAAGACCATCTTTTTTTCTGACTAAGTGAACTTCACTGGGTCTATCTTGCTGACAACCACATGCACTTGATCATTTTCTTTCCCTTCCTGCACTCTGTAAATTTATGTCGGTTTGGTTTATTCTTTTATCAACAACGTTCATCTGTGTAGGTACCAGCATTTTTTGTTTCAATTGGTTGTCATGATGATAAGATGGCATCTTGCTGACATTGATTAGCTTGGAAAAAATTTAGTAAGTGGCTACTAATATCTGGGAAGGGCGGGAGAGAAGACACAGCAACCAGACCTCATGCTTTCTCGCAAACTCTTCACTCTCAAGCACCCCTTGGTTGGAGCATGTATTGATGTTCAGGTCCTCGAATTTATCAAAGACAACTGTAGAAAAATTTCAGCTACTCATACATTTATTCGAGCTGCAGTCTCTATTGTGATTTTTCTGTTGTTTGATAATGTATGGACTTGATGGTTGAGTTGTTTGTTTTGAGGAGTTTGTGTGAGAGATGGATCGCAAAGTTATTTGCATTCAATGCAAATATTATGCTAAAAAAAAGCTTAATTAAGTCACTCGACAGGTATTCTACCTTTTTATGCAGCAAAAGCTATCTGAGGGACATTGGCTAGGAAGAGCTAAATGTTGATTTGCGTGGTTGGTTCGCTGGATTTTTTTGACAATGAGAGATGGATATGTGGATAATTATTTTGAGTTACTAGTAGTGGCCCTATCAGTGTGTGAGGCTGTGAGCGAGAAAGGGACAATAAGGACAATAGTCCGAGCTGAAGAGATGGTTTCGGAGTTCTTCTGTGCAGTGTTGAGGCTGTGTCCTGACTTTCTTTTGTTCCTTTTTTTTCCTCCATTAGTGTCTTGGGCGCTGAACATTAATTGGATTCAAAGCACGTAAAGCCTCCTGTTGAAGGGAGTGATCTGGGGATTTGGAGTTCAGTAATTGAAGCATGGACTGACTCTAGCTGCTCTGTAGATGAAGGATAACGCAGTAGGCGAAGACGGTACCAGCGATATGGTCATGTGCAATTACATGGTAGAGTTGATGCACCTTTTAGCTGGGGTTTCCTCCTCTTGTGGATATCTTGTATTGACTGATATCAATACGGCACAAGAGTCCAAAAGGGTGTAGCTTTTGCAATTTCCATTGGGGTCTAGCCTCTAGCAGACATGGATAGGATAAACATCATGCGGAAATCCAGAGTAATCCATCAGACATGGATAAGTGGGCCTCTGGAGGTTTGTCTTGTTCCCTTTGTGTTGGAGTCTTCTTTTCTTGGTTCTCTGTACATTAACTCTTCAGGTTGTCCTAAGGTCGCCACCATTTGCATGTTACCAAATCACCTCCATTTTGACCATTAGGTGTTGCCCAATCTTTTCTTTGCATCCGCCAAGCTGAAGAAAGCATAGCACAACTTCCCTTTCCGTGGGTCCGATGTGCAATGACAATGTGGGGATTGGTTTCTGAAATCTCTTTGTAGCTTCCAGTTCAAGCGAAGGCGAAGGAATGACAATTTCGATTCGTGTGCTATTGGGTTTAGCAAACGATATGGCCGATGGATTCGACGACTAGACCCGGGACCGTGAGCTTTTCGGGCGAGAATCAGCCATTGTGCACTGCATTAGGATTTTGGAAATTAATGTGTTTCCGTAATAAGAATTTCGTTCAATGCATAAACAAGTCTAGTATCATGTTGATCGGATGCCAAACTTCAAATGCAATGGATTTTGTACATGACAATGCCGATTCCCATCATGTCAACTGCTTGCACTTGGACGCCTTTTATAATAGGGTCATCTAAGATATGAGCTTTAGTATCTCTGGCATTATTCTTTGCGTGAGTCAACCGGGCCGGGTTTGGAAGTAGGCAAAACGGACGGGTGAGATTGAAGGGGAAAAGAAGGGCCGCGGATGTTGTGATGGAAAGCGAGATGAGAGCCACTTGTGAGGTCGACCATCGGTGACGTGGCCCATCCAACCAACCGTCTACGTCGGAAAAGAATATATGTACACGTGCAGGTGGCGAGTGGGGTAGTATCGTCTAGGCAATATAACTTAAAAAAAAATCCTTGTGAAAAATCACTAATTCATCACTTTGATGGGTAAATTACTAATCAGATCGATGCTAGTCTTTTTATTTTTCCTCCTTTGATCCAAAGATTGATGCTAGTTAATGTTAAGAAGAATTTATGAAATTGCCACATTAAATAAGGAAGCTAATTATAAAGGGATACTGCTTAACGGTCGATGCATTATTTAATATATGAATTCGACAAGTCAATCTTCATGCAAAATGCAGAGGAGATTTCTTAGAGATTAATAATGGCCAATTTCCTCTGTGAGGAGAATATTGAAAAGTCTGAGTTTACATAGTTAAAAATCTTCGAAACAAACATAATTTCAAAAAATAAATAGGCATTTTGGAAGTTGAGGCATTTTTCACATTAATGCATTGAAAAATCATATAAATAACTTATGAATTTTGTCATAACATGCAACATCATATAAAATTTTAATTTATCAATATGATTCATAAATTATAGCTTAATATATAATATAATTTGTGAATTTTTAACTAATTCAGTACGATATCTAGATCTTTGATATATATTTAATTTTTTTATGAAAGTATTTTATATTGTATATTAAATCAAAATTTAAAAGCGGTTTATGTGATTATATTAAGCCTTTTAAGTTTTAAGACATCCGGCGATACATCGGACCGGGAGAACTCTTTTCTCTGCGGTGTTCTGCTACCTCTGCGGCGGCACGTAGGACAGGTAACTGGTCATTCCGGTACCCCGCATTTTCAACTTTATTGGATTCCTACTTTCTCGATTGTCCTGCCCACTTGCTATTGCATGCGTCCAGTGCTTTCTACCACAAACCGCCTTGTTTTCCTCTCCTGCTGAGCTGAGCTCTCTTGTGTCTCTCGAACCTTTTCGCTGGTGAACTTCCATCCACGATCATGGGTAATTGATGAGTAGAAGCAGAACTTTCTTCTTATCTGCTGTCCATGTGACGATGACGATGATGACGATATGATGTTACTAATATCTGTTCTTTTCTTCTGGGTTTTTTTGGCAGGCAAGGTGAAGATTGGAATCAACGGTAACGAACCCCGCTTCACCCGCTTTTTCATCTGTTCAATTGAGTCGTACCTCTGCTACTTCTTTTTGGGTTTCTGTTCTTGCTCTTACCCAGATCATATCTCGGGGTTTATGGCCCGATAATCATTTGCTCTTACAGGTTTTGGTAGAATCGGCCGCTTGGTTGCTAGAGTTGCTTTGCAGCGGGATGATGTGGAGCTCGTCGCCGTCAACGATCCCTTCATTTCCACCGATTATATGGTACGTATCTCCACTTCTCATGGATCAACTTTCTTTCTTTCTTTTTTGCTAGTGTCGGCGGCAAGTGACCGTTATCTGTTCTCTCCTTGATTTTTGTTTATCATATACAACTTGTATCTGGTTTTGGTCTCTGACTTTTTAAAGCTTTCGGGACTTCAACCGGTTGTCTATTTAGTGTTGTTTGTGGTGGTTGATCAGTTCCTTGTTGGATTTGAAGTGCTTTTGATTTGTTGACTTTAGAGTCTTCACGGTTTATCTACCATATGATATAAATTTCTTGGGGCCGAAGTATGAGTTGATGTTTTGATTGTCGACGACTTATCTGCGTTCTTTTATGCTGCAGACGTATATGTTCAAGTATGACAGTGTTCACGGTCAGTGGAAACATCACGAGCTTAAGGTTAAAGACTCTAAGACTCTTCTCTTTGGTGAGAAGCCAGTCACCGTCTTTGGTGTAAGGTACTAGTGCCGTCTTCCTCTTGTCTGAGCCTGAGCCTGAGCTTGTTCTTAATCTCTGTTTTTATTTCAAGGAGATTGAATTTAACTCTGGATATGTATGGTGGTTGATGCTTTAGGAACCCGGAGGAGATTCCATGGGCTGAAACAGGAGCTGATTTCATTGTGGAATCCACTGGGGTTTTCACTGATAAGGAGAAGGCGGCTGCTCACTTGAAGGTTCGTGTTCAAATTTCTGTTAGTTTCAGTGCTAAATTAATCCTCTGCATTATGAGTGCTGCAGTTAGCTAAGGAGAATCCAACGAGTTGGTTTCCTCAAAAGTGTTCTCTCACTTTATAAAAGTTTTAGTTCTTTCTATATTCTGAGTTTGCAAGTGGAGATTTTACACATAAAGTCGCTACTATGGCAGTCCCTTTCCTTATGTATGAAAAAGGCCACAAGTGCTATGAAAGCATGGAAAAAACTTTCTGCTTTGTAATCTAGATAATGCAGAGAAACAAAAGAAAGATTGCGAATTTAATTTATTTTTTAACTATTGATAGATGATCACCACACTTTCGTGTTTGATAACTGTTCTCTTTTTTCCCAAACTTCATAAAAGTGAGATTTGTTAATCCCTAACCTGCTGATTTTAGTTGCTGAGTTCTCTTTCATCTGCTCATGCCTTCTCCATTTGTTTTTCGCTGATTTCTGGAAATTCTTCACCAGTAGTTATAGCTAAGGCCCAATTTAATTGCAGGGTGGAGCAAAGAAGGTGATCATTTCGGCTCCTAGCAAGGATGCACCTATGTTTGTTGTTGGTGTCAATGAGAAGGAATACAAGCCCGACGTGGACATCGTTTCCAATGCTAGTTGCACGACCAACTGCTTGGCTCCCCTTGCAAAGGTTCACAGCCATCTCCTTCTTGGAATGACATTTATTACTGTATGAACTTTAAGTGTTAATTTGTCGCACTGTGTTTTTCATAGGTTATTAATGACCGATTTGGCATTGTTGAGGGTCTAATGACTACTGTTCACTCTATTACTGGTAAGCTCTTAATTGTCCATAATATTCGGACAAACAGTGATTACTGGTAATTATGTTTCCCTTAATATCTCTATTCATGTCTCCCTTATGTCTCTATTTATTTTTGCAGCTACACAAAAGACTGTTGATGGTCCATCCATGAAGGACTGGAGAGGTGGAAGAGCTGCTTCCTTTAACATCATTCCAAGCAGCACCGGGGCTGCAAAGGTAATAATATTTATAATACTATACATAATAGGTACTTAGGAAATATAATATCATTGTTTAGTAGGTGAGTGTCTGTCCAAGTTATTGAATCTTTTCTGTGTTTGATATTGGATTCAAGGCTGTCGGTAAAGTTCTTCCTGCACTCAACGGTAAATTGACCGGCATGGCTTTCCGTGTTCCAACCGTTGATGTCTCTGTTGTCGACCTCACCGTCAGATTGGAGAAAGGCGCTACCTATGAGCAAATCAAGGCTGCTATAAAGTATGACTCAATAATCTTTTCTTGAACTAGCTTGATTTCTATTGTTTGCCAATGGGGGTCGACTGTTTTGCTGCTTTTTAATCTTTGTTTAATCCTATGAGCTTAATATATGGTCATATAGGGAGGAGTCTGAGGGGAAGCTCAAGGGAATTTTGGGTTACACTGAAGAAGATGTGGTTTCTACTGATTTTGTGGGAGATAGCAGGTATTGATCTATGCATGTTTAAGGAAATTGTCCTGGCAGTCAGCTCCTCTCGTTGTTACCACCTACTAAATTCAGAATAATGACAACCAGTTTTCAAAGAAGTTATTATAATCTGACTATGCTTCTTTCAGGTCGAGCATTTTCGATGCTAAAGCTGGAATTGCATTAAATGAGAATTTTGTGAAGCTGGTTTCTTGGTATGACAATGAATGGGGCTACAGGTCAGTTTCGGAGTACTCCATTTCCTTTCTGTTTTCTGTTGACTTCCACATTTCTATGAACAACTTCACCCTGCCGTCTTATTCAGAAGAAAATATATGCAAGATGATTTATTGGCTCTTACATTTCTCGCTGATCCAATTTTTTGCAGCTGCCGAGTGATTGACCTGATTGTGCACATGGCTTCTTGCCATTAAGGGGGTGCAAGGGGGGTGGCACTTAACGATATCAACTTGTACGTGTTTTTCGTGTCCGACGGTGTGTGTTTGTCTATAAGAGCGAAGCGTGCAATAAAAGAAGGTTTGTTTGTAGAACCTTTTTGTCCAGGCTGTCTAATGGGGCATGGAAGTCCCTGGCTGTTCTACTTTGCGGAGCATGTACTCTCTGTGGATTTTACTATTCACTACTTCCATGAGATGTTTAGGACACGTGATTATGATTGTAACTTGTTTCTTGTTCATCGTTGGTTTCTTCTCATGGTGATCAAGTAATGTAACCGGCCATTTTTGTGGGGTGAGAGTGTTCTTCATGAGAGAGGCGATGGATTTCTATAATCCAGGACTTGTTGATGCGGACCAGATGGGTGGTAGAAGCCCCCGTTGCAGAACACCACCAAAGAAGTACAGAGGTGGGAATGAAAGTTCCTGCTGCTCCGGCGTCGATCATCCTCAGCTTCTCCCAAATGGAAGCTTGCCGGGACAAATCACCGGACTGTTTGGGGGAGACGTTGCAGGGGGGAGTTTCTGTGGTTCCGAAGTACACTTTCTTACTCGGAGCTTCTTCCACTCATGCACCGTCCGGTTGGAAAACGGGCATTGTCGACTTCCCGCCTGTGTTCTGAGTAGAAACTTGCTCGAATCTTCGACCTTGACCAGACAAAAGAGTGTTCCTCTGCGTTCAGCAGGTTCGCGATTACGTAAAGCTGGAAGCTGCCCTCGACGAGGTTTACAGAAATCTTGTCACTTGTGCTCGTAGCCATCGAGGGGAAGTTCTGAAATGAAGTTGTGATTGAGAGAGAGAGAGAACCTGGACCGAAGGTTTAAGCTTGCGAGCTTAAAAGCAGAGACTTCAAGGCTTAAAAGCAGGGTTTACAAGATTGGTATCGAGTTCAAAAGTTTAGGAACTGATCTTATGTGGATAAGTTTCAGGTTCCATGATTTAATCGGCTTAACCTTAAAACTGGACATCCCTAATTGGAACAAGGTCCTCGTGTTGCAACTTTTTATTGAGCTAATATTGGGATAAAACGAAGGGAGTTATATATTGACATGAAAGCCCAAATTGATGCCCAAATATGAAGAAGTTTAAGGTCTTGATTGATGGAGTCATAAACGGCACAATCGACCAGCCACATTAATGAAATCCAGTGGTCATGAAGTTATAGTAATGCAATCTAAAAAGAAATCACCAAATGAAATGCTTGATGAGTTTATCAATCATAAATTTCCCATAGAAAGAGTTCAAATTGATTGCATGATATATGGTGTCGACCGATTGAAAAAGATGCGTAATATATATCTATATATATGTATATATATGTACGTACGTAGGTACGTACGTGAGTGTATACACTTTAGATAAATAACCCTGTCGTCCATTTGGGAACGAAAGCCTCATTTTCGCTCCCTTTTTATCACTCCATCCTCCTCCAAACTCTCTACTTTCTCTCTCTCTCTCTAAAATGCAGCAAATCCAACATCACCGCCACCTCCAAGTCCCGCCTTATCTCTTCTTCTCCACCATCCCTAAACCCCCTCTAAACCCTCTCTCCCTCCACCCCCGCCATCCCCATCCCCACCCCCACCGCCACCGCCACCGCCACTGCCGTCCTCTTCTCCTCCTCGTCGCCGGACGCCCCTCCCTTCTTCCCGCTAGATGCTTCAGCTCCGACGAGTTCCCCGTCGACGAGACCTTCCTCCAGAACTTCGGCCCCAAGGACAAGGAGACCGAGGACGAAGCCCGCCGCCGCAACTGGATCGAGCGCGGCTGGGCTCCCTGGGAGGAGGTCCTCACCCCCGAGGCCGACTTCGCCCGCAAGTCCCTCAACGAAGGTGAGGAGGTCCCACTCCAGTCCCCCGACGCCATCGAGGCCTTCCACATGCTCAACCCCCGCTACCGCGAGCAGCGGATGAAGGAGATGGGCCTCACCGAAGACGAGTGGTACCGGAAGCAGTTCGAGATCAAAGGCGAGATTCCTGAGAGGCTGAGCACGCTGTGGGCGGGGCCCGTGGTCGTTAGGCAGGTGGCCCCGCGCGATTGGCCTCCCAGGGGCTGGGAGGTCGATAGAGAGGAGCTCAGGTTTATCCGAGAAGGGCACCGGATGATGTCTGAGAGGGTGGATTTGGAGGATTTGGAGAGTAGAGTGAGCGCTGATACGGATGATATGTGTCTGGAAAGGTATAAAGTTTTCCTCAAACAGTACAAGGAGTGGGTCGAGGCGAATAAGGATAGATTGGAGGAGGAATCTTATAAGGTGCTCTTTGTCTTTTCTCGAGAATTTGCTTCACGCGCTGATGCAGGAACCGTTTTATGTGCAGTTTGTGTATCATCTGAGCTTGATGCGCTCGAATTGACTGCCAATGTGATTCGAGACTAATCTTCCTTTCTCTTTTTCCTTCTTCAGTATGACCAAGACTACCATCCTGGACGAAGGAAAAGAGGCAAAGATTACAAAGAGGGCATGGTAGAACTAATTTCAAACTTACGCCATCATGTTGCATCCATAAGCTTTCTAAATGCTTCCAAAGATGTTTGTCTTACTTATCTTTTTTCTTTTTGATGCAGTATGAGCTGCCTTTCTTTTACCCTGGGCAGGTAACTTCCTTTATTTTCTTTTATATCTCGCAGTTCTGCTTATAATTTAATTCTCACAAGTTAAATGAAGTTCGAGACTCGGACTTGTATAGCTGTGACTTATAATCCTTTTTAATCATTCATTGTGTTTCTTCAATCGGAGGCAGCAAGCTGGTCTGCATGACCTACTTTTGGTCAATTTCTTTAATCCTGTAGGCATATGATGTTTGAAAATTTCAAACCAGCAACTTGTAATTATTACAAACAACAATTCCTATAACATTTCTTTCTTCAAGGTGTAGCATTATTGGCTTGTTGGCCATGCGTCAATTCTACTGTTGTGAAAAAGGAAGTATAGTCTCAACTTGTTGAGTGATTGCTTTTAGCTTGCCGTGTAATGCATGTTGAGTCTTTTGCTGCATAGAAATACATTATGTCTTTAAATATTTATATTGGAGATCCACACTTCCTAGTTGTTTATTGAAATTCCAACAGATGCTGTTTTAAGATGAGATTACATGAGCTTTGCATTGAGATTATTTTACAGATTTGTGAGGGGAAGGTCACCACTTTACACCTTTATCAAGGAGCTTTTGTTGATGTGGGAGGCGTACACGACGGGTAGAGTTGTTTGCTCACGTATCATCATTTACTGTGCCTTTCTTCTTGGTTATCTTACCATTTTCTCTCTTAATTTCACTGAATATTACTAGTAATTGCTTAATATTACCAGCTCAACTAGTCCTAGTGGCGTCGGCATGCTGCTTTATCTTTGTTGTCAATTGTGCTCCATTCGAACGATGTCTCCTTTAGCAGCAATGCTTGATTGGATATCATACAGCCCGATGAGCATAATGAAGTTTTAGGGATATTGTTAAATTGCTGAGATTTGCTCTTCAATCTGTAGCGTAGTTTGAAATTGCTGTTTCTGATTGGGTCCCGGGAACATGGTGTTCCCTCACCAATATTCATCAAAGTGAGCGGCTAATTTCATGCATAGGTGGTCTCTACTCAGCTAATTTCAAAGGATAGGTGATGGATACTCATGTCTAAAATGTAACAAGATCTCTACTGTTTGCAGTGGATATGAATTTTTATAATGCCCATCTTTCTAGCTTTTCAAAGTTTAAAACTGAGAAGACATCATCTATGCACAAAGAAGAGCTATAAAGAATATCCAGACCTCAAGGAATGCGGCAGAATAATACAGTGATTAAGTTGAGAATCCACAACCCCTGAGATTCTTTTATCATGATGCAACAAAAACCAGTTGCAATACATGCATTCTGCATCTAACGTGCTAGGAATTGGGGCAATTAATCTATTTTTGGTAGATATGTATGTCATATTAAAATAGTTCTTGACTATAATTAAATATCGCATGCTGCAGGTGGGTTCCCATTAAAGGAAATGATTGGTATTGGATCCGCCATCACATAAAAGTCGGTATGCATGTTATTGTCGAAATCCTGGTGAGTGTTGTTTGTACAGCTGCTTAGTTAGTTGTCATGATTTTTCTTTTGTTTTTTTGCACAAATCTGCAATAGGCTAATTTGGAACATACACTATTTGGAGGCAACTTTCTTTCTATATTGTTCTGCTTTGACATGGAAAGCAACATTGACCCTCGAAATTTTGGAAATAAATATGTCAAGTTAAAGTCCCAATTAAAAGTCATAAAGCCACAGTCGAAGTCGCAGCCACCCAAACAGGCTCTAAATCTGTTGAGCAGAACCTAAACTCAGTTGCATCTGTTTAATTAGTTTTCTTTCTATTCCTTCACTTTTTTCTTCATTAATAAATCATACACGTTTCACATGTCTCATGATTGACTATGCACATTTGCTCATATTTGCAGGCAAAGCGAGACCCATATAGATTTCGATTTCCTCTTGAAATGCGTTTTGTCCATCCTAACATAGATCACCTGATGTACGTAAATCTTGCTCCTTACTTTAGTTCCGTTCAGCAGTGCCGTGGGACCATTTTGGGAGCTATTTAATGTTATCTCGTATGTCAGCCAGCATTTGTAGTGATTCTTGAATTTGACTTGTTTTTCTACTTGCAGCTTTAACAGGTTTGAGTTTCCGCCAATATTTCATCGGGATGAGGATAGCAATCCTGACGAATTGCGGGTCTGTGACTTCTGTTTCAATATCGCAGTCCTCCAAGTGTGATTGAATTTTGGCATGACTTGATATTCAAATAGATTATGCTTAACTATTGATTAGACATTTTATCTAGAGCTTTCTAGTATATGAATGGAACAAACTTGTGGTTGCTTATCTGCAAGGATTACTTGTAAAGTCTCAGCCAGATTAAGCTTCAATTGGATACCTTCTGTTTAGGCACAGATTCACAGAAACAGGTTTTATCATTTTTATTTTACTTTTTTTTTTCTGTAGCACACGCAAACAGAATTTGCCTTTTCCAGTAGAACTCACAAGCAAAGCACGTCCTCTTGCTTTTAGTTAAGGCACATACTTAAATGTGAACATGAAACATATTGCTTTGATATGGGCCTGTCGCTAGAAAAGATCCAGTCTCTACAGAGTTTTAATAATCTACATTTTTTTTTTTGCTCCTTCATATGCAGCGAGATTGTGGAAGACCTCCTATACCTAGAAAAGACCCAGGAACAAAACCTGAAGAGGAGTCTCTATTGTCGAATCACCCTTATGTTGATAAGGTATTTGTGTAGATAAGATCCATTCATTTTCCTAATGCAGCAGTGCATAATTGAAAGGAATCATCTGCATAAGTGTATGTGTTACTGTTCATCGTAAAAATTCCAGTGATGTTATGCAATGGGTGTTCTTAACAAGTGATGCGGCATAAGTGCCAAGTCATCTCTGTGTTGTAGGTCATCCATGTGTATCATCAAAGCACGTTCAGTGTGGCTTGATCAATTTTTTAAGAGCACTTTTGACTGACTTCTCATATAAAATGAGCGGTAAGGATGGCAACTTTTTAAAAAAATTGCGAGGTGTTCCCATATTGATGGTTTTTTCTTCAAGGTTTTGGTTTTAAGCTGCATTATGTGTTGACACACAAATTAATCACAACTGGATGGCAAGAGGTCCCTTGTGCACTTAAAAGATTAGAGAGGGGGTGTGTCTCAAGGCAACAAGTGTTGAAGTGCTACTTAAGAGTCCTACCTTTATGGTGGTGAAAAAAAAAAAGATTTAAGTGCATTCTAGACATTATGTTTGACGTTGATTGTAGGTTACTTGGTTTTAGGCATTTATCCATTTTAGGAAGGGAAATAAATAAAAATAGCCTAGTGACTCCCACATTTGTTTTGTTGGCAAAAGCTCAAGTGCTTCTTCAGGGCCTCCATCTTTTCTAGGGCTTGGCCCTCTTGACAAAGTTTCTTAACTTGGTTATTGGGTTTTGTCATCAAAACCCAAGCAATGAATGCAATAATGTCATCCGTGTGTGCAAAATGGTGGAAATTTCTTTTATGTGTGACCAAGTTCATTGGCATTTGTTTCAACACATAATGGTGTTTCTGGAATTCTGAGTGATGAATTTATGCATTTCCACTCAACTATCCTTTTATGCTACAAGGTTTTCTTCATATCTTCATACCTTTCACCTTTGTTATGCATTGCAACCACAGCTTCCTGGTCTAAATTGGGTGTTGAAACATACCGATTGCGTATTTATCTTTATAATAAACTTTTAAGGTCTGTGTTCTTTCAAATGCAACTCATGCTATGGATTTTAGCTTGTGTGTGAATTCTCATTTTTCAGTATTTGGTGTGGTGTGGCTTTATGCAGTTGTGGCAGATGCATGTTGCTGAGCAAATGATTTTGGATGATTTGGAGGCCAATCCTGAGAAGTACCAAAACCAAAAATTATCTGAGTTGGTTGATGATGATTATGATGAAGAGAAAAGTGTGGAATATACCAAAGCTTATTATAAGAAGTCCTTGATACCAAAAGTTATTCTGGTAGGTTATTTGATGTTTAAGATACGGCAGTCTTTTAGCTGGTGACTTCTCTAATGTTACCTGGTAATTTTGGTCAGAAAACTAGTGTGAGAGAACTTGACTTGGAAGCGGCTCTAGCTGAGCGTGAGGTCAGTTGTTGCTTTGTTGCACATATTGTATCTTCACCACTCACGTACTGTGCATATGAAATTTTAGTCACTTTGGTGGTTTGATGGCTTGATTTCATATGCACATGTCCCGTCTTGTCTGGATTTAGACGATTCTCTGATTTTGTTTGCCAAATCACTTTATGAGATATCTGTTGATTGGCTTTCTGTCCACATGTAGTTCCATAACAGAATGAGAAAAGAAGCAGAAGAGAGGGGAGAGGCATATAAAATTTCCCAACTCAGACGAAATATTGAGATGGATGAGTACGATTTGATGCATTGGCGTCGTTCATTTGAAGAAAGAGAAGCCTTGATCAGGGATATCAGCTGGTAATCCTACATCATCATATCATATTCGACTTATTTCATATTTAATCCACTTTGATTTTCCAATTGCAAATTGTTTGATGTTAATCTCTTTTCTGACTGAATGTCAAGAGGGGGAAAATGGCTGAAAAAGATTCAATCATCTGATCTAATTTATTCCTCTGTATGTCATGTGATATGTGAGAAAAGTTTATCCCATGTGCTGTTATGTTGTCATTGATGGATCTCCAGGAATGACGGAATTGTAGCACATGTTTGGTACTCTATCCACTACAATGTGCCAGTTTGCTTTGGGCTCTATCATTTGTTTTAAAAGGGCGAGGGAAGAAGAAATCAATAGTTGCATTGAGAAAGTGAATCCACTATTGCAGTTTGCAGTTCAAAAAAAGAAGGATGAAAATATGGTCAATGAAAGGAACTAACGTTTGCTCACGTGAAAGGAAAACTTAGTTCCTTCGAATTTGTCAAATGAAGCAAAATGGTGTTGGTCGTTGTCTACCTATCAATGGCCTTTCCTTTCATACCTTTGACTTAGATATTCTTAATTTTCTTGTGAGCATCTTGACGTTTCTAATGTTATCATCCTTTACTGAGTATAAGATTGTCAAGCTGAGCCGATTTCTTGGAAACTTCATGATGGAATGGCTATGATATCCTTTGATAGTACCCTTTAGAAAGCATGATTTTTGTGGAAGCTGTTGTTCACGTCTTTTTGGAGTGCTAAGAATGTTTTGTCACCAGAACAACGGAGAAACTTTTCTTTGCTTCTCTCTCCACAAATGCCAGACAACTTTGACCCTGGTGTCATGGCATTCTTTAAATTTTTTCTATGATGATGTTTACTGAATAAGGCTTTGTCATTTTACAGCCGGCAAGCCCTGGGTCTGCCGCTGGAAGAGCCAGGAAGGTATGTAGACCACAGTTACTTTGGCAAGGACCAATACGATCCTTCAAACCCTTTGTATAGGTACGACTACTGGGGTGAGCCGAAGAACTCGGAGAAAAGCAAGCAAGAGAGGATGACGGACGCCCACAACAAATCCATTGTTGGGAAGGGTGTCGTGTGGTATGAAATGTCCTATGAAGATGTCATCAAGCAAAAGATGCAGAGAGAAACCTCATCAAAAGGAGTGATGCAAAAAGAAGCCGAGGATCCAGACAGCAATGAGGAGGAGGAGGACGATGACGACGATTTCGATTATAGCATTCTTGGTGACCCGAGCATTAGTTTTGAGAATCAGCCTCTTGTCAATGGGACTGAATCTTCTAGAATGTCAGATGAAGGTATGTTTGAGAGCTAATACATCGCACCCTGTGTTAGTGGGAGGGAAGCCTCTGTACAGCGGAGCGCACTCTTTGCCTTTTGCTAAGCGAGGGGCAGAGGGAACGTGAAGAAGAGGTCGTGCATGAGTCCCTTGGGAGGTTTCTTGTCCGGCAAAAGTGAACTCCCTATGGCGCATCGGTTCGAGGATGCATCAATCGGTTTCTGTACTGTTGCTGCGGTGCGCTCTATAACCGTGAAGAAACTTGCATGGTTCCGCAGTTCGGGCGTGGACGGACCCCTTCAAAATAAGATACGCAAGAAGAAGATGGTCATTGAAACCGAGCCTCAAGAGGGAATTGGATTTCGGTCTGTATATTCACCGACTTCGGAGGCAAATTATGGAAATTTACGAAGAAACTTACCGACTCAAAAACGTCAAACGAGGGGAACTCGTGCTCCGTTAGGCATTCCTCCTATAGGAAAAACGAAAGATCTGTATGCTTCATGCGAAACTTACGATCCCCAAAAGTCGCATGAAAGAGAAAAGTAAGAAAGAAAATTTACTACCATGGAGAAATTGAGAAAACCCACTATCATTTAGAGAGGGTCGTGACTCACGAAGTAGTAATTTATTGAAAAGACAAATAAAGAACGGGTGCAAATATCGATTGGAAAGTCATGTTACTTCGTAAGAAAGGCAGTTTGAATCAGAGATCAGATATAAAGAATCGGTGCATACTTTAACATATACACTTCGTATCTCTAAAAAGAATCGGCGAATGCTTCGACATGTATACTTCATCTGAAAAGGCAGATTGAATCCAGGAATGATCGGAACATAAACAATGGAAAAGAATGAATTTCTGCTTTTCCTCTTGCTTTTCCTCCTCTCTTTTTTTTTTTTGGAATTTTTTTTAAAGGGGGGGTGAGCAAGAATATAATTTGATCTTTCACCTCCGCTCTGCGACCAAAACCAGAACCTTTTTTTACAAGGAAAGACTGCTGCCCTCCTCCCTCATCCTTTACCCGCCGGGCCTTCCCTTGCCCTTCTTTATGAACAGTTCATCCCCGGTGTCCATCAGAAAGGCCTGCCAATGTGCTCCATTTCAATGAATCGAAATTGATATCTCGTAACATCTATGTACACTCCTCCCTTCCGAATCCACATCGTATTTGCTGACCCTCCATGGATAAGGTAAAAACCAACCTCAGTCACCAAGTGTTCAAACCAAAAAGTCCCCAGCCCCTCTTCAAGCAAAGGCTAGAGGACGAAGTTCCCCCGATCCTAAATTTGATGGCCACCTAAGTATGAAGGAGGAGGTTTCCCCTGGTTGTCTCATTCCTCTGAAAGCAAACCCCTTTCCAGTCCTCTTAGAAGGATTTAAGTGCCTAGTGTCAGAATACGGCAAAGAAGAAAAATCCTCTTATCGATCAATTTCCCCGTCCTCGACGTCATTGGGTCGTGGTGGAACTGGAAGACTTTCGGGTGGTTCACTCTCCTCATCCTCATCTTCATCATCGACCTTCATGTACAAGCCAAGCTGTTCTAAAGGATTGCTACTATTTCGGAGATTGAAACTACCCAGATGGTTTTCTGAACAGTCTGGGCTCTTTGCCTCCTCTAAGAAGTTTGGTAATTCTTCAGCTCGAACAACCCGAAGCATCTCCAGGTCCTCCATAAACTGACTGTTCCCATTGATATCAACTGTCTTTTCCATCTGCAGAAACCAAAGACTAAGTCAGAAAAATTCCCATCTAAACCTCGTACAGCAAACCACAAGGCATGCACTCACCTTTTGCAATGCTTGACGAGCCAGTTCCCTCTCTAGCTCCCTCTGCCTCTTGGCTTCAGCTGCAACTTCGGCTTCAGCTTTCCTTCTAGCCTCTTCTGCTGCCTTTGCCTCAGCTTGTATTTTAGCCTTTTCTGATTATACAAAAAGAAGAAATTTGAGGAGGAGATCCATCGTGGTAAAATAGCAACGACACCTAAATGGTAAAATACAAGAGACCTTCCTTTGCCCGCCTCTCAAGTTCCTCTCTCTCTATTCGTAACTTCTCGGGATCCCGCTTCTCCACCTAAGATGTGAAAAACCAACAATACAGAAATCAAATATCTAGACAAGTAGACGCAGAGAAAAGACGTATCCAGCACTGTGTTCAACCTTCTCAAGAGCCTTTTCTCGAGCTTTAAATATAGTCTCAGCAAAACGGCTCCTCAATAGAGCTGCACGATAGAGCTTCTCAGGGGAGACTTGCCTCTCAGGTGGAGTACTCTCCTCTATAATGTTATAGCATGAAGCATGAGGTCACGCCCCCATAACAAACAGCATACAATTATCTTTATGATGATCATGCTTACCCTCTCCCTGAACATCAGCTTCTAAGGGAAGCGGACTGGGCCGAGAATTTTGCACAACTTGACCCATCCCATCAACAGATGCTAAACAGATAAAAGTAACACAAGGTCACTTATTAGGTCATCGGTCTAGATAGTCGCACAAAGTGAGTCACCTATTAAATCCAAATGCGATCTGAACTTAAATTTACCAGTATCAAAATCGTTAAAAGTACTTTTTTGATCATCACTTACTCCATTAGCCATACCTTCCTGCAGTAAAAGAAAAAAAAAACACATTAAGTCGACTGACTTATAAGAATCAGATCATCAGTCATGCAATATGACAACAGCACCTAAGCTTTACATATCTACCTTCGCCACCTTGACAGTTGCAGAAACCTTAGCAGCATCTGATTCGCTAGCAGATGAAGTAGCTGAGTCTGCATCTGACGAGAAGGAAACAAACACAAGTTCAAAGAAATTAGAGCTCAATCAAGAAGAATCATAATGTTCTGAAATTCAAGAACACTGTATTGAACATCAAAAGCTTACAGGCTTATAACAAGATGTAGCCTTTACAACCTAAAGATGGCTAATACTGACAAGACAATGTTCAAGCGAATAGCAGTACCAACTACACTTGCCTTAAGCCTGGCCACTACAAATTGACGGACAAATCATGGCAATTACACATTGACAGACTAGTTGACAAAGTTATACTATCAAGTCACCACCAACTAAAAGTCCAGAGCATGACTCTGACCCACTGCTCATTTAAAAGCATGCAAAGAGATCCACTGCCCATTTCTTCAAAACAGAAGATGGTTAAGCATCCACCAGCACATTTACCATGCTACACGAATGTCCACAGGCTAACCTTGTATGAAACTAGTTAGAGATGATGTACAAATTTGGGGAGAATTGCCTGGTAAAGTCGATCTCAAGAACTGATAGACCAAATTTAAGATTCCGTTTAATGTTAATAATAAATTTAGCAGGTTTAAGTTACTACATAGGAGATCACCACCCAGACCCCTCAGCAAACACAAGATGGACATGAAATTGTGTACACCATGAGAAATGATGCACACATCTTCTGAATCAATGGTGCAAAAAGACGGTCCTCATACATCTCTTTTTCACACACAACATATATTGCAGAAACACATTTATCATCCTAGTAGATAGGTACTACAGCATAAAATCAGCAATATAATGCATATATTGCCCAATCTCCAGGTTTCTACCACGCCACAGGCAAATTTTCATGCAACCACGGCCAAAACCAAAATGAATGAGTGTTTCCACCATTCAATTGAAAGCTAAAGCTCCCCATAGCAGCACTTGTCACTCTCTCTTCGAAGGACACCAAATGAACCCTGGAGTGATCATGACTGGCAACAGGCAAAGCTAACACAAAAAAACTGGGAATTTTCTCATTATATTCTACCATTCCGAACATCCGAAGGAAACATCCATCAAACAAAGCAGATAATTTGAGAACTTTAAACACTTCATGCACAAATACTAAGAAGAGTGATCAGCAATTACGGACCGGGTGCATCCAATGAATAATTCAAAATACTATGTCCTCAAAAGTATGAACTTCACAAATAAAAAATTGAAAATATAAAAAAGCAGATCATGATACAAACTAGAAAAGAGGAAGATGTCTCTAGTATATGTGCATTAATATGCGGTTGATACAGTTAGACAACACAACTTTCAAAAGAGACACCATAACTTTATGAAAGAAGAAATTAGAAAAAGATCTGCAGAAGTGCGAACCACTAGATGAGGACCCCGATTCAGTACTGGAGCTACTGGAACTACTGCATTTACTGTTTCTATGCACTGCATCCTCCTCTATCTCTACTGGAGGGCAGCATGAAACAGGAGCGTCATTCCCACCAACTATATCTACATCCTCTTCAATTGCGTCATTTCCTAGTAATACACAAGAAGAGAAGAATGCAGTGTCAGAAAGACATTGTGCAGTCCCCGGCTAGTGCATGCACAACCGTCGCTCAAATATTTTACAAGGATTACCTTTGCAAGTTGGCAGTGATGATGTGCTCACGCCTGACATATTATAAACCTATAAGAGGGAAGAAAAAACACGTGATAAGCCAAGTGAAATTTTTCTTCTTTTTTTGCAGCAAATTTCAGAGGAATCTTAGAGAAGTCAGGACCTCCATTTCACAAGGTTCAGCTTTTGCCTGTTTTTTCTGTTTCTCCAGCAAATAGTCATCTACAAGCTCCCGTAATTTGAACAACGTTTCCTGACCAAGTGCATCAATATCTATCTCAATTTCATCATCGTTTGTCTGCTCTGCTCCAGAACTTTGCTCTTTAAGAAAATCGACAACACTTTCAGGCAGTTCTCCCAAGAGAGCCTCTAGTTCAACGCTTAGTTTATGCTTCTCTTCATCATTCATGATCCGCTTCTCTGGCTCAGGCTTCGTCTGAGGGTCAACTGGTCGAACTTTCTTCTTTTTTAGAGGTGGCATTTCGCTGTCAATTCCAGTCTCACTATTAGCGGCATATTCAGGGACTGCCGGCGTGCCATTAACAGCTGGAAGCTTTTTCTCAACAGCTTTCCACCTCATCTCAAAATACTTGCTGAGAGTATCAGCCATAATATGCACATTGTTCTCACATGGGTTGTAAGTCATTGCATTTGAGAAAGTTAGCCGAACGTCAGCTGCAAACCCAAGAGGGCTGGCATATTCTCCTGAAAGCAACTTAGTTTTCACTGTGCCTAAATCCATAGGGTGCTTAATCACACTAAAATAGTCCGGGATGTTCAACTTCACAATATCCACTGGAGTATTAAAAACCCAACCATATTGGTGGGACATCAAACGATTCAACAATGTTTCACATTGTTTTAACAACATAGCATTTGATTTATTAGCTGAAGTAGCAGCTTTTATTGATTCAGAGTGTCCAAAGGCACCCTTCTTACTTTGAGACCCATTGCGAGCTGAAGGGAAATGCTTCTTTCCATTCCTAGCAGACAATTCTGAAGACCTTGGGAAGCCATCCACTGGAGGCTTTCTCTGCCCCTCACTACAACTCCGTACATCACGAGATGAAGTCAATGCAACTACATCAGAACTCATGCATGCTAATTTCCTCTGAAGATCCCCAACTTGCTCGAGTTCCTTTTTCAACCTCAGCTTAAGGTCTCTCCTCTCAAGCCTTGACATCTTAGCCAAAGATAACACCTGTATTGGGACCCCGAAATTATCACTTCCATCTACATTTAAGCTAATGCATTTCTTTTTCAGGGCAGACGAATCATCAGAAGCTGTCATTTCAGTGTCAACCCGTCCCGAGCTCCCAAAGCCCTCGGATTCAGCCATAGTGTCAACAGCATGCCGATAATCCGGTACAAAACCACTTGAAGGTCCTTTCGATGAGAACTTTCGTGACTTTCCCATTAATCGTGAGGGAGAACACCTTATTGACTCTCTCTGTCTACTAAACTCTATGGGAAAAGCCGGTGCCATAAAAGCAACACCCAATAATTGCGCATGTCAACTGCAAGAGTAACTTATTTTCCAAGTGTATCAGTTCTGACGTATATCAATCCACTAAAAACTCGACAGCCCTAGTTTTAATCAACAAGGCCGGAAAAAATTAATTAACCTGCGCCCTGATGCCGCCCCTGTTTACCTTCCCCTGCAAGCGCAAGTCGTTCTCCCTTTTCTATCAGCAAGAGTTCACTGTATAAGCCAGCTCGACTCAAGAAACGAATCCACCCCGGACAGGAAGCCAATACCGACAGGTCGAAAAGTCCCCAGAAGCACATAAATTCCCAATTCGTTCCGAACGAGAACCCTAGCCGAGCTTTCACGGCTCGTCGTTGCACATCAGCTCGGTACCCACATTAGATCTTGCGACAAATCGCCCCCACGAAGAATGAATCCCCAACAAGCGTAACCGGCCGAGCAAGAAGGCACGGGGGCGCTTGGAAAATCCAAGAAGCAACCAAAAACACCGAGTGCGCAAATCAAGAACCCTAAAGAAAGACCCGACAGAGATCCAATCCAATTCGAGAAAAACCTGGAACCCCGACCTCCGAGCCCCTTCGAGCGCGCGCCAAAAGAGAAAACCCTAACCTTCCCTTCGCTTATTTCCTTCGACACGGAGAGACACGGAGAGATTACTCGCATCCCCTGATCGCTTCTTGACGGCCAGTTCCGCGGCTCCGTATTTATAATGGCCCGGTGGCCTCATCGAGCGCCGCCATATAGATAATCCCAGCCGTTCAGGGACGACTCGGCTGGATCGCACGGTCCGTGTTCTTCACCATTATTAACCGTCCGATCGGATCTGACGAGCGGTGTCGTTCCACCCCACCGTGCTGGGAAGGAGAACGTGGAGAACAAAATAACAATACGGGGGGCAATCACTTGACACGCCGTGACGTAAGCACACCCGTCAAAGGGCGTGCGACGCACTCGCCAGATGGTGCGGCCACGTGTCTCCTTTGACTTTTCTCTGTTCATGACGCGGCAAGTCAGCTTCCATATACTTTCAACTATTTTTTTTTAATAAATGAAAGTTCAGGATTACAGGTTGCATATCAAAATATCCAAAATCAAATAGTCCCTCGCGCTCAGAGACCGAATCAAATCGAAATGGAACGATATAATTGTCCAAAAATCTCCTAACTTTTGCGCCGTTGCGACATTATTTACGAACTTTTTCACCCATCTAAAACTTTGATTTTGCTAGGAAGCTCTAGACGTGTCCATTCGGGTCAAAACTTTGTTGCAGTAGATTTTTGGGTTTGTGAATAGACAAGTAGCTGGTGTGGAGCCCATTTATTCTTAGCAAGTTTTTCGTCCTTTCCATCCAATGGGCTGCGGGATTTTGATTGGTTTGGAATGGAAGGCGCAGGCTTTTGTCTGAATTGGGGGGAGACTCTGACATAGAATGTGCCAGGTTCTCAGCTATAGGGCACCAGGTCAAAACCTGTGGGTAACTGGAGCAAGACTTAACTGGTGATTTCGTGAATGGCCCCTTTTGCATTACAACTCCGGCCATGGTGTTCCATTTGTTCAATACCACGGCGACCTAGTCTAGAGAGGACGAACCTGTGCTTGGGGCCGAAACGATCGAGATCGGTTGAGAAGCGGCGGCGGCGGCGGCGATGGGGGAGATGGACGTGCTGAAACTGAAACAGAGTGACGATGACGCAGGAAAGAAACGAGCGAAGCCTATTCTTCTTGCTGCAAATCTTGCTGGGTGTTCAAGAGAACCCGGGGACCGATCCAAGTTGGGCCAAAAACCCAAATAAGAGACGGGCCCATTTGAGAGCAAGCCTGATCGCAGGAGAAAGGGCCATTCCATGACATTTCCTCCTTATTAGCTGAAAGTTGTTTTCGTCTTGTTTTTCCCTCATGGGCCAGTTGGACCCGCCAATTGAAAAGCCCACCAGGACCGGACCAAACTGTTGAGGTGCTGAATTTGCCTCGATCCGAACCAAATATAACCCATACCGAAAATTCGTTTCGGTTTGGACTTCCGATTTTCTTCTTGTTATTTTCCCCGACTATATCAACGCCTCCGATTTCTTATCAAAACTTAAAAGGGAAATGAATAAGTAGTCCTTGAACTTTAACTCAATATGTAATGTGATCCATGAACTTTTAATTTGTTCCAGATGATCTTTGAAACTTTAATTCAACGTGTGATGTGATTTTTGAACTTTTAATTTTTTCAATATAATTTTAGTACTTTTAGTATATATTTAAAATTATCTTTAAATTATATGAAAGTGTTAGATGTTGTCACTTCATTAATTTAAGTATAGGGAAGTATTGAGCATTACTATATATTTCAGAAACTAGTTAGGAAATGTACAAAAAGTTCATAAATCACATTATTCATTGGCTTAAAATTTGAGGGCCACATTGGACAATTTGAAAACTTAGAGATCACTTTGCATATTAGGCCAAAGTTTATGGCTCATTTGTGTTATTATCCCTAATTCAAAATGGCAAAACAAACCCATGGGCCCTACAATCCCACAGAGATTGAAGCGCCTCAAGGCAACGAAATCTTTAACCTACTGTCATTCCTCTTGCGTTCACTTTATCCTGAATTGCAGAGCTGGGAGGATTCAGTCAGATTTGGATCACTTAACGTGACGTCAGATAACTTGATGATTTTTAAATATTTTTTTCATAGTTGTCTGATTCAGGCTGTGGAGTAGGTGACATCACTCATAACGTGGTCCGTACAATGGCAAGGGATCCATCTCCAATTCAGGAGGCTTATGTCTCGATGAACTGAGGGATAAGTCATCATTGGAGCTGGAGTTGCCTGCGCTCGATGATCTCCTCGACGACAGTGAGTTCGTCAGTTCGGAGTCTACGCATTTTGACGGTGATGACGAAGAGTTTAACTGTGGAGCTGATCGATCCCAAGCGAGAAGAGTCTAGAGTTTGGTTTCGCTGAGGAGTGACTTGATGTGAAGAGAGGCGACGGGTACGGAGAGGCAATCGGAGATGGAGTGAAGAATTCGAGAAGCAGTTTGTCTGAGAAAAGGCGGAGCACCATAGAGGTGGCCGATGGAGGCGGAGATAATATGAAGAGTACGAAGAAAAGGAAAGCAAAGGGAGGCGAGGCTTCGTAAGATTAAGGTTTCGTAAGGTCGTGTAAATTGCTAAAATTAAGAATAGAGGGGAATTTTAGCTACCAAACCCAAAAACAAAAACCAATTATTTGTTCATTATCCGAATCAAAAACCATTCCATGTGCTACCACCATGATTTTTAGTTCGGTTCAATTTTCGATTCGGTTTGACATCCCTACTACCAATGGAGTGGTTTGTCCTCTGGCAACATAGGTAGCACATAGCAGCGCTAAGCGACGCACTTGCTCGAGCTTATATTCATAATCAAGTCGGCGCCACCGTCCCACTGCTTCCGCGGAAGTCGGCTGTCATGTTGGCCCGGAGCTCCGGCAAAGCGAGTAGCTGGGATGATGGCAGAGAGCTCAAAGGAGGATTGCGAGGACAACCCACGACCCAGCTATAGGTCCCGAGGGGTCCTGCATTATTCACATTCTTGATTGAGTTGGGGAATCGCCATAAACGATCGACTGACTCTTGAATAAGAATTATCCATTCCGCTCACTTTGACCTATTTTAATGGTCGAGCCATGTTGCCATGATCTAATGCTCGAGCTATCAATGGCTCGAACCATATACCAAAGATGCATACCGTCCAAAACTTTTCGAGTATCTGCTCAGTCGCCAAAACCCTACAGCTCGCAACTGAGCGTTCATCATGAGCTCATACTTAGATTCGGAGATCAAGTTACATGCTAATCCCTAATAAACTCACTGGATAGAACGGAGTAACTCTACCATAGGGAGAGGAACGTCTAGCTTGCGACAAATCTAGCTCCTTTTTTTTTTTTTTTTTTGATTCAAGGAAGCACCCTCCTCCTTAGAACCCATCGAGGGGAGGCCTCGGCCCAGGAGCTCAAGTTACGCCTTGACATGGCCATAAACAATTATTACCATAACCAATTCCATAAGAACAAACCAAATTCACACTACAATGTGTTTCCTCGTATACGAATATGTTAATTTTATAAATAGAATGGCAAATACCCAAATAACGTACCCCATCTGTGGCGCTTATAAGCACCATAAGCACCCGCCGATTGCATAAGGAACCGTGAGAACCTCATCGAAGTGACCATTTATCTCTAATTAGTGACTATGAGATCTTAGTTTCCACTTGGGACGTTCAAAGTGTAACTCATCTTACACAAGAAGCGTCAAATCGTTGAGAAACCTGGACATGATAAGAGGAACTAGGTTCCGCTCTAGGCTTACGTCGAGAGATTCGTTAGTTTTACGTGCCGCGTGAGGGGGAGATACGACAGGCCTTATGTTCTTATGCTCTCCACTAATACTGAGTTGGGGAATTTGCGCCAATCCCCGGCAAAACAAGCCCTGAGCAATCTCGTTTGACCATTCGAGTTCGATCTACGAAATCATAGGATGATCTCGTACTTGAGGTCATAGCCAAGAACCAGCTCGAACCGCTAAAACGACTCGCGAGAAGAACACGAAAGTGGGACGAACGCTGGATTCTCAAGAAAATTCTTGAGAGAGAGAGAGAGATCTTTGCAATGGCAGAGCGGCAAAAAGCTTTGCATGGGAAAGGACACGTCCTCAGCCCCGTGTGTTCCATCATGTGAATCGTTAGGCCACCTGTCCCGTCGTTCGGGGCGCAAGAGATCTAAAAGCCCGCAGGGGCTTCTTCCTTCCAATGGACGCCTCCTCCTTTACTCAAAGAGTGTACCTGAATTCCCTTCCCATTCCACACCCACCACCTGTCCTCGCGCATGCTTCTTTCACTTCATTATTATTCCAAAGAATACATATTAAGTTATCAACTGGGACTCGTACGGTCGATGGATACTGTAGCTGCGCAGATGAACACCTCTCTCTCCCTGTCGCCGATAACGTGCATGCACAGTTTACTTGGGCACGGAAAATCAAGAACAGCAGAAACATTCAAAGTTATCAAGCTTGAACATCTTACAGAGTCAAAGATAATTATATACTTACATAAGAGCATTCGCACTCCAGATCGACTTCCCAGGAAATGGCCAAATAACCAGGAGAGAGAGAGAGAGAGAGAGAGAGAGAGAGAGAGAGAGAGAGAGAGAGAGATGGGGTGCAGGAACAGTGATGACAAAAGTGAGAAAAGCAAACCGAGAGTTGCCAAAGATATTCACATGCACAGCTCAGGTTAAGTTCTTCCCGGGGAGGTTTTTGGGGTCGAGACTTGCTACTATCTCATCGGAACCTGAGCCTGATTACCTTTTCATTATCATCGTCCCAAGCGCAGGGCAGCCTCCACGTCCAACCTCCATGCGAACCCTCCGCCGTCCATCCTCCATACGTCGCAGGGCAGCGTCACCGCCCTCCTCTCCCTCCCGCACGTGTACTCCATCCTTACCCTACACGTGAACGCCCCCCACATCATCCTCCCCACCCTCGCCCCCACCTCCTCCCTCACCGCCAGCCACAACCCGCAGTCTTCCAACTCCTCCTCTCTCCCCACCATCCTCCTCAGCGCCGCGTTGGTCCACGTCACCCTCCCCAGGCCGTCCGATGTGAACCCGGGGCACGTGTCCCGCTCCAGATTCCTCCTCCTCTCATCGTCGGTGCGCCCTAGCGCCTCCCCGTTCGCCCACGTGTCCGTCACGCACTCCACCGTCACGCACGGGGATGGTCTGCCCAAAGGCTGCAATATCGGCAGTGCCGTCGCGATCGTCGCACCAGAGCGGCCGCCTTTCGTCGGATTTGGCGAGTTATCGTCGAACCTAAGCCACTGCGGTACGTTCTGCGTTTGCTTTTTGTCCGCGTCCTCCGAGAAGCCCGGATCATCGGCACATCCATAATAATCAGCAGCTCGCATCAAGCTCGCTTTCACGTTCCCCAGATCGCCACCGACTTTGTGCTCCGGCATCTCCGGCAACAGCGGCAGAGTCACCTTCTCTCCAGGCCGCGACGCACCTCCGATCTTCTCTTTGCTATAAACCCTTCTCTTTCTGCTGGGGCGTTTGGCGGTGCTGCTGCCGTTCCTCACCTGCCGTCTCCTGCCACGGCCGGGCCGAGCGTGAGCTCCTTTGCTCTCCGGCGAAGATCCGCCGGAAGGAGAGCCCCCGCATGCCGGCTTGGGCGCGATGGGGCGGAACCTGAGCATTATGCGGTCCACCTTGGACGCGTCATACGGACCGCCGCCGCCGCCGCCTCCGGGGGCGTATCTGGCTATACAACACCCACCTCTACCGTCCATCGATCTCCACAGCTCTCTCTCTCGCCCTCTCTCGCCCTCTCTCGCTAATTCAAACAAAACCCTAACCGAATGTTTCTCATTGATATCCCTCCGATCTACAGCCCCCCCTCTCTCTTCCTGGTGCGTGTCTGTGCGCCTCGCATATTCTCCCTCGTTCTCGAAGGAGTTCACCTTGGAGGCGATGAGAAGGCAGAAAATGCACAAGGGTACGGATGTCCATTTATAAGGACTGTAGTTGGGGACACGTGTGAGGGGAATGACTCAAGCAGTAGCAATAGCAGTGGTGCCAGCCATTGGGTAGCGTTTGGGGTGGGGTGCGAAACGTGGCGTGGCGAGCGACGTGGGCTCCACGTGGAGTCCGCTGAGCGGGAACGTAGGCCAATAGTGCAACGCCCGAGCTACCACCGCTACAAGATAAGTGTTACCAAATCGATATTCTAATTATAGGTGCGCGACACTAATCCTTTCAATCATACCCAAAATCCGATGAGATTTCCCCCATATCTCTAAACATGTGTAAGTGTTAGCCAACTTAAATATACTTAATCATGTCAAGTCCTAATATCACGCGATGCCTACCTAATTTTGGGTTGAATTTTTGAAGATCTTTACTTTAATGGTCAATTTATGTAATCAATATGCGGCAGAAAAGAAAATTGTGCGAAATTTTTTTGATTTTAGCGGGATTCATATATTCTCAGGTCGCGAGTCGTGCGAATTACGAAAATCCCAATTCTAATGCACCGAAAATGCTAAGACCTTTTGAAACGGGAGGAGCACCCGGGGCCCCACCCAAAAGCAGGAGCCAATGGGATGGCGAGGAGTGTCCAGACAAAAGCAGGAAAAAAAGAGTGGGCCGCGTAGGTGGTGGGCCCCCACGTGCGATGTGCGGGAGTTCCAGAAACTGGACACGTGGGCCAACGGCGTTCGGATGGAGATGATTGGGGGGCGCCGACCGTGTTGTCGCCTTTGCGGGACTCGGGAAGGACGGGTTGCCCATAATAATCAGGACGAGATGGCGCCACGTGGACGGCGGGAAGGCGACCGAGATCTCCTCGGCGGGGTTTGGAATTGGATTTCCGCCCCCCCCCCCCACTGCTGACGTGGGATCTTGCCGTTTGTCGCCGTCCGCGATTGGAGATTGGAAAGAGTGGGGGACCGCTTCGTCGTGCCCCATTTTGCCCTCGCTCTTTTTGGGAATTCTTTTAAGGAGCATGTCGCGTTTACGCCTGCGTTTTGGCACAGTTTTCGGAAGGAATCTTTGGGCAATCTCCTTTCCACATTTTCGGAAATCCTTTCACGGTAAGACATCTAATAAAGATTTGGACGGATTAAATTAGGTCTCATTTTAAATAAGAGTCTGAAATGACTACATGTCGATTTTAAAAGAAGGTCTGAGTTTGCCGGCCTGTCAAATCTTCTGACGAGGTTAATCCACGCATTGCAAGATTTAGGCGACGTTTACCTCATTCGTGGCCGACGAGGGCCAATGATTTGTGACGGCGAAAATGTCCTTAATTGATGGCAAGCTAGAGATGTCAAGCGCCTATCTGGAATTGTCATGGTTACTTTAGATCTCTGCATTTGATCTATCTTTCAAAGCAAAGGACAGCACTTTCACTCTTATTTGAAAATTTCCCTTTTCTTTTAGATACCTTTGTCGCCTTCATAAACTTACTAAAATTTCACTTTTACCCTCAAATGGCCCCTGGATATTTTAAAATCAAGTTGTGCATATTCTTTCTCGTTGAATCCAAATTTAAGTGCTAGATCCATATTTGGTCGTAGGTCCAACACACCCCTATAGTAGTGCTTGGCAAGCCAATGATCGCTAAGGATCGCCAAGGGTTTGGGTTTGGCCTTATGCATATTGATCCACGAGTTTCAGTTTACATGGGTCTTGGTCATTGAGGTCACACGATCATCAGCATTGCCTCACCTTGCTTGGACCGCCCGAGGTGGTGTGACCTTCACATTACTGCCCTGGCCCCTTTGGTGGTATTACTGTCGCCAATAATGGATTTGCTTCAGATGGTTTTTCATTCTATGGTGGGATATCTCTATTCCCCGGTTTTGCTTTCATGATGCGGTAGCCCTTTGTTTTTCTGCCATTTTTTTTCTTTTTACTCCTGGCTACTTTGCAAAATCTATATAGAGAATCACTTGACCAAATGGTATTTACTTTGAACAGACAAAGTTTACGTTATATCTTTAGGAAATAATTTTGTGTTTCACCAAATCTCTCCTTAACTTGCCCTCAGTTTAGGTTTAGTTGGACTTGGGGCTTTAGCTACCCTTGTTAGGAGCATGCAGTAGAAGTTCAATACCTTTCATCAAGGAAGATCACCAAGAGGGAGTCCAACTCAAAATACATCTAGTTAGACTCACTTTTACTTGAAAAGTATAAGCCAATTAAGACATATTAACTACTATGTACCACATTAATTTTTTTATATGAGATATTTATGGCACGACTCACACGTGTATCTCAACAATCTGCCTCTCACTTGTAAGTTCCGTGTTAGATTTGCTTTCCCTTAATCTAGATACCTTTTTGCATTAAGATGTCTTTATTTGAATATCCATTAACACCCAACATCATCCCTAGTCTTTTTCTTCAAACGGTCCATCTCAACAATCTGCCTCTCATGTGTGAGCTCTGTATTAGATTTTCTTTCCTTTAATCCATGTATCTTTATGCATCAAGATATCTTAATTTGAATGCCTATTAATGCCTAACTTCCCCGGTATCTTTCTCCAGATTGAACCATGAAATCTACTGTTGGGCCGGTGTTGCTACACCACAACTCCAATCGCTCGGAAATCACGTTGGTCACCATATTCCATTCCTTGGGATATTAGGCAAATATTGGAATATATTGGAGGATGGAAACTGCATTCATCACTAGATTCATTTTCTTGAAGCATTTACCAAACAATGGAGTAGATTGCCAATCTACCATCAGCTTCGATATCATTTGTTAGGAATGGACCGTAGAAGTCTAAAATGGACTTTTTTAACACGATTCACGCATACATTTCAACGATACTTTGAAGTGAAGGAATGGTGTTTCAAAGTGTGCACTATTCAGCTTCTGTTGCTTCAAGATGAAAAATGGGGTGAAATTAAGAATCTCACTTTCATAATTTTTCGTAGCCCAATAGCAATCGAGACTATAGACTATAATTCTAAACTCACTTATGAGCGATGAGAATAAGGACACGACTTTCGATCCACGAATAAGCTTCATTGGAATAATTGACTTTTTGTACATTAATTGACCTCGCTCCTAGCTCTATGAACTTTCTTAAGCCACATGCAAAAGGAGCTTTCTTTGGACCCCATGTGATTAGCTTTGCTATTCAATTTCTCATCTTTATGTGCTAAAAGATACAGTTGAATAAAGATTGTGGTATCCCGATCAGCATCTGAACTTATTTTCTGGTGGTATCAATTTAAGTCGACTTACGTCATGTATAGAGGCTTATCCCGGGATGCCTTTCCTTTCCAATTTAGCTCTCTCTCTCTCTCTCTCTCTCTCTCTCTCTCTCTCTCTCTCTCTCTCTCTCTCTCTCTCTCTCTCTGTGCGCACGCGCAAAGGGATTGATATTTGTTACTCTTATTGAATGACATTTGATGATCGTGTCATCATGTACTATTTCATATAGAAGCAAATGCGACTAAAGTGGGGATGATGATTCGCGTTAGTTACAATAAAACGCCTATAATTCCTTTTAATACGCGTTGTCAATGAAATGTCGTAAATTCTACTTTACGAGTCATATCAGTTAATAATTCAATTCGTGTAAAGAGGCAGGAACTCAATGTGTTTCTCATCTGTTTTCCTGGTTTCGCCATGTGCGCAGGCAATCTGGACTCCTAGGAGTCAGCCGGAATTTTCCCTGGTTTATCACCACTTCTGCCAGAATTAGGATTCCTTCATTGAACTGCAAAGGTTTGCCCGACGGTGGATGGACCGGTGACCTCCATCACCTTTAATTTACACAGAATTTGCGAAATCTATCTCGACAGAAGTGGGAGTACCCATTGGAGATCCAGATAAAGAACACTGAACGTGCTGCAGCGGTTTGCATACATTGGACAAGCAAGAAATATCCAATCTCGACAACGTGCATGTGTTTCATACCTCACATAAATCCATTGCAGTTCAAAAGGAGCTTCGTTTCTACTTATTTACACATGCTTTGTTAATATATGTAAAATCAATCTTGACCCAATCCTTGGATTTTATTTGTAACGTCTTTGTTCCTTGATAATTGAGACCCGCATATTTATAAACTAGTCCATGCTTAATTAGCCAAGAAACCCTGTGCATTTTTTTTTATTATCTTTCTCACACTTTGATTCGTATCTTTTTTTTGTAAAATTAGTTTCACTTATGATGAAATGAAATTTTAAAGATTAATTCGTAGTTTGTTATTCTATACTAAGCAATTGTGCATGATGCTGGAATTTTGTACATAGATTTCAACAATTTTAGAAAATGACCAATTTCCTAGAACCCTGTTAAAAGCCGCTTTATCTTGAGCGAGTAATACTCTATGGTATTAGGGTATTGTGAATATCTTGATCCGAAAAGTATCGGTCAAATGCAGACATCCCAAAATTACTAAACAAATAAAAGTGGATAGAGTTTGAACTTATATGCATGTCTAAATCGTTCTTAAGTCTACAGCAAAACTGATTTATGAAAGCAACCTACCCATGCTTGCTGCAGGCAAGCCTGGGATATCTGATGGGGCCAAGAGAGAGAGACAGCTGAACTTTGTTCAAGAATTCGGGCAAAGGGTGGAGGCCAGCTTGGACGAAGACCAGCGAGACAGATGGGGAGATCCTAGCGGGTTCACAGTACAAAGACGGGCTATGATTGAATCTTGTGGTCATGGGGGGTTTAGATTGGAAGAGAGAGCTCCTTTATTAGGTAGCAGTAATAATTTAGAATTTGAGAGACCAAAGCCTTTGAGTGCGATGGCTGGAAATCTATGAGACCGTGCGCCAATGGTCGGCTGGACAGCTGATCTATGGAATCATGAGCAGGTTCTTACGTTTCGCTTTCTTATACGAGCTGGGCATCGACTTTTATCGGGGGTTGAATTGACATGCAACTACGGCTTTAGATCTCAAAGATCTATTCGTCCAATATCCTGAACAGCCACTGGTCCATTCGGGTACCATCTTTTAATCAATGTCTAAGCCGTCACGTCTCTTTTTCTAGTCTCGTCGGGGCCCATTCATGTGTCCTCAGTTGCAGCCGTGGACGTGGAGCTTTATCATCGCTCAGGATTCTTTCACCATGCGCCCTACGCATCTGCCGTCAAAACCTTTTATTTTCCCGTCCCGTTGCACATGAGGGTGCTTTGGAAGATTTAAGTGACTGAAGACTTTTTGTGGATGGAGTTTCAACTGTAGCCTCCAGGGGACCGAGAACGGTATCCATTCACCAGATCACTACTGTTTCCTCTCGCCAATCTCACCTCCATCCACGCACATGAAAAAAGATCAGTTTGGCAGAGAGTGGCTGGCGGGAGTGGCCACACTTTGCAGAGACTTATGACCATTTCTTTTCTGTGCTTTCGCAGTTTTCAGATAGAAAAATGTTGGGGATTTTTGTCCGCTGATATAAATAGAGCAGTAATCTATTATATTTTGATGCAACGATCACTATCCTTAAAATATTATTTATCCTCGCTATTATTATTGCTGAGTTTAAAACAAAGATACTTTCAGGATATATATTAAAGCAGTAGAGAAACGAATTCGGAAACTACTATATTTTTGTCTTGGAATTTCACTTTGAATGTCTTTATCAAATTTGCGTGTAAAAAGAGAAAATGAGAAAGAATATTGCGAAGAAGAGAATTTACAATTATGTTGAACAATATATGATTTGATTGTATTTGCCGAGAACAAATTAATAGGTACCTCATTCTTACCATCACCACTTTTTGTGATCAATCATAACTTCTCTTCAATCAGTAATCACTTCTTTTCATATCCAGCAATTATCTCTTTTCATGTACAAAATAACTTCTTTTTCACGAAACAAGCTACTTTAACAATCCCTCAATTAATTTGTTATTTGCATTAGTTTACATAAATTCATATATACAAGGATGAATCGTTTAACAATTATATTAACGAAACCAGATTTAGATAGAATATTGAATCATGATTCCATTTGTTAATTGAATTATTGCCACATATAAATTTTCACATGTTACATTATAAATTTCCTATGTTTCTTTTATGGCCTTGCGCTTCCTCTTGCATTCATGAACATTGACAAAAGTTCATCCAACTTTTGTTAGAAGCGGCATCCCTTCTTATATTCATATAGGTAAAGTTTCTAACTCATTACTTTAGCATTGCCTTACTCAAATGTTGGATTTAATTAAAAGTGCTTTTTTAAATTCATCCTCCTAACTTTCCATGAGTACTAACCTTGAGTTCCAACAGTCAATTACTGTTAAGATACAACAGTTTATTGTTAGAAATTGTAAAGTTGGTTTAAGGTCCGTGCCTATGACAATATTTCCTTAGTGAATGAATAAGTCAAGTTATTATCTGTTTGAACATAAATTATTGAAATAATTCCGTCAGTAAGTAGTTTAATAGTGAATATACTCATGTTGCAAACTAATGTCTATATATTCCATTATATATATTTGCTAGGTTGATTGACGAGTTCTCAAATATCTCAATCAACCTAGCAAGAAACTCTCTCTGTCATCTTCCCTTAATAGCTTGACACATGATTTGCTTGTCATGCAAGTTTGTAAAATTTTATGAGGCAATTGCTATCAAAAGCTTAAGCTATCGAATGAAAGCATGGTTTATTAATTAAATACTATAACAATCTCCTTTACATTATTAACTGTGGAAACATTTCATTGGGGAGACAAATATGGATCTAGCAACATTTGAATTCGGGAGTTCTTACTCTGATATCATAAAATTATATGGAATCACCGTTAACAGCTCTTGAAATTGAAATTATTAGCTGAATATATGATTTATTTTTCAAATTTTCTGATAGAGCTCAACTCTATTTTGCAGAGCTTGTCTTTGGAAAAACTATACAAATGCATCTCTCTCTCTCTCTCTCTCTCTCTCTCTCTCTCTCTCTCTCTCTCTCTCTCTCTCTCTCTCTCTCTCTCTAGCTAGGTGAGCCTAAGGGCATGCATGTAAATAAGTCGGAATAAAAGCAAAAAAAAAAAAAAAAAAACATACGTAAGTCCAACGTCATTGGCATATATAGCTGGTGGCTATCCGGAAATAGAACATACTGATCATTACTCCATGTGAAGTGGCATGAGTTTTTCAAAGTGAGTAAGACTTGTTTTAGCTTAGTGTCGATCGAGGCAGACAAGATCCCTCCCTCGCATCATTGTCCTAAAATGCGTGCGAATAGATTGAGAGTTAGGTCTCGAGGAATATTTCAAAATTACTATGTAGTCCAGCCAAAAAGGGTATCTAGAGCTTCACCGTTCCTTGCCCAAAGAAGTGAATAAATTCTCGACTTGGCTTTCTCTTAAGTAGAGGAAAATCGCACATACCCCCTTTTAGTGCTGATCACATGATAGTCAAAACTCAAAGAAAAGACAAAACCGGATAATGTTCGATCCTAACTCATGAGATATTTAAACTTTTATCTCATGTGTGGTGATTTGAGATAGATCGAGTATTGTCAAGCCAAATTTACGTGGCGCGCGTAGATAATACATATGGATTAAAACTATTAAGCAAGTGATAGATCAGTCTATATGATAGGTCATATAATATGACGTGAGGGTTAGGTAACTTCGAGTTAAATAAGGAAACTTATTAGGTATCATGTTTGAAGGATCGAGATCTATTATTTTTATCTCACTCTTGGTAGGATGCGATTGATTTGTCCGTTTTACAACACTGAATCTATAAGTGCCATCTTCCATCTCCATTCTCTCTTAGTTATGCAGACACACATTAGTGGACGTCCTGCAAAGTATCTCCAGGACGGGCATATGTGGTTAAGCACGAACCGGGACTCCATGTCGAGTTTTGTAATCTCCAGGGTCCACGAAAAGAACGTAGACACCATCCACGTGGCTGCTCTATTTCCAACAAGACAACCTTTCATCGACTTTGAGGTTGGTCTGAACATATTTCTAGATCTGCAACTTGTTCTTTAATAACGATTGTCGTTGTCAAGACCTTATAAATAAATTGTAGGACGACTATCAATGTTGGCACATTTGTCTCCACCTAGGAGGTGGGATCTGCATAGCATTTACTTTCATTGCACCCGACTTTGCGGGATCGGAGACGCAATTGTCATGCCTGCGTGCATAAGCAGCAATTTGACCGAATGGTCGCTTCATGAAGTCTTAATAATGCGTCCCAGGAACTATTCAATCAAAACTGATGATGTTCCATCGAGATGAATGGGTAGGAGTCGCTGGCTCCATCGCCATCAGATTCTGAAATCTTACGTGTGTCAGTTTCACCATCTGCAATAATCCTAGGAGACGACTGAGAAGATGGTGATGAAAGATTTTTCGATGCCCTCTACCTTAATGCTTCTCCAAGATATTCGATCATCACTCAAGGGATCAAAAGCCGCATGTATATCATGTTAGTGCAATTACATACATGTATACTTTCTAAGGTTATATCACGATAATGGAAGACCAATCAGACATATTCTATCAGCACCATTAGTATGCATCGAGGGCCAATGTCATGCTTTGTCGAAAAGTTGCATAAAGAGGATGGCTAAATTAGCTAAAGAGGCGTTATTATGTGGTCAAATCACCGTTTTGTAACATATAATAGGACAATCCTCATAGATAACCGTACATCTTTTTTTTTTTAATCCCCTATATTTAGAGGGAAAGTTAGGCTTCTCCATGATTCGAGCATCTGCGGCCAATCGGTTTGGAGCACGTCGAGGCATTAAGAAATTCGAAATCGTTAAGAAAGGGATCGGGAGCCCAATTCCTCGGTTTCCTGAATAATTTGACCTTTTCCCTTAAGTTGGAAACTAGTGGGGCGATGATGCCACGTGTTGTAGTGGGTACCAACTGCACCCCTAGGGCATCTCCAATATTGAGCTAAAAGAAGGTACTGATCGATGAGAGAGAGAGAGAGAGAGAGAGAGAGAGAGAGAGAGAAATGACGAGAATCGCTATGACTTTAGGAGGGCAGAAGAGAAATGTGACCACCACCTTTGGGAACATCTTCTTATCTTGATGCTCCATTCGAGCATAACTCACGTTTGACGTGGAACCTTGTCGCTCGTTCGCTGTTGCCCACGACACAAGGAACTTCCTTTGCTTTTGCCAGAACATTCTTTCATCCCATACATCATCCCGAAATTGATTGAGTGGATAAACGATCTCAATAATTTTGCTGCATTTTAGAAGTATAGGATTTCGGGTTTGGTTTCTACTCGGTGCAATTACTTGAGGATGGAAAGTCAAGAGGAAATATCTATTTGTGAATCTTGTGGTCCCGACATGGATGACTCGCCTTCGATCGGACTGAAAAGATGGACTTGACATGTGAAAGCTAGCAAGCAACACAGCCAAATACACACACAAAAGGAAGAAAAAGGGAGATTGTAGTGTGTAGAAGGGATATTAAAACTTTGTAATGCAAAAGTGTTACTGGCTGAAGAAGCACTTAGTTTACTTAAGAGATATTATTCACGATACCACCAGATTATGCACAAAAATTGATTTTACAAGTGGGAAATTATTCTCATTATTTTTATGTAGATAAGACCTTTCCAAGCGTTTGTTATGCTAACAATAATGATATTGTGCATTACATGCAATACTATTCCATGTTGCTTGCTCCCATTCTCATCAGCTTCAACCCTAAATGCAGCTTCTTGTCCAGAACATATTTTGGTATCGTCACCATTCATTTAAAGCCTATACGGACAGAGATTTCGGGTTCGAGAGAAAGCATGAACATGGAAAGAGAGTAGAAAATGGAATCGACTTATGTCATAGAATAACTGCTGTTAAGTAAGTGAAGAGTATTTAAAATATGGTTCGACAGAATTATTTAATCTCTGTAGGTCAGTGCTCAACCGAAATCTAAAGATTTTTTTACATTCTTTCCATGTGGAGAAGGATTTAGTGGTCATGTCCAGCTGGATTGTTTCAGTTTCTCCTCATTTTCCTGCTTCTAAAGGAGAGATAGAAACTCCAATACGTACACAGACTCCTTTGATTCTTGAAGTTCCAGGCTTCCGAAACAGACAGTTTATTAGGAAATAACTTGAATAAGATCTACGTTCAGTCATGTTAAGTAGTGCTCGTTTCTTTTGTGGGATGCAGTATACGTCAAGCCAAAAAATTTCCTAAAAAAGTTACCGACTGAACTATGGGTTTCTCACTTAATTAAGGGTACTTTTTTTCCTGCTCTTTTGTCCGTGAAGTTTTTTATAGGACCGCTGCCAACTATCCTAAAAGCTTAAATTGTTAGGTGAAAACAATGTTTAATATTTATGTACTTTCACGCTCTCCCTTACGTTTAGTTGGATTTTTTTTTTGTGTCTAGCACTAAGCGTGGAAGGATTTGGAGAAATTAAGGGCCTTGTAAGATTTGAACTCACGATCTCCCGCTCTGATACCATGTGAATTTTTTGTAGGACTACTGCCAACTATCCTAAAAGCTTAAACCGTTAGGTGAATGCGTTGTTTAATATTTACGTACTTTCACATTGTCTTTTTTTGATCTCATAATGTACAAGCTGTAAAGATGATGGCGTCGAATTATTCTAGTCTTGTGGTTGATATCATCTTGACTTGGATCTTTAGGTGGATGTTGTGTTTACCTACCGTCTTTAGATAAGTCGGGCTTTCCAACATGTCGCCATTATCTGCTGGATTGCTTTTCCAGATCGAGCGATGCATTCAGGTCAGATTGTGATGTTATTGATCACGACATCTTATTTCTGTGTTCTTGACAATTTTTTAAGGCAACAATGTAGCTTTCCCCATCCCCAGCTTATGTAGTTCGAACTAAGAAGGAAGCCATTTCTGTTTGTCTTTTTTGGGGTAGAGACGGGTATCTACAGTACTCGAGCCAGAAACCATACAGTGTCGAACACAGCGCAAGGAACTGAAGTGTCGACTATGTTCTTTCGATGGATTTCCTTTTCATTTATAATACTTTTTGGGATAAATGTTACCTAGATTTGGAGTGTGTGCTGAAGACTCCTCCAAGAGATTAGAAATCCAGGCGTAGGTTTATGCCAAGGGTCTGATTTATATATTATGCACACATGAAAGTAACATTTCATTCCTGATTTGCTACACCAGACCGGGCATAATGAATGTCAAATTTGTCATTGGTATTGCCATATGGTTTAGTATTTCAACTTGATTTCAGATTTGAAGATAAAGAAAGAATTGTTTACGGATGATTCAACTTGATTTCGGATTTGAAGATAAGGAAAAAATTGTTTATGGTCATCTGGTATCCGATAGTCACTGAAAGGGGTCATAGCCCCGAATTTTGCCTTGGGCGTATCATCGCTGACAGCAGCGGAGATCGCAATTTGCATTACTCAAAGACTTGCGAGCATCCCTTAAAACGGTCAGTCGTTTCCAACGTCGTAAAGTACATACTTTCTTCTAACTCCTGTGGATATTCCAGCTTTCAGTCTTCATTCAACGTGTCCACACACTCGGTTTCAAAAACCGATTGAGCTTGTCTATCTAAAACCATCTGCCACGGGACATGGATTTGCATTAGGCGGTTTCCTAGCTTGTCGTGTCTGTCTGTCTATTATCAAATAATGAACGCATTTACAAACCATATGAAGAGTGCTAATTTATCACCTCTAGCTCGTTCAGAAGCCAAACAGAATCACTTTACCATATTGTGATCGCTTTGGTTGTTCGCACGAGCAATGTAACCAGCTGCTCGATATTATGCTCAGATAACTAGACTGATGCAACGGGGAATATAAGCGAATCATGCACGAAGAAGGCCATTGTAATTCTCACCGACATTTAGTAACAAAGGATGAATACAGAAAATGTTCCGACTTGCAGATATGTGAAGGGGGTGTTCCTAGTATTGCAGTACAGGCTGCAAATGAAAACTCGGAGGACAGAAAAAGAGGCCCTTAAAATGGTGTGTCAGTTTAGTCCTCTTTCACTTCAAGGAACATCTTTTTTTTTTTTTTTTAATTAGCTTTTGTACGAACATATTCAAATGGATAACTACCCGGTGGGTGATGGCTTGACGGCCTCCCAGATTAGATGGATGCCCCAAAAATGCAATTATTCAAGAAGCCTCATTTCCTCTTCTGAGCATACTGTCTAGAGTTTCGCTGATCTAACAGATACCGCCAGATCGATAAGTTCCCTTCTCAAGATCTTTCCCGCTGGAGATTTTGGGATGCTACCAATGAAAGCTACCCGCCGAATCTTCTTGTATGGAGCGACCTGCAGCAATACTCAAAAATTAAAATTTGGATCCACCAAAAAAGCTGTCAAATCTAAATTATATCGGTGGCTAAAATTTTATGTTCCTGTGTATATATTCCTAAGCAGTTGGAACTATGGTTCCCAGGAGTCGAAACTTCTGAACAAAAAGAAGACAATGATTAGATGACCCATAAGGTATGCTAGCACATACATATCCATCGCATGCCCAGATTATGAACAGATGAATTTGTATGCATGAGATGGAATGAGTGAAAGTTCCCAGGTTTGCTTTCATTCCAATAGTTCTGCATAAATCCAAGAACATCTAAGTGGAGAGAAAAAGGCACTACTCAATGGGCTGTTAGTTTTCTTTTACCGTCCCTATCGTAATAAACAACATCAAGTGGAATCTGCTTCCTTTGATTTTTTGTAGCAGGAAACAGACTCCAGAGACCAAGTTTTGATTCTTTTGCAGCATGGAGCATAACAGAACTGCAACTTGGTGCAAATTAATGCAGATACATACAACATCTTAAGGACTAAAAGCAACCTGCTATGTGTTTAGAAACAATCATCTCCCTGCTTTATGTGAGAGAAAAGCACACTAACTGGGTGGATTCCAAAAAATACCTGTTTAGCAATGAAGTCCATAACCCGAGATTCAGTAATGTTGCTTCCAGGTTTTCTAACCACAAAAGCCATGGGAATCTGCCCTGCTTCTTCATCAGGATAACTGCTTCCGCATAATCATAAAACACAGAAAAAAGTGGATCAACAAAATCAACATATCATTACTGTGCAGTTAAGAAAAGGCAAGAAGAGAAACAGTCTAGGAATTCTGATGAATCTGTTTTATAACAGAAATTTTGACTGAAATGCCCATATTGAACTTATGTATCATCCTCACACAGCAATCTCTTGAAAAATGCAGAGCACATCCTACTAAGGGATGCAAAATATTTCAAGGGTCTGGGAAAAGTTTGAGATAGAAGCCAGCAATCATACAAATCATACCAAGGATTTTAAAACTAAAAAAAAAAATTAGAGTTCTGTCTCCTGCATGATGTAATTTGAGTGTTAAAAAAAGAAGAAAAATTAAGGAAGTGAAGATGCATACGGAATCACAGCAGCATCTGCAATAGCAGGGTCGGAGAGAAGAAGATGTTCCAACTCAGCAGGAGCAACCTAAAAGATGCATGTGATAATCCATCACCAGTTGACGAGAAAAGGCAACAGAAGACGAGCCAAAAACCATCTAGGGAACATGCCATATCGAACTAGTCACCTGATATCCCTTGTATTTAATCAACTCCTTCAATCTGTCCACAATGAACAAGAACCCGTTGGAGTCGATATAACAAAGATCGCCAGTCCTCAACCAACCATCCGAATCAATTGTCTCGGCAGTTGCCTTGTCATCCTCCACATAACCTGGAACTCCAATCACCTAATTTTAGCACCGTTCTAATGTGGTGACTTCAGATATTAATGAGCTTAATTTATTAATGATAAATGACAAACAATAGTTGAAAGGCAGTAATAACACTCGCTAGCACTATTATTTGCACAGCACCATGTCTAATGCAGCTACCTTCCAAGCAAGCAGTTTGAACTTCTTGTTCACGAGGGAACCTAGACTCTGGCCAACATAGATTCATTTTTTATTGTTTCCATCATGAATTTCGACAACGATGACTAGAAGGTGCGAAATGTGAAGAGGTGAAATACTAGAGCTGAGAATTATACTGTTAAGGGAAGATGTGTCCAAAGAAGCAACAATGAAAAACTGTAATCTATATAGAGTCCTGTGGTCCACAGCAGATCAAGTTATAACCCGCCCAGAGTCATTTCATGCTAGGCAAGAGGCAGGGCAAACTGATGGAGAATCTTTGATCACAAGAGTAAAACTAAAAGCAAAGGAAGTTGTTATTTCAATACAGCGTAATAAAGCTCCTAACTATGGCTAATCCTTACATTTCATGACAGTTGGGCCTCGCAGCCATAGCTCTCCTCTTTGACCAGGAGGCAGGGCATCCCCAGTAGTAGGATCAACTATCTTTCCCTCCATATTTTCGGCTATGCGACCCACAGAACCATGTTGCTTTACCTCTTCAGGCCCCAATGTCCTAGTTGCCACTCCACAAGTCTCTGTCAGACCATATCCCTATCATAAAAAGAGAGCCGAGAACCTTTGAGTTGGAAATTTGAAGAAGTCTTAGTAGCATTATGGTTTTCACATAATATATCTAATAACCAGAAGACAAATTTGTTGTCTCAAATATAAGCAGAGCTAAAACAGAAGGTTGATAGTTTCCCAGATTAGTAGGCGCAGGAAGCCATTTGCAAGTAGTTGAGAATGTACCAGATGAGATTTCTTCGCTTGACAGATGAGTAGAGTTTAGAGCTTAACAAACTGATTATTGCTTAAAGGAATCATGTTAACCCACATGGTCCAATCAATACTTTACGTTACTTTCAGCCAATTGTTCGAATTAACACCCCGGTTTATTTCTACAATAATCAAAACCCGAGCACAGGGGCTTAAGTTCCATAGGATGCAACGAAACTCGCCAGCTCAGTAAGACAATTGTACAAATGTTGGGTGCCAAACTCAATCGCACTCCATTAGATTCAGGATCCAATGATGCACCACTTGCCGCTAAGCCCACTCCTAAGGACCGCAGTGCAAGTGGGTCGTGCTGGCCTTTACCGTCTCCAAAAAGAGCAGTCAAAGCTGACAACTATGGGAGACCTCTTCTTCTCCATTGATCACATATTAAACGCCATTTCCTACTACTCAGCCAACAGGTGTGGGCTGGAATTAAGTGAGGCAACAGGTGCCAGGTCGTCGTCTAAGCACTTCAAAACCAGAAACCACGAGAGTTCGCATTCAAATTGAACATTGGTCAATAGTTTAATCCCGCCATCCAGTCTTCGGGTGGTTAGCTGCGGACTAGCATTCGACCAGGTATTATTTTATTCGAAAAGCAAAAAGCTGGTGGACAATGGGGTCTTCCCTAACTCCGTCAACCAGGTCTAGAAGTTCATTGTTTCCAGATAAACAACGTCACACCATCAGTCTGGATAAAACTATCAATCATTGACCAATAAGCGTCTCAATTTTTGATCTTGACCCTCACCGAACGTCATGTCGGAGTTAGTGTTCCCAGATAATAATGACAAATTTACCTGGGAGATCTCCACTTGCGGGAACTTCTCTCTGAACCGGTCCGCAACCTCCTTCCCCAGCGGGGCGCCGCCGCAACCGAGCACCTGGAGTGAGCTCAGATCGTACTTCCCCGTGATCTCCGACTTCACGAACGCCACTATCAGCGGCGGGGACACCGGCATGGACGTCACTCGGTACTTCTCAATCGCCCTTAACATCGCGACGAAATCGAACTTCTCCATGAGTACCGCCGTCTCCCCGAACGCGAACGCTCTGACCAGCATGAAGAACCCGAACACATGGAACAGAGGCAGCGTGAAGAGGGTCACCGGGTGCGGCTCCGACTCGTCTAGGTCCCTCCGCAGGTGATAAAGCCCCGCGAGCATCGCAATCAGATTGCGGTGAGTCAGGAGGACTCCTTTGACTCTGCCCGTCGTGCCCGACGAGTAGAGGATGGCCGCCGAATCGGACTGCTCGACCAGGTTCGGAGGCATTGCCTCGGCCGCGGGACCGTCGCCGCTCCAGCCGTACCGAGTCAGCATGGAGTCGAACTCGGGCGAGTCGATGAGGACGGTGCCGCGCGGGACATTTGGGAGCTTAGGAGCAATCTGGGAGGTGGAGAAGGCGATGGCGGGCCGGCATAGGCGGACCTGGTGGGCGATCTCGGAGGCTGAGCTGAGGGGATTGGCGGGGGAGACGACGACGCCGATGGAGAGGAGGGAGAAGTAGATGACGGGGACATGCAAGGAGGGAGGGGCGAGGAGGAAGGCGACGTCGCCCTTGGAGAGGGAGAAGCGGGACTGGAGGGAGAGGGCGAGGGAGCGGACGCGGCGGAGGAAGTCGGGGTAGGAGAGGCGGTGGCCGGAGGAGGCGTGGATGAGGAAGGTGGTGGAGGAGGAGGAGGGGGGAAGGAGAGAGAGGGCATAGTGGGCGACGGAGAGGGGGCGGGAGGAGGGCGGGAGGGGGACGTCGGGGCGGAGGCTGTGGAATGTCTTGGCGGAGGAGCAGTAGCCGCTGTCGGGGTCGACGGAGGACTCGCCGGATGCTCTGGTTACGACGGCCATTGGAATGGCTGCGGCGGTGTGGTGGTGATGGAGGGATGGGCTTTGCCTTGCTTTTGGATGCTTCTGTTATCGATGAGGTCTTGCATTGAAGTTGAAATGTCAACTTCCGCTTTATAGGATAACATGACGATGACGTCATCCATGATACTTTTCCCAATTTTGGGCGGTAACAATTGGTTTGACTTAAATTAAAGTTTCTATAGATATTTCTAAAATACTTTAATAAAAAAACAAACACATCGTCCTATTTAAGATTAGGCATAATTAAATCGAGACCTGCGCACGCCGAAACGTACTTGGAAATCAACGGGAATATTCTACTCATCTCTCGCGCATGAAAACATTCTAGAGAATTGCCCTAATTACTTCTAACATCGTCACGCTTAATGAGATGACAATAAAAAATAAATATCGAACTTTGTCTTAATGTACAATATCATTTATGAGTTTTTAATCTGTTCCGGTGTTATCATTTCATCATTTTAAGTTTAGGAACGCCATCGCATATGTTTTATATAATTCACAGACTAAATCAAACATATATATATATATATATAAAGTTGAGAGACTATACCGAACAAATTAAAAATTCAAAAACGACATTGCATTAAACATCATTTTCACTCACATAGAGAGCGAGTGTCCATCCACTTCAACCTGAGTTTCCAATGACCAGGGACGTAGAAGCAAAGTTGAGCAGGAACATGTCATGGATGGCTACTCGGTCTGCAATCGAGGAGGGTTCACATGAATCATCAAAACATTAAAAATAAGATCATGTTGCGCCCCCAACGTTAATTAAATGATTAAGTTTATGCTATTTAAACCCTTTTTTTTTTCTCTTGAAGTGCATACGCACGCTCTTTCTCGTTATAACGAGAGGAATTACAATTAGGGCTGAGCATAATAGAATATCTAATCCGGATCGGACCGACTGGGTTGGTTTGATTCTTCGAGATTTTGATCTGATTCAGTATTCTTAAAAATGGAACTAATTCTCGGTTTTTGGTAGGGCATGACTACTTTTGTAACAGCCAACTTTCTCCTTCTCCTTTTCCCTCTCTCTTGTCCCTCTTCCTCTCTCTCTTCTACCGACTTACTCCTTCTCTCTCTCCCCTTCCCTTTTTCTCTCTCTCTCTTTTCCCTCGTTTTTCGCTGACTTGCTTCTGCCCCATTTTGTTGACTTTTCTCATTCTCTCTCTCTTCTTATCTCTTCTGCTGAATTCCGTCTCCTTCCCTCCTCTGTTTGCACGTGAAGAGGGCTCACAACATAGTCCCCACATTTAGTCACCTCTCTCTTTCTTTCTCTCTCTTTGGCCCGAAGGTGTTCCTTCCTCCTCCATTTTTCTCCGTCTTCTTCGTTCCGTCGCCTCCATGGTCGTTGCTTAAGGGTCCCTGCTCTTCGTTTTGCTTTATTTAATTTTTTTTTCCAATTCCATTAGACCGCCAAGGAATCAGACTAGATCGATTGATCCAGTCCGATCTAGTCCTAAGATTAATAGGTTCGATCCACGGCCCTAAAAATCGAGAACCGATCCCATCGGTCTCGTGTCTAGTTCCAGGGCGGAACCGTTCCACTCTGGACCATACACACGCCTAACTATAGCTAACCCAACGGCCACATTATGTCAAAATGAGTTGAATGCTTGAGGAGTCAAATCGTACGACAAATATCTTGTGTCAATGTCGGTGCCGTTCTTGATCTACCAAGAGAAGGTTCATGACGCGAACCGTTTGTGTCGAGAAATTTTTAGCATCGAGAAATTCTGGAAACACCCTAAGGCTTTTGGCAACAAGGGTGTCGGACCTCACACTGTCGGAGTTGGATTCAATATTTGTGGTGGCGAAAGGACAAGGTAAAACATGTATCAGATACAATAGCATTAACATGAAAGAAAATAGTCAAATTGTAGCCAGCAACTAGTGTTCGGTCGACAGGGAGACCCGGGAGCCAGATCGATGAAATCATTGACATCACACATTGGTAGAGCGTGACCAAGCTCTGGAGCAGAATGATTGACGAGGGAAATGGAGATCCACTAGTGTCAATAAGGAGATGTAACCATCAATTAGTGGAACCAATAAATTCGAGGACATATAATTTCTTATGGACAAACAATGATATATTGTAATAGGAGCCGTGAATGTCATATGTAACTTCCTAGTAGTTGTTTTTGAGTAAATGTGGGCTACATAAAGTCATATTGTGCTCTTCCTAAGTGGTTCATAAGTGTTTGGTAAAAATCATAGAAGATTGATTGTTCCTTACTTTTCTGTGATCCTTTGTCTTCCATATATCATCTAAGTGTTTAATGCTGCCGGCAACAATCTGGACGATAAGGGGGGTGCTGTGCACTTGGAAACCTCAATCACTTCAGGATTGGTAGGACAAAATCACTTGGGAAATATTGACCTTCCAAGACTTTACTAAAGAAGAAATCAGAAAAGTGTTACCTTAACACAATGTCAACCACGAGGTGATTGCTTCAAGATCAGCAAAACGAGATGGCTCACTATAGCGAGGCACGTGTCTGATGTGTAACAAAGTCGATGGACATTAATGTCGTCAATAATATCTTCTCGAGATCAGGATGCTCTAAGAATCCAACGGCTTAAGCTAGGTTCCTACGTACTTCATTAGCTCAGTTCAATAGAACTAAAATTGTAGGCCAGAACGTTGACCATAATTTCGTAAAAGGCCTAGATCTAATCAATGACAAAATAGTAGTAATAACCCAAAACTTGGCTGGCCTTAGTGCAAATAATGAAAGTACCGTTTGTGAAAAAAGCCAAATTGGAGGCCGATAAGTAGCAAATCGAGACAGTCCAACGAATGGACCGATGCCTAACACTCAAAATATAAGGGCAACCGGTGTAGCAAGGCCACCTAATGTTGCAAATATTCCTTGTAGGCCTAATGTGCCGGCCATTGGTAATGTAGACAATCCGGCTAGATTAGCATTGGCTAGGGGGCCACGAGATGGGCAACTTCTTCCCCATATGACCCTGGAACAATAAGGCAAAGGAGTTTCGCAACAATGAGGGTTAAGATAGAGGAGTGGTTGGACCTATCTATAGGAAATCCTATCCAGGGCGGAAATAGATCCCTTGCCATTGTATAGATAATGTCAAGGGGTGACCTTACCTACTTCCCAGTCGTCTAATTTAAATTGGATGGCTGTGTCCGAGCTTCTGATCCGGATCCATCCAAGGTGGGCTGACACACAGCCATTTCTAGAGGCGTTAGAATTTCTAACTTTACCATTTTTTTTAATTGGTGAACATGGATAGTCGATTGCTGAATGTGTTTGTCAAATCATAGCCCAATGTTGTTAAGGAGAAGCATGTACATTTGTTAAACTTAGGTCGTTTCCTTTGTATTTTGTCAAAAATTGACTTTATACGGTGTTCTGATTTATTCCCTAATAAAGCATGTAACTGGGCAGATATGGAAATGCAAGTCCATTCTTAATTCTATAGAATGACGCCTAAGGTATATGTCTCTCGCCCGGCGAGACTCTATCGATATAACATCGAGGCGGTCAATCGATTAATTACTTGATTTAAGAAGATTTAGAAGATAAATGACTTACTTCATTTTCAATTGATTAAAATTCGAAAGATGGCCCGATAAAGTTGCCGGAAGACCAGATTATTCCACGTCGATAGTTTTTGTATATCTTCGTAAATGTGGAGGCCCCACGTCAAAGAGCTTTAGTTTTTAGCAGCGCCTTGAAGTTGGGTTTCGTGGACAATCTACGTGGAATTGAGAATTCCTCGTCCACGCGTGGCGGTGGGTCCCAGAGAGACACAAATGGCTTCGCCTTTCCGATGACGTGGACCGTCGAGGCACTCGGTCGGATCCGATTTTGGGATCCATGAGAAGTCATCGAAAGCGAGTAGGCCACAGAGGAAGTGAATAAAAAGCGGAACTTGTCAGCGCACGTGCCGCCGCCAAAAAGTCAACCGAGGTGCTTTGGTCAATGGCCGACCGATTGGGCTGTTGGTCCGGTTTCACGTGCCTCCTCCGTTGCTGCGAGATTCATATCCACCTAACCCAACGACCGCATCGCAACGCAATGGGAATGCATATGCGTGATTCGGAAGAGCGATGTCGACAATTGCATGGATTGGAACAACATTTGCGACGTGACGATGATTGGATTCGAGGTCCGGGTGCCGAATCCATCTCGCATGTTCTCGTGTTTTGGTTTACCACAGTCTGCCTTTTTTCTTGCACGCGCGCTTAATCAGGCAATGATTTTGGATTTTAGATTCAGATCATGTATGTATGAGATAAATGGTCCCCGGAGTTTGATCCAACGTGGTCTATTCAATGTGGTCATTGAACTTTAATCCAATGTATAATATCGTTTTTGAACTCTTGATGTGTAAAAAATTAATTCTTGGATTATATGAATATGTTTTATATTGTCCTAGAACTTAAATTAACCGAAGGAAAAAAAAAAGTAGGTGTTTTCATATAATGTGAGGCTAATTTGAATAATTACTAAAAGTTTATGGACCGCATTAAATAATGAGGGCAAGGAAGAATATCGGGCACACATGGCCAGAGAAAAGCTGGCCTGGCGAAATTGGCATTTGTTTCGTTGGGGCGGATGAGGAAGAGCAAGGTAATTAAAACGTGTCCGAGATTCAGTGGATTCCGATATGTCGGCAAGGGAACAAAGGCATACGTGTGGGTGGCCAACGTCTTTTGCTCCCGTCCTGGTTCAGATTCATGAACGGCTTTTCGACCATTACGGCTCACGGACGAGCAGCATGTGTTTCGATGGCCGCACAGAGAAATCATGCGGAGGATCAGCTTCAATGCCTAGACGATGACCCCTCACTCCTTCGTCTGATTATCCTGCGCTCTGATGAAGCTAAAAGCAAATTATTCGCAGAGTCCCGCACGAGAAGTCGAGAAAACCAAGAAGAGAACTCCGTGGAAGGCTAGGAAACAGCAGGGCGGGGAAGAACCTGACTTGAGATACGAGAAACCTAACCGGCAGTTTTACAAGATACCCGAAAAACAAAGCAAGCCAAATCTATGAGGAACCGGGAAATGTGATGGACGTGGCAGCAGACCAAAGTTCGTCCTGGTTATAGCACATGATGCAGAAATATGCAAACCCACATGCGTACAGCAACCCAAATCGCCTGCCAGACTTAGGAAAGTGTGGTAAGAACATCGCGGCATGCTCTTTCGTTTCGGCTCTAGCATGTTCCCGGAATCGGGTAACTATGGATGTTTCCCATTTGGTTTGCCTCTGTCAAGCATTCTTAGACCATGTCATTGCATCAAACGGTGGAAACATATATTGTCTTGTCAGCATGAATCGTTTAGATGCAATTATGGTTCAGTGACAGACCTGTTGAACCCATCGAACACTTCCAAACAGTATGCCTTGTTAGTTAATGACTGTTTCGCGAAAACATGTGCTCCTTTACGCTTATCCATTTGTATGCCACATTGCTAGTGGCCTAACAGGAAATGCTTATACTTGGTGGAATGGCGCCACATGGAGACTATCTCTTCTAAACGATTCCACCAGCCAAATACGGTAATAATTCCTTCTGTAGCAAAATGAGGAATAGCAACAAAGTCACAAAAAACGGGAGTAATCCCATAGAAGATCGGCAGAGAAGGGGACGCAACGGCACTCGCTAATGGAACAGAAAAGAGAGAGAATGCGAGTAGGCCCGTATTCTGCGGTGCAATGGCCTTTTCTTACCCTTGGTCCTTTGCCCATCGAGAGAGCTCATACGATTGTACGGCCTCATTTGAGGCGTGGTATACGAGAAGTAAGTGGTTGTGCAGCAGCATCATCCATGAACAATGCCAAATACACACACGAGGGCACAGCCCAAATAAAAGAAGAGAGGACTGTCCAGCTGAATTCTTTCAGTTTCTTCTCATTCTCTAACTTGTTCAGAAGCCAAACACAAACAGTTTACCATGTAGTGACTGGTTTGGTTTTCGCATGAGCAATGTAACTGACGAATGATGTATGAAGCAGGCCGTGGCAATTCGTCCGAACATTTACTTACAAGGAACCGATACAGGAAATGCTACTGCTTGCAATTTTATGAAGGGGGATTCCTACTATCTCAACACAGATTGCTAATGAAAACCTGACGACAGAAATGAGGCCTTCAAAATTGTATACCAGTTTAGTTCTCTTTTACTGCAAGGAACAGCTTTTTCTTACTTGAGCTTTTATATGGATCGAATTATAATGGATTAGTTACTCGCTAGTAATGCCTTGGTGGTCTTCCAAATTCGCTGTATTGAAAGTTTGACTTTGCGGAATCATGTGTTTAACATCAATAATAGTCTGTGTTTTAATGTGCGCAAGCGTATATGTGTATGGTCTAGTTGGTGTAGGAATGAACCCTAGGATACTTCAAGGAATGAAGGCAAGGTTTATGGGCCTACGACGTATTCACTAGTCTATGGAAATGGTTTTACAATGGTTGGAGGAGGTGTTGGTGGAGAAGCTACGTGACATGGAGTATATTTTCACGCACCTCACCCCCACAACGATGTCAACGAGAATGATTCCAAGCTCTGTTTCCTATTTTAGAGCAACTCTACCGACTCTCTCCCACAATTGTTGACTTATTTATTGCAAGAGTTTTTTAGTCTAAGAGTCGACATCTTATCTTCAAGCCTCGGTCTTTCACAAATTCTCAATTTGCGTTCTTCCAGAATGCTGTCCACGTAGTCTTCAATTTGCAGCCACAATTGACTTCTCTGAACACTTCACACTCTTCTAGACAGCTTCCTTTGCCGCCCACATACCAGATTTTTTGTAAGTTTTTCTAGACTGCACTAGCAAATGCATGTCCTAGAAGACTCTAGAAATTGGATCACAAATTCCAAAAAGGCAGATGCCGTGAAAAGTGTCAAAATATTTCTCCTGAGCGTACTGTCTAGAGTTTAGCTGATCTGACAGATGCAGCAAGACTGACGAGTTCTCTCCTCAAGATCTTCCCTGCTGGAGATTTTGGGATGCTACTGATAAAAGCTACCCGCCTTATTTTCTTGTATGGAGCAACCTGCAGCAACACTCAAAGTAGATTGGAACCACTATAGATATTGTCAACTCTAATTGAGAATTGCAATAAAAATTCTAGGGTAATCCCATGATCCTGTGTACATATTCCTGAGACCTGTGCAAAGGAGTCAAAACACTGGAGCAAAGAGAAGACAACGATTAGATGACCCAAAAGTTATGCTAGCACATATATATCCCTGGCTTGCACGGATCGTGCACAGATGTCATTGTATGCATGCGATTGAATGAGTGGAAAATCCTGTGCTCGCTATCAGTCCGAGAGTTCTGCATAACTGCAAGAACATCTAACAGGGGAGAAGGCCGTTGGATTTTGTATTTTACATCTCTCTCATAATAAACAGCACCATATGTGACTTGTTTCCTAGCATGTTATGTAGCAGGAAACGGACCCCAAAGACCAAGTTGTATTTCTTTTGCCACATAGAGCATAAAATAGCACCCAGTGTAACCAAATGCAGACATGTACAGCACCTCAAAGCCTACAGGAACCCTTGACATGTGTTTAGAAACAATCATCTCTTTTCTATATGGGAGTGGATTCCAAAAATTACCTGTTTAGAGACGAAGTCCATAAGCTGAGATTCAGTAATGTTGCTTCCAGGTTTTCTAACCACAAAAGCCATGGGAATCTGCCCTACTTCTTCATCAGGATAACTGCCTCCACATAATCACAAAGGACAGCAAAAGTGGATCACTTGAAGCAACATAGGACTACTGCGAGTTAAGCTGATGAACTTGTTTCATAACAGAAATAAGACTGAAACGTCGATATGTAAGCTGATGTATCATCCTCAATATTGATAGTCTCTGGGAAATTGCAGAGTACATCCAACTATCAGAAGCAAATTTAAGGGTGTGGGAAAAGTTTGAGACAGGAACCGGCAATTCATATGAATCATACCAATTATTAAATCTAAAAAAACTTATAAGTTCTGACTTCTGCAAAATGTAATTTGAGCGATTCATACGAATCATACCAAATATTAAAACTGAAAAGAACGTGAGATCTCACTTCAGCAAAATGTAATTTGAGTGATAAGAAAAGACTCAAGGAAGTGAAGATGCATACGGAATCACCGCAGCATCCACAACATCAGGGTTGGAGTGAAGAAGATGTTCCAACTCAGCAGGGGCAACCTGAAAGACTCACACGATGATCCATCACCACTTGATAAGAGAAGGCAACCAACAAGCCAAAAACCACTGGGTATAAAGGCCATTTTGAACTAGTCACCTGATATGCCTTGTACTTAATCAACTCCTTCAGTCTGTCCACAATGAACAAGAACCCCTCGGAGTCAATGTAACAAAGGTCACCAGTCCTCAACCAACCATCCGATTCAATTGTTTCGGCAGTTGCCTTCTCATCCCCTATGTAACCTGCAATGCCCATCACCTGTTTTAACACCATCTAATGTGGGGATTTAAGAGAGTTTTTATTCAATGCATTAATGAGCCCAATTTTTCAATTATGAATGACAAAAATACTTGAAAGGCAGTAATATTACTCATTAGCATTTGTTATTTGCATAGAAACATGTCTAATGCAGCTACCACTACCATTCAAGCCAGCAGTTTGAACTTCCTGTTGACAAGGGCAACCGAGATTCTGGCCAACATTGATTCATCTTCTATTCTTTCCATCATAAAACAACCGATTGTTCAACTATTGGCCCTTATAATTACTAATCCTTGGAATTTGCATCCACAATGACAACAATGTGCAAACCTTGTCAGTCACGATGACATGCAAGATACTGAGAAATATACTGTTAAAGGAAGATATGTCCAAAGAAGCAAAAATGAAAATATGTAAGCAAATTGTATAGAGTCCTGCGGTCAACAGTAAATCAAGGAACACCGCCCAGAAAAAGAGCCAGCTATTTGATGCCAGGGAAAAAGCACAAAACTAAAGGAAAACTTTCAGTCATAAGTGTCTAAACAAAAAGCCAAGGATGGCGTTGTTTCCACATAATTGAACAAAGCTCCTAATTATGCCAACCCTTACATTTCATAATTGATGGGCCTCGCAACCATAGCTCTCCTCTCTGACCGGGAGGCAAAGCATCCCCATTGGTAGGATCAACAATCTTCACTTCCATATTCTGAGGTATGCGACCGACAGAACCATGGTTCGCCTCATCAGGGCCCAGTGTCTTAGTTGCCACTCCACAAGTCTCTGTCAGACCATATCCCTATTATACAATGAGAGTATTTGGCCCTTAGAAATCTGAGGTAGTATTAGTAGCATCATAGTTTTCTCACATTATAAACCTACAAAACAGAAGAACAATTTCAAACATAAGCAGAGCTGATATGGAAATCTGATAGTTTCCCATATTAGTAGAGGCAGGAAGCCATTGGCATAGTAGTTGAGAAAGTACATGGCGGTTGAGTAGAAGTTTGGAGTTTGATGAAGTAGTAATTGCTCAGAGTAATCGTTTTAACCCAAATTGTTCAATCAATACATTATGTTACTTTCGATCAATCCTTCAAATTATTAACAATTGAAGAACACTGTGGTCATATCTACAGTGACCCAATCCTGATAGCAGTGGCTTAAGTTCCAAAGGAAGTAACTAAACTGGCCAACTTGGTTAGACAGTTGCGCAAATTTCAAGTGTTGATCTCCCTTGCGCTCCATGGGACTGGATCTATTAATGTACCACTTGCCGCTATGCTCCTCCTCGGATCATAGTGAAAGCAAGCAGAAGGCATTCATGCTGGCCTGGACCGTCTCCAAAAAAAAGAAAAAAGAGAGTCAAAACTGACGGTTAGAGGAGACTACTTCTCCTCATTTGATCAAATACGAGGTCAAAACTAGGAATCATGAGAGTTCACAATCAGATTGAACATTAACTATTGGTTTAATCACGCATCCTTCTGTGGGTTTTTCTACAGATTAGCATTCGACCCAGTATTGTTTTGTCAAAATGTGAAAAAAATTAGTGTATCGTGGGGAATTCTCAAACTCGGACGACCATCAAGGTAAACAATAACGCACTGTCTATCTGGAGAAACAACCAAGCATCGACAAAACCGTCTCAATCTTGATCTTGCCCCACCAATTATTGATTAAAAATTTACCTGATGGATCTCCACATGTGGGAATCTTTCTCTAAACCGGTCGGCGACCTCCTTCCTAAGCGGAGCGCCACCGCATCCGAGTGACTGGAGCGAGCTCAGATCGTAGTTCCCCGCAATCTCCGACTTCGAGAACGCCACTATCAGCGGTGGGGAAACTGGCATGGACGTCACTCGGTACTTCTCGATCGCCCTGAACATCGCTACAAAATCGACCTTCTCCATCAGAACTGCCGTCTCCCCGAGCGCGAATGCTTTGAGCAGCATGTAGAACCCGAACATGTGGAACAGAGGCAGCGCGAAGAGGGACACGGGGTACGGCTCGGGCTCGGCTCTCTCCGGCAGCATGCGATAAAGCCCCGCGATCGGCGCAATCAGATTCCGGTGAGTCATCAGGACTCCTTTGACTCTGCCTGTCGTGCCCGACGAGAACATTATCGCCGCCGAATCTGACTGCTCGACCCGGTTTGGAGGCATCGTCTCCGCCACAGGACTGTCGCTGCTCGAGCTGTACTGAGTCAGCATGGACTCGAACTCGGGCGAGTCGATGAGGACCATGCCGCGCGGAACCGGAGGGAGCTTGGTAGCGATCTGGGAGGTGGAGAAGGCGATGGCTGGTTGGCTGAGGCGGAGCTGGTGGGCGATCTCGGAGGGCAAGCCAAGAGGATTGGCGGGGCAGACGACGACGCCGATGGAGAGGAGGGAGATGTAGATAACGGGGACATGCAAGGAGGGAGGGGCGAGGATGAAGGCGACGTCGCCCTTGGAGAGGGAGAAGCGGGACTGGAGGGAGAGGGCGAGGGAGCGGACGCGGCGGAGGAAGTCAGAGTAGGAGAGGCGGTGGCCGGAGGAGGCGTTAACGAGGAAGGTGGAGGAGAAGGAGGAGGAGGAGGAGGAGGAGGAGAGGAGGAGAGAGAGGGCGTAGTGGGAGATGGAGAGTGGCTGGGAGGGTTGAGGGAGAGGGGCTGGGGGTCGGAGGCTGTGGAAGGTCTTGGTGGCGGAGCAGTAACCACTGTTGGCGTCGACGGTGGGGTGGTGGGATGGACTAGTCGGGCCGGCCATGGAGTTGGTGAAGAGGAAGCACGAGAGAGAGAGAGAGAGAGGGAGGGAGCTGGAGCGGTGGTTTCGTTGCGGACGGTTTACTGTTATTACAGTTGGAAGCCAAAATCCGACGGCGGGGTTCGAGATGTCCGTCAGTTACAAAACATATCGTCGTCCTTCAATCTAAAATCGCTTTCGTCCACCATTCAACGCCTTTTCTCCAAAGTGCATTCCCATGCCTTTGTCTTTATTACACGTGGATAACAACATCATTAACTACAAGATATTCTTCTTGAAATCGGGATGAACCGTATTTTGCTACTGCCAAGAAATTAAGCATCAAAGAATTTAGTAAATTGTCACACATTAATAATATTCACTGAGATTTGTTATTTTTTCAAAATTGAAAGTTACTAACATGGCGATGCTGTGTCAACCGCCGCATGGGGGTTGTGCCCCTCGGGCAACCTCAATCGCCTTGCTCGCCGGTGACAACCGAGATGCGGTGATGATGGTTGCTGTGGCAGTTGCCTAACAAACAAGATCTCGTTGCTCTACCTTTATTGTGGTGGTTGATATTCACACCATTGCCACAAAACGTTATGATCACCACCTCGATGGTCACCCCAGATAGGCGACCACACCGCCTTTACTTTTCATGTTTTCATTTGAATTTTTGTTTTTAATTTTGTATCTTTATAACACAAACTCTTTTTATCTTTTCTTATTTTTATTGGCCACATCAACAAAATTTACCAATAACAACGTGACATGTGTTCTTGTAATAATGCCACCCTAGCTTTCCGACTGCCAACTTAGAACTTTGGTGACGCTTTATTGAATTTACACGGACCATTTGTGCAAAAAAGGTGCAGAGGAATAATTTTGAATTTTCAGAAAAAGTAAGGTAACTAGTACTAGAAAATTATTGGCGCTGGACTCAAAAGTACATGGACCGCGTTTGTTTCCTACATAGGAAGTTAGCACAACGTAGGGAATTTACTAGCTCCAAAATTACCTTCCTTAATTCAAATTTACTTATTACAGTAAACAAATTACTGCATGCGATGGAAAAATGATTTAAGTTAGTACCTATCATGATACAACTCTTTGGCCCTCGGTCAATGGCACAAAGAAGAAGAAGAAGAAGAAAATATTGCATCAATTTTTTTCCGTCACTCAACATTGAGAAAATCGTATTTGGATGCCTTTTCAAACAAGGTATAAGATTCAATTTTATTTTTTGAAAGTTTTACTACTTAATTACTCTATTGCAATAGCTTTTAAGACTTCCATTACACTTGATTTATCTTTCAAAGGAAAAGATGAAAATAATATGTTTGATTTAATGGATTATAGTATCGAAGCTTTAGATGGGAACAATGAACTAAGCCAATAATCTTATAGGAAAATCAAGGTGCATCGTGATCAACGGGGATGGAATGGCCTTTTGATGCTTGATTAGCACCAAAACAAGAGATAATTCTGAGGAAAAGGAGAGGATACCGAGCTTAAAGATGAGGGGGAAAGATACTTTTCTAAAGAGAAGAGGTTAGAGAGAGAGTATCTATCTCTCAAATCACTATTCATATGTTGTTATAGTTCGTGAATTGTCGGGTTACATTGGCCAGGTGATGGTCCATAAATGAAAAGTGGTAAAAGGGCGTGACAAATGATATTCATATAGTTTAGGATTAGGGTCTAATAAAATAATACTAAAGCGGTGTCTTGTCAAGATCATATTGACGGGCAAAAAAATCCCACTCGGGAATTATCCATACTCATTGATGAGTACTTCACGAAACCATCAGTGTCACCATGGCACCATGACCGAAGAGAACTCAAAGCAGAATTCCTTGAAATGCTAGGATTCCCATCGCGAGTGATAATTCAGGTGGTGCTTTCAATGTATACGAGGAAAGTCAGAAAGTGAGAGGCAGAGTCTATTTGGAATGGCACACGTTATATTTTTGGAGAATGTCGAACGAAGGTTTGGTAATAAGCGGGGCCAGTGAGCTAGGCAAAACCATATCATCAACGGCTTGCTATCAATAGATTAAACTGCATGAGATTGTCTTTGTTCCTACATGCATTGTCCAGATTCCTAATATGGAAAGTCTCTCCAAATAACCGGGAAGCTTTCAGCATGTGATCACGGTGGTTTTCCTATATAGAGATCCCTGAGGAAACGGATCACTTTGAGTCCAGTCGTTTAAGGGAAAACTCTCTACAAGTAATCCCCACAGCTTTGTCACCTCTATCCATTATTCTTAGGAACGACGTTTATCTGGGTTGGCCTAGCTTTCTGCCATGAGACTATGGCGTCTCCTTTGTCATTATCGCGGATGACTGTTTCCCGGATTCTTGTTTCACTACTGTGCGCCACTTTGCTTCTCTGTCTCGGTCGTGGTTCGTCCTGATATTCCTCTTGGTTCTCTTGTCTCGGAGATTTTTGCAATGGTTTAATCACAGATGGGTTATTCTTTCTGATCAAAATAGCTGAGAAATGTTAACCATAAAAAATTTGTTATACATATTGTTGGGAGCAATTATTAGTTTTAGAAAGAAGTATCCTCGCTTTCCATCGATTAATACGTGCGCCAACTTAGCCTCGGTTGAGTTGGTTGAAGTACGTGGTTAGTGAGTTTATTGCTTCATAATTCATAATATGGAATGCAAGATCTTGATCTCCATCCTGACCAACCCATTTACTTAAAGTTTCTGTGTTGACGATCAGCAGCAGCAGTTCCAATTTGTAATGATTCATGAGGATCTTTTGCAGTTGTGAATTTTATTGCATCAGAGTCTGAATTAGACACCAAGAGGTCGGACTTCCCTGATGACTTTCTGTTCGGAGCTGCTACTTCCGCTCTGCAGGTACATAATTTTTGTTATTATCCTCCTGTCATTTTGAACCTCAGTAACGCCATGGCATATCATCATCCCTGGCGTCCGTCCCTTACTGTTAATATCATCCTTCAGCTTGTGTGGTAATGCAGCTTGAGTAAACTAATCCCCAACCAGATACTACCTATGACCGACGCTAATCTGAGTGTTACTTTGATTTGTGCAGGTAGAGGGATCAGCCAGAAAATATGGGAAAGGACTAAGTATCTGGGACAACCTTGCCACGAGATTCCAAGGTGGATGCAATGCTTAACCCCTGTCTAATGGTTGTCTATTGTGATCTAATCACACTCAAATTGTTTATCGACTGAAGTTTTAGACAGGCGCCATTGGTATATTGACTTGTGTCTAATATATTCGATGGTCTTGTTTTGTTGATCAGAAAAGATTGTAGACAAGAGTACACCAGAAACTGCAATTGATTCTTATAGACGTTACAAGGTAGCAATGTCATAACATCACACAAAATCACAGATCCATTTCTGGTCTTTGATATGAGAACTTTATATTCCAAGTGGTTTAGCAACCGTTTCTGGTTGATGTGTTGGTTTATACGTCAATGCAGGAAGATGTGAAGTTGCTAAAAGAACTTGGCGTGGATGCTTACAGATTCTCTATTTCTTGGACTAGGATTCTGCCTAGTAAGTCATCATCCCTATCATTTATTAACAAAATCCATTGTCCCTCTAGTTCACCGTCCAACTTGCTGCCCTGATAGTCATGCTTATATGTTATTGAATTTGCAGTTTGTTGGACCTTTTAGCATTTCTACAAAATTGATCTTCCCCATTGAACATAAAACCAAACGTGTAGGTGGATCCTTGAGCGGTGGAGTGAATCAACAAGGCATTGATCATTACAGCAATCTTATTGATGAATTAATCACAAATGGTGAGTATAATAATGATACAGGATCTCTGTTATCTGTTCTTGCTTTTCGATAGGTAGGTTATTTTTAAGGAGCACAAAACCAATGTGGATGAACAATGTCCACTACAAGCTCACATTTTCCAAATCGATCCTACAAATGTCCCAAAAGGAACTTTCTGAAGCCAAGTCTACATCACAACCTAATAACCCCAGATAACCTCACCAGATGTCCCAAAGACTCAAATGTCTCGAAGGATTTAACCAGATTCCTCCAAGACTATAGCCACAGAGAACTTCGACAAGGAAGCAACTTCAACAATTCTTCCAAGTTAAGCAAGAAAAGAAATTCCCCAACTAGAGCAAAGATCCTCATTTTGTGAAGTCAAACTCAACTTTTTGGCGATTAAGAAGATAGGAATTTTAATGTGAAAAGCAATAGCACTATTGAGAACTCTCTGACGAAAGGATTAATGGCATTGTGGATTGCATCGTTTCTCTCCCTTCGAAGGTAACAGATTGCTCCATTCCGTGCCAATTTAAGAAATCTTGCTCAGAGCTATCCCCTTAGCAGTTTGCAGCATCAAAGGAAACTTAATATTCCAGTCACCAATTTAATACTGTTCTAAATGTACTCTCTTGGCTTTTTGTTTCTCCAGTTTGAAGCATTTCTTTTAGTGTTAGTAATTTCCTATTTTCGCATTGACCTTTGAAGGTTGATTTCAAACTTTGACTGCTCATAAAGATCTGACATTTTATCTAATGAAGGTATTGAACCTCTTGTGACAATTTTTCACTTCGATCCACCACAAGTGCTGCAAGACATATATGGAGGGCCCTTGAGTCGGAAATTTGTGTGAGCAACATCATATGCTCTTTTCCCACTGGAAGCCATATGCTGTTGTTTTCTTTTGAGATATATTAAACATGATTGTCATCACTCAACAATATTTTCTCTATTTTATGTAGTGATGATTTTAGGGATTATGCTGAAATTTGTTTCAAAACATACGGAGATAGGGTTAAAAAGTGGATCACAGTAAACGAGCCACTGATGATAGCCGAACTTGGTTACGACTCTGGAATTGGACCGCCTGGGAGGTGCTCCATACCATCTCATGCATGCCCAGCTGGTAATTCATCGACTGAGCCTTATATTGTGACCCACAACCTAATACTTGCTCATGCTGCTGCTGCCAGGCTCTACAAGGAAAAGTTCCAAGTGAGCCAAATACTTCATCATTATTCTGATTGATTTATGAATATCACCTCTATTTCTTAGCTCTAGTTTCTGGTATCTTAAATAAATATAGCTACAAATCTTCAAATTGGTTCTTAGGCCAATCAAGGTGGAGAAATTGGGATATCACTTGTAGCTGAGTATATTGAGCCGTATTCAGAATCAGCAGAAGATAAAGAAGCCGCCAAAAGAGCCTTGGACTTCAACTTAGGATGGTAAGTAAAATTGTTCGTATCCTCTATGAAGAACAAGAGAAAAAAAGTTAAAACATATGTCTGCGTGATGAAACTGTGATGTAATGTAATTGTGACTTTGTTACTTGTTTTCCTTCTTCAACCGATTGTCCCCTCAACTGTATGCTGCTGGATTTCAGACTATGTCGGGAGAAGTGATAACAAGTTTAGTTTTATTCTGCTTCCATATTTTAAGATGGTATCACTATTGAATATTCTCTTCACTTGAGCACATCATGTAACCAAAATCTTTGCATGTACTTCAGTGTTCATTCCATCTCCCTCCCTAACTTTCAATCACTCAAAATACATTGCTTCTTAACAGGTTCATGGAGCCACTAGTTTATGGATCATATCCAGCTGCCATAAGAAGTATAGCAAAAGAGAGATTACCCACTTTCACCGATGCAGATAGAGAGCTGGTCAAGGGATCATTCGATTTTATTGGCCTCAACTACTACACATCCAGATACGCCAAAACCATTACTGTGGATCCCAATGCACCGCCAACCAGCTTCAGTCTTGACTGGCACATAGAACTCCGAGGTATACATCTAATAATATCTTATCCTGACATGACCTAGGAAGAGGCCGAAAACGACTGCTGAGACTTGCTCTTTTTTGGTTGTTTCAGCCGATAAAGATGGAGTTCCTATTGGTGAAAAGGTGTGAAGAAAGAACAAGCTGCAGCTTTAGTAGGAAGAAGATCCTCATTGTAGGTGTTTTTCCTAAAAACTCAATAAACATCATTTGCACATTGCAGGCTGAAGGAAGTGACTTTATCTTTATATATCCAATGGGGCTACAAAAACTTTTGGACCACGTAAAGGACAAGTACAAAAGCCCCAAAATCTACATCACTGAGAATGGTCTGAAGTCCTACATGACTTTATTTGTTCCTGGAAATGAAGATGCCTGTTTCCTAAATGACTAGTCTTGATTGACAGGAGTCACCGAAGCAAAAGTTGATGACAGACCTATTGGGGAAGCTTTGAAAGATAAACACCGCATCAAGTTTGTCCAGAAACATTTGCATCAGGTCAAGCAAGCAATGAAGTAAGCAGTTCAAGCCAAAGCGTTTATTTTAGCATCGCCCCATATAGCAACAAGAATTTGGTTCTGATCATACTCACTTCACGAAGAAGTAATAATCCTTTCACTAGCAAAGAAAGAACTTCAGACTCCAAATTTAAAAGTGACTAGAGAAAGGAACTTCTATAAGGAGCTAGATAGGCAAAGCACTAACTTAACTCATTTACTTCCTTACTGCGTTATGCAGGAACGGAGTAAATGTGAATGGATATTTTTACTGGTCTCTGTTTGACAGCTTTGAGTTTGGAGCTGGCTATACAACAAGATTTGGGCTTTACTACATCGATTACAAGAACAATTTCAAGCGCATACCAAAACTGTCGGCAAAGTGGCTCCCCGCATTTCTCAAAGGCAAAGAAGAAATGGTGGACCTGTCATCATCTTCCCTTGAATAGATCACCAGCGTATGCGCTTAAGTCTTACCTGATCCTCTCATAAATAGTTTTGTACATTATATCCAATGCTATTTTCTAGCAAGTACCCATATGTGAGAAGAGTTGCATTTTTGTAAACGATGTACTACTGGCATCCACTAAGAGGAAATGCGGTGCATTGTATAAGAAGTTAGTTAGAGGAAGAATTCTGCTGTCGACTCTTCACAGAAGCTGTGCCATTTGTTGAACTTGAAATTGAGTACATCCTTGTGTTGTGGTTGCACTTGCTCATGCGTCAGGAACCAAGCCTGTTTGTTATTCCAGAATTGGCCCTCCTGATTTCATGAAAAGATATGTTATCCTCGATCAAATAAAAACAGTAAACATCAGCAGAATGCTCAGAGTCCCATGCACTGCGGACCATGTAATGGCTTTAACCGGGTACTGTTAAATGAACATGGTTTGCTCACGGCCTGAATTGGTAGCCATACTTAGTGCTTGTGTTTCCCCCTAAGCAGAAAGCACTTGCGTTTGACGATAAGACTGATCAGAGAATGAAAACGAAAATCACAAAAGATAATAAGTTTGTTCAACCAGGGTTGTCATAGAACCGCATATTTTACAGAGAGAGGGAAGCGTCCAGCTAATGCCAAGAATGAACACTGTAGGTAACGGAAAACAAGCATATATAAGCAAATAAAACTTCCACGAACCCAATTCAATTGATAATTTTTGCTAAAGAATATTCTCTGCTCTCCCCAAGAAAATCCTACGTGATCCTTCCTTGTTAATGATGACAAATTTCGTGTCAAAAGACCAATAAGAAACCACGTAAAAATCTAAGAAATCAGCATCAAGTTACTGGGCGGAGCTTCATCCTTTAGCAAGTTCCTGAGGAAAGATAGAATAATCCTTATAATGAACAAATCTGGAGTATACAACAAACTTAAGTGGCAACTCGCAAATAAGTGAAAACCAGAAAAAGAAAGTAAGCAACATGCATAGGTAACGAAGAAAATGATGGACATGCCGTTAGCTTGATGCAGCCACAAAATAACTAGTGTGATACCAAGACCTGCCCTTTCTGGTTCTAGTACATGAGCCAAAATATACGCATTTGCATGCGTACACAAACCCAAACCCCCTGCCAGACTTAGAGAAGTAAAGTAAGAACGTCAATTAGACCCAGGCTATTTCAGTTCATCTCTAGCATGTTCCTGGAATCATTGACTACAGATGATTCCAGTTCAATTTACCTATTTTTAGCATTCTTAGATCATGTCCACCCATGATGCCATGGAAACTCTGGACATGTGTCAAGTATGTAATGTCGAATATGAATATTTTGGATGCAACAGCGGTTCAGTTGCATCCCTGTTGATCCCATCGACCACTTGCAAACACTATGAATTATTAGATAATGAATATTTCTCCAGCAATGTGCTCCTTCATGCACATACATTGGTATGCCATGTCACAAGCGGCCTAATAGGAAATGTTTATACGTGAAGGAATGATTCCACACGGAGGTTCTCTCTACTAAAAGACTTCGCCAGCCAAATGCAGTAAAAATTCCTTGTGAAACAAAATAAGAAAATTGCAAGAAAGCCACGTGAAATGGTAGTAATCTCCTAGCAGTTTGAAGAAAAAGGAGACCCGACTGCCACTTGAAAATGGAAAAGAATAGAGAGAATGCGAGTATCTCATATTCCATGGTGTAATGACCTTTTCCCATCGAGAGAGTTGATCCTATTGTACGGCCTCGTTCAAGGCACGAAATGCGAGATATAAGTAGTAGCACAGCTGCACGATCCATGCAAATCTCAAGAACAATGCTGAAGACACACGATTGCACAGACATATAAAAGGAGAAGTGAATGTCTACCTCGCCCTTAGAGCCAAAGACAAACGTATAGGAGTTACAACTCGTGCCCATCACTTCCGGTGAATTACAACAGAGTAAAAGGCAAAACTAGTCAAAAAGCCAACGCACATTAATTCTCTATCAAAACTCTATCAAAAAGGGCAAGAAAGAGAGAAACTTACTGGAAGATCAATTTCCCAGTTGGCAAGTGGGCCCCAAAAAAGGAGTTGTCTTGGGGCGAGTGGCACTGTTCCAGATGCCCCAAATGAAGCCGTGAATGCTTCTTTCCACTTAAGTAATTACGTTGAAGCAGCAGATCAGTTTCCCAGGATTAGCACAGCACATTCTCAAAAGGGTGAAGGGTGAGACACTACCAAAGCCCAAAGGAGTCGATAATATTGCTATGATGAGGAAAACTGGAGAAAGTTGCCAATATGTACATCTAGCTTCTTTATTTGACAGGCAGCACCATTGCTTTTTCTAATTTTATTTTTCTGGATCAAACTCCAATCTTCCGATTCAGTTGACCCTGGTTATTCTAGGAGCTCCCAACTCCTGTCAAACTCCGTGAGGAAAATGTAAAAATACCACACTAAATGAGCGACTAGGAATTGGGGAGAAAAGGTTTCTGCGTAAAGGACACAAGGCAGTAAGATGACACTGAACATGATATTAGTGTCTTCAGTTGGAGAATCATAATTCAAATATACATCAGCTTGTAACATCAGAGGCTTGCTGGATTCAATTGAAGCTCTTTCTCCGCAGCTTCAGCCTATCTCTTGCTTCTGGCTTTTCACTTTATATCTGTTTCTGCAATCAAACAAAATTCATCATCAACATGCAGCCCATAATTCATAATCCTGGACTTTCTTCATATGCTAGATATGAAGGACCTGCTAGGAATATTACATGTCACGATTGGCATTACCACAGTGGGCAAGTTACTCCTCTGAAAAGCCACCACGAAAAGAATTTCGGGTTGATCATGAGGAGAAGTTTTAACAGCTATGCAAAGATTGCAGACATTTATGTAGAAAACAAAAGCATAAGCTGCAGCATGTACTAGCCAGACCAACACAAAACTTTCAGGAAAACATCCCTAGATGGTTGATTCTCATTATATCAAACTTGCAGACAAGTCGTGTGAACAAGTAGGCTAATATCACTATACGGGAAGAAAAATAAGAGAGAAGCGTCAGGAATTTCAGTGGAAACAGATTTCAAGACTCACGGAATCGTGCAAAGACCAATCTGATCAACCGGTTGATCCAAATTATGTTGGAACGAAGGGGGGAAGATGAGATGAGAACTTACATGCAAGGGGATCGTTAAGCTGGCGAGAATCCTGAAATTGTTGCGCTCTCCTAGGAGATGAAGGCGCAATTCTAACGGTGGTTATTCAAGTTCCATGCATGTAAAAGTTAGTAAGCCAGTATAAATATCATTCTTGAAGATTTGTTACTTTTAGTGAAAGTTATTCATTGTGTTAAGAGATTATTAGATTTCTTAATTGCCAAATTTACTTTTTTTTTTAATTATCAGTTGTATTCTGTTTTTGCTAGTGATTCAAAATCGTCTATCAATTTTTTCTTTGTTCAAAATGGTCACTAAACATTCTATAAAGTGCCGCAATTTGTCTTTTGCACTATTCCAGCGGTGGATTTTGCTGACATATGTCAGAATTTGCGGGAAAAGTGCCAAAAAAGTCCTAAACCTTTGCCACTTGTGCCAAAAAAGTCATAAACATTTTTTTGGTTCCAAATAAGTCCTAAACCTTTTTAAGTGGTGCCAAATAAGTCCTAAACCTTTATAAGTGGTGCCAAATAAGTCCTTCCCACCGGAAAAAGCCCACGTGGCTCGCCGGAGCGCCGACGTGGCTCGCCGAAGCTCGTCGGCGGCGCCACGTCGGCGCCGACGTGGCGTCGACCTTTTTTTTTTTTTTTTCTCTCTCTTCTTCTTCTTCTTCTTCTTCTTCTTCACCGGCGGAGCCCTCGCCGGCGATGGGCGAGGGCGGCGGGGGCGGCGGGGGCTGGGGAGGCCGCCACCGGCCTCGCCCGTCGCCAGCGAGGGCCGGGCGAGGCTGGCATCGCCCGGATCTGGGCGGGGCAGCCCCGCCCCTGCCCAGATCTGGGCGGGGCAGCCTCGCCCCTGTCTGAGCAGGGGCGGGGCTGCCCCGCCCAGATCTGGGCGGGGACGGCCTCGCCCGGCCCCCGCCGGCCCCTGGAGAGGCCGGCCAGCGGCCGGCGGGGGCCGGGCGAGGCCGCCCCCGCCCAGATCTGGGCGGCCCCTGTCTGGGCAGGGGCGGGGCTGTCCCGCCTAGATCTGGGCGAGAGTGGCCTCGCCCGGCCCTCGCCGGCGACGGGCGAGGCCGGTGGCGGCCTCCCCAGCCCCAGCCCCTGCCGCCCCCCGCCGCCCTCACCCATCGCCGGCAAGGGCTCCGCCGGTGAAGAAGAAGAAGAAGAAGAAGAGAGAGAGAGAAAAAAAAAAAAAAAGGTCGACGCCACGTCGGCGCCGACGTGGCGCCGCCGACGAGCTCCGGTGAGCCACGTCGGCGCTCCGGCGAGCCACGTGGGCACTCCGGCGACCCACGTGTGCTTTTTCCGGTGAGAGGACTTATTTGACACCACTTAAAAAGGTTTAGGACTTATTTGGAACCAAAAAAAGGTTTAGGACTTTTTTGGCACAAGTGGCAAAGGTTTAGGACTTTTTTGGCACTTTTCCCCAGAATTTGCTAGAGTGGACTTTAGTGTTTTCTATAAAGCCAACTTGAATGCGGAATTTATTTGCATTTTTTCAAAATTCTTTCTCTCATCTTTGCCATGAAGAATTTTTTCTTTTTTAAAGGACTGCTGCCTGGCAGCTGCATGCCTTGAGCAATACCAGCGATGACGGTGTCATTGGCAACCACCGCGCGGTAGTCGTACCCCTCAGGCGAACCCTTCACGGTTGTGCCACCACCATTGCAGTGTTTGCTTGAGATTCCAACAGGCGTCGAACCCTCCTCCTGTTTCGAATCATGGTGGAATGCCAGATTTGAGACCAGCGTGTATGACCACTGTTCCAGTTGTGAGCTCGCAGATAAGATCGTGCGGCTCTACCTCCGACTATCGGGATGGACGAAATGATCACCGCCACGATGGCTGGCCAAATTTAGCCGAAGGATTAACACAAGGACGGTTGATCAAAAGTATATAGATCATTTTGAGAAATGTAAGTAAGTAAAGGGACAATTTTCAATTTCTGACAAAAGTATAGGAGCCAATCTATGACATTTTGCTTTTTTATACAAGGAAAGTAGTTATGGGTAGAGAGTTTATTAGCTACAATATTATGTTTTCAATTTAAATTTACTTACAGACCCAAAAAAAAGAAGAAAGAAAACTTACTCATCACGGTGAAAGATCCACTAAACACGATTAAAAAGTCAACTCGCGTTAATACTTTTCAATAAATGATACAGCGTTTTGGTGCTGCATCATTGCCATAGAGGTGAAAACAGATTTTTTCCGTTATTCCAGATGGACAAACTTAATGGAAGTACTTAAATGCGTTCCAACAAGTTACCAGAAGATTGTCGCTGATCATGGTGGTTATCCTCTATGAAGTTGCCTGAGGAAACAGATTACCACGAGTCCTGCTGTTCTAAGGCAAAACTCTTAATAAATAACCCAGTAGCGTTTTCACCTTTATCCGTTGTTTTCAGGGAACATTGTCTGGGTTGACCTTGCTTCCTGCCGTGAGACCATGGCATCTCCTCTGTCATCATTGCAGACGATGGTCACCCGGATTCTTGTTCCATTCCTATTTGCCGCTTTGCTTCCCTGTCTAGGTCACGGTCTGTTTTGTTATTTCTCTTGCTTTTCTTCTTTTGAAGATTTTGAAGTCGTTTTATTACTGAAGGGTTATCTTTTTCTGATCAAAATGGTTGAGAATTGCTAACCAAGAAAACTCTGTTCCACATATTGTTAGAAAGAAGTATTTTCGCTTTCCATTGACTGATACGATGCGCCAATTTAATTGCCCTGGTTGAGTTGCTTAAAGTACGTGGAATAATAACTCAAACAATGGAATGTAAAATGTCCTAGAGCGCCATCCTGAACAACCCATTTACTGGAAAGTTCTCTGACAAAGCTTAGCAGCAAGTAGTGACGAGTTGTGTGAATCTTTTGCAGGCACGAATGTTAACGCATCACAGTCCGCATTGAATGTCAAGAGGTCAGACTTCCCTCCTGACTTCTTGTTCGGAGCTGCTACTGCTGCCGTGCAGGTGCATGTTCTTTTTATTATCCTAAGACATCTCAGCCTTGTCTTTGTGAACCTCTTCAATGCCACGGCATCATCGCCATCCTCTGGCATCACAACTCCTTAATGCTAACTCATCCTTCAGCTTGAGTGACCAATGCAGCTTGAGCGAATTAGTATCCAACAAGATATCACCTAGACTGATACGAATCCTAGTGTTACTTTGATATTTGCAGGTAGAAGGATCAGCCAGAAAATATGGGAAAGGCCTTAGTACCTGGGACACCTATGCTGAGAGATTCCGGGGTGGATTACATTGCAAAACCGCTGTTCAATTGTTTTGTCTGTTGCGATCAAATCGCAGTCAATCGTTTCTGACTGGAGTTTTAAGCAGGCATCACCATACATTGACTTGGGTCTAATATATTTGATGGTCTCTCTTTGTTTATCAGGAAAGATTATAGACAAGAGTACCCCAGAAAATGGAGTCGATTCTTATAGACGTTATAAGGTAGGAACTTCACAACATCACATAAACACGTTTCTGGTATTTGATATGAGAACATATACTATTTATTATAAAAGGGCTAGCGACTCTTCTTGGTGATGTATTGCTTTATGCGCTACTGCAGGAAGATGTAAAGTTGCTAAAAAGACTTGGCGTGGACGCCTACAGATTCTCTATTGCTTGGACAAGGATTCTGCCTAGTTAAGTCGTCATCCATATTGTTCAGTAGCAAAAATCCACTGTCCATATAGTTTACCGTCCAACTTGCTGCCTTAAAGTCATGCTTATGTTGTTGAATTTGCAGTCTGTCGGACCTTTCAGTTTTTCTTTTACAATTTTCAAATATATAACTGCCGTTACTTTGGAACATGTAGGTGGATCCTTGAGCGATGGAGTGAACCAAGAAGGCCTCGATCATTACAACAATCTCATTGATGAATTAACAAAAAATGGTGAGAACTTCAATGATACAGGATTTCGGTTCCATTCTTTTTAATGGATATGTAATAAGTTATCGAATTGTGTGCAGAACCAATGTGGATGGACAACGTCCAGTGCAAGCTCGCAATTTCCATATCAATCTTACAAATGTTCCCAAAGAAACCTTCTGAACCCAAAGCAACATAATGTCCCAAATCACAGATCACTGCCACTGAAACCCTCACAATATGTCCTAAAGACTCGCACGTCTCAAAGAGTCCAACTAGATTGCTCCAAGACCATAGCTACAAAGTACTTCGACAGGGGAGCGGCTTCAATAATCCTCCCAAGTTAATTAGGCAAAGATACTCCCCATCTAGACCAAGATCCATAACTGCAGCTGTCAAAGTCAATTTTTTGCCAATAAGAAAATAGATATTTTAACACGAATAACAAATAGAAGACTTTGAGAACTCTATCAACAGAAAGGATTGATGCCAATTGAAGAACAATCCCTCCAAAGTGATAGATTGCTCCATTCCATGCACATTTAAGAAGTATCTTGCCTAGAGCTTTCCCCTTAGAAGTTTGCAGCATGTAAGAAATTTTCAACATTCCAGTCATCAACTTATTACTGTGCTATTGTACTTTGTTAGCTATCTGTTTCTCCAGTTGTAAGCGATTCTTTTAGAGCTTGATTACATGCTGAAATAGCAGTAATGTCCTCCATCAGTACTCACGTATGAAGGTGAAAATCCATACACGGACTGCTAATCAAGACTTGGACCTTTTCTTGTGATCTAATATAGGCATTGAACCACTTGTGACAATTTTTCACTTTGATCCACCACAAGTGCTGCAAGACAAATATGGAGGGCCCTTGAGTCGGAAATTTGTGTGAGCAGCGTCACAAGCTCTTTTCCCATATTGAAGTCTTGTGATTTATCTTCTTTTAGATGTATTAAAACATGATTGTAATCAATCAACAATTTTTCTCTATCTTTTGCAGGGACGATTTTAAAAATTATGCTGAAATTTGTTTCAAAATATATGGAGATAGGGTTAAAAAGTGGATCACAATGAACGAGCCGCTGATGGTAGCCCAACTTGGTTATGATTATGGAGTTGCACCGCCTGGGAGGTGCTCTGTACCAGCTCATGCATGCCCTGCTGGTAATTCATCCATTGAGCCTTATATTGTGAGTCACAACCTAATACTTGCTCATGCTGCTGCTGCCAGGCTCTACAAGGAAAAGTTTCAAGTAAGCCAAATAACTTATTCTGATTGCTTTATCAATTGTCACATCTATTGTATTAGCTCTAGTTTCTGGTATCTTCGAAAGAACTATAGCTTCAAATCTTCAAATTTGTTCCTAGGCCAATCAAGGTGGAGAAGTTGGTATAGTCCTTGTATCTCAGTATTTTGAGCCCTATTCAGAATCAGCAAAAGATAAAAAGGCTGCCAAAAGAGCCTTGGACTTCCACTCGGGATGGTAAGTAAAATTGCTCGGATCCCGTATGCAGCACAGAAAAGAAAAATTGAGGACACATAGGTTTGTGTGATAAAACTGTGATATGATGTAATTATAACTTTGTTCGTTGTTTTTAATCTTCAACAGATTGTCCGCTCAAGTTAAAAATCAATTAATTTTATGCTGCTTGATTTTAGACTATGTCAGGAAAAGTAAGAACTCAAAGAAGCTAGCTTTATTAAGATGGTATCACTCTTCAATATTCCCTTCAATTGATCGCATTATGTAACCAAAATCTTCACATTGCACTTCAATTTTCATGCCATCTTCCTCCATATCTTTCAACAGCTCAAAAACATTGCCTCATAACAGGTTCATGGGGCCTTTAGTTTATGGATCATATCCAGCTTCCATGAGAAGTATAGTGAAAGAGAGATTGCCCACTTTCACCACCGTAGAGAAAGAGCTGGTTAAGGGATCATTCGATTTTATTGGCTTCAACTACTACACAACCAGATATGCCAAAGCTGTAAATGTAGATCCAACTGCACCTCCAACCAGCTTCAGTCTTGACTGGCATGCAGAACTCCGAGGTATACATTTGATTATAACTTATCCCTAAATGACCTAGGAAGAGGCTGAAAACAACAGCTGAGACTTGCTTGCTCTTTTTTGGTTGTTGCAGCTGATAAAGATGGAGTGCCAATTGGTGAAAAGGTGTGAGAACAATGAAGCAAAAAAGGGATGCTTTAGTAAGAAGACAATTTTCATCATAGGTGTCGCTCCTAAAAACTCCTGTACATTTTTTGCACATTGCAGGCTGAAGGAAGCAGCTTTATCTATATATATCCGAAGGGGATACAAAAATTTCTGCGGCACATAAAGCGGAAGTACAAAAGCCCCAAAATCTACATAACTGAGAATGGTCCGAAATACTAAATGGTTTTATTCATCCCTGTAATAGAAGATGCCTATTTCCTAAATGACTAGTGTTGATTGACAGGAGTCACGGAAGCAAAAGTCGACGCCAGGCCTATTCAGGTAGCACTGAAGGATCCACACCGCATCAAGTTTGTCTTGCAACATTTGCATCGGATCTATCTAGCAATGAAGTAAGCGGTTCAAGCCAAAAGCATACTTTTTAGCATCATCACATATTGCAACAAGGATTTGGTTCTAACCAACCTAATTGACAAAAAAGGGATATTTTCTATTATTTTAGCAAAGAGATAACTTCAGGCTCCGAATTGGATAGCGAACAGTGAAAGGGAATTTTTACAAGGTATTAGGTAGGCAAAGCATTAACTTATTTACTTGCTTCATGCATCTTGTAGGAAAGGCGTAAATGTGAAGGGATATTTTTACTGGTCTCAGTTTGACAGCTTTGAGTTTGGAGATGGCTATACAACAAGATTTGGGCTGTACTATATCGATTACAAGAACAATTTCAAGCGCATACCGAAACTGTCTGCAAAGTGGCTCCCCGCATTTCTTGAAGGCAAGGAAGAAACAATGGACATGTCGCATTCTTCTGGTCAATAGATCAACAACGTATGCGCTATCCTTCTATCTGGTCCAGTTGTCAAAATTTTTCTTGCTACGTCAGATCTAAAGCTATTTTCCAGCGAGTACCCACATTTGAGAAGAGTTGCAGTCGGAAACGATGTACCAGTATCATTGAGGAAGATCAAACGTGCCGTATTGTATGAGAAGCATAAAAGATGAAGAATTCAGCTGTCCGTCTCTTACGGGACAGTGCACTCGTCGAGCTTGAAACTGAACACATCCTTTTGTTGTGCTTGCACTTGCTCATGCGCTCATGAACCGATCCTGCAAATTGTTCCATAATTTAGGCCTTGTCGATGTGTACTACAGTACATATAATGGATTCAGTCGGCTACTGTGAAATGAATGCGGTTCGCTTGTGGTCTGCATTGGTAACCATACTTAGCGCATGTTGAATTGTTGTCCCCCTAAGCAGAAAGCACTAGCGTTCGATTACCAGATTGATTAGAGAATGAAAATGAAACCGGGGTTCTCATAGAACTGGATACTTTAAGGGAGAGGGAAGCGTCCGGCTAATCCCAAGCACGAACACTGTACTGTAATGGCAACTAAAGATTGCACGAACCCAATTTAATTCATGCATTTTGCTAGAGAAGTATTGGTTTCTATCCGAGATATTCTGACGCGACTCTTTCTTATAGTGCTATTGAGATCGAGCAGCTGAGTGATGTAAAAGGTACATGGACCATCTCGGGTGAAAAAAAGAAAGAAAGAAAAGATAGATCAGGAACAAGATTGAATTTCCCACAGAAAAATGAAGGAAACCACTAGGGACATGTTTTTCAGAATATGAAGTTATTACAATGTAAAGAATGTGCGGTTATTGGGAAACAAACGCAGTTAGCCTCACGGCCTATATTGGTAATCATACGTGGTGCTTGTTGAATTGTTTTCCCCAAAGCACTAACATCTAATAAAGCAGTAGATTGATCAAAGGACGAGCGACATTATAATTAACCCGCTACTGTTCATTCTTCCAAAATGTTACTTATCCTAATAACACCCTCACAAGAGTACACTTAACATTAAAACCGTAAAAAGCAATTATCATGCCAAAAGGCAATTAATTTCGGTTCATTTTTGTGCTCTAGTCGGGCCAGGTTGCTACGTAATGAAAAAGAAAATAAATGGAAGACAATTGAGATTTGGTTCGATCGGGAATTAGATCTTAAAAGATCTAAAGATAGAAGGGTGAGGAGGTGTCTTGTCCATGCATTAGGATGATGAATTTTTTGAATTGGATGATAGAGATTGAATAAATCACTTAATTTTAAGTTAGGTGATTCATTTCTGGTTCGATCTATCGTGAAATAATTTAGAAGGAAGCGTCCGGTTGAAGTCAAGGATGAACACTGTGCGGCGACGACAAGCATAGACAAACAACAGAAGATTACACGAACTCGATCAAATTGATAACCTTTACCCGAACATATATTCGATTCGTCCGAGGAAACCTTACGCGATCCTACCTTTTTAGCGCTATTGAGCTTCAGCAGCTCAATGTTATAAATAGCAGAAGCTGCGTCCATCCTCTTTATACTTATCGACGGATCAGAAGCGAGAGAAGAGCCAATGGCCAAGGCAACCAGCGTCGTCTCCGATTTCGTCGCCTTCCTCAACGCTTCCCCCACTGCTTTTCATGCTGTTGGTAACTCTCCTCTCTCTGTGTTCCTCTTTTTGCTCCAATCTGGTTCGTGAAGAAATGCCACCCGAGTGGAAAAGTGGGGAAAAAATTCGCGTCCATCGATCGAAAGAAACCATTTTGCCGACTACCCATTTGTGGGTAGATCGGTGGCTCATTCGAGCTGCTGTCCAATGCTGATTATGATCTCTCTCTCTCTCTCTGTGCGACTGTAGATGAGTCGAAGAGGCTGCTGCGAGACGCGGGTTACGAACAGGTTTCGGAGAGAGAAGATTGGAACTTGGAAGCAGGAAAGAAGTACTTCTTTACCAGAAACCACTCGACCGTAGTGGCTTTCGCCGTTGGTAAAAAGTATGCTTCGCCTTCAGTAATAACCTTTCCTTGATTTTCTTGGACTACTCTTAGTTGTTTTCAATCGGTGTCTTATTGAGTCTTATTCGAATGATTGGCTAGATATGTTGCTGGAAATGGATTTCATATAGTCGGCGCTCACACCGACAGTCCCTGTTTGAAACTAAAGCCTGTCACCAAGGTAGTCAACTTGGTGGTATCTGAATTTTCATTGGTTCAATGCCTCGAAATATGAATTCCATGCGATTCCATAAAAAGGTGAGTAGAAACTTAGTTTGGAATAATGGCGGCTTCTGCAGGTGAGCAAAGGTGGATGTCTGCAAGTGGGTGTGCAAACTTACGGAGGTGGGCTGTGGCATACTTGGTTTGATCGGGACTTGACTGTTGCAGGACGTGTCATTATACGACAAGAGAAGGATGGTTCTGCTTTGTATTCACATCGACTGGTCAGATTAGAGGAGCCAATAATGCGGATTCCGACCTTAGCAATCCACTTGGATAGGTCTTTGCTTCATTATATCCTTTATCTTATGTTATGTTGTGTGATAACATGTTTTGTAGGTTATATTCTGTAAGTCCAAGTGCATTGGCATCTGACTTATCTTTGGACAGAGGTGTAAATGATGGATTTCAAGTGAACACGCAGACTCATCTTCTTCCAGTGTTGGCAACATCTATTATGGTACTTTTTTTAATTTGTATTTTTGCATTTAACCAAATTTTTCAGACAGTATGGTGCTTAGAGATATAGTTGTATAAATTATTAAAGTAAAATGAAAATCAATTAAAGCACTCAGCTTAGAAAGCTGCTACTTCACCTATCAATCCCATTTCATCAAGGTTTTATATGGATGCTGAATCTATTGAAATGAGATTACTTGATCTATTGATTTGCTTCATTTTCTTGCTACTTGTATCTATTTGAGAGTTCTACTCTACTGGTGGTTCTACCATGCCATTATCTAGTCAATCATGGTCAGAGATTGTTCTCATTGATAGTTTACTTTGACAATTCTCCTTCTCATTCTTTTAAAAAAATTCAGCATACTGCTGCCTGTTTGTAACATTGTGAATATGAGCTCGAGGCAATTCTTTCTGTGGGAACAATCCTTATTTCTTTACTCCAATTTTACTTCTGGACACGACCTCAGCTTGCTTTCTTGCTAAGTACTCTTTTTTCCTAATTTATCCTTAAGCCGCTTCATGTTCTTGCCGGAAGGGGAAAGAATCACCAAATCAATAACCACAATCAGTAATTATATGGCTCAGCTTGGTATTCTATATTCTCCAGCTCCAACCAAGATTTAGTTTCTTGACAGCCGTGATGCCAATATGGATTCATCATAATATCGTCTCATTGAAAGAATGTAAGGGTCCGTTTATTTCGCAAACATTGAATGATTTGGAGAATATTTGATTGCTTGTATTGCTTACAAAATTGTATGAATGAAGTACTTTTTATCGTCTGCAACATGTTTGGGCATAAATTATTGTCAATGGGAAAAACATTTTCCATTGACTAATTATATTTCAAGTAATACAAGCGATCGTTTTTAGGAAAATATTTTCTAAATCGTTCATTTTCCGTGGAACAAATGGAGCCTAAATTACTTAACTACTACCAGGGGTCTATGCTTTGAAAGGTCAGCATTAACTCATGTCCCCATGGGTATAATTGAAACCTGATTGAATATCCTCTATGCTTGAGCTTGACAGTGGAAATACAGGCAGCTTATTTCTTGCAGAAATCTTCTTACTTTTATTTTCTCAATAGATAAAAGATGATAGGGCATCAGGGGGTGCAAACTTTGTACAGAAAGAGCCAAAAAACTAAAGCCATATATAAAACAGCTCTCAAAACCAAAAGGGAGCTAAAGTACAAGATAAATCATTGACTACATCAACAAAGGCATTTACCTGGAAATTTTCGAGTTACTTCATCATCTACAAATAAAGTATAGTATTGTCAACGGGGCAACGAACTGATACTTCCTAAGTTTAGCTCGATTACAAGTAGGAGTATGGAGTCTTAGTCAAGTTTTACTTTTATCTTGCTTCAATTATTAAGTGAATCCTTTTTGCAGGCTGAGATGAACAAAACAGCTGCTGAAAATGGTCCGGAAGATGTGAGCATCATTGATAAACCAAAGCATCACACACTTCTACTTCAGGTATGCAACTCAAAATTTATGTACTTTCCTAAGTGATCGTCAATCCTTTAGAATGGAGGTTGGAATCTGGGAGGGGTAGGTTAGTTATTGTTCAGTTTGGCTTGTTTCCTTTTGATAAGGATCATAGAATGAGTCATTTTGTCACAGTTTATTCTACCTGAACCTAATTGGGTCAGCCATCTTTGATCCATTTTGTGTTCAACATGTGAGCTTCCTCTTATGTATGCATAGATCCCATTTAGTAAATATTCTTCATAAGGAACGATAGATAGAAATTTGATGCATTGATTGCAATGGTTACTTAAAATAAATTCAAGAGAATTAAAACTAGTTTGCCTGTTTGAACCACCATAACCACTGAATTTAGGAAATTGAGACATTTGGCAGAAGGGATATGTTCATTGTAGGTTAATATCCAATTTGCTGACTTCTGAGGCACTAAGTAAAACACAGACATTAGGCTTCTTACTGTGTTACCCATGGGGTTGAATTTCAGCTATAGACAAACATGAGAGAGAGGGACTGATAGACCAATTTGTATGATCTTTTAAGATTATATTGTTAATATCTCAAATTTTGATATTCCTCTTTCAATCAATTTAGAGTTGAAGAAAAATACCTTAGTTATGGCATTAGTAAATTTTTTTTTTAAGGAAATCACTAATTTCATATTTTGATTATGCAATTTTTTTATAATCTAAATTGTGTTTTATAATGTTGCCAAAATTCATACTTCTATTGACTCAACGACTCAATACCGGTCATTTTATAAAATCATGTGATTACCAAGAGATATTGCTTATATCTTGGGTAAAAAGATCTAAAGTTGAATGATTAAGGTTCAATTCATACGACCTCTTTATTATAATTTGCTAATGCCTCAGATGTTGAATTTCCTTTTATCATGAATTTAGAATTGAAAAGAAACTTCGTCGTTATGGGATTAAGTAAATTTTAGGATGAAATCACCAATTTAATATTTCTTGTTGATAACCCAATTAATTTTGTTACATACTTCTATTGATTCAAAATTCAACACAGGTCATGTTGTAAAATCATGTGATTACCTTGGAATATGTCCCTTAGATCATGAATAAAAAGATCTAAAGTTTAATGATCTTTTAGTACATTAAATATGATTCAAGATTTTTATAAGAAGGGAAAAGAGTTACTTGACCTATCAGGTGGCCCAACCCAACTGAGAAATTTAGGTTGGGTTGATCCAGATATCGGTGGGTCGAAAGAACATTTCATCATACCTATTTTTTCGAAAGGAGTCCCCGCTCGGAATTCAGGTTCGTTTTTGCTGGGTCTGGGTTTAGCTGAAGTTCTACTGATTTTTGTATGGATTCTGTTATATAGCACAACTGAATTGAAATCCAGCACTTAATGTGAACTGTCATAATGTGAATCTGCTGGATAAAAGTACAGACTGTGTAAGGTATCCATGCTCTGAACAGTGGATATGTTACTCCTGTAGATGTTAAGGTACTTCACAAATTTGTTGGGGTAAGTTTTACTTTAGAATTTTTAGGGCGAATGCTAAATTCAAGTTTTGGTTTTGTAGTATGGATGTTTGGATTGTTTTCATCTCTCTAACTGTCGTCCTTTTACTTGTAGATGCTGGCCACCCAAATTGGTTGTGAACCCAGTGAAATTTGCGATTTTGAATTACAAGCATGTGACACTCAACCTAGTGTGGTAGCTGGTGCTCTGAAGGAGTTTGTTTTTTCAGGAAGACTTGACAATCTGTGCATGTCATTTTGCTCTCTAAAGGTATGCACTTGTTATTGTCATAATAATTGCAGATGATGTGAAGAGATCTGCAGAGTCTTTTCTTTCTTCTGTTGATAATAGTAAATTTCTTTCATAAAAAATGCATTGTTTCTCTGATAGCCATAAGTAATCAGTCCGGATTGTTGCTTTATCAATGTGCAAGAAGTGAAGGCTCCTTGTATGCTTCTATTTCTCCTGTCGCGCTTTTGAGTTCCAGGCGGAGATTTCTGTATTTATTGGATCAAATGGAGGAAACATGTTGGTTGCAAAGCCTCTGTAATGACACTAGAACACTGTCCAGTAGACATGAGAGGGAAAAAGAATTCTCTTGTTAGGTTCTGCTGACATGACCTCAATGATTTTCTTTTGATTAGATCAGTCCTCTTGTCAAGTATCAGAGTCAGATGAATGGAGATTTTCGGCTTTGGGCATCTATGGTTTGTTATAAAATTGAAAATAATGACCTCAAATCTTTTTAAATTACTTCAAAGTTATATGACGTTTGAAACAATGTTAATTAAAGTCTAAAAATGTAAGAGATGAGCAGCATCTTGGTTGATGGACTCAGGCTTTTTCCTGGATTCAAAGAACTGTATAATGTGACTGCTCTGGTATTGTGAGAGATAGCTTCGTTGTCATACTCCTCATCAACTATAAGTATCTAATGTCACCACTTGCTTTTTCTTTTTCTTTTTCCTTTCTTTTTATAGGCGCTGATAGATGCCACTTCTTCTGAAAGCAGCCTAGACGATGAGACTCATGTTAGAATGGTGGCATTGTTTGATCATGAAGAGGTTGGATCTAATTCAGCGCAGGGAGCTGGATCTCCTGCCATGTTCGATGCTTTGTCACGAATCACAAGCTGCTTTAGCTCAGACTCGAAGGTATCACACTCTTCTACCCCACTTTTGGCAATTTCTTTAAGTTGTCTTTCTGGTTGCATGGATGGTTTCTTGCATTATTTTGCAGTTTGTTGTTAAAAAGGGGCATTTGCACTGTCTAGTGACATTATCATCGAATTTGTGAATTCTCTTGTTTCTCCTCAGCTGATTCAGAAGGCGATACAGAGGAGTTTTCTTGTATCTGCAGACATGGCTCATGCTCTTCATCCAAATTATATGGTAACGTTGCTTCTATTCTCAGAGCTCTGTGACTCATAGATTTTAGTCTGTTGTCCTCCCTGACTTACAGCTTTGACTTCTCAGGACAAACATGAAGAAAATCATCAGCCCAAGATGCATGGAGGACTCGTTATTAAGCACAATGCCAATCAGCGCTATGCAACCAATGCTGTGACATCCTTTGTTTTCCGGGAGATAGCACAGAAGCACAACCTTCCTATCCAGGCTAGTGTCCCACTGAGCTGGGAAAATTTTGCTCTATTAGTTGTTCGTCCCTCTCATTTCACTGGGGAGACTAGATTTTTTTTTAAATTTTTTTTAGTTTGGTGTGCAGGATTTTGTAGTGCGCAATGACATGCCTTGCGGGTCAACCATAGGGCCCATTTTAGCAAGTGGAGTGGGAATTCGCACTGTTGATGTTGGTGCTCCACAGTTATCGATGCACAGCATCAGAGAGATGTGCGCAGTTGATGATGTCGAGCATTCATATCAGCATTTCAAGGCCTACTTCCAGGAGTTCTCTTATCTGGACGCCAAAATTGCTGTCGACATCTAGTTATCTGGGTCTGTGCTTTGGAGTTCCCTGTTCCCAATTCCAACTGATGATGGGAAATTTTCAGTCCGTATGCTGCTGCAAATAACAGACATCTTATCTTCTCTGAACCATTTGAAAATCACAAGCGCCTTGTGACCATCGCTTTAGAAAGGTGAGAGGAGCTGGGAGGTTGTTTATCGTACTATGTACCTAAGATGGCTTAGATGCACGCAAGTTTTGCACCATCGGCTGATATTTGCTCTTCTGATTGTCTGACTTATGCACAGTTTGCTCGATTTCTCTCCACCACTAGCGATCTTCACATTTTAGTGACTGCGTTGACATTTGGCTCGTTTCAAATAGTTCTTTTTCTCTTGTCAAAAGATATAGTTCAGTCGGACTGCTAGATTTCTGGTGGAAACAGAGCGCTTAAACAGAACTATTTATGTCTGTAAAGAACAAGCCGCTGAGCCCGTGTCCAACCTGCAAGCAACGATTCATACTACCTTTCAGCCTTAGCGGGGCAACTAGCAAAGGCTTCATCCGTTTCCATTTCCCCCACCAATTTGAGATTCACCGTATTCTTCTTTGCTCTTCCATTGTCAGATGCACCCTATCGTGATGTTGTTTGTCCTAGACCATTCCAGTCTGGGAACGATTTCGCTTCTAAGGTCGTTGTCTCCCTCGTTAGCAGCTTTCGAAGCCTTGCTTCTACCTCCATTATGTCAGTTTTAGGACATCCCACAGGCTCGTGCACTTAACTTTATCCTGTTGTTTCCGAACATTCGTTTGTTCTCCTTTAAGTCATTAGTAATGAGTGCAATTTCTTGCCATCTCTTTTCTCCCTGGTCACTGCAAAATGACAGCTACCACGGTGCACAAGCAAGATCCAAAAAGGAGAGCCAAACAGGCAAAAACCCACAAAGCAAAACGAACCTGTTCAATTCGTTAAGACAATGGACTGAAGCTTGCAGATAGCTCCTGCATCAGCTTATCATGAACAAAAACCCCATTGCCCACCTAGCAGAAAGCAAAGAAAAAAAAGCTGACTAATAAAAGCCCCCCACAGACTAGCTTTTATCAGCGAAATACACCATGTAATTGTTTATATAAGTTATCACTCCAGTACCTCCTATGTTTCCCTTGGTGCCTTGTTATTAACGATGATGACTTCGATTAGTAATAATTCTGATTTGCTACTGCTAAAACATCAGTTGCCAAGTGATTATAAAGAATGCAATAATAGCATGTCCACAACACACGCCAAAAAGTGCTCGAATATGTAGTAACAATGGATGTAATCAACCAATTAAATGGTGTAACAGCATGCCCACATTGCATGCCAGTAGAATTGTCGAAGTTACTCTGTTTGGAGCTTTATTCTTGGCCATTGAACTAAACTAACCCTCAAAAAGTGCGGATAACAGCCGGAAATCAAATTTGAAGCGTAATGAAAGGAGGGGAAGAGAGAGAGGAGGGGGGGTGTTGGGGGTATTCAGCTCAATTGAAGGTACTTTCGGGTGGAGCTTCATAAAGCAAAATCCTAGAGTTTAAAATATTCCACAGGGAACATTTCTCATGATGAAAGCGCAGACTGGACCTCTACTGTGACTTCCTTGGGAGGTTTCTCAGCATGAAGATTTGCAACCATTCCCTTTTTTGAGTAATAATCAATCACCTATAAAGGCATAGTCATTATGTCAAATTTGGGGCATAAGAAACTCGAAGGTAAAAGCTGGGATCAAAAAATTCAACTACACTTTGAGAAAAATTTTGAGATCCAAAACCCCTAAATAGACAAATATCAGCAGGCATATCTACAAGATGAACTGCACAACTGGAAATGAATCATTCGCTGCCTATCCAAACAGTTTGACATTTTAATCGCACTGAAGAAACAGAGACAGCACATTACCGGCTCAGTTTGCCTGTGGAATGCCTCCAGTCTGGATTTCAGAACAGCTGCCGTATCATCCTTTCGCTGAATTAAAGGTTCTCCAGTGACCTACAACAAAATAGAGCAGCAGCAATTAGAAATGCTCAAAAGTGGAGATGTACTAAAATGAGCACGTTTACTCAGCTACAATACATACATCGTATGAGCAATAGTCCAGAAGTCTTAAGTATATACTCTAATTAACAGACCATTGAAGTCAAAAAGCTTACATCATCAACTCCAGGAACCTTGGGAGGTGCGAATTTTGTGTGGTAGGTTCTGCCACTTGCAGGGTGTATCCAGCGACCAGTAATCCTCTCCTCCAGTATTGCATCATCAATAGCAAAGTTTAGCACCTTATCGACTTTAGAACCCTGCTTTTCCAGCATTTCATCGAGCTGTTGCCACCAAGATAGAACATTGGGTAAAAAAAACTGGCTCAGCACTTTGTATCTCAAGTCTATTCTGCATTAAGTGTGCTTTTGTGTGCATGCATGTGAAACACGAAACAGAAAATAAAGCAAAGACAAGCTCAAAGCACCTTCTGAGCTTGGACCACAGTCCTTGGGAAGCCATCAAGAATAAAGCCCTTCTGGCATGAAGGTTTTTTCATTGCTTCATCGATAATGCCAACAACCAAGTCATCAGAAACAAGCTCACCCTAGTAAGAAGTTACATGCGACCACATCAAGAATCCTTTGTGAGTAAAGGCAGCATAAGCAAATTAAGCTGTTGATCTATAAAGGACAAAACAGAGAGATTTATACCTTGTCCATAGCTTCTTTAGCTTTGACTCCAAGAGGGGTTTTTGCAGCAACAGCGGCTCTCAACATATCACCAGTGGCCAAGTGGCACAAGCAGTATTCATCCTTAATAAGGGGCGACTGAGTACCTTTACCCGATCCAGGTGGGCCTGCAATTATCAAGATTATCAAAATCAATCTTAGTCGCCCTATGTAGCTCCTGAGAGGGTTAAAAATTAAAAAATAGTCACAAATACAGCTCATCAAGCATTAAAAATCTTCCTAAAACAAAAGCTGATGGAGTTCAAGAATAAAAGACCTTGCCATTGCACCTAATTAGTCTAGATAAGAAAAATGTCGCAGATAGCAATCTACACAAATCCTCTAACAACTTCTGCATAGCACAAGCATGTTCATGCCGCCATGGGCCATGGCACTTGCCTCATAAGCATCCATCAATGCTACTTAGCACACACCTGTGCCATAATACGTAATAGGGGTCCAAGATGAAAAAAGCAGCAACAAGCAGGATACACAAAAGGCTTAGGGGAACTAATGTTGGATGTATTCAACATCCTAGCAGACCCGGAAAATTGTTCATCAAACTTCGAGCCTTTCATTCGGTAGCTCCTAGAATACAATGTGCGAGTTCTAAATCAACTCCAAATGTAGTTTCAACGGCACAAAGTGCACGGTTTTCTGATCTGGTACCGCACCGCATTCTTACCATCAAGATTGCTACAGACCAGGCAATCTCGGAGCTATAGGACAACTCTCTACTCAACAGAGGCAATACCAAAAGTCAAGGGGCACGTGAAAAAGCCGGTAAATTTCAGCCTCCCATCAACGTTTCACCACGAATTCGACCTTTTTTTGGAGTCGCGAATCTAAGGGGAGGTTGATGAACCGACAAAGCTGGCCCAGCAGGCCCAAGAAACCAAGCGAAACCCACCCCCCCCCCCCCCCCCCCACCTCCCCCTCCCCGACCAGGACGGTGAAAAATCGACATGGAAGCGGATAGATAAGCCATGACTCATCCAGATCCTGACGGATTCAAACATAGGGAAAGCAAGAAGTGCGGCTAAAAGCGAGATGTTACCGATGAGGATGAGGCGTTTGTCGGGCTTGGAGCTGCACTTCATGCGACGGAGGAGCTCCGTCATGAGATCTAGAGACGGCACATCCTCCAAGTTCGCCATTTGAGCTCTCCCTCTTCCTTAGTCGAATCAGGAAGCGTCGAGGCGACGGAGAGAGAGAGAGAGAGAGAGAGAGCACGCGACGATAATGTTCTTCTCTGCTGTCAGAAAAGAGAAGAAGAAAGGAGAAGAACAGGAGCCGACGACGAAGACCCACCAACCTCGTTGGGTTTTCGGACCTTCCGATGCCTTTCAATCTCAATTCAAAACCAAACCCACAGGGCCGCAACTTCCCCCACCAACCCAAAACTGCCTTCGGAACCACGTTTTTGTCCGTCTCCCCTTCTCTTTTGGTGTCCTCCTTTTCTTTTTGGAGGAAGGGTAAAAAAAGAAAAGCACAAATTGTCCCTAAATCTTTAAATTATTGAATAGGACCCTTAAATTTTAAATCAATATAACAATTTGATCCCTAATTTAATTTATGCAATCCGATTGTTTGCTTGGCACATATTCAATTTTGTTCTTCAAGGAATACATTAAACACATACAAAATCTGATAATGTAATTGGATATTTTCATATAATTTAGTAATTAAATTAAATATGTTTCAAAAGTTCATGAATCGTACTTTAGAACTCATTTATATCATTATCTTTTTATTTTTTCCTTTTTTGTTTGTTTTCAAAAAAAAATTTGCGCGTCTGGGCTGGGCTGAGCTGGGCTTGAGTAGAAACACCGGGTCGGGGCTTCCCTGGATGATCGGGCCGATCCGGATGAAGGCTGACGGGCAGAAAAGAAAGCCCAAAATGCACAGACGATGGGCCGGGCCCATCTTGAGGAAAATGACCGAAGGACAAACTCTTTTTTAAGGATTTTTGATTTTATGGTTTGGTTAGGCTTCCGAAATCTGTTTTTACTCAGACCCATTTACGATAATCTATCTTAAAATATTGAAAAGAACAAAAGAAGGACATATAGTAGGATTATAGGCCGATAATTCCAGAGTCACAAAGAGATACAAGTATAGCTGACAGCTTTTCGATCTTCTCTGAACGAGCGAGGTATTCGATTGTCGAAATGGTAATCAGAGGACGATTCCATAAAATAAGCCAGATGGAACAAGAAGTTAATAAAATTAGCTACGATTTGAATGAGTGATTCATAGAGATTTTGCATCAATTGCACAGCCAAAGTCTTCTGGGAACCTTATTTTCTTTTCTTTTTCGGACTTGGGATCCAATAGGGAAGGAAGATGGGAAGCTTTTGGTAACTCTGAACTTCCGTAGAGAAAGATGCCCCTATAAAGTGAATTTGATAAAGAAGTGGTCCGCGCACATTGCACATGAGGGTGGGGCAACGACTCATTCAACTGGCTCCAATATGGGCCCGAAACATTACTCACCCATCCACCCACCCTCTTCCCACAGCAACCCATTTTTGGATTTTCTTTTGGCCAGAAGAAAGATTCATAGATTTCAGTGCCCTACAGCCATGTATGGTACCTCTCGAATTTGATGAAGTTCAGAATGCATTTAGTTAGATTCATATTGTATCCCTCGGCAACATCAATTAGATTCATCCTTGTCTATATGGGGCACGTGTTTGATTTGCAAAATGGTTCATAAAACTCTAATTATACGTTTGAAAATGTTCCCGCTTGTCATGATAATGGCAATTCATAGTTTGCCTGCATTAATTTATCAAATCAATTCTAGTAAATAGCAGTATCCCAATTCTAGGATAGGATTGGACCAGACCGTCCATCTTTAATTCCCTGAAGGAGGCGCCTCGGCCTCTCCCGCACATTGCTGGTGCAGGATAGGACAGCTTGCCCTCCACAGTCGTACCTAAAGAAGAGGAGAGAGAAAGAGAGAGTATCTGCATTTCTTGAAATTCCGACGGCAGCATTCTCTTCCCTCCTCTTTTTGGTGGTGTCATAGGATGGCAATGTCTAAGATGGAGCGAGAGATGCTGAGAAAAGCGCATAAAGTCGTGCGCCACGAATCCAAGTTGCCGCAATACACATGGCGCGAAGTGCAAGTGCCTGCAAGAATTTGCTGTTGGGGCTCATTTTGTATATTATCTGGAGTTGGGGACAACCTGTCTCGTCTGGGCAAGTGGCAAACCCAACATGAAAGAAAGGCTTTTTGCTTGGGGAAGGACTTGGTTGACGCAAAGGCAGGAATGGGACCGAGCGCCTGTCAGAAGTAAATGAGCATGTGGTCAGTCCAACTCGTAGCCCACCCTTCAATCTAATGCTGATACGGCTGCTGTTGACGTACATTACCATATAGTGCTGGTCTGTCACAGATTCAAGAAAATTTATAACTGGCGATTCTTGCGAGAGCTCGAGCTTTTTCCATGCGCTTCCCGCTTTTCTAAATAAAACACCCGAGGAAATGATGCACCGTGTGATGTCACCACCAGCTTCTAGTTGAAAGCTTCAACGCCCTGTTTCAGGCTCGAAATTCAAAAGAATCACTTGCTTCACTACTGTCTTAGACATGCTTGGCCAAAACAAAAATGCAGATTTTCACATGTTTTCTTTACCTGACGCGGTTATCTATGTTCTTATCACTCCCTTAAATAATATGAGCCAACTGGAGCTGTCTTTCTGCTGACACCCAGTGTTTAAGAAGGACTTTCTATTTGACGTTATCCACCCTTTCTCCGGAGTCTATTCGCGGGTTGCTCGCTGGTTTACTGCTCCGGTCAGATTTCTTCATCTGTGCGTTGCATCGTTTTCATCGTCATTATGAGCTAGTGAACCATGACCGGAGCACAAGACAGACAGCTCAATTCGATCCAATGTGGTAGCTCTTAAATGCATTAACTCCCATACCACCACAGAGCAAAAGGGTGAGAGTTCCAGGATTTCATATTTGTCCTACTTCTTGCTTCTTGTTTCTTCCTTTCCAGAAATATTCTGCGCATTTTGCCTGAAATGAACCCACCAAGTTCATGCTGGTCCATGTCTTGCGCTGATACGTAAGCACCAGACACTGCTCGTCGCTTTGGTGGCTTTTGTTTTGGTAGGTTAACTTCTTTGGCTCTGGAATCTTGTTCTGCGAAGTGAGATGGGGACAATAACTTCCCTTAGAAACGAGAGATCTTTCATGGGGTCTCGTAACTACTTGTCCGCGTTCTGCTTCGCTTTCGCATGGAGTTTGCTTATTGTACGCACCAACCAACTCCAGTCGTCGCAGACCCAAGTGCTGCTTCAGCTTAGAAAGCAGTTGGAGTATCCACCGCAACTGGAGATTTGGAACGTTCATGGAGTGGATTTTTGCTCGCTCCCTCCATCCCCAACTGTAAACCTCACGTGTGAGAACAACGTTGTTACCGAGCTCAAGTTAGCCGGCGATAAGGTGCTTAAAGGTGCTTACTTTGAAGGGCTTGCAGTACCGAATAAGACCTTGTCGCAGAACTTCTCTATGGATTCTTTTGTGAGCACTTTGGCAAGGTTGACTAGCCTCAAAGTTCTCCGTTTGGTGTCTTTGGGCATGTGGGGTCCTCTTCTGGACAAGATTCATCGATTGTCTTTGCTCGAACATCTGGATTTAAGCTCCAATTTCCTCTACGGTTCGGTTCCTCCAAGGATTGCGGCTATGGCGAGGCTTCAAACTCTGGTGCTGGATGATAATTTCTTTAATGGCACTGTGCCCAATTGGTTTGATGCTTTGAAAAATTTGACAGTTTTGAGCTTGAGGAAGAACAGGCTGAGAGGTGAATTCCCATCTTCAGTCAAGAGTGTCAACACTCTGAGTGAGGTTATTCTGTCTGAGAACGAAATAGAAGGGAAATTGCCGGACCTTAGCAGATTGAGAAACCTACATGTTCTGAATTTAAGTGGAAACAAGCTTAGTTCTAGCTTGCCTGCATTGCCAAAAGGACTGGTCATGGCCTTCTTCAATAAGAACTCCTTTTCTGGCCAAGTGCCAAAGGAATATAGCCAACTGGATCACCTTCAATACCTTGATGTTTCTTTCAACAGTCTAACAGGAGTGCCTCCAAATGCACTCTTCTCTTTGCCAAACATCAGTTATCTGAGTTTCGCATCGAATATGTTGAGCGGGTCGCTTCCACCAGAAGTGGACTGCAGCAGTAAACTGGGTTTTGTTGATTTATCCAACAACAGATTGAGAGGCAGTTTGCCTGCTTGTCTAGGCCCCAAATCAGGTGATCTAATTGTTCATTCTGGTGGGAATTGCTTAACTGTTGACTCACAGCATCAGCATGCAGAATCTTATTGCTTGGAAATTCTTGAGGCAAAAAAATCTGGCTCTGGAGGGAAACATGTGGGTGTAATGGTGGGTGTGATTGGAGGAGGTGTGGCAGCTTTGGTGCTTCTGGCTTCTGGGTTTCTCATTTTATTCACAAGATATTGTTCTCGAGGAATGTCGGAGCAGCATTTGTTACACAAACCAGGTCTAGCTAGCTCAGACGCTAGATTCTCATCTGAGATCTTGACAAGCACAAGTAAGTTGTCCAATGCTCAACTGAGAGAGTAATAACATGCTTATGTGATTGTTTTCTTGCAAATATTACAAAGAAATATCCTTGTTTGGAAGTGAGATCACCAAAGATATAATACTTTGAATATGCAAAGCTCTTATTGACTCTTGCCATCGCTTAGGGTACATATCTGAAGCTGCAAAGATCAATGCACAAAGTCTTCCACCATGTCGGTCATTCTCTTTTGAGGAGCTGAAAGTAGCTGCAAACGACTTTGATGAGACTTATCTTTTGGGTGAAGGTTCTTATGGGAAGGTATATTCCTTCATTATTATCCTTCTGCCTCTCAATAATGTGGAGATAGGTCAGAATCTCCTGATTGTACTTTGACTGGGTACATTAGATAGTCGTAACATAGAATTCCTACATATTTCTAGCTTTACAGAGGACAACTAGATAACGGAACGCAAGTTGCTATAAGGTGTTTACCTTCAAGAAGATATTCCATCCGCAATCTAAGGCTTAGATTGGAATTGCTAGCAAAGCTTCGGCATCCACATTTGGTATGCCTACTGGGCCACTGTATTGATGGAGGTGCAAGAGACGATCCAAGGATTAGCAAAGTCTTTCTTATATATGAACACGTTCCAGGCGGCAATTTTCAGGCTCTTCTCTCTGGTAAGACAGAATGTTGGTGGTAAATTGTTTTTTGCTTTTTATTTAAAGAGTAAGAGTAATCACTATTTTCATTTGTTGGAACCACGTCCTGCACCTAAACTGCTTGCAAGCTGAATGCTTTTTGATACAGTGTTACTATTTCTTTTAGCAAGTTTTCACATATTTCCTCGTAGCTCTTCTTTTCTTGAGTGTCAGCAGCAATAGTCCATGTGAACATAACTGAAGGTGAAGAGTGACGGATGCATGTTGAATAAACGTGACTTACTTAGGAGCAGAAACTTAGGAAAAGAAAGAGCAATAACATTTCAACTAGAGAATATGGGAGTACTCTATTCTGATTACTCATGGGAGATGAATGATCATGGATTTACAATATGAAAATTCAACACGACCTTCTGTTAGGAATGTACAGAGAAGGTATCTTAAGGAAATAAGCTATCAAGAAATAGAATGTAAAGTCTTTAACTTTTTTATTGCAGTGATAATTGAAAGCCTTCAACTGAGGTTAGGTGTTGATTCTCCCCCAGTGTGAGATATACAGGGTTGATTATCTATTGACTCCATGAATCATGGACGACATGATGACGAACATCTGTATCAGCTACCTGATGACCAGCCATAATGTTTTTCACCATGTTAAATAATCAGCAAGGGCAATCAAATTGGTTTAATACGTGCAGGCAACAATCCTGCAAAGGTTCTTAGCTGGTCAGAGAGGTTGGCAGCGTTGATTGGCGTGGCCAGAGCTGTGCACTTTCTGCATACTGGAATAATTCCTGGTTTCTTCAACAACAGATTGAAGACGAATAATGTTTTGCTCAATGAGCATGGAATGGCGAAGCTGAGTGACTACGGGTTATCTGTAATCTCGGGAGAAATTGACAAGGATGAGGTGAGGTTCATTAATGTTTTTGTTAATCGAAGGAGTAATCTTTGGCAGAATTGATTGTGATTTATACGGTTGCCACTTGGCAGGGGGAACGAGCAGGCCCTAGATCAAGGTAAAATTTGTCTCTTCTTGGAAGTAAGTTACACTCTTTCACTTTATATCATGATGTTGGGGTCGTGGATATCAGTCAGAAAAGTGGACAACATGCATGCTCTATGCAGAAGTTGTGTTCCTGCAGAAGAAGGAGGTCATTTGTGTAGACAAAGAATTTGAGTAGATAGCTCGCCTCTGTCTTGCTCCATCATTTTTATTACTGGAAATTGTTTTTGGTTTGATTATTTGTCATTAGCAGCAGATAACTCCTGTTTCAGGCAAAGAAGAATTTTTGAGGATGATGCCTACAGCTTTGGATTCATGATACTGGAGTCTGTAATTGGACCTTCAATAGTGAGTAGAAGAGAGGAGTTTCTACTAAATGAAATGGTATGTTGTGAAGATCTTGTTTAAAACGTTTCATAGTTGTTCTTCCTGAGTCAAACCCCAAGATGTAAAAAGTAGGAATGCTCAAACAAAGAAAGCAGCTCACAAGACCTATCTGTTCCGTTTCTCCCGATGAAAGGAGAAATTAATTTTCCTCTTTAATAGCTATTAAGCAACTCTTACCAGCATGACAAGGGGGACAGGCACTGTTCTTCACTTTGACTACCTTGTGCTCCTTGAGAGCCTCATTTCCGAATCTGGAAACCAGAGGGTATGTACCATATAGTCGCGAATTCGGATATTTCATGATTCTAGCGGCTGTTTAGGGGGAGAAAAGTCCGGGCCAAAAAGTGCTGTTTTGCTCCGGAGTTTACAACAGACTGGATTGACCTTTTCCTCTGTTGCTCTGACAGGCACTATTGAGCAGCCAGGATGGCTGGCAGCGCCTAGTGGATCCATTTATTCTAACCACTAGCTCACGGGAATCATTGTCAATCGTCATCTCCATAACGAAGAAGTGCATGTCTTTTGATGGGAGCCGTCCGTCATTTGAAGACGTACTCTGGAACTTACAGTATGCGGCTCAAGTCCAGGCTACAGCAGATGATGAGCATAAATAAGGAGCTGTATAGAACCAGCAAGTTTCCCTCATTGATACATGAAGAGAACGCCATTGGTCCTTGCTTCCACCTCTCTCAGTGCACAAGTTAGCATATGCGGCGTATTAACCAGGCCATGGGGAGGCACGACGCTCGAGTTTACATCAATCACGGTATCCCTCATATGCATAACATAATCTGTATTTTTTATCCCGAAGCAAGCTGCTACCGGTCAAATAGATAAGGAAGTGCAAGCCACAGAAAATGGCTTGCACATTTGCTGATGCATTACCTGCAAAATTTGCCATGTAATAATGATGGGACTCAAACTATGCACTATTTGCTATAGAGAAGTATGATGTGAGATGGAAATGGCTGAATGACAAAACCGATGCGGACCATCTCCCGTTCATTTGTACTCTCCTTACCGCGATGTTCATAATGCACGGCTTGATTTGTCTGACCAAAGCTCTATGAGGCCTAGAGACCGTCTTATCTGTGAGGTTGAGGCCATACTGATGGAATAGATGGACTCGATTCCTATACTATGCCTGCTTTGTACCAGGAGTCCTGAACGAGCTAACAAGGCCTTATGATCACAAAAGGTGCTTGTGAGAGATGATTCTTGGGAGACAAGGCACTTTCCGACTCTTAACCCGGGGAATTCGCTAATGTAGTTTTTGCCGAGGTTCTTTGGGTTTCTTGCTAATGGGTGGGTCTTACTCATGAATAAGATCACGAGGCTTCTTCCATCGGATTTGGGCCTATGGCGGATCGCATCAATAATTGTATAATGTGGAGCAAAATTTTGGTTAAACTAATTTTTAGGGAATTAGAGCTCTAATTTTGATTGACAATGTATATTCCCTTTTAAATAAGAAGTGTAAATCCGCTCGAAGTAGTTTCTAAAGTTTTTTTCCCTAAAATATCAATTCACACACAATTTAGAATAATTGATCACTAAGAAAAAAACAAAAATTCATGTGATCGGTTATTTCATTATCGGGATTCTATTGGTAGTAAGTGTTCGAATGATCCATGAGACATTGTCCCGGTCCTTCAATTCAAAGATCATTTGAGCAATCTATTTGGCTTTGAATCTAAAATCTATAGTTTGCTGGGGTTAAAATAAAGGGACTGAAAACCTAAAGCAGCCATGTTAGCAAATTGGGATTTTTTTTAATTTTATTGTACTTGTGCCGCTTAGTACTAAACCTTTTAATTGTACTGATGGAATGAATTCAACTAATGAATAGAAATTACTAATGTGGACATTGACTATTCTACATGGCACGATCAACGATTACATTGATATTATTTTAATAATATTTTAATTTTTGGATTGAGGCATGGTGACTCTTGCGAGTATTAGGCAAGGACATTGTAACCCTCATTAGCTCTAGGCATGGATCGTAACGACCTTGTTGGGCGTTAGTCGAGGGCTCCTAGCCCCACCCAAACCTAGTGAGGGCAGCGACACCCTTTCTATGATCATTTGGGGATTGGACGAGGGTTGATGCTTTCACTAAGTAAGGGTACACAACGAGGGTTGTCATGCCCTTACCTAGTGCTAGCGAGGGTCGGCCAATGGCCTTCACGAGCCTGCACTCGAAAACATGAGAGAAACTAACAAAATTTTAAAAATTCAAAAAATTATTAAATGTTACCATCCTTACCACTTACAGTGCTCGATATTCACATCAATGATATTCTAGTAAAAATTAATTGGATGAATTCGATTAGCAAATTAATGAGAATGCTTATGACTCAATGAACATAATCAAAAGGTAAATTTGTATAAGTACAAAAAGTTTATGAATTTTTTTGATAATTTTGCTAGCAAATTATAGTCTTGCGGATGAGTTGGATTGCCCTATAATATGTCAGTGGGAGAGAATAAATTGGCTAGAACAAAGAGATCGATTTGGAGCACAAGGATCACATTTAAAATAAAAATTGAAGTTTGAGGATCAAATCGAAATGGGTCAAGAGTAAAGGGACCGGATTTTTAGGGAGCAGTCGTCGTTGCACGTGAGGAAGTTCGCGGCACGTGAGAGCGCTTGGAGGTGATAAGAGAGGAAGGCAACCGTGTGAGGATACGATTGATTCGCTCCATTTCCCGCTCCGACACCCTCCTCTCTCTCAAATCTTGTCATCTTAAACCCTCCGCCTCCTCCTCCTCGGCTTCGTGCGATTTTGGAGGGTTTATCTTCTTCCTGACGATCTTGAAGTAGATGGGTATGATGCGATTCGACGAATGAAGTCTGGGGTACTGCCATCTCCATTTCTGTGCGTGCAGCTTCGCATGCTGCGGACTTATCACCGAAAGATGGCCGCTTTTAGTGCTCTCTCCCCCTGTCCCTACATGCCCACTTGCCCCAAGAACAAAAGCCCTGGCAAGACCTCTGTTGCTTGTTGCTGTCTTGCTGGCGAGTCCCTCTTTACAGGTGTGTCATGGCTGTTGTATAGCAGTCTCAAAGTTATTCAAAGTGGAATTCTTGAGATATAATCGGTCTTGATTGTTTATACTGTCGGGTTTCTGTGGATTTAAACTTCTTGACGGTATTGACCTGGTCGGCTAAGAGGCTATAATTAAGGACTCAGGATAAATGTTACTTTTTTTTTTTCAGCTGTTTCCATATGCAAGCTTCTGTCAAGTTTAACCTCGTGTAGTTTTGATAAAAATCAGACTTGGGGGATAAATGCCTTTTTGGAGAAATTGATCCTTTGACTCAAAAAAAAAAAAAAAAAATCAGCCGGAGTACATGGCCTTTCCGGATCTCATGTTGGTGGTATTTAGTCAGCTTCCTATGTTCTTGGAGAGATACTCGAGTTCCTCCGACCGAAATAGCATGTTTCAGACATCACCATTCAAAATCTTGTCTTGAGATTTTCAACAACAGGTTTTTCGTGTTTTTGCATACTTGTCTCTACACTCCTAAATGCAGACTGAGCTGCATTATATCTCAAGGTCCTTATTCTGCTCAAAGTTGCATGGTCTCCATGAAAATCATATGCATGGTTTTATCTCTTTTAGGTACTCATGGGTCTAAAGTTCCACGCAAGAAGTCTGGAAGAATGGAAGGAGCTGGAAAAAGTATGGAAGATTCTGTTAAACGCAAGATGGAACAATTTTATGAAGGTTCTAATGGCCCACCACTCCGTGTTGTTCCGATTGGTGGGTTGGGTGAAATTGGGATGAATTGTATGCTTGTTGGGAACTACGATCGCTATATCTTGATTGATGCTGGTGTCATGTTTCCAGAGTAAGTCGCCTTCTCAAAAAAAGAAAAAAAGAAAAAAAAAGTATGCGAAGCAAGATATGCACCTTCATATGTTGAAGTTTAAGCTCCTGCAGAGGAGTCTCTTGATGACACTTCTTGTCTGGTTTCAGCTACGATGAACTTGGAGTGCAGAAAATCATCCCTGACACCACATTTATTAGGAGATGGAGCCACAAAATTGAAGCAGTTGTTATAACTCATGGCCACGAAGATCACATTGGTGCGTTGCCTTGGGTAATTTTTCTTCCTATATCTTGGAGTTGCCTTTTTAGACTCCTTATGTTCCAAACACTTTTAGAGCGAGTTTGACAAATGGAAAATTTTTCTGTCTTGAATATGCCATTGGGAAGAAAAGATTATGTAGGAAAGCCCCAGCATATCAACTCTCTGCAGATATTCTAATAGCTTATGCAGATGAGAGGCTAAAGTAGGCTCTCCAACTATTTCTATTACACTGTTCTTTTTGTTGATGACTAGGTAGTAACTGCTTTATCCTACTGATGGAAAAGCAGTTGGGAAACTTTAAAAGATTTTTCAATCAAAAGCTTCAAAGATTTAGCTCTTTTTCTGTATTTTATCCCCTTTCCTTAATCTAATATTATTTATTTTATACCATGTTGCTAAAAGTAAATTCCATTTCTTTGCAGGTGATCCCAGCGCTTGACTCTCGCACACCGATATTTGCTTCATCCTTTACTATGGAGGTACTCCTTGAGAATTTTCTTTTATTTGCTGGAGTTTTTAGCGTTTAACTCTTGAAAGAAAATTCTAATCTGCCACAAAGTTAGTGATATCTCAACCAATCATGGTTTTTCTTTAGATGCTAACTATAATTCACTGGTACACGCAAGTTAGAAGAAAGGGCTAATAGTGCTTTTGTTGGAAGTTATGGTTGTATACAGTTTATATTCTTGTCTTATCAACCGTGGCTGGAGCTTCTGCCTTTCTTTTTGTTTAATGAAATCCCTTGAAAAAAAATTAATTATCATTTAGATTCATGCAGCTTGTTAGTCAAATAAATTTGTTCAATTACGTAGTCGATTTTTCCTTACCTTCTGTAGCGATCTTATCTAATCCTTTTTTATGGTTATACAGCTTATAAAGAAGCGTTTGAAGGAGAATGGGATTTTTGTTCCATCGAGGTTGAAGTTATTTAGAACAAAGAAGAAATTTATGGCAGGTCCTTTTGAGATAGAGCCTATAACAGTTACCCATTCTATCCCTGATTGTTGTGGGTTAGTACTTCGCTGTGCAGATGGTACAATTCTCCATACTGGAGACTGGAAAGTAAGAATTTATTCTTTTTTTTTTTGTTCTTTCGTACTGCATCTTCTTTTTTATAAGCTTAAGCTAAATAAGAGCTCTTTTGTTCAACAGATTGATGAATCACCTTTGGATGGAAATGTTTTTGACCGGGAATCTCTGGAACAGCTTGCAAAAGAAGGAGTCACACTGGTAGGCTTCCTTGTTTCTTGTCATTTCATTTGCTATTACATTTCTGGCTACAGGTGTTTTTGGTGGAGAAAGTTTTCAGGCATTCTTCTAAGTTCTCTTTCAGTCTCTGGTTGTGTCATTCCAATGAATATGAATAGTTTGAGAGTGAATTATGCATATATAAATTGCATATATATCAATGAATGCTGTTGCTAGGAGGGCACGGTTAATCTTTGTTAATATACCTCAGACTCAACTGCCAATCTTAATGTTAATGATCTCACATTTACCAATCTGATCTTGTCTAGAATTGCTAATACATGTTCCATTTGGTGGAAATGAATGTTCCCTCTCTCTCTCTCTTCAGAACTCCTTTATGGACAGAAGCTCAAGAAAGGAAATTTAGTTGACTTATTTCAGTCTCTTCGCTTTCAGATGATGAGCGACTCTACGAATGTGCTATCACCTGGGAGGACAACAAGTGAGACTTCAGTGGCAGATGCATTATTGAGACATATTTCTGCTGCTAAAGGGAGGGTTATTACTACTCAGTTTGCCTCAAACATACACAGGCTTGGAAGTGTAAAAGCTGCTGCAGATTTAACGGGTAGAAAGATGGTATGCTTTTCCCAGTTACTGTATTGTCATGCAGTGTACTTTAACTTCCTAATTGTGGACCTTACACATAGCATGTGATCCCATTAGGTCCTCGTTGGCATGTCACTGAGGACATATCTGGATGCAGCTTGGAAGGATGGGAAGGCATCAATTGATCCATCAACACTGGTAAAGCTCTCGTATCCTTTTCTCATCCTCTCGCCAGTATCTTTGTGGTTGGAATCTCGGTTTTTTCAATGTTTTGCCATAGGACTGTTGTGATGGGCTATGACTGATAGTCTGAACCTAACTAATAAATGTCTAGCGACAAACTTGATCTAGCCTTGCGCTACTTAAGCCTTCATTGTTATTCTTATGTCTTGTATATCTATCTTCCTAGCTGATTGTCCCTGTTAGTGTTATGGCTGAATCCGTTGCCAAAGTCATGTTTGCATTATCATCCTTTGCTTTTCCATCTTTTCTGTTAATTGTTTTCACCTCCCGTTATATGGATAACTTAGGACTTTTATTATGGAATTTCAGAGGCTACATACTATTTCTCGCAGGGTCAATGCATTTTTGGATTGACTTTTGCTTTTAGGTTTTCACTTACAATTTCATTTTCAATAATTGAGGTTAGGTTCTAGTTAACAATGAACACATCAAATCTTTCTGTGGGGAAATATTCAAAGTCTTTAACAGTCACATGAATTTTCAAAGTTTTGAAATAGTTTTCTTTGTTCCTTTTGGTAGAAAAGTCATTAGCACTTTTCTGCAATTAGATTATGTTTTGTGTTGTCATCATTGGGACCTAAGAAACTCTTGTTCAGGTTTTGTTAGCTTTGAAAATTCATGATTGATTTCGGTTGGTGTGAACTTTGTAAAGTGAGTTGTTGGCACCTTATATCCATAGTTTGGAATTTCTGAGGCCACTCCCAACTAAACCCAAAGCTTGAGCTGATAGATGAGATGTTAAATGGGGAAAGCTACATTGACTGTTGTATTTGTCATCTTGATTACTCCTGTCAATTTAGACCCTTTTTTTGGGCACAGATTAAAGTGGAAGATATTGATGCATATGCTCCAAAGGATCTATTAATTGTGACAACGGGCTCCCAAGTAAGGAACTTTAGAGGATTTTACTTGTTGAAATTTTAAGTATCCTGAATGTAGAAATTACATGTTGCTATCTGCATTGCAATGTCAGGCAGAACCACGAGCTGCCCTGAACCTTGCTTCTTTTGGAAGTAGTCACTCCCTCAAATTGAACAAGGAAGACATAATATTATATTCTGCCAAGGTAACGAAGTTTATTTTGCATGATACAATCTCATTATACTTGAATCATTGCTAACTGTGTGCTTGCAGTGAGATGATTGCAGATTCCACTTCAGTCACCGATTGTTGATCTAAGATACCAAACACCCTTATGCCTATATTAGTGGACAGACTGTCCATATATCAATATTAGCTCATGTATACATTGTTGTTAAAACCTTGTGTTGGCCTTCTCTTGGATCAGTTGCATGAATCACAAAGCATATGTTTACCAAATTTTTGCCAAAATAGTAATCGCGTCTCGGAATTGATTTTCTTAATTACACATGCAATAAATTGCTTAATGCTTGGTGGGTAAATGCTTCCTGATGAGTTGAAGTGGTTTTTCCTTGGATCTAATGAATTCTAAAAGATATTTGATTGTGATGATCCTTTTGTTTGTTAATCCTTTCATGCAAAAGAATCTGTGCAGCAATTTTTTCTAAATATTCTTTAAATAAAGAGGGAAAACCACGTTTTGGTTGGCATGCTTCTTGAACTTAACAATTCTACTTCGTTGATAAGGATAATTTACCTTTTTATATTTTTGGTATGACAAGCCACCTTTTGGCTTTTCAGCAAATCACCGTACTGTCTTGTTCTTTTAAATTCCTTGATTAGCATCTTAAAGTATTAATACTTGAAGTGTTACTATATCTTGCCTAAATTCATCATCAAAATATGTCATTATCTGATATCTTCAGGTGATTCCTGGTAATGAATCGCAAGTGATGAAGATGATGAACCGCCTAGCAGATATTGGTTCAACTGTAGTAATGGGTAGAAATTCGGGACTGCACACATCTGGCCATGGATATCGGGAAGAATTGGTAAAGATTTTTCTTGTTTTTCCATGAGTTTCATGTTTCATTGAGCTTCTTCTTCATCTTGTTGGTTAAACTATTCTTGGGATATTACAACCAGTTTGATTATTCCTTCTAATTTTTCATTTGTCTATGTGACAAACCATTATATTTTTCATGTTGGCTTCTCTTTTATGATTTTTATTGTAGTATGGGTACTGATGTTGAAGGTGCATAACTTGATTTTTGAAGGATGAAGTGCTGAAGATTGTGAAGCCCCAACATTTTGTCCCCATACATGGAGAACTCTTGTTTTTGAAGGAACATGAATTGCTTGGAAAAGCAACGGGTATACAGCACACAACCGTAAGTCCCAAGATGATTGGTTGCGGTATAGTAGGTTAAGGGTTGTCATAAATTTCTGCTGTGTTGAGGTTTTTTTCTATTAATCGAATCCTTTTTTATGAATAAAAAAAGGGTTAAGACACCTATTTCTGCTAAATGTAGGTCTGATGGTTCTTGATGTTTTTTCTCTTCCTAGCCAGTATACTTTAGAATAATAACCCGCGCCGCAGAAATAAATTGAGTTCTGAATGTAAACCGTTGCCCTTTCTTGCTTAAATTTATCTCGCATATGGAATAGATGGTTGGACATTATTGTTTATGCTCTGGTGATAAGGTTTGTAAGAGGCTTCAACTGAACTAATGCAGTTTGTTTTCTTGCAATTCATTTTCTAACCTTTAGCACTGCCTTTGTGTCTACCATGGAATTCCCGTTCTGATTGCCAGGAAAAAATCATACAGCACCACTTTCCTAGATTTCGCATTATGTCCAACTGATTTATTTTGGTCCTAGAAGAATAGATAGTTCCATCTTGTCTATCATATAATTAGTGATAAGATAATGTGATCAAGCAGAGGGTTGTTTTCTGGCTCCCTGTCCATTCAAGCAGGTAGTTCAGGACTTGTAGTCATAAACGGTCTACTTTGTTCACATCATCTGTCCTGAGTGTATTGCTTGTTCCTGGCATCTTTTTATTGCAGCAGCATTGATAAGTGAGTCTAGATCTTATTTCAGAGTCGGTTGTTTTGCATCTTGGCTGCTACTTAGTGAAAACTACTCCCGCTACTTAGTGAAGATTACTCTCGATATTTTCCTTCTCTCCTTTCCTTATTTCTTTCCTTGTACATTTCAGATGTACTTGAACTTCTTATTTTAGTAAATATTTTTTCTTTACCTATAAAATAAGTCTTCACTGTTTGCTTGAGACAAGAGTCAGAGGTGCATGGAACATGTTTCTTGTCCATCTTGTAAGAAATTTAACTCCATTGCATTGAGAGTGCTTAGCAAGTTATTGCTTCCATGTGTTGGTTTGAGATCAATTTTTAGGTCATGGTGTCCTTCTGTATTATGACTGTACGACTTCTTCTGGCAATATGTCATGAGATTTTCTCTATATTTGGATTAGTATGTGCTGTTAAAATACTATGACTGTTATCAGGTCATAAAAAATGGAGAGATGCTGGGGGTTTCTCATTTGAGGAACAGAAGAGTCTTATCTAATGGTTTTGTCTCCCTTGGGAAGGAGAATTTACAGGTTGGTGTCTCTAAAATTCTTTAATGTCTGAAAAAAATCAATAGAGTTAATCTCATGAACGTGTGGTCTATATTTTAGTTGATGTATAGTGATGGTGATAAAGCATTTGGTACATCAACTGAGCTTTGCGTAGAGGAGAGACTGAGGATTGCTTCTGATGGCATTGTTGTGGTCAGGTAGGCTGGCAAATGCTTTTTCCATGTCAAGCAATTTTGTTGTATTGATGCACTCGGTTCCTGATAGTCCTTCTCTTGCAGCATGGAAATTTTGAGGCCTCAAAATGTAGATGGTGTGGTGGAAGGCAGTTTAAAAGGAAAGATACGAATTACTACTCGTTGCTTGTGGCTTGATAAGGGGAAGCTTTTGGATGCGCTTCATAAAGCTTCCCATGCTGCACTTTCTAGCTGTCCCGTTAACTGTCCCCTGGCCCACATGGAAAGAACTGTGTCTGAAGTTCTGAGGAAGATGGTACGAAAATATAGTGGTAAAAGGCCCGAAGTGATTGCCATTGCTGTAGAAAATCCAGATGCAGTCCTCTCTCATGAGATTGATAATAGGTTATCTGGAAAGTCACATGTCACCTTTGGGATATCTGCACTTAAGAAAATGGCTGGTGGTAGTCCGAAGAAAACAAAATCAAATAAGAGGCAAGTGGAAGATGGCAATGGCCACTATTATTCAGAAATATATTCGAAGCGGGCTACCAAAGGTTTGTCTCTTTAACTTTTGTGCGATATGTCATGTATATGATTGTAAAATCTATGGATCATTCTCTGTGGAAACTTCTAGAAGTCCAATAAAATAATAGTTGAATTTGAAAAGAAGGATATTAAAACCCTCTGCTTAATTTTCCTTTTCTTTTCTTTTGGGTCATTATACTTCTAACTTGTTTGCGACTGTTATGAGAGTGGAGCTGAGATTGGCTAATCACTTGGGAGGTTGGTGCTGGCGCAGAGGTGGAGGATTTCAAACCCCTCATTAATAGTTTGAAGTGGCAAATATTAAAGTAAATTGATGTAACAATTGAAACAAAAATAAACAAAACAGATAGATAAAAGTCTGCCAAAATATAATCCTTACAAAAGGGTGTGCTCATATCCAAACTGAGTCTATGCATGTTTATATGCTGAGCTAATCAAACTTTGTAATCTGTGCTTTGCATATTAATCGAATGCCTATTGCCATAATCAACAACTGTATAGATTCTTGCGGTGGTGGTTGGATGCTTATCTTTTTGTGATCATTTGCTTTAGAAAAGTTTTATAAATTCTCTTTTTGGCATGTTGTATCTGCAATCATGCATCTGAACTTTGAAACAATTCTTGATCCAGGTGAGGACATTGAAGACGAGAGCTTTTTGCCTGAGGAAAACACTCCCGCTACAAGTTCTGACTTATCAGAAACACAAACTGCGTCTTCCAGTTCTGATGGTTCAGATGATTTTTGGAAATCATGTCTTACTTCATCTCCTGTGGATAAATTGGCAAGAGATGTCAACGGTTCCTCCCAAATAAATTATGCTGAATTGGAGTCCATAGTAGATGCGACTGATAGTAATGGTGAGGAATCCTTGGAACTTTCAGCTACTCAGGCAAAACCTTCCAAGCCTCTGAAAAGGAACAAATGGAAACCTGAGGAGATTAACAAGCTGATTAAATTGCGTGGACGATTGCACGGCAAATTTCTAGTTGGGAAGGGCAGAATGGCCCTCTGGGAGGAGATATCGACAAACTTATTAGGAGATGGAATTACACGTAGTCCAGCACAATGCAAATCTCTATGGACCTCTTTAGTTCAGAAATACAAGGTTGGTTCTCATTTGCATCTTATCTTTTGGTGTAGTTAAAATTCTTTGCCAAAACATTTGAGTTGTTCCACAAATTGCAGCATAATTCGGACTTAAAAAGTATTTCTGTGCACACACCTAAGTTTCTATATGTTTGTTTCTTATTGTTTTGTGCTAGTTTTTAATGCAAGATTGATCACCTTGGCTTTGTTTTTCCTTTGGATGATGCATTTTGTACTATCTATAGGTTATTGGTTTCAGGATCTTGTAAGTTGCATCAAATTAATCCTTTTAGCTGAAAGACTTTCTGTCTGATACATTATGTACCGATTCAAACGAGATTGTGATTAGAAGAATGGTATTTTTCTCGTCCATTTGATCACAGCACCTGTATGACAAGGATAGGTGGACCCAGAATGGGAGAAAAGTGGATTGGACTGATTTGTGTTGGTTGCGTGCTCATTGGAATTTGGTTGGGTTCACTAATCACGATTCGCATGGACTTGCTCCTTCATCTTTGTTTGTTTGACCTTATGCCAAATTCTTACCTGGGTTACCTTCTGCACTCTGGACATGAAATTTGTTGACGACTCTGCTTTCCTGTTCTTACGCTTCTGTGTTACTCTTTTTCTCAAACAGGAAAGCAAAAGTGGGGATAGAAGCAGCAAGAGCTGGCCATACTTTGAGGAGATGGACGGAATTTTATCTGATGTTGAGCAAACAGCATCAAAATGACTGTTTTCCCCCCTTTGCTTCAAGATGAGAAAACTACAAGCACCGAGAAAAGTCCCTTGGCGGGGAGATGTCGGTGCACAAGCTTTGGGCAAAGAGGTTACGTTCGGAGATGACCTAAGCGATGATTTGGTGCGCATATCATGATTTCATTCTCCTGCCATCAGGGACGGGAGGTTTTGAGTAATTTGTTGGGATTAGATAGAGGATATCCATCATTTTCTTATCCATAATAGTGGCCTCAATGAATTGGACAGCGAGATAATCTATTTACAGGTGAATTCACTTGTTCAATCTCCATCTCTCGTTCTTTCTACACCACCCTTTTGCTTATGCATCGAAGGGTGGTGCAAAAATCCTACCTCATAGATAGAATCTTGGACTGGGATTCAAGAAAGCTTTGGGGGGCTTTGTCGAGAACACATCAGATGATGAACATGCATTCTTTAAGGTAATCGAAGTCAATATGGAAATAAGTGACGCCGAGGTGCAAATACTAGCAAGAAGCAAAGGCCCTGGCCTTTCCTATCCAACCGACATTTTGTACATAACCCAGTTCAAGATATATTTAGGTGTCTTCACCCTCGCGATATGCAGATGTTTGGCTGAGTGAAATGTGTTTTTCACGACTATTTATCATATTAAGTTGGGCAATATACGTATTCGATGCATTTCATGTTGAACAACGCAAGCTGTGAGGGTGGTAGCATCTGCCTTTTCTCTCACGAGATATGATTGATACGATTCAGATCAAATGCTATCAGATCGAGCTCAAGAATAATCATATTAATATATGTTATTTTCTATAGTCTTTGTCTTAAATAAAAAATTGCTACTTCAAAGCTGAGGGATAATATTTATTTGAGGATTAACATAAACGAGTACGTTGATATAAACTCTCATCGCATCTTGTGTCTTCCGAATTAGATTTGCGTCTGCTGAATTAGATTCATGGCGATGGCTACATAACTCGATTCTTAAAAGTGCATATTATGGGATATTTTTTAAGTGGGAGAACTACGAAAATGATTTTAAATATACTGTATGGATATTGATTCGGTCATAAACTTTTTAATTTGGATAATTTAGATCTAAATTTTTGTTTGAAATTATAATATAATCCTTTCGATAAATGTTCATTAGAACTTGGTTTGATGCGGTGGTATGCCATGTAAGATGGCCGATGACGAATGGAGCGTAACATTGGGGATTTCTAATGAAAATTTTCAGAAGGACTAGTTAGAATTTCACTCAAAATTTTAAAATTAAATTGATAAAAGTAGAAAATGTTGAAAAAATTAACATTGAATCGACATCAGTTTACGATTGATACGATAATTTTCCAAACGCGACAGAAATTTTCCATATTTGACATGAAATTAAAAGTTGGGGGGGGGGGGGGGGGGGCAAAAGGAGAGAATGAGAACAAACGACTTTTTTGGGAGAAAGGGGAGATTCCAAAGAAATTGATTTCATCGAATGTTTGGCCCAATTGAATACTCGAATCCCATACGTCTTGTGGACCCCGCCACGAAGTTTCATTCATAATTCCATACGCAGACAACATGCGGAAACAACAGAAAACCGCATTTCGGTTGACCAGGGAATAAGCCTTGTTCTAGACGGCCGCATATTTGAAGCCTCCCCTTTTCACTGTGTTGCCTTGCCTCGTTCAATATCTCTCTATCACCTCCGTCAAACTCGCCTCCGCGCAGTCGTTCAGACTGTCCTCCTCTCTCTGACTTCCTTTTAAGGGGAAAACTCAGAGTAACTTCCACGCTCTATCCCGGGTGCTCTCTCCTCCCTCCTCACGCGGTGCTCATACTACGCATATAAGCTCCGCGCTCCATCATGCAAAACCCCGTCTCTGTCTCGTGTAACTTCTCCGTCGTTCTTAGCTACAGCTGAGCAAGTTCTCTCGCTTCTCGGTGTGCCTGCGTAACATGGCGAGACTCGCGGAACGGTACGAGCGCGTTTTCCGGTGCTTCGACGAGGATGGAGACGGTAAGCTTTCGCCTTCGGAGCTGAGGCGGCGCGTGGGCTTGATGGGCGGAGAGCTCCTCCTGGAGGAAGCGGAGGTCGTGGTCGAGTCGCTGGACTCGGATGGCGACGGCCTCCTGTGCTTGGAGGACTTCGTTGGGTTCATGGAAGGTGGGGGCGAGGAAGAGAAGATGAGCGACTTGAGAGAGGCTTTCGGGATGTACGTGACGGACGGGTGCGGGTTCATCACGCCTAAGAGCCTCAAGAGGATGCTGTCTAGGCTTGGGCAATCCAAGACCGTGGATGAGTGCGTGGCCATGATAGGTCATTTCGATCTCGATGGAGATGGCGTGATCAGCTTCGATGAATTTAAGGTCATGATGATGTAGATCTCATTGTATATAAGATTGATTTATTATTTGATTCATATGGACCATTCGTTTTTTGTGAGTTGCTCTTCTTGCTTCAGTGAATGAGTTTCTCTTACACTTCGGTTCACACGCAGCCTGCTGACTGCCCAACATCTGAACAACTAATTTGACAATTAGTCAAGAAAACTGTTTTATCTGGTATAGGGACTGGGTTCCTCCCATTGGATTGTCTCTGTAACCAGTCAATTGCCGGTGCATAATATACCTGTCGGACAGGGTTTTGTTGTGGATTACTATTTGAAATTAAGGACAAATTGAGTTGGAAAGTGAAATATAAAAAATCGTAAATCGATAGGTTAAGAAAAACTCCATGTATATAAAAAGCATATAAATTATATTGTCAAGTGACAAGAGTTATTTCAACACTCCCCTATCACGTGGAAATCGAGTTAGGAGTAGCATACGGAATTTGACTAACAGGTATACACGAAAGAGGCAAAACCGGGGCTCTGTAATCGAGTTAAAAATCCCGATGAGGGACAGAAAAAAGTAATATTATATGAATTACCAATTGATAAGTACAACACTCCTATGTAGACAATAGCAATCCTAAATGTATTCCCAACCACCCCCCAACCTCAAACTTAAGGTGACTAGAAAAGAAGTCAATTAGATTTTGGATAATCCAAAAAATGCTGAAATGATGTATTTTGATGAAGGTATTGACAAACTGATCAGTGGATGTAATGGGTATAAATTGAACAGTGCCAAAAACATTTTATTAGATAAAATGACATTTTATTTCGATGTACTTGATATGTTCATGAAAAAACCGCTATGTGCTATTTGGATGAATAACTGTTATGCTATTATGACAAACTTCCACGTCTTCCATGTCCTCACCTAAGGTTTAGTGATGGCGGGAGAGGGACAAAGAATAAAGAAAAAAAAGGAAAGAAAAAATTACACAAATCGCCCATATTAGCACCATTGCTGGCCATACATGTAAAATGCATTGCACTGACTAGACTGCCGCGTCAGTGAATTCTAATTGAAATCGGCTAGAATGACTAAATTGACAAATCTTTAAAGGTTTATAACCAAAGTGACAAATCATTAAAATGTCTTGAATTAAATTAATACAATTGAAAATTTCATGAATAAATTGAACGTCATACAATAAGTTTAAGACTTTTTAGACAATTTTCCCGTAATATATCCACGAAGGTTTATGTTCCCGATATGGTTTCCCATGTCCTCGAAAAAGGGAAAACGAAATAGAGGATGAACAAGTAGAAATTGATTCATCAACTCATCCATTCCATCCGACTAAAGAATCACTTGATTGAATTGATCTTTTCTCTCTCTTCTCCTTTATGAAAATACATCAGAAACGACGAGATTTCCACGCAAAACCAACATAAATGCGCATGTAAGCTTTGGCAAGGTCTACTCAGTTGACCCGATAAGCCATGATCTAGACGGTTGAGATTTGGCTTCTCACGTATATCAATCGTAACTTTGTCAACTTTGTCCGCCTGCAGTAACCACGAGATCCTTCTTTTTGGTCTCTCTTTTGACTTGTTTTCAAGGGAAAACTCGGAGTAACTTCTCCGCTCTGTCCTGGCTCCTCACTCATACTTGCCTCACGCGGTACCCCACATACGGTATATAAACTCCATACTCCATCATGCTATAACCCATCTCCACCTTCGCGCTTCTCTTCTGTAAGTTCTCTGTCTTTCTTAGCTACAGCTAAGTAAAGCACTCTCGCTTTTGGGTGTGTATAATAACATGGCGAGACTCGCCGATCAATACGAGCGCGTGTTCCGGTGCTTCGACGAGGATGGAGACGGTAAGCTTTCGCCTTCGGAGCTGAGGCAGCGTGTAAGCTTGATGGGCGGAGAGCTTCTCCTGGAGGAAGCAGAAGTCGCAGTCGAGTCGCTGGACTCGGACGGCGACGGCCTCCTGTGCTTGGATGACTTAGTTGGGTTCATGGAAGGTGTGGGCGAGGAAGAGAAGATGAGCGACTTGAGAGAGGCATTCGGGATGTACGTGACGGAGGGTTGCGGGTTCATCACGCCCAAGAGCCTCAGGAGGATGCTGTCCAGGCTTGGACAATCCAAGACCGTGGATGAGTGCGTGGCCATGATAGTTCATTTCGATCTCGACGGAGATGGTGTGATCAGCTTCGATGAATTTAAGGCGATGATGATGTAGATCTTGTTGTACATAAAGATTGAATTATCATTTGATTCGTTTTTTGCGAGTTGTTCTTCTTGCTTTAGTGAATGAGTTTCTCCCACACTTACAGTTCCGATGAGACAACTTGCTGACTGCCCCCCATCTGAACAACTATTTTGACAGCTCGTACGTCAGGAAAACTGTTTTTGTCTGGTTTAGGGACTGGATGCCTCTCATTGGATTGTCTCGTCTTAACCGATGCTCGATTACCCGTCCAACCGAACTTTGTTTTTAAGTATCATTTGAAATGAAGTTGAAAGTTGGAAGCATTCACAGATTCTAATGACCTGCTAATAGCCCTAACTAGGCTATGAAAATACAATCGACCCGCGTGATCCATCCACGAAATGCCCGATAAACTTCATTGATAATGAGTTGCCAAAATTTAGAATTTAACAAAAGTACATATGATATGTGGCAACAGTTGGTTGACTTGAAGCATGCGCATAGGTTACATACCGAGTCAAGGAGGATTCATCAACAAAGGGTTACCCGTAGCAAAAGTGAGGTCTTGTTTAGTCCGTAAATAAGTTATTAACGGATTTTGAGATGCGTCAACATATATATTCTACTTCAAAAACTTACCGATTGGTTTAATAAGCTGCCGGTTCGTACCTACCTACTGATAAAATTACTTAACTTCTGGTACGAAATTACCAACCTTATCTTTGGTGGTTTATCAAAGTCTCCCTTGTTAAGATACCGATAAATTTTAGCAAAGCAAACGATATTAGTGTAGTCACTTATCAACTTTCATTTGATTATTTCGAAATTAATAAGCGAATCGCGTCGTAATCTCCGAAACATGTATATTTGGTGGAGCTTGCCAATATGTAAAAGCTACCGACTTTTAAAAATGCATAGAATGGTCCTTTTAAAAACGAGAACGCGTCCAGTCCCATACTCGTTCCGTGGACAAGGCGGCGGACGAACAGAACCAATGACGAAGCAAGAGACACGAGGGCGCGAGAACTTGTGTTTCCTACGTCCGACGTATCGGGAGGGTCCCGCTTTTTGTGTTGATCGCAATGTTTCTTGATACACATGATCGGCTTGGTCAAGGGGAACGACTGGTCTCCATGACAGATTCCTTTCGTTTGAAGCTGTGGAGATTGTCTCGCATCCGAAAACGTGCGAGCATGGCACTCTTCCTTTACATCCATGGGGTGACGTATGTGCTCGACTGCTTACACGAGGAGGGCAGGGTGAGTCGATGGGAGATGAGCTTGCGTATTTAATGGGTTTTTGTGCAGACAAGGAACAGGAACCATCTCATGGAATGAATGAATGTGTTATCTGTCAGTCCAAGTCCACGTTCTGGTCTATGTTTTCTTCTGCGGGCGTCCGACCACCTTATAGCCCACAATCTGGCATATTTAATTCTTGATCGTGCTCTGCCTTCCGGGTTTAACAATGTAACCAGTTGTCCTTTGTCCAGAGTCTCGCCAATTAAACGACGAAGATGACGAGACAATTCTCAGTTTTCTAAAGAAGAAGGAGAAGAAGAAGAAGCAAACTTATATAATAGATGCCAGCCTAGATGGGACCATGATAGGGATGTGCAGGTTTGTCAACGATGCACCAAGGTTATTCGAACCAGTTTTCCAAAGCTTGCTATCCGCCTGATTCCAGCTCCACTTTGTCATTCTCCCATCTTTTTCTTTTCTTCCGTGCAGCCGAGGCGGATCGAGTGAGGGCTTGGGGAATTCTCGTCGCCCGATGGGTGCCTGCGTTTCGATCAATGATGATGCTAATGGGAAAGCGGCTGAGAAATGCCTGATTCCGACTCCTCCTCGGCTGGATGGGGCTTTTGTTGCCCAAAGCAGATTCGGTTCTCAGTATTCCATCACATCATCATGGACGTCTACAGGTTCGGCTTACACAAATTGCTTGCGGATTACTAGCTATTCATATCAATCGAATTAAAGATTCTTACACAAGTAGCCCCCTTGGACTGGCATGCCAGATGCTACCGGCTTCGAAAGTAATATTGTCGTCCCGAATCATGTCGTAATGCGTGGCTAGGCCAGATACATGCCTTCTGTTTTACGAGATACCTATACGACGATTCCATAAATATATGCACCGTCAGTCTTGCGCTGGATCCACTCAAGGCATGCCGCTTTCCGATTGCTGCAGGTAGTAAAGAGGAGATGTTTTTTGATGCGCGGGCGTGGCAGGAAAGCAGCTCTGAGGATGATTTCTTCAGCGTCAACGGAGGTAATACCGAGCCGAGTCAACTATTTTTGTATGATCACGAGACTGATTTGCTTGCTGCTTATGAATGTTGGAAATTGCTCTGTAGAAATTCATGTCGATATGAGGCATCTGGGTTTGTTGGCCGAACCTTCTATACCTCCGTGTGTCGTCCTTACATGCTTTATTATCAGCATGAAAAATGAACACTTTTCGCCTACAGATTTCGTTCCATCTGGTGCAAGCAGTCCGGTTCATCGAAGCAGCTTCGCTGGCTTCCTGCCAGCGGCCAGAACACTGTCTGTGAGCAGAAGCAGCTTTTTCAAGCATGAATCACCGTCGTTTACAGAGAAGAAAGAGCCCCTTGATCACGGCAATGTCCTTCCCAACCCCAAGTGCAAGAAGGAGATACAGCTGGTTCAGCTCTTTCAGGACAGGTTTTGGACCAGTCAGGCTGGACTACTTGATCATGACAGCCACCCTCACAATCGAGGCGTAACCACCGGCAAGTCAATGTCGAAGCCCAAAGGTCCTTAAAAGCACGATCTCCTATGGCCGACCAACGTACCAAATTTTACCCGTCTTAGGCAGCGCGGCACCGATGAGTGGGGGTGACAAAATCACCACGAGAGCTAAAAGTCGATGATGCTTGGAGTTGGAGGAGAGAGCTCAGATGTTCCAAGGCGTGCCATCAGAAGATGTATGAGTTTTGACAATCTTGTATGAGTCACCAGCTGCTACATACGATGCGTCCTGCATCGTCTTAGGTAGTTCAGACTTTTTCGAATTGATGAGAGATCGAAAACGAGTTTGCTTAAAGCCTATCCTGCTTGATCTCTCTAATCTGTGGACAGTGTCGTCCTCCTACAATAGCCTTTTTGTGAGTAGATTGAAATCTTTCTTGTAAATTCAGAAACTTTTCGAGTTGACAGAAATGAACACTGGCAAACTGAATACATAGAAACTTGCATTGGGACGTGTTCAAAAGTGCTACGTCAAATAAGTTTGTCCTTGGAGGTTTTCTGAGACAAAGAATGGCGTCCCGATGTATTCCACCGCAAGCAATGCGATTTTCATCTATTCTCGAACACGAATGCCTGACAGTTTCTACTACAAGAATTTGAATGATCTTCGTTGTATACTACAACGAATGAATAAACATCCAGTGTGCAAAACTGTCATCCTCTGTGAAAGTATTTAATCCCCCGAGTAAAGATCTACAAGAAGCTGCTCTCAATGAAGTGCAAAAGGCAACTTATTTTACACTATAATTCAACCTTGCACCCAAAAACCAAATTCCTCCATAATCTAGAAACTGATCACATTTTGCCTGTCAGGAGGAGCAACACATTGCCACAAGGAACGATATGCCGGAATATCAGCTGCTTCAACACCAAGCATGGAAAGGTTGCGGCCATACTCCTGCTCAAGAAAAACTTAGCAGTAATCATAATTTGCTAGTGAGTAGCTCACAAACATCAACTTCATATAGAAAGAGACAAACCTGAATGTCAAGGAATAATTGCATACAGATCTTATCCGTATCGGACACATTTTGTTCCGATACATCCGAGCTTGCTCCTGCTCGTCTCTGTGCACCCTGACGAATTCTTTGAAGCGAAGATTCTGTTTTCCTAGCCTGTATTGACAAACAGAAGAGTGATCTCTCCTTCGAAAAACAATCACGTGTTATTGGACGCTTCAGGGGGAAAAATCAGCAGAAAGTACTTACCACATTAACAAGGTCAGAGGCCAATTCATTGTAGTGGCCAGTAACCTCAGTGGCAGTGCCCAGTAGCAGTTCATTCCTAATATCTGTAGCCAAGTATGCATTTGCACGCTCTCCGTCCAGAAAAGTCTGCAAGATAAGTAATTCACCACAAAACATCAGAAGGAAATTGTCTCATTTATGCATAGAGCCAAAAAATAGAGATACAATATCAAAAAATATTATTCTCCCATAAGGAAATCATTAAACCATGCTAATGTGCATCTTCTATGCTTCATTATCATTAATGGGCCATGGGAATTACTCTGGAACTAATCATATTCGAAAAATATACATGACATCAGCAGTTCAACAAGCATGCAAAAAATTGCTGCTTATTGAGAAACCGTTAGCTTAGATACACAATGGATCTTGGCCTTTTTTTTTTTTATCATTTTCACCATCCCTTTACAATTCTGGGCACGTCTTCACAAAATTAAAGAGAAAATAGAGCATGTCTGAATCTAAAACTTGATGGCCTACTCCCCACACGTACATGATTTTTTTATTTCTGCACAAAGACAACTTAAGATTCTTTTCATGTCTAAACCGTGTACTTGACACATTTAGCACAGCAAAGCAAGTATACTTTGCTGGTGTGAACAGCATCTAGTGGACACCATTTGGTCCTAGACACCACTTGTGTCCAAATAAGAGGTTCAAGAAGAGAGGACACCAATTTCTTTCATCTAAACATAACATAAGTTGTTGCTCTTTCATCAGTCTATACCTGTAAAAGATAAAGATTCTTTTATCCTGAATTTGTTATCGAAACAGCTAGAAATTTCCACTACACTTGGGGCGAGACAGATACATCAGGGACATCAAATGATGGAATAAGATGAACAGAGTAGAAGAGATATATAAAGAGAGTGCATACCTTCAGGGGACGCAACACACCTGCTACATACGGTGAATGCCTGACAGGAAGAGGTTTATTCGTCATCCGGTAAGTCGCCGTTATACCCTTCACTTGCTTTAAGTCCTAAATATTTAAATAAATTTCTATAAACCAGTTGAAGATCCAATAATTGCATTTGATTAGACAATACTACACGATAAATCACTACAAGTCAAATCACCAAGTATCATTAGTGTGTCAGGGTGACTCCAACCTGGAACAAAGAAAAAAGTAGACCCAAGTACTCCTAATAACAAAAATAAGACAGGGCACCTCAACAGACTTCTTAACCAGAGCTTCCACAATTGCATTGATGATTGAAGGTACAATGTCATTCAATGATTTCCCTCCCTGCAAAATGCTGTCTTTCACAGAATCACGAACTTCGGCGGAGCATGAAGAGAGAAGCTGAAGCACGAGCCCCAGGTAGTCACCAGAAACTTCTCTTGCAATAAAACGTACATCATGAATAACCTGAAAATCAATATATAGAATAATCCTCAAAAGCAAGTAGGAACTGCATTGAATAAGCCATGCCATTGAAGCTTCTTTGAAATAATGGACATTTACTCCTTGATTATCAGCTCACAGAGTAAATCTGATTGGATTAAGAAAAGAGGCATACATAGATTAAGTCATCTGGCAGAGCAGAGATAGCCCACTCACATCCAGGATGGGACCCAGTAGCACCCATCTTGCGAGCAGCAAGTCCAGATGACAACCAATTAGAATACCTGTTATGCAAATCTATGCAGTGAATACAGATAATTAATCAACTCATGCAATGCGCAAGGACAATTCTCCTCGATCAAATGTAAGGACAATTCACGATAAACTTAATAATTTCCAAAAGGACTTGTCTCTAAGATATATGTAGATCTTTGTATATATGGAAAGACATGGTACTAGAAACAGCGAGTTAACTTCTCACCTCGAAATAAGCTGCAAGGACAAACGCAGAAACTTGTCAGAGCACGAAAGAATGAGAACATCATCTCTCCAGCAGGATTTTAAGCTATCCAAAAGTGCAACACTTTGCTTCAATGTCAAACTTCCTTTATCAGGATTTAAATTCTGAAGTGGGACAAGACTAGTTGTTGTAAGTGCTGAATCTAATGCTCCTGCTATTTCCTGAAATCTGAGGTAGTAATATCAGTAATAACAACCCATTTTAGAAATGTCACAAGTTGTTTTCCTAACATTGGTATAGGGAAAAAGATGTGAAGCTTGTGCTAAGTACCTTAACGAAAAATAGACCCCAATATTCCATTGCTTCATGAACTCTAGATAGACTGCTTCTCCACGAAATTTAGCAACAGCAGATCTGGATGGACAGTAGCCTTGCATGATAATTGGATGTTAAAACAATAATGAGCAATCTAGTTGCTGTCTACTCAGAGTAATTAAGATGCTTAATAGATCAATTTAAGATTTATTATTTATTTTCAAGTCTAACATTATGTATGAAATAAAAAGAAAGGACTAGGGAGGTCCTACCTTCCAGATGAGCTAAAAAATCAAGACTCGATTTATAGTTTTTTAAGAATTCTGTGGGTCTTCCTGGAGAAAAGGCACCGGGCTTTGCCTTTTGAATAGCAACCAGAACCTCTTTAAGGATTGAATTAGCCAAGAAATCAAATACATGTAAACCAGAATTTTCTGCATACGGCAACAAGAGTATACTCATCAGAATCTACTTACTGCATAGGATCCAAATGAAAAGGTAGCAAATAACATTGAGAAGGTAGGTCAAATTCACACAGAGAGAATGCTAGTGTTGAGCAACAGATTGAGGTCACAGGACAAGTGGATTTGTGGTGCCAGAAGAATGGTTATCTCCATGTATGAGACCTCTGACAAGCATAGATACATTCCAACAAGGATACAGAAAACTCCCATTCAATCGCAGTGATCCAATAAAACAAGTAGGTGCAGCCGCCATAAAGACAGAATTATATGGTTGGTCACCCAAAGGAAAACTAAGGAGACAATGGGTCCAGCAAGAGAACAGACTGTTATCAGACAGAAGATCGGATAGGAGAAGAACAAGCAATAAAAAACCAAAGGCAGACCAAGCAAAATCAAGGAGATGATTAGTCCATCAAGAAATCAAACCGTTATCAGACAAAAGATCGGATAGGACAAGAACAAGCAATAGAAAACCAACAGCAGACTGCACCTGTGGAAGCAATATCCAGTAAAAATTTACAATCTTCTCTGATACTTTGCTTAATTGATTGGTAATCACTTTCAAGCGCATCTCCTGGTGCCGTCCTCCCAGATTGTCCATATGGAATAATTTTCTGTATCATAGGAGCCACAACAGTGGTCTGAAAGATTTCTTCAGCACTGCTAGTATTATCAATAGCAGCATATGCACGTAGGCAATTGTATATTGCATTAGCATCTTGATGCTCCAATCCATCTATAAAACAATGAGCTAAGCTTGCATCAAGCAGCCGGCTGGCATTCTGAATCCTCTTCTCCATGTTCTCAACAAAAGGTAGGTCCTGTACTGGCATTAAAGGAACAAGAATAAGTACAAAGCATACATATATAAGAAAAAAGTAGCGAGTTGGAGCAATCTTCGAGATATATAGAATTTGCAGTGGCAACTCCATCATACAAATTGTATCACTGCATGGAAGCTGCACTGTATTGCTCCAGTGACAAGCAATCTTTAAAGAGACGGACAAGAACTAATGCACAGAGTTCCTATGCAAGTAAACTATAAGATAGGAGGCAGCTATAGTCTGGGCTTTCTTTTTGGATGCATCTGCTGGATTCAGAAAGGTAAGCAACAAGGGTTGCATTAGAAAATAACAGTGAAACAAAAGTGAAAAAAAAAAGCTTATTTAGCTCACTCCCCACTATATTTTGGTAGGGATGGAATTGTGGAAACATGAAGGGAAGGAGCAGAAAAGCTCTACAGTGCAGGATTTTTTATGTGTTAAAGTTATTAAACAAGATAGCAATAATTGCTAAATTCATGGTAGCTTGAACAGAATTTTAAAAATTTCTGGGCTGATTGAGATGCCCATTTACTTCTTTCCGAGAAGTGATTAAGGCAAGGGGTTTCCTCTGTGCACAACTTAGCCCTCAGAAGAAATGCTTATTGCAATTGAAATATAAAGTTCTGTTTTTCTTTTTTTCCCCCTCTTTTTTGTCAGAAAGAGGCAAAATGCCCTTAAGAGCAATAATGAAGCAATTTTGTTTTCTTGCTCTAACATTAGCACATAGGAATAAGTGGAAGAATGGCACCGAGAAATGAAATAACAGAGTCAACAGAAGCAGGCGAGCGAACAAATAAAATATCGGCTTTCGACATCATGGTGCAATAAATATCGGATGTGCATATAACTTAGCCACAGTTTTGAAGTGCTTAGTGCTGAATTTCTAATTCTATTATTTTGAACAAATGGAGCATGGACAAATGGACCTGATTTCAATGTAAGAAATTTATACTGCAACATGATGATAATGACCAGCATACATCAGAGCTTCCAATGCAGTTGAAGTGGGCGGCATTTTTGTCATGGTTGAAGCTTTCATAATTGGATCAAATCTGAAACAGGTATTATGCATTGGCTACCTCTTCAAACCTAAACCAGAACTTCAACAAGTGCCAGGGTTAAAAATATCTTAGATTCACGTATCCCAAGTGTAATCACAAAGTGAATAAATTCTACTAAAAGAGTTCCATCACGCGGAATCAGCCAATTCAGCTTTTTCCACTTCTCAAATCAAGAACTAAGAGGAGATTCAATAGGCCAGAGATCTGCAACGATGTTCAAAAGATGCTGGCATAGAATTGCAGAAGAAAGCAATTCCGAAAAGCTAGATCAGCAGCAACTCTGATCAAGGTCCTATGACCTAGTACACGTCCTTAATAATGTTGCAGTTACAAGCTCACAGCAGTAAGGTATCAATGCAGCTAGATGTATCTTGAAGTTTTGCAAAATGCTCTTTACAGATTCAGTGTCAAGTTTTCTTTTTCTTTTTCCCCCTCAGAACTTATGCAGATTCGATAGACGGGTTATTGTTTGCAGCAACCCAAATCGAAGGCCAAAAGATTCCAAATTCATTGGATATCTGAAACACAATGTCACATCTTTCCATAAATCTAAAGTAATGAGAACAATTCTCTCAAGACTTCACCTTGCTCTGTGTGTGTGTGTGTGTGTGTGTGTGTGTGTGTGTGAGAGAGAGAGAGAGAGAGAGAGAGAGAGAGAGACCTGTGCATGAGCTATGTAGAACTTGAGCCGATTCATCTCACTGGCAATCCTCTCCAGAAGCATGCTTTGAGTCTCTCTTAGATTCGTTCCATTCTCAGCAGCATGATTCAAGGACAGTCCGTTACTGATGGAGGAGCCATTTTCTGCCGAATTCACGTCCCCATTAGACCAATCCGCAGGCAAGCTTGGAAGTTCCTTGATCAGTTTCTCGACCTTGGACACAACGTGGAACGTGTCGAGCAACAGCTCCAACACCTCCCTCGCAGAGGCGGCCTCCGACCGCTGCTTCAGACCATTGCGCAGAGCCACGAGCGATCCTTCCACGCTTCCCCTGAATCCTTCAATCTTGTCCCTCAGCTCCAACAGCGGAGCTCGCATTCGCACAATGGCGGCATCCACATCGACGAGCTTGGTGCTGAGGTTGACGAAATCGTTGTAGTCGCGGTTGATGAGGTCGATAAGCTCGTGGTTGAGGGAGGACAGGTGGCTCTGGAGCTCGGACCTGAGGGTGTCGAAGGGGACGAAGGTCCGGAGCTCGGAGATGTAGGACTCGGAGTCGAAGTCCTGGGAGAGGAAAGCGGAGGGCTTAAACCAGAGGGGATGGGAGTCGAGCGGGTCAGAGAACAGATCCGTAGCGGATCTCGGAGGCGCCGGCGGTGGGGGCTGGATAGATTCTACCATCGACGGTTGCCGGTGCTCAACCGTTCGAATTTGTTGATGACGTGCGAGAGGAGCAAACGCCGGCAACTGCGGAAATCTACCACGCAGCAACCGAAGCCTGAAGAAGAAGAAGGCGGACACCAGTAATGGTGCCGCGTAAGAAGATGATATTAAGCGGATATGAGGCCCAATATACTCTGTTAGGCCCAGCCTGTTCCGGATGAGCCCACGACGTGGCCCAAGAGTTTGAGTTCTGTTCTTCCCGTGGAGTTCTTTCATCTTCTTCGCCCAACCGATTCCTTGAAGTGCGACCACTTTCTGCAAGTACAAGGTTGCCCGTTATCCCTCCCTCCCTGATCATCATCTTCGTCACTCTGTTTAGGGTTAATGCTTCGTGAATAGTATCTGGGTTCCTGGTTAGGTTTCTTTAAGTTGGGAATCGAGGAGGAGCCCCGCTCCCCCGCTCTCCCTTCCCCCTTGGCGGCCGCCGCCCAAACACCGTCCTTTGCTAATGCCGAAGAGAAAGCAGCGTGAAATCATATGTATTGATGAATTCCGTGCTGCCACAGGTAATTGTTTCAGCTTTCTGGTGAGATGAACGACAGTTTCGAGCTTAGTTTGCATGTGGGTCGTCTTCTATCGTGGTTCCCTTTTTTCCCTTTTCCTTTTGTGGCTATGAGGGAGCCAAGAAAACAAAATAAACTAGTTCGGCGAAACATGGGGAATAACTTCTCACGCAACCTGCAAGAAAGATTGTATCTTGACCTGTCTAGGGTGACTGAAAAAGCTAGTGATTATCGCCTCCGGTGCTGCCCCCTTTGCAATTTAGACGTGTGGATAATTTTTTTAGCCAAAACGATATCAGGAAGGAAGAGTTGATTCCAGAAGAAGTATAGTATCTTGTTGTCATGGCTTGAGACATCCATTTGCTGATTACACAGTGAATGCTTTGAGGGAAGACCGAGTTTTGTGTGTTCTCTTAGATTTATCAGCAAATGAATGGTCACTTACAGCAGAATGGGGCTGGCGGGTTCCTACTCTTTACTGAGACGTCTTACTAGTGAAGATGGAAATTATTCATCAGACATCTTAAAGCTTTTCTACGAAATTGTTTAACAATACTTCCATGTTATGTTGTGGACCATACGACACAAACTTTGGGATGATGCTGCTCAAATTTGATAAGTGCCTCTGCATGAGAACGTTTGACGTCAAGAGTTGAGAGGTTTTTCAATTCATGAAGAAAGATACATCTGGACACCATGGGAAAAGTTCAATCAGATATAAGAATAGCAACTATTAGCATTTGTTTTGATGGTGTATAAATAGCTCTAACTAAGTATATTTGAGGACACCATGGGAGAAGTTCAATCACATATAAGAATAGCAACTTTTAGTGTTTGTTTTCATGGTGTATAAATAGCTCTAACAAAGTATATTTGAGGACACCATAGTGTTCCAGGCTTTGGCTTGAGGCTTTCGATAATCAAATGCATGATCATATTCTGATCACAGTGATCATGCATTTTAGATAAACTTTTTTTGGAGCATTCTTATGAAAATTGTCTCTATGACTTGACATCTTACTGGGGGTACACCATACACCTAAGCTCGTAGTCTAGCATAGATTATTCAAATTTCAAGATAGACAAAAGCAATCTTCCATTCTCAATGAACCGAAGGGGCAATTACATTATAAAGGGTCTTACACACGGTTCTTAAAATAAGAGAATCAAGGAAAAGAGAGCAATTTGAAGATGAAGCAGAGTAATCTTAGAGACAGGCTTGTTTGCTAGAATGCTCTGAAAGTCATAGTTGCTTTGTAGGGGTATTTTTAGAGATGGTGTCCTAATGTGTATATACAGAGAGGGTAATGCTCAGAAACTCTTAGCACATCTAAATTCTGATAATTGCCTTTTCTGTTTCCTTTTCTCTTTCTCATGCTAAGGGACAAATAGAAGATGGGACAACAATGCTACCTTTTCTAAGCACCCGAATACATTAGACACTAATAAATTTGAGCGCTGTTTCAGGTGAGTTCTATATCCACTACTGTCATGGGGAACAGCTTAGCTTCTCCTTTATAAGTTTATGACCTGAATTTTTGTTGTTAAGGAATATATGGTGGGATCTTTCAGAAGATAAGAAGGCTTCATTCACTTTTCTGGACAGCCTCTGGTTTTCCCTGTACATGAAAGAATCATTGAGGGAAAAAGTGCTGAAGTGGATTAAGAAGGAGTGCATCTTCTCCAAGAAATATGTTGTCATACCCATTGTTCGCTGGTTGGTAATTTATTTTTTCTGAGCTTCGTATGTCTGACTTTTATCTTCTCTTTGTGTACCAAAACTTCTAATCTGTTTTTGTCTACTTGCCAGGAGGCATTGGAGTCTCTTGATCTTATGTCATTTTGGTGAAACAAAATCAAAGACTACAACACCATGCATGATATTGCTTGATTCACTACACATGGCAAACCCTAAGAGACTGGAACCTGAGATAAGAAAGTATGTTCTATGTACCATCTCCTTGTATGATCCCGTGACATTTCAGCATCTTCTAGTATAAAATCTGCTTCTGCATGTGATTTAAGCCAACCTTAAATTTCTGGGTTTCACCCAGGTTTGTAGCGGACATTTTTAAAGCTGAAGCCGAGGAGAGACCAGAAAAGAAACCAGCAACTTCTCAGATTCCGCTCTTGGTGCCTAAGGTGACATTTGGCTTTTAGGTTTCTCAGTCATTTCATTTTCTTCCATTTCTTCTCTTTTAATCAAATTGTAAACTATGAATTAGGTACCACAACAGAGAAATGGGGAGGACTGTGGCCGTTATGTTCTTTACTTCACCAATTTATTTGTTGAGAATGCTCCCAAGAATTTCAGTACAGATGATGGCTACCCTTACTTTGTAGGTTCCCTTTATTTTGAGACCAGTATTTATTACTGTAAAGCAACCCACTTTTTCACTGTGCTTCCTTTTTTTTTTAAACTGCAGATGAAAGAAGACTGGTTCTGTCCTAAGGACTTGGATTGTTTTTGCAGTAGACTTAGATTATGAAACTGAATATTGTGGATATGGAACACTTGCCTGCAATTGTTGAGAATAGTGAACTTTGTAAGAAGATAGCACATTCGTTATCAGCAATATCTTTTCTAGAATGTCTAGATTATGACTAGACAGTATTACAGTGGTTGGATCAGTTACAGGCATGCCTTACAGGATGCGTCTTCTCTGACATAATTTCTATGGACGATATTGATTGGCAATACTGTGATTTGACAGACTGATAATCCTTTGTTGCAACGTAAATTTTATTGTCTAGGCTGGACCACCTGTATGTGTATTATTGTGGATTGAAATTGTGATAATTAGAATGCTAGTGGACATTTTATAATAATGCTCCTGAATCTCATGGTTTGTGTTGCCAGTATATGAGATTCATTAAAAAATACATCGACGAAATTAGCTCGTCTTGCATAGTGACTTCCAATGAGGAAATGGATGTTGTCGTTCAATCAAGCATGTCTATGCTCTAAACCACAGCAAAAGCAGTGTGGCATTATGCCTTATGCAATAATAGGCATTGAAACATCTTAAGGCGCCGTTGTCTAATCATTATATGTAGAACTTCCTTCTCACAGAAGAGCAGTTTATCTGTAATGATAAATTACGAAGGTGGATATAAGCCCAAATTATATTTCAAAGGTAGATGTCAATCATAGCTTGAAGATACAGATGTTAGCAGACGTCCATTGGAAGAATCATCATTGGTGTTACTTAGGAGACTGGTAAATCCCTATCCTGAAAGAATAGTGAGGAACAGAACATCAATTCATTGGCAAGACTTGTTTGATCTATGTTTGAAGATGCACGAATTTGGACGTAGAATGGTTAAGGAGAAACCGCAGCAGAAAGGGATGAGGATTTGAATCCATTTTTACTTGAATCTCAAGTTTTCATAAACTAAGTAGTTGAAGTTTCGAGAACTGCCTAGAGACTTGCAACTACTGTCAACCACTTCATCAAAGAGAAACATGAGTGCCTTGTTCTTGCTAGTTCAACTCTTTAAGAAGTGGCTGATTCATCAGTGAACAGGGGATTGATTCGAGGTATGGAATTACATACGACTTGTCATGGACTTCATATTTATGATCATTCTGAATCTCATCATCTCTGGAGGTTCATTTGCTTACACACTGTAATATGGATGGATTCCTTTCGTGCTTTACATTCCCTCTTCTAATTTGTGGAGACCGTTGTATGCTGCTTCCAGAGTGCCATTGTTGTCATCTCCTATGGATCATCCTGCTGTGTACATAGACATGGACGGAGTGCTGTTGATGCTGAAACAAACGCTCATGTACATTTGATTTTTATATAGTTTCCTGTGCTATACTGCTGTCCGTCTTTTAACTTCATCATGCTATTAGATTGTAGATTTTCCAGTCAGAGATTTTGGGTTCAGTAGCCAGAGTTATGAAGATTATATGATTCAGTCATGTTGTTTGTACTCGTTATTTGCCTCTTTTCAGCTGGGAAAGTTACCTTTAACCATTTAGTGGAGATTACTATTTTTAAACTATAATATTAGGATTACATTTTTCCCCTCTATCGTATATATTTGTCACTTAGGGCGCGTTTGGTAACGTTTATGTTTAGAGAACATTTTTTGAATAGGAACACTTTTTTGAGTTTCTACTCCATGAAACAATTTTTGAATAAAATAATGCGTTTGATAGAAGCGTTCTTGAATAGAAAAGGAATAGAAATGTGTTTCATACGATTAATAAATTTTTTGTTTTTTTCTCGTTTTTCCTTATTGTTAAGGGGGATTGCTACCAGTTGGGCCCTGCCACCGGACGGCTTCCTGCAGCAGCCGCTGGTTGGCCCTCGCCGGATCGCCAGCGGCGGGCGGGCGGGCGGCAGAGGCTGCAAAGGCAAGATAAAAAAAAAAAAGATTATAAAACGTGTTTTTTTAACAAATTATTTGAAAATAAGAAGCAAGGTTTTTTTTTTGTTTCTTGTTGTTGGTCCAAATGTATATATTTTTTGTTTTCAAAAATAAAAGTATTAACAAATGCCAAGGTTTTTTTTTTGTTTCTTGTTATTGGTCCAAATGTATATATTTTTTGTTTTAAAAAATAAAAGTATTAACAAATGCGTTTTTGTTCTTTTGTTCTTGTTTTATCGAAGAAAAAAATAGAAGCAAGTCTGTTTATGAATGAAGTCTGTTTATGAATGTTATTAAACAAGGTCTTATTAAACCACCATTTAAAGCATCATCGTGGGATATTTATTTTCTTTTCTTTTTGTGGTTTCTTTATTTTAGTGCTATCGTTCCCCCCATCCGCATGTCGCTAGGAGAGAGAACTTGATCGAGTGGCCATAGAACTGGAAGCAGAGAGCGCTCGAGCAGCATAATAGTGTAAATGCCTCTTCTTGGGAAATTGATATTGGTACTTTGTATTGTTCTGGTCACTTGGTCTAATGCTCAGAATACCTCCGCATCCACGTGAATCATAAGCGGCATGCGCTCATCTACAATGTGGATGTAGGTTTTGGGTTTGAAAATCAGCTAGGTAATCATATCCTTTGCCTAGACTTGGAACAGCACTTGCATTCTGATTGTGCAGCACGGTTTTCCCTACTATCTGTTTTGGAGCAGCACATTGCATGGGAGTTTTAGACATGGGCGGATGAATTGGTAGAAAAGTTCTTTGCTTTGTCCGCATTCGCATCCGTCAAATATTTTCCATGAGGACGGAGCTTCATGAAATTGATCTTGCAATTTATAGTTCCTGTGAGTACCTGATTCATTTTGGTGAATACCCTTTTGAATGAGCTCTCCTGTGATTTCTGGTTGATTTGGGCCAAAACGATTTGATTGATGGATGGAGACGTATTACTTGGCATCGGTAACCTGCTGTGGTATGCGATGAGGCTGAAGACCGTGGGAGTGAAAATCGTGCCAGCCGCAATTTGGTAATATTTGGGCATATTGTGCACATGCGCTTTGCACATCAAATCATTCGCCTCTTGCTTTATGGGTCACGGCTTGGATGGTTCACAAGAATTACATCCTAGAGAGTAGATATGATATTGCCCGACCCACCGGGCTGGAGTTCCAAAAAACCTAAGAAACACCGACACTTTTTAGGACCTTTCGTGTTGTGTCCGACATTCCGACACGGTCAATGCGTGTTGAAAAATTCGACACGCGGTCAATTGTCTTCGACACGCACGGGTTATATTTACAAATTTCTAATGCTTATGGGGTCTAAGTAATAATAATAATAATAATAATAATAATAATAATAATGATGATGATGATGATGATGATGATGATAATAATAATAAAAGCTAAAACAAATTTTCAATACTTCTAGACTCTTCTTAGTTGCGTGCACTTGAGGCACCTCTCATTCTCTTCTTTCAATGAGAGTACCTCGTCGGTGTTGCTCCATCGACCGCGCTGCCCACCCCACCAGTTGTTGTAGGCCCCCATGTCTTAGCCCCACCTGTCACCACAGCCGCCTTCGACCCTATCTTCGTCTCTCACAAGCATTGGGTCATCGCCTTGATTGAGCGAGTAGCACCTCTGCCTCTCATAGGCGTCACTGCGTTTGCTTCTCTTCGTCTCGTGATTTCATCTTTTTGTTCATTTCAGGTTAACAAGTTGTGTTATTCCGTTTTCTTTTTCAATAACATCTTGAATTTCTTTATAATGAGATTTGGGATTTTTTTTGCAAACCCTAGAGTTAGTTCAGGGAAAGGGGGATTTAGATCGTTTAATTGATGGATGATTGATGAGGGTAAGATGATGTACATGAATTTTCCTGCCTGCCCTTTTCTTCAACACCGACCTTGAATTTTCATGCCCTATTTGGTCCTCATCTTCACCGCTGAGGAGAAAGAAGATTATGTCTAAAGCTTCTACATATTGTGATCTAGTCAAATTTGTACCGACTACTTTTATGTGGACTGATGAATCATTTCGTTTGTTAAGATTAGTGATTTCAGTTGCTCGATGTTTGGGAGTTGAAGTCCGAGAGATAGATTCTTGTTGTTGCAATGGCAAATTCCAAATTGTTATTTGTATATTCCGTTCTGCTATGATTTCTCTCTATTTTTTTTTATCTCCTTTCCACTTTTGTGTTGCGAATACTCATAACGGCTTTTAGTCTTGTACATGTGATGGCCGGGAATTGATGATGGAAATGTTGCTGCTGCTGTTCACTGCCGTATTGCTGCCGTTCGCTGTTGTTCGATGCTGTATTACTGTTGGCTGCTGTATTACTGCTGTTCACAGCAGCTCGCTGCTGTCTACCGTAGCTTGCTGTCATTTATCGTTGTTCGTTGTTGTACGTCGCTATTTTGCTAGGGCGATGCCTCTTGAGCCAAAAGCAATAATCCCACGTACGTTATGCAGACTGCACTGTGAAGTGACCGTTCACACGTTGAAAACGAGTCCCCGTTTTGACTGGACGGCAAGCCACCCCTGCCTGCAAGCCTTCGCTCTGCCAAGAACGCTGCCCGTATGGACGTACCTCACCCCATCGCTGTTATCGCCCCGGCCAGAGAAGACTCCAGCGATCAAGGTTCAAGTTGGGCGCCACCGCCCCGCAAGTAAAAGACCGCGCACCAGTCCGCCATTGTCAGCAGGATCTTGGCGGCACACGCGAGGACTAGAGCTTCCGCAGGCGGGGGTGACAGGAAAGGCGTTGGTGGAGTAGAGTTGGCGATGAAGAGGGAGACGGAGATGTAATTCGAGGCGAAGGTGCTTTCTTCAATCTCTTTCGACGTGCACTTGCGGAAGGAGACTCACAATTCCATGTTGGGGTTTTAGAGGCTCATGACCTGAACCGAATCGTGACCGTGAAGATAACCATTTGTTTACCTTACTAGCCGAACAATTAGAAGACCCAGTTGGGGTCAGCCCTAGCATTTTTCACACCACCTATGGGACATGTCGGTGCGTTCCATTATGATTCCTTCTCGAGGCCCAACTTGATGTCGATCACTTAAGTAAGTCATCGTGTTCACACATGATTCATCTATCATAAGCATTCTTAATAGTATTTAAAATCAGCCCCTCAATGAAAACGATGGAGAATTACCAAAAAAAGTCATAAACTTATTATAATTACATCAACCCGGTCATAAATATTTTTTTCGCCAATTGAGTCTCAAGTATTCTGTATTTGGTGCCAATTGGGAATAAACAACTTTTGATATATTTTAATTAATTGTAATAACTTCCTTTTTTTTTTCTCTCTCTTTTTTTCTCTTCCTTTAGCACTTGAGTGACCAACCGGAGGCAAGGACCAATGAGGACATCGGCGAGTATTCGTCCCCTCTAGTGAAGCTTGCACCAATCGACCCCTCGTAGGCAAGGCTCCCCTCACCAAGCCTTGGTGAGCCTCGTCATCTCTGGGTGAGGTTGGCCTTGCCATGGTTGGGTGGGGCTTACCCTTTTGTAGCGACGACAAGGTTCAACCTCATCCTATGGTTGGTGATTGAATATATTGAACTGACACGTATGTTGAATGTTTATAATTCAATAAGTAAAAAACTCAAGAGAGTTTATATATGAATTAGTACAATTGTAATATACACGAGTTTTTCTTTTTTGTTGCTGATAATTTCCCCTATCGAAATGGCCCTAAATTCCAAGAGCTCACCGGCATCTCAGAATCTTTATGGTCCACTAACTGATGTATCTGTGCATATGGTCCATTCTCCACCAGGTAGTGTCATTGTGCAGACATTCATGAACCAAGGCAATGGTATGACAAGGCATTTTGTCCACATGAACACCCGCCCTTCATTTAGTCTTTTCATTGAATGGCTTTGAAAACTGGAAAAACGACGAGCATTCGCTCTGCCAGCAAACCCTATCTGATGTGCTTTCCTACTCCCCTTTCGTTGCTACAACTGGGCAGCTTCGCGTTTAACTCCTTCTCTTGATCACAACCTTCAGTCCCCCCGCCATATGGGCAGTCAAAAGAGGAACGAAAACGGGCCGTCTCTCCCCGACCGTCCTGATCTCGAACCTCCTCAAGATCGACGCCACCACGTACTTCATCTGGAGGAAGGCCATCTCCTTCCCGAGACACACCCTCGGACCGGCCTGGAAAACAGGGAACTTGTACGGACTCACCCCTCTCAACTCCCCCTCGGCACCGCCTTCCATTCCCGGTCCCACCAGCCACCGGTCCGGTTTGAACTCATACCGATCCTTCCCCCACACCTCCTCCATCCTTCCCATCCCGTAGGGGAAGTACGTCACTCTGTCGCCCCTCCTCACCGGGGTCCAATCGGGCAGCACGTCGTCGACCGCAGCATGCTTCGAGTCCCACGCCACCGGTGGGTACAGCCGCATCGATTCACAAAGGCATGCCTTCAGGAAACTCATCTCCTTCAAGGCTTCGAAGTCCAAGCACTTGTTATTGTTCCGTTCAAGAATCGAGTCAACTTCGGTCTTGATCGCTTGCTCGGCATTCGAGCTCTGAGTGAGTAGCCAGAAGAGCCACGTCATCGCCGCCGATGTGGTGTCTTTTCCGGCCATCACGAAGCTTATCACCATGTCCCGCACCATCTCCTCACTGTGCCCGGCCGCAAGAAACCTCGACAAGAGGTCGCCGTCGTATTTTATCTGCTGATCATCGTTCTCTTGGAGCAGCTTCTTCTTCCTGTTCTGGATTATATCGAGTATATCACCATGCACGAGCTTGACAGCTTCGGCAAGCTTCTTTTCGGATCCGATGTTCAACGCCCTCTTGATCTTCCAAGCTAGATACGCCGGAGAGGCAGCCCGCATTGCGCATATCCTTGACGCTTCGTCGAAAGCAGTCACCAGAGGAGGCAGCGGGCGCGAGAGGTCAAGGCAATCCGGGTCGGTGCCTAAAGAAACTTGGCACACGGTGTCGAAAGCGAACCTCCTCAGCAACTCCTGAAGGTCCAGGGTTCGACCAGTATCGGCATAGTCTTGGAGAAGAGGCAAGAGCCGGTTCTCGACTTCTGCCTCAAGCGTCCGTACGACAAAGTCCCTCAATGAATTGGTGCTGAACTCGTGGCTGGCGAGCTTGCGCTGGGTGCTCCAGAGAGGACCGTCGACGTTGAAGATGCCGCAGCCGAGGAAGTCGCCAAGGATGCTGGTGAAGGGGAGGCCCTTGGGGTAGTTATGGAAATTGGTCTTGAGGACGTGCTCGACGTTGTCAGGGTTGGCGGTGACGACGGTGCGGCACGCGCCGAGCCGGTGAATGACGATGGTCTGGGTAGGAGATCGGGACAGGAGGTCGGTGTACCAGTCGAGAAGGCGGGAGCGGTTCTGGTAGAAGGAGAGGAGACATCCTATGATGGGATAAGAAGGAGGGCCATGGCTCAGATGATGAGTTTTCTTGCTGATGCTTTGGTGAATGAGGCAGAGGGAGACATACAAGATCGCAAAAAACCCTACGAACAGGAAAAAAGACATGATGGGTGTGGGTGTGCAGTGCGGGATGCGAGGGGAGTACAGTTGATGCTATGTGGTGTGAGCTCGAGAGAGGAAGAACGTGAGAGCTCATGTATATATACGTACGTGCATCTTTCTAGATAGAGTTGAATGGCAGGAGAGAGAGAGAGAGAGAGAGAGAGAGAGAGAGAGAGAGAGACTAAACAAAGAAGGGTTGAAGTCACCACACTATGAGAAAATATTAAGTGATTAGCCAATAGTTGACGTGGCGTTCATTTTTCACTCATACCCAATTACAAGTTGACATGCGTCAGCTGAGATGGAATAAAAAATATATATATATATATATATATATATATATTTTCTTCTTCCTCCTTCTGCCATGGTAGATCTGGTTTCCTCCATGGCTAGGGACAAAGCAGATTTGATTTCCTCCGGTGTTATGGAGGATGGACGGCGGAGCTCGGGTTATTCTGAGGCGGACGGCGGTTGGCGAGGCAGCTGAGGTGGAGCTTCGGCGACTCTGCCAACCTTGGTCGGAGCGGTATGGCGATGGAGGAACTACAATAGCGACTTCATCGAGCAGCGACACAGAAGAAAAAATCCAGAAGAACTTGCTGAAGAGAAAGAAGAATAAGTGCAGAAGGAGCTTTCGGGAGGAAAGGAGAGAGAGAATCGGTGTGGATGAAGCATATTTGGTTTCCTTCGACGTCACGGAGGATGGACAACGGAGCTCGGGTTTATTTCATGGCGGACGGCGGCTGGTAGGGCGGTTGAGGCGGAGCGACTCTGTTGTCCTTGGTCGGAGCGATGGCGAAGGAGAAAGAGAATCTGCCATGGAGGAAACCAGATTTGCGATGGAGGAAGGAGGAAGGAGGAAGAAGAAGATTTTTTTTTTATTTTTTGTTTCACTTCTGCTAACATATGTCGACTTATAATTGGATATGAGTGAACACGCAACGTTAACGATTGACATGGCGCTTGCTAACCCCTGAATATTTTCTCCCACACTATAGTTCAACGGCGAGATATAATATATTGGAGAGACTGTGGGGGTCAAACCGTGGTGATGGGTTCTAATCAGACGGCGATGTGCGAGCGGACATAGACCGATGTAGATAGATGTTGTGAATTAATGCAGAAATAAACCAGGATCTTGCAATTTACGTCAACGCGTAAAGCACGGAGAAATAACGAGGAACGACAAGGACACCAGAAATTTACGTGGCTCGATCTGAATATCGGTACTTGTGTCTACGAGGAGAGCCAGCAAGATCAATTCACTATAATTGAAGAATCGAATTACAATCGCTCAATAAGCTCGTATTTTCTGCACATAAATTATACTCAATCACAAGTGTTTGTATAACCAACTCAATTAGATAAACAAATAAAAAACTCTTCTTTCTTTTATTGTTAACCCATGGAGGGCCCCACGTTTTGGTCTTCCTTATTCTCCTGGGCGCGTGGGCTTCTTGACCGTTGATCACGCACAAAGAAGCAGACCCTTCTCATCTCAGTTCCGCTTTAAATCTTTTCAACAATCCAGTTCTCAATTTTTTTTTTTGCATTTGTATTGATTTTGTCCCTCTAATCGGCATTGACCGGTTGATATTGACCGGATGACCAACGTCATATGGATAGTTTTTAGTAAAATGTTAATATTTTTTTAATTTTTCCTTTCCTTTTTTCTTTTTTCCCCATAGTGGCCAGCAAGCTTTAGCTCTTGTTTGCCATTGAGAAGGGTCGTGATTGTCACCCACCCTTACCCGGATTTAGACAAGGCTTGGCCTTACTTCCCTCAAAGTTGGCCTTCCCTAGATTTGGGGCCGGGCAAGAGCTGTGACCCTTCTTGGGATTGATGAGGGCTTCGCGGCCCTCGCCCGACGATGTGACATTCCTATCCCACATCGCCTAGGAAGGGAGTCCTGAAAGGATTTATGTAGAGAGATCCACCCTTATTCATCAACAACGCGTTTTTTCGAATAGACCGAGAAGAATAAAGCCGTGAGGTTGAGGCCGTAGCTGGGATGGCGGTGCGTCCGCGCCAGTGCGGTAGGGCCAAAGCGGACAATATTGTTGGTGGTGGGGTTGTGATGGACGTTACAAAGTGGTATTAGAGCCGACTCCCAACAGTGTGTGGGGACCACAGTGGGCACTCGCTGGTGTCGAGGGCACATCAGGGATGCTTTGCCATTGAGGAGGGGAGTTTGTGACATCCCTGTCCCACATCACCTAGGGAGGGAGTCCTGGATGGGCTTATGTAGAGAGGTCCATCCTTATCCATCAACAATATGTTTTCTCGGATAGACCGAGAAGAACAAAGCCATGAGATCGAGGCCGTAGCTGAGATGGCGGTGCGTCCGCGCCAGTGCGATAGGACCAAAGCGGATAATATTGTTGGTGGTGGGGTTGAGGCGGGCATTACAGATGAGCTTGCCGGTCACTGTGGGAAAAAATAAAATAAAAGAAGAAGAAAAGAGTTAAATGAATGTAATTTTTTTCAAATATAATAAAATTCGTCAATGTGGGTGTCAGCTGGATGGATGGCATTGGCTAGCATCGAAATCAGCACTGTTTGATGAAAATTAGCCGAATGTATTGAATTGATATGAATGTAGAAATGTTTACGATAAAATTAGTAAAAAAAAATTAGAACTGAATTAATTCAATTTCAATAGGTATAAAATTATTTTCGCAGTTTTTCCAGCGAAGGGGTTTTGAATACGAAATATCGTCCTCGGAAGACGATATCAATTTGGGATTGTGGGACATATCCCAAAGAGAAAAGAAGAAGAAAGGAGAATTGAAGTTCTCATGCTTCTCGAGCTTCGAAAAGGACGCAACAGCATGCGGAATTGCAAGAAAGACGAATTGATTGGGAGACAAGATTTGCGGCGGGCGAGTGCAAAGAAAAGGAGGAAAACATGGGGGCCAAAAACATGATCTTTGCAATTGGACAAACGGCAAAAGACGAGGCGGGCAGTCATGCTTCCCCATCCATTCTCATTTTTACGTGCATGACAAGAGAGGAGGATCATAACCACACACAATTCCTAAGTTTAAAACATTGAGATTGTGTGAAATGTGAGGACATGTGTATTATCACATTCATGTGGTGATAGTGTATGTGCTTGGTGAGACTAGCGGGACCAACGCAAATGACAAGTCCATGCCCCATCCGAAATCGTCACGGTTTTCACCTAAAAGATGAAATCCCTTTTAAGAATATGCACGATCGGTGTGATTCAATGAAGGTTGTGATGAGTCCTTTTTGCTGAGTTTGGACTGGAGACAAGGGATTTAAAAGTACAAACACCAGGAACGATGTTGCCAACAATGCGAATACTAGGAAAGTAAAGATAAAAGATAAACTTGTGGGAGAATGTTGAGATTCGTTATTAATTTTGGGTCTTTCATGCAGAAGACTATGCGGGTAAATATATAAGCAGTTTCCTAATCTTTCATGTAGTTACGAGAAGTCACTTTGAGATCTCCTCCTATTCAGCAACACCTATCCACACGAAGTTAAAGATCCAAGATCGTTGAGTCCACTATCTAATACATGCTGGTGTTAACGACCTCGTCAACTGGTGAAGGCTTTCGTCAATAACTAGAGATTCCTATTATGGACGCCTTTATTGACGAGTTGTCGATTGCCTTTGAGTTGTCAATCATTTTGTTCCTTTCATTAGTGGCACATGCCTTTACTAAACTCAACTCTCATCCACTAATTTTTCGGTATCAATGGTCACATAGCCCTTTCATTAATCAAATATTCACGAGAACAATCACTGTGCCGTTTCACCGAGAGAAAGGGACTACGACAGCTGCCTAATATCAGCAAAAGTACAGGTAGATAGAACCAAGATGTCGATTCTATGGAGCTATCCGAAATGAAACGCACCCATACCAAATTGAATTTCGCTTATGATCTGCTTAACTTTAGTGAGATCTGCAATTGAATCCACATGATTAATCCGATTTCATTACTTGTGTGGCAGGTATGAAGCGGTAGGAGCCGACTTGATGGGGACTTTGTGTGGAATCGTGGGGATTGGAACGTGCACGTGATGAGAAAAAAAGAGGAAGGAAACGAGTTGGATTTGAAGTAGTGTTCGACTGGAGGTATTATGGGTTTGCAAGAGTTTCGCCGTTGAAGGTGGCGTCCACTTTTAGTAAACGACGAAGGAGAAACTCTCTTTTGTTAGCTCCTCACCCTCTTTGACTGGTAAGGCGTAGGTGGCGATGCATGGGGAGGAGGGGTGGCGGTGCGTCCGTGCCTCGGTCCCCGGACGCATGCAAGGAGGGGCGCGTCTTGTGTCCTACATTGCCTAGGGAGAGAGGTCTATGCTGCCTTATAAGGCAATGGACCTTCTAACTGTACATACGCGTTCTTAGCCTGTAGGCAAGGGAAACAAAACCTTAAGGCTACCTACCCATGGGTAGCCCAACTGGTTAGGGCGAACTTGGACTTCTTTGAAGTCTCGGGTTCGATTCCTCAGGGAAGCACCTGTGATTTAAGTGGGGGGCCATGGCGGTAGGTTGCTGTGCTAGTCTCTCCCGAGGAATAGTCGAGGTGCGCGCAAGCTGGCCCAGACACCTCGGTTACCAAAAAAAAAAAACAAAAACAAAACCTTAAGGCTGATGTAACACTACTCACTCTGATGTGAGCATGTGTATTCTGCCCCTGCAATGCACGTTTTCTTGGGGATAGTATGGGCTGCCTCGAAAAGAACAAAACCATGAGGACTTAATATCCAAAGTGGATAATATGTATACAGTGACGATCAGCCGTTTCGACCCATTCGTTTTCATCCTTCATGATTTCTATGGAAGCATTCTCACACAACATAAGATAAAGCTCCTCGTGTGGGAAATTGACGAAGCGCATTTATGGATAATAGAGAATATTGCTAGAGATATCATTAGATATTAGGGACATTATTCGGTATTTCGCTAATGTAGCTATTTTTTTTAGGTTTATTCCTTTCGTATACATATCGCTTGATTATGATACACATGATTCTAAAACTATGCATGTCAAGCCAATTGAGTAAAGATGTAGTTTTCATTGATTCTCTCTCCCTCTATCTTGAGGATCTTAAAATATTTACAGAGTTAAAGCTAGGGTACATGAATGATCTAAGCATGGACGTAATCTGCTTCCTCTCACAAGAATTATCAAGTTATGTAGTCTTTTCTCCCCAACTAGGACACGATGGAAGCTAGAAAAAGTCAAACTTTGATCTTTTCAATGCGTGTGAAAAGTCGATGAGCTTGGTTTTCCTATTGCCCAACTAGGCAAAGTCAATGAGCTTGTTTTTCCTATACAACTCTCATATCAAGTTATACATTCTTTTTTCCCGCAACTAGGACACGGTGGAAGCTAGACAAAAGGCCAACGTTTGATTTGATCAATGCATGTGGAAAGTCAACGAGCTTGGTTTTCCCATTGCCCAACTTCAGATCTATTCATGGTGTTCTTAGACAAGGGGTTTGACTCAACCGGGGTTGGGGATTCTTTAATTGAGAATAGTGTAAAAACTGCATGGATATGGGGACAAGGGCATTAGGAGAACGCAGAGGTAGAAATAAAAAATATGCATGGAGAAAGCAGTATATTCATTTTCATATATTGACTGGTGAAGAGCACAGGAGGAACTTATAAAGCCGCATAAGACAATTATCTAAGTATCGAGATAGTTAAACTATAATATTGTGATTTACAATATCAGTTACCATTGATCAAAGACATATGTCATCAATGGGAATACGAGCATTTTTTAACTATCCGTAACCCGTGTTTAAGTATCTATAAAGAGAGTGCTATTATGGTGCGTTTGGTTCAGCTTTTGGAAAGCCCTTTGGGGTCACAAATCCCCTTGAGTAAATACTGGGGTGTTTGGCAAGCACTTCTAAAGAGCTTTGAGATGAAAGTTGGCTTTGGGAATGCTGAAAGTACAAAGCTACTTCAACACTCTGTCGAGGCTAGCCAATCATAATTCAAAATTAAGACTGTTGGCCGATAGAGCGGGTCACTTCCTGAAATGCATTTCTTTTGAGAAATCGAGGAAGTATCTTCATGCCCCTTTGTTACTACTTTTAGTAGTCTAAACTTGCGTCTGCCTTTCGTTTCAAAAGGTTTTCCCAAAATAGTAGAAGAAATTATCATCCTGCCTTCCAATAAAGGAGAAGTTCGTCGCATGTACCATCTTACCGATCGATCGGAGGGGGTGGCCTAATCAGTTTGTGCAAAACCAGACCAAGCAATTCATAAGTTGAGACAATCTCAGCTTGATTGGAACAAGAAAAATAAACTCTTTGCACGCCCTTATGCATGAGCACATGTATCCAAATTGGTACGTCTACAGAACACGTGGTCTGTAGACGAGAGAATCAAGGTTTGCCTCACCAAGAAAACCGAAGTAGGTTTGCGATGGGGAGGGAGGGAAGATGAAGTGACTTGTGGAGAAGTTGGGTTAGGCGGGAAGTAACTGGAAGAGGAACTCCATTGGACACGACATGGACGTGTCATTCCATGAGAAAACTATTCTAAAAAGAAACACAGGTAGACTCTCGGAGCTAATGCTACTGCTGTTGTTGGGTCGAGTCCTTTTCCTCTCCTCTCTCTTTCGGTGTCAATTAGAGCACGTGAAGAGTTAAAACCACGTTTCTCTTTGCATCCGAACGTGGGACCTTCCTCACCTTCCCCCTTAATCAGGGTCTTTTGGACTTGCTAATGGCGGATCCACTTTGTCATGATCTAAATTTGGCTGTCATCCTGCCTCTTCCCGGGTTGGTCGTGGATAAAGAATGCGTGCTTTTCTATAGAAAGACGAGCCAGCTGCCCAAAGCTTATATTTACTTAAAAGATGGGATTCAATCAACTAGACCTGTCTTCCCACGTTTTAATAACATACGTCCACCTTAATTTGCTCCTTCAAATTCTGAAGTTGGAATATCACGCTGTCTTTCCGGGATTTCACCACCATTTTCGACTTGGTTCTCGACGATTCTGATGGGTCAAGTCCATGGCGATGGGGATGGGGATGGTCGCATCGTCTGTCAGCCTCGCTCTCTCCTTTTTTTCTTCGTTTTCTTTCCTTTGGTTTTTTACCAAACCAGACGGGTCACGTGCAAAAAGAAGGAACATCCGTAGCGGACAAGAAAGAAGAAACGGGCGGCTCTTCTAAATCTATAGATCGTCATCATCATCGTACGATCTTAGCCTACAAAAGTAGTACGACTTGCCGAAGGTTTGTCCCCACTGATTCGACGACAGCAATACACCATTTCTCAATGAACCCTCGGTGTGATCACATTACAGAACCGTAGGTCTTGCCTGCGTTTCTTCAAATACGAGAATATCAAGAAATGAAGAACCATTTGAAGATAAAGAGGAGTAATTTTTAGAAACGAGACTGGTTCGCTAATAGAACTCTCTGAAAGTCCCAGTAGCTTAATGAGTTTCTTAAAAAAGGGTTCCTGTTGTATATACTATATATACGGAGAAGGTAAGTTACCCAGAAACACTACCACATCTAACTTCTCTCGACTGCTTTTTTCGTCTCCTTTTTCACTTTCTCGTGCTAAGGGACAAATGGGAGACGGGTCAACGATGCGTGATCTTTCAGAAGATAAGAAGGCTTCGTTCAAATTTTTGGGCAACCTGGGGTTTTCCGTGTACATGAAAGAATCTTTGGGGAACAATGTGCTGAAGTGGATTAAGGAGGAGTGCATTTTGTCCAAGATATACGTTGTCCTACCCATTGCTCGTCGGTTCGTAATTTTTGTCGTCCGAGATTTTCTGTCTGAATTTATTTTTTTCTTTGCGCGCCAAAGCTTTTCACCTGTCCCTGTCTATTTGGCAGGAGTCATTGGAGTCTCTTGATCTCATGTTATGTCATTTTGGCGAAACAAAATCGAAGACCAGAACAGCAAGCATGAACATCGTGCCAGTCGCAATCTGGCGATGATTTGGGAATGCAGGGCTCATGCGCTTTGCATATCAAATCATGTCCCTCTCTACTTTTCTGGTCATATGGCTTATATCGTCCGCATGCCCCGCTAGTACATGAGGAAAGATCCTCATCCCCAAGCTGAAATTACTCAATCCTCGTATTCACAAAGAAAGACTCCAACTGATCAAAACCGCGTCACTTTCACAAGAAACATTCCCACTGTCCATGAAAATGGCCCTGGATTCCCAAAGGTCACCGGGATCTAACAATCCTTATTCTCCACTAGTTCATGTCTATCCTAGTCCTGGCTAGCTATGTTATTTGTGCAGATATACATATGCCGAAGGAATGATATGAGAAGGCATTTATGATCTTTTTAATTAATCGATTGAGGCTGTAAGACCACAGTAACGACAAGCATTCGCTCCGCCATGAACCCTATCTTATGTACTCTCCAACTCCTTTAGATGCAACGACTTGGCAGCTTCAGATTAGCTCCTTTTCCTGACCACGACCTTCAGCCCCCCCGCCATATGGGCAGTCAACAGAGGAACGAAAACGGGCCGGTTCTCCATGACCGGTCTGATCTCGAACCTCCTCAAGATCGACGCCACCACGTACTTCATCTGGATGAAGGCCATCTCCTTCCCGAGACACACCCTCGGACCGGCCTGGAAAACAGGGAACTTGTACGGACTCACCCCTCTCAGCTCCCCCTCGGCACCGCCTTCCATTCCCGGTCCCACCAGCCACCGGTCCGGTTTGAACTCATACCGATCCTTTCCCCACAGCTCCTCCATCCTCCCCATCCCGTAGGGGAAGTACGTCACTCTATCGCCCTTACTCACCGGGGTCCCATCGGGCAGCACGTCGTCGACCGCAGCATGCTTCGAGTCCCACGCGACCGGCGGGTACAGCCGCATCGATTCGCAAAGGCATGCCTTCAGGGAACTCATCTCCTTCAAGGCTTCGAAGTCCAAGCACCTGTTATTGCTCCGGTCAAGAATCGAGTCAACTTCGCTCATGATCGCTTGCTCGGCATTCGAGTTCTGAGCGAGCAGCCAGAAGAGCCACGTCATCGCCGCCGATGTGGTGTCTCTTCCGGCCATCACGAAGCTTATCACCATGTCCCGCACCATCTCCTCACTGTGCCCGGCCGCAAGAAACCTCGACAAGAGGTCGCCGTCGTATTTTATCTGCTGATCATCGTTCTCTTGGAGCAGCTTCTTCTTCCTGTTCTGGATTATGTCGAGTATATCACCATGCACGAGCTTGACAGCTTCGGCAAGCTTCTTTTCGGATCCGATGTTCAACGCCCTCTTGATCTTCCAAACCAGATACACCGGAGAGGCAGCCCGCATTGCGCATATCCTTGACGCTTCGTCGAAGGCAGTCACCAGAGGAGGCAGCGGGCGCGAGGGGTCAAGGCAATCCGGGTCGGTGCCTAAAGAAACTTGGCACACGGTGTCGAAAGCGAACCTCTTCAGCAAGTCCTGAAGGTCCAGGGTTCGACCAGTATCGGCATAGTCTTGGAGAAGAGGCAATAGCCGGTTCTCGACTTCTGCCTCAAGCGTCCGCACGACAAAGTCCCTCAATGAATTGGTGCTGAACTCGTGGCTGGCGAGCTTGCGCTGGGTGCTCCAGAGAGGACCGTCGACGTTGAAGATGCCGCAACCGAGGAAGTCGCCAAGGATGCTGGTGAAGGGGACGCCCTTGGGGTAGTCATGGAAGTTGGTCTTGAGGACGTGCTCGACGTTGTCAGGGTTGGCGGTGACGACGGTGCGGCACGCGCCGAGCCGGTGAATGACGATGGTCTGGGTAGGGGATCGTGACAGGAGGTCGGTGTACCAGTCGAGAAGGCGGAAGCGGTTCTGGTAGAAGGAGAGGAGACATCCTATGATGGGGTGAGAGGGAGGGCCATGGCTCAAACGATGAGCAGAGGAGGAAGATGTTTTCTTGCTGATGTTTTGGTAAACGAGGGAGAGGAAGACGTACAAGGTCACAGAAAACCCTACCAACAGGAAAACAGACATGATGAGATGGACGCGAGGGATTATGGTTGATAGGTAGGGTGAGCTCGGGAGAGGAAGAATCGAAGAGCTTATGTATATATAGGTACCTACATCTTCAAGAGGTTTGAGTCGTGCGATACGATGGAGGTAGAGAGAGTTGAATGGCGGGAGAGAGAGGGACAGAGAGAGACTGGACTGAATAAAGAGAAGGGTTGAAGTCATCCTGCTAAATTTCTACGACGTTTAATAATTGTGGGTGCAGATTATGGGGGTCAAACCGTGGTGGACGGATTTGATTCGACGGCGATGTGCTGGGCGGACATGGACCGGCGTCCGCGGTCAAAGCGCGGCACGCTACCAAGGACTTTCTGATCAGCACATGCCGTCTTTGGGAGACGAAATCAATTCGAAACGTGGAAGAAGAAGAAGAAGAAAGGAGAATCAAACGGGACAGCACGCGGGACTGTAATAAAGAGAAATGAATTGATGTCGAGGCGGCATGTTTTGCGGCGGGGGGAGTACCATCCTAAACTACAGCGCCTGCCCAGGAACAGAAGAGAAAAAAGATGTTTCGCCACTGCACAAATCAATGAAAACGATCGAGGCAATCGCGCTGCGTTTTCACGTGTTTCCAAGAGATCAAAACGACGTAGGAGTTTTAGACAATCAGCTCGTGTGGAATGCACACGTGTCTCCCCAGTCACCAGCACAAACAGTGAACCGCACGCCTTGTCGACGTACCTAAATGATGTAGCTCTGGCCGCATGGTCTAATAGCAAACGGCACTATACGACAAGTGCCGACGCCGAATTTTAAGAAAATAATTTATGGGGGAACATTTTTTAGACTTTCCGATGTTCGATTTTTGGTCGGATAGGATGATCATCGAATTTGTGATTTCTCATACGGCGTGTGGTAAATATTCGGACACGACGTCGACGTAGCACAAATTCGTCTCTCTCCACATTCCATTTTTGCACCATTTGTTATATCAATCCCGACAGCATCGTTGCCTGGCGCCGCCACCTATCAAGCCGCCTTTGACATTGCCTCTCGCCTCGTCGTGCCATCGCCGGCGGTCGTTGCGGCACCCGATCAGAAACTCTCACTTGCAGGTGATATGTGTAGGATGCCTAGGTTAAGAATTAGTAGGGACGATGAACGAAAGCTCCGCCATCACCCCATAATTTTGGCAGAAGCGAACATTTCGGTCGGAAAGGTTCGATCGGGAACACGACTGGTTTGGCCACGATGAAGATTAGCGGTGGTCGGGGGCGACAAGATGATAACCATGCAGTGGTCGGAGACGACAATGAACAGTTATTATGGTGATGGTCCTCGTGTGATGACCATCATATACCATAGATATGAGAAAATTCTATCCTCCATTATCTCATTCTCATTCAAGAAAAAGTTCTCTTCTTTCTTAGAAAGGCATTTACGCTTCTCGTCGTTCCACATTTCAGGACACCAGAGAACTTCATCGGTGTGTATATACATTCTACAGAGATACCCTAAATGAAATGGCTTTGTACTGAAATAATGATTCACTTATGATCACTTGACTTCGATGAGATTTGCAATTAGATCGCCCAAGTTAAATTTAAATCGACCGACGCTCCAAAGCATCCTCTTTTTCATGTTTTCTTCCCAAATCGCCGACAAGTCAATCCCGACGTGAGGCGCATAACTAATTTTAATAGCCCTACGACGTATTTTATCAACCCTTTTGTACGCAAGTGACAAGACAATCACAGGTAATCTCAACTTTAGTTTAAAGTACTAATGTGGATCGGTGTTTCTGGACGTGAAAGAGCACCATATGAAAATCCCTTATCTAGATACGTTTCGGGATTTGGAGAGAGAGAGAGAGAGAGAGAGAGAGAGATTTGAGGAGATGCGCAGAATGGATGCTTGTGCGATCGAGGCCCACGCGATGATTTGATTCAGTCCGCCCAGTTGGCACGTATGAACTGGATGGAGCCGACTTGATGTCGACGGCGGAGACCCACCACGAGGGAGCTCTCGAACGTGTGCGCACGTGGTGAGAACGAGGGGAACGCGTAGGTGCGTCGGCGGAGCGACGACTGGCTGCGGCTTTCAAGCGGGGCTTCCGTCGTCGAAGGCGGCGTCAACTTACTCAGACGCCGACCGGAGAGACTCTCTCTAGCCGGCGCCCCCACCCTCTTTTACGGCCATTCACCCCTTTCACAGTCAACAGGGTCTGTGGCTCTGGCTGGGCGAGGACGTGATTTGCCTGCTCAGCACGTTGGCCATGCATCTCAGGAATTCAAAGGGAAAATAGCTCAGAAAAAAAAAAAAAAGTCCTAAGCCTGATGGCATTTCAGTCTTAAGTATCACTGTAGCCGGTCGGAAGTGATCGGCATTATTATATTGATAAATTGTTAAAAGATTTAGGACTCAATCGGCACAAATGAAAAGTTAATAACTGAATTGATCAGTTATTGACTTTTTGAATAATTAAACCCACACAAAAGGAGGCATCGCAAGTTGTGTTCTTTCTCCCCGACACATTGGCCAAAATGGAAGATGAATAAAATCAAACCCTTTGACTTGATCAATGCATGTGAAAAGTCAATGAGCTTGGTTTCCCAATTGACCAACTCGCATATCCTGTTGGTTATGTTCTTGGTCATGGGGTTGGATTATGGTGATTCTTTATTCGAGAATGGTGTGCGTTTTTGCATGTGATTAGGACCAGCGCATTAGCACAACGCAGAGGGATAAAAAAAAAAAAAGGAGCGTGCGAAATGCATTCCTTTTCTTTGGAAGGAATAATCAAACTATAGTGTCATGATTACAATAACAATTACCATCAATCAATGATACATAATCTAGAGAGACATGACGAATTTTCTAAGCATTTTTTAAAAAATTGTTAAAAAGTTCTATTACACAGTGCTACCTTGACTAGTTTATTTTGCTAAAGTATCTTGACTAGTTTATTTTGCTACCTTCAGTAATCATCAATAGGCCTCTTGTTTCGTCAATCGCATGACATATGTGGCTGCCCCTTTCAATTTAAAAGGTTTTCCTAAAAAGAGAAATGATCATTCTGCCTCCCAAATACAGGAAAAACGATTGCATTGGCCATCTTATGGATCGATCCATGTGACCGAAAGGTGGTCTCATCAATTGATAAGTGGGAGACAATCTCAGCTTGAAGAACTCCTTCACGGGCACCCATTTTGATGTACTGAAATGATACGTCTAAGAGACCCGCGGCCAGGATGTGTTGCATTTGATTCAAATGTCATATGACAAAGCAATTAAGGTAAGGGGGCTCGTCTTGCGTTTGTGTGTCTAAACGAACGGAAATAGGTCGCATTGCGGCAAGAGCGAAAGCCTAGTGACTCAGAGAAAACTTAGGGTAGGGCAGAAAGTAATCGAAGGACGAGCTCCAAAGGACACAACATGGACATCTCATCCCATGAGAAAACTAATCTTCAAAGGGACAATAGGTTAAGTCTCTTGGTGCTAGGGTGCACCATTTCTGCTGGGTCTTAATGTCAATTAGGGCACGTGAAAAATTGGAATCGCGTTTCCCTTGCAAACGTAGGGTCCCTCCTCACCTTCTTTTGTTGAGGACATTGTTAGCTTTGTCATCGTATCGTTTGTTGGGTCGGTCGTGAACGAGAAGCACGTCGCTCTTCCAAATCTGTGGACCATCATCATCATCATCATACGACCTTAGCCTACAAAAGTAGTTGACATGCCGCAGGTTCGTGCCCACTGCCAAGCCCTACCATCCCATTCAATTCAATCCCCTCAGATCGGGGCACAGTTGTTGCCACCACCGCCGCCCCGCCAGTCCCTATCCTATGATCAACTTTGAAAAGATGAGGTTAGATCCCTGTCGCCTCACCGCCCATCACAAACAACAAATCTGTCTCCATTAGAGCTGCGATTAAGTAGTGATCCCCGACCATCCCCAATACGATAAGACTCGACAAATTGTTTTCACCAATCTCGGCGAAGCAATCCGCCCGACCCCCATTAGGCAATCGGGCTTTTCAGGCCCATGCTCGTCTCCACATGTCCTGAGTCTCATTTGCTAAGATGATCCGGCTCGTGATGCCGAGTTCAAAGAAAGCCCACATTCCCCAAAAAAAAAAAACAAATTACAACGTTCGGCATAGACCCGTCAAAGAACATAGCCAACCAAACTCTACAGTTTGACGCACCAACATCTGGGATAGTCACTCCCCCTTCAAGTTAGCGTGAGTTCGGTTCCCCGGTGTTCCGCCCCCTATGGTATTCCAAACCAACTATCCCAACCCCTTCTCATCTATAGGTTCAGTACAACATGAGCACTGCACTCGACCTTTCTCCTCGGGATGCTTAGCCATTTGCACCCTTTAAGCGCGCAATCAACTCATCCTGGAAATATGAAGAAAGTGATCAGTATATGCAGATAAATTCGTAATTCCAGGGCAGTCATCAGTCCATAAACAAGATGCCAACAAACAAGCAGATTCATCAATTCAAGCCACCAACTCAGCATTACCAACATTCAATTTTTTTTAACCAGAAACAAACTTAATGGTGTATTAATCAGGAGCTTCAAATAAATTGACGTCATGCTCACCTTCTTGCCTTTGGGGGGAAGACCTCTTTCCTTGAGAAGTGCACGAAGCCGCTCCACAGTCAAACTGTGCAAGTCCTTGTCTGGTAAATGAACGCTTGAACCGTCTGAAATTCGGTTCCAATTAAAACTATGAACCAGCCAAACCTCAATAATTGTTAAAAGGGATTAAGATGTATAATAAAAATAACGGTAAAATAAATTTCCTCCTCAATCAGTTCTTTATCCTAGTCCTCCCCCTCTCTCCAGAATTAAGATGCTAAATTTCTCATCCCCTGCCCCCATCCACCCTACCCCTTCCGCTCTTTCCAAAGAAAAAAAAAGGGAATAAGAATAGAAGCCACTTTTGTAGGACAAAGTAGGATATCCATAAAATAACCAGTGGTAAACGTTCATAGATTGATGGTTACAGTGATCATATGGTCAATAGAAGAAGAATATCACGTAAGCCAGTTAAGCCCTACGATTGCTAGAAAAGATCGCTTCTTCAATAACCTCAAATCAGACCATAAAAAGTAGCCAATACCAACACCATGACTAGGAAGAAAATCCTTCATTGACTACATATTAATATGATCAATGAAAATTTTTGCCATTATTATGCAAGAAATCAAATCGTGAAAGATTTATCTCATTTGAAACAACAATAAGGAAATTGCTGCATTTGTAAGGGAAAATAAATGCCCTTCATCCATTCATCCAGTCAGTGAAGCAACGTCTCTCTCATATGTTTAGATGTGAAGAACATGGTGTCTAACTTGTACGATAATCATGACAGGTGAAAGAAGCAGCGTCTTACCTTGTCGAGAACCAGCTTGACCAGCAGGTCTCTTAGATGATGTCCCACTATCCAAAAGTCTCTCGGATACTCTGCAGAAACAAAATGATTGCCCTCATAATCATGACACAAAAAGAAAGATGAATGGTAACAATCTGGTCCCTAGAAAATAGTTGTGTTGCAGTAAATACGAAACCCATTACTAAGCAGCCTATCTATAGTTGCTAAAATGCAAGCAAAGCCACATATCTCACAACCGAATATTGAATACCTCTTCCTAGAACCTTCAGCTATTGTCACACCCTTTGCATTTCTCAAGCCAGCATCTCCCCTGGGTTTCTTGATCGTGAGTGCTCTTATTAATATATTTTGTTGGTTTGTCTTTATCACTTGCCCCTCTGCATATGAAATAGAGATCAGTCCCTTACATTCCGGAGCTAGTTATGTACTCTGACAACACCCAGATGGACTACAGCTGATAGTAAACAAGAGTGAGCGAAACAGATGTTATTACATAGTAAATGAGGACAGTAGCAAATTCACCTAAGTATTCCCACTTCTCCATTTCTCTGTGAAAAAACATTAGTATGCATGCTACGAGAGTGGCAAAGTCTACACCACATAATTACCAGGATCATGAAACAAGTGTTGGAAGTGGGCAGAGTACAGCCCACCAAAATTTTAGAAGGAAATAACCACTTCAACTTTCAGTATACAAGCATCAGTATTTATAAGTGATGGTAATGGATAGAGTACAGTCCACCAAGTTTTTACTAGAGCTTTTGTTATTAAACTGGTGTAGATATTACAGACATGATCTTGTCAAATGGCCAAGAGCTTTTAGTTGATTATTCTACCAAACTAAACAGGTTCTATTAAAATTGAACGAGACACTATCTTTTTTTTTTTTCCTTTTCCAGATGATCAATTACCCAATGAATGCCAGCAGAAATCTAAAAGTGTCAGGAATTCAGAGGGTGAAAACCTGGTGGTGATGTGTCGTGCTCACAAACGTAAACTCGCATTCCACCCTGCAAAAAGTTTTCAATTTTCAGTTTACAAACAAACTAGTTATTCACTAGATGCTTGGGAGGCAAATTAACCTGGATGTGGAAAAGAAATCATCTTTACTCGGAGGAATACACAAAGGAAAAATTAACCAGGATGCAAAATATGCTCAGATTCGAGATTGCCACAGTAGTTAGACCATTTAAGCCAAGGATCGGTTCCGATTCAGATGCGCCTAATGTAGACCTTGAGAATTCCAAAAGCACTGCTTTCTAGCAAGTGATCGCAAACAAAAGCGGGGGAGAAACACAAATCCTCATCAACGGGAGAAGGAGATCATTCCACGAAGCAAAAGAGACACGTATTGGAATCGGAATTCAATTCCACGAAAAAAATCCCCAAAGCACGCAGTTTGCAGTAACGCAACTCACTACAGAGAACAAATTCGAGCGTCTCCTCGAGCATTGTCCAGTGCCAACTCCTGCCCCGAAGTCCGAACGAACACCGAATTGGACAAGTCAGCACACGGTAGATCCCGGGAAGCTAAAAATGCCTGCGACCCGGAAATGCACCGACAATAATCCGCTCCCCGGAACTCCTTAGACACCAACTAGACCGCAAACGGAACTAATGATGCGGACAAGTACGACAGTCAAACTGAGAGACTAGGGTTCCGGAGAAAAGGACGGACGGCTAGTGAAGACTGAGAGAGAGAGAGAGAGATCACCGGATTGGGGGAGAGGACGGTGGAGGAGAAGAGGCCTCGAGAGGGGAGGTTGGAGAGGAGCTTCGACGCCGTCGGATTCAGGGGCGACGGGTGACCAGAGGTGCCTTCCATGGCGTCCGGAGGCCGGCCCGCCTGCCCGCCCGAGGGATGCGTGCGGCGAGAATGAGGAGAGAGAGAGAGAGAGAGAGGCGACGAGAGTCAATGAAGGAGAGCAAAAGACACGACCACCCTCGCTGCCGCTGCCACCCCCGAGAAGCAAAACCAAAAGTAGGCCTACCGTGTGCTCTTGCCTACTTACCGTGATGCTCAATTGTCGATGGACAGATGGGCAGACATCAATCTTGGACAAATTTTGGCAAAAGCCGAAGTCTTATGCTTGAATTACTTGGAAAATCATATGATTTTGCCTTCTATGTATTGTATCGAAACCAATTCCGTCCTCAACGTCTTTTATCAATTTAGTTTTAAAACTTCACCGTGAAATTATATCTTGGTCACTCTAGCTCAATTTTCGGTAGAGACCATCGAAGTGTCGAGATGCCACATAGAACGCCTGGCAATTTTTGATGGAAATTGGTCGAAAAGATTGTATTGAAATTTTGCTACATAAGTTTTGGGATCGAAATAGGAAAACTATAAAATACATCTTAGGGTTGTATCCGTACGGCAAGTTCAAAACTAACGGAATAATTTCCTCATTTGATTACTCATATATATATATATATAAGTTGAGTTTATATTCAATTCGATGTTTATGCCATCATTTTCAGTCATATACTATGCCATTACCGGTTTTATCATCATTCGCATTACTTTTGAACTATTGAAAATGGCACGAGTTAATGAATATAGCAAGAAGGTATTGAATAGATGATTCTATAGAATGACTTGATGTACACATAATATTTTTCCTAGTTTGGTCGAAACACCCTAGAAAACATTCGACGACGGTGTCGTCAATTGTGAATTTTACTCCCTTATCAACCCTCGTCAATGTCTATTTAAATAAGGGATGGAAAAAAAAATTTACAATTTTCCTATCGTTTCATTTCCCTCCATTTCCTTCAACCTCGTTTTTAAAGTCAAACCCACGAAATATGACGAAGCCAACATACCGTGGGCATGGGGGTAGCGCCTTGCTTTACATTTGCTTGCAGCCGAGTAACCTCAAAATCTCTCCTATTCAACATATAATCCTGCTTTCCTCAAACGAATAACGTCAATTCTCCTTTCCCATTTCTTTCTTCGCACTTCGCTTGTTCGATGACATTATTTGTTTATTGCAACAAAGTGTGCTAACATTATTAGACAGCGTGATGGAAAACGATCACACTCCCTTACAGGCTAGAAGCAGTTGTCTTTAGAACAAAGAAATCTGTCAGATGCCGTCGGCACTTTTACATTGCTTGTAGCAGCAGTCACACTCGCTCGGAACCAGTCGACTTTAGTACAAACAAAGCTATCAAATTCCGTTCATGAAACACATTGAAGAGGAACTTTTGCAACGAACAAACAAGCAAACTCGTTCTTCTTCTTACATTGCATCAAGTGATCAAAACCTTCTGTATTTTCAATGTTGCGATTCTTCCGAATTCATATAGACGAATGTTCTTGCTTGCACCTTCTATATTCAGATAATAGCAAACAACCTGCCACGGTTTCATAGAATCAGGGCGAAATCTATCAACTTAAACACTCCATTTCTACAGAAGATTTGATTGAAGAAAAGAAAAACCTTTGAACTCCATCTCCTACAAAGCAGGATGCAGAATGAAGATGATGAAAGGGCTGATAATTCAACCCAATCGAATGCATAAGCCATATGTATTGCAATAAAAAAGTACAATTACCGAAACACTGGCAGGCCAAACAAATTCCCAACATTAATTAGCACATGTAGGATAGGGCTACATGACAGCCTCCTCAAAATTGATCAAAATTTGTTCCTTTTGTGGCGTATGTTTTCTGACCTGCAGTAAAGAGAAGATGGGAAAATATATTCGGTAAACAAGATATTGGAATAACCAAATCCATTGCTTGAATTATGACAAAGATGAAGTAGAAAATAAGCATCTGTCATTCAACCCTTCAAAGGCATGGATATGTATGGCTGTGGCGGATATCTAATGTGAAAGCCTAGCAGTTTGCTCCACAAGTCCTCAACACTACTAGTGCCCCTCCTCAAGGTTGAGTATCAGTTAAATCACAGACAAAGAAAGCTATAATTGGAGGGAAAAAAAATACACAGGGTACCATGAAGGCTTACTCTCACACCAGCCATTGACAGAAGCTTGTGAGATGCAATATATTCAACCTGTGAATTGTTGAGCCTCTTCTCCACAAAATATATAACTTCAGAAACTCCTGACTGCAAAATTGGAAGAGATCCATAAAAATTTATTTTTAGATATCCCATAATCTCTTAGAAGGCTTAGGACTAATTGCCACTAGTAGATTCACATGCAACAAGTCTGCTCTCTTGATGAGGAGGGTCAATTCCATAGTCTGGGCTCTTTCGAAAACCTTTCAAAAAATCAGTTAGCCGAGGAGCATTTAGCTTTCATTAAGTAAATCAAATCCAAGCAAAATCTTGTCTGATTTATCACCCTAAAAGAGATTATCATTGGACATTCTACCGTAGCTTCTGGCAATAAAGCTGCATGTGAAGAGCATGAGATATGGCCATGGTCTAACACTAATTTGGCACTAGTAAAAATTCTTCACAAGTAAGATAAAAAGTCGAGAAACACTACTGTGAGACAAACTGGCTTGAATATGGTAATTACCTGAATAATAATCTTTGCACATTCATTGCAAGGAAACATTGTCACATAAAGCTTCTACAAATCAACAATCAAAAACTGCCTTAGCCAATTTCAGCACAAAATCTCAGACATGGTCACTACGGTTCTTAAAGAAAAATAAGGAAGTTATAGTTGATCAATCTTCTTGACAATATTCATCTGCCCATAACATTATGATAATTCAGAAAATGCAATTACCTGTCCAGCAGCAGAAGCATGATTTGTGTTGAGGATAGCATTGACCTCAGCATGACAGACATATCTACAAGAGGTGACAAAGGAGGTTGTAATGAAAACCAAGACATGTCTACAAAGCTATTAGAAGGGTGATGGATAACTATTGGGCAAATATCTGATCAAGCACAGTTCTGAGCTGGATTACAGTTTTCATCTATTCAATATTGGGCAAAAAACTATAGTTAGCACGTGACACGCAGCTCAGATTCTTGCTATCAAAGTAGATGAGTGAAAGGTGGGACAACTGCCGGACACTTACGGATATTTAGTCTCCAAAGGATCCCCATGTTTGGATTTCTGTGAGGAAAAAGAGAGCATAATAAAAGAGGGGACAAATTGATACTGCTTTATATGTTGAAATTATAGCATGCAGATACCTTGGCCCAAGGAAGCTTGTCATCGGAACATCCCCTGGGAAATCCATTGTAGCCAATCCCTGTTGGAGGACAGTTGTGAAGAACTTGTAGCAACAGTTTTCTGGCGTTATCCTATCAGAGTTGTTGATTATGCACAAAGCCAGAACAGAGTCGCCAAGAATCCAAAACTATATAAATACCCCCAGTATGAAGTAGAAAAGTAGGGGGGAATCAAATAGACTGGAGTCGAATAACTTCAAATGCCACTCACATCTAGTGTTACATTCTTCTTCGTAATTTACACTGGATAGTGAAAAAAGGAAGGTCGTGCATTTCTCACTTCTGCATAAATCACTCAATCGCAGAATGGCGACAGTTGCCCGAGCTACTGTGATATACTTTATTCCAGAAACAAATGGAATTCTAATCAATCAGCTATAATAAGTAAATCACATGAATCTACCAAATAGACATGAAGATCATGGCATTGCAGACGGACTGACCGAGTATAATCCCATTCTGACTCACCAAGCATGCGCCAACCTGCGGCATTGACACACACACCAAGAAGAATTTAACACTAGCTATGACATTAGAAGCACCAAGTTCCAGCAAGGAGAATGAAATGCGAAAGCAGAGAAGGGACATGGCAGTCAGCATAAAGCTGAGAAATGCGAATTATGACCTGCCTGTTGGGGTCCTTGGATCTTTCGGCGGACAAGAAGGCTATGGCCATGAAATAGTCATCCCAAGATAGGTACCTAAAGAAAAAAAACAACAAATTGAAGAAAGGGAAAGGGACCCTTAGAAACCCTAAACAGCAAAAAACGAAAATGGGAAAGAAGACTTTGATAAATGAACAAGAAATGAACAAGCCGGTGAAGCGGCAAAGAAACCGAGAACGTACCCTTGGCGTTTAGAGGGATCAAAAGGAGAGGGCTTACTGGGGACGACCCCGTTGAGGGGAGAAGAAGAGCGTTCGTCTCGACTGTTCTTCTTCTTCTTCTTCAGGGGATCGAAGTTGAAGAGAAAGCCAAGAGCAATGGCGGAGGCAAGAGCCCCAAAGAGAGTGGCTGAGGTCACCAGGCTTACCTCCCGACTGTTCATGGAATCGAGGGGGAAGAATCTGCGACTGCGAGATGGAGATTGGGAATGGGGGGAAAATAGCGGGAAACCGAAGGGGCGAGAAGAGGACGAAAAGGAGGCGGGTCAGTAAAACCTCAACTTCTTACTATTACATTAGTTTCTTTTCGGCCAAATCCCAAAGTGGTGGAGATGGCCGAGTTGGTCTAAGGCGCCAGATTAAGGTTCTGGTCCGAAAGGGCGTGGGTTCAAATCCCACTCTCCACACCTACTCTCTCTCTCTTTCTTTCTCTCTTTTTGTCGTCTACAGCAGCAAAAGGGGTCATCTTTTACAACGCCTTCACTTAATTCATCCACATTTCTGATCCTCAATTCATCAATTATTCAAAATCATCTTTTAATTTGAATTCATCCAGATTTTTGATCCTCAATTTACCAATCATATAAAATCATTCTCAAGTCTCATTTTTTGTGTAGGGATTTCTGTTTTGAGTTTGAATATGTATCTTGTTCCTTGTCTTTTGTCGTCTGCAGCAGCAAAAGGGGTCATCTTTTATAATGCCTTCACTTAATTCATCCACATTTCTAATCCTCAATTCATCAATCATACAAAATCATCTTTTAATTTTAATTCATTCAGATTTCTAATCCTCAATTTATCAATCATATAAAATTATTCTCAAGTCTCATTTTTTGCGTAGGGATTTCTGTTTTGAGTTTGAATATGTATCATGTTCCTTGTCTTTTGAGCTCAAGTACACATTGGCCCACAACCCAGTCCACTTTCCACACTCAACGTCAATAACTTGAGCTATCCACATGGATTTGTTAGATTTGTTAGACATGAGAAGAGATCATTCCAGTCGAGGAACAACGAACAGCATCAGTTCTTGAAGGTGGGATTCAGTTGGCATGGACTGTATTGTAGGTGCCTCTTCTCCATCCGAGCAATTAAAAGAAATGACTATCCCTGAAAGTTCAATTCAAATCCCCGAAGCAAACCTGCTTCCAATTGATTAACCCACTCATGCGACCGTAGCGAGTGCATGGACTCCCCAGGATATTGTGTCCGAATGCTTATCAACTCGAGAACTTATGGACAGAGACGTCCCTTGGGAATCTGAACAAAGCATACACTACCCCACCTGAGAAGTTAACAACACATGGGACACATGGACACATGGTTTACTTTTAAAACTGGTATGACAAGGACAGAGAATCAAAAGCATTGGAAGAACACTTGCCCATCAGTCTGCCACCTGCAGAACATCTGTAGCAAGAGAGTAGGACTAGGTCAATCATCCCCAGAACAACCCATTTCAGGTTTAACACGTTCAGTTGTCATGATCGAAGATATTTCATGTACATTCTGAATGAGCAAACTAATCACCTTGGGGGTTCTGTCCCAATTCCACCATGGGCAATTTAAGTATCATAGACTGCACAGCACTGATGGAAGCGATGCAAGCAGGGACTCAAGACTTTCAAAAGGGAACAAAAGAAGCCACAGTACACTCACGCCACACACAAAACATCTGAAATATAAAAAAAATTTAACCCAACTCCAGTTGCAACTAACAAGGCATTCATCTTGGTATGAGATCTTCACTTCAACATTACCGTACCAGAATGTAACAACTAGATTTACACCAGAACAAATTAGACATAAACAAGAGATGCTATTGCAATATTTTTCACGATTAAAGTGGGAACACCATCACTAAATGGCAATGTATTCGTTCTGCTCAGCAAACCAGTGATGATAACTAAATCAACCTTCACATGCTCTGATATTACCCAAGTACATATTGCTTTGCGCAATTATGAGTAAAACAACTAAGATCTTCCCGTGCATTGGCACAAGTTAAAACTAAAAGAGAGGGAGGAGCCACAACTTTCATGATTAGGCCATGGCAACGTACAAGACCATTCAGGACATCAATACGCTGATCGTCCATCACCCTCGACTATTACATCTTTAAAAGCCCCACCACTAGGAATCATAGGCAACACGTGCTCTTGATGGGGAAAAATCACGTCTAGCAAGTATGGCCCAGGAGTTTCCAGCATTTTCTGAACTGCAGCTCTAACATCTGCCTTTTTGGTCACACGGGCTGCAGGTATTCCACAAGCTTCGGCAAACTTCAACATGTCTGGGAATATCTCGGACTCTCTCGATGGATCTCCTAGGTATGTGTGCGCTCTATTGGCCTTGTAGAACCGGTCTTCCCATTGGACAACCATGCCCAGGTGCTGATTGTTCAGCAGAAGAATTTTGACCGGGAGGTTCTCCACTCTGATGGTGGCCAATTCCTGGATATTCATGATGAAGCTTCCATCTCCATCAATGTCCACAACAATTGCATCAGGCTTTGCAACAGCAGCTCCAATAGCAGCTGGTAATCCAAAACCCATAGCCCCGAATCCACCGGATGTCAACCACTGCCGAGGCCTCCTATACTTGTAATACTGTGCAGCCCACATCTGATGCTGCCCGACACCTGTACTTATGATTGCATTTCCATCTGTCAACTCATCAAGAACCTGAATCACGTACTGAGGAGGTATGGCATCCCCAAATGTCTTAAAACTTAATGGGTACTTCTGTTTCTGCTCATCAAGCTCCACCCTCCAAGCGGAAAAGTCAAGTTTAGGCTTTGGTCCTTTCCTTTCCAACAACCTGTTCATCCCTTGCAAAGCCAATTTCACATCCCCACAAACGGAAACATGAGGCTGCTTATTCTTTCCAATCTCAGCCGAGTCAATGTCAATGTGAACGATCTTAGCTCTGCTAGCGAAAGCTTCCAGCTTGCCCGTCACACGATCATCGAACCGAACTCCAAAGGCAAGCAACAGATCACTTTTGTCCACAGCATAGTTTGCACATACAGTCCCATGCATCCCAAGCATATGAAGCGACAAATCATCTGTGCAAGGGAATGACCCTAGACCCATCAAAGTACTTGCCACAGGGATCCCTGTAAGTTCTACAAACCTAATCAACTCCTCACTCGAATTCAAACACCCCCCACCCACATACAAGACTGGCTTCTTTGATTCGGCTATCAACGTCACAATCTGTTCCAGGTGCGCCTCTGGAGGCGGCCTAGGCAACCTTGATGTGTATCCCGGCAGCCTCACAGACATGTCCCACTTTGGAACCACGAGCTGCTGTTGTATATCCTTGGGTATATCAATGATAACTGGACCTGGCCTCCCCGCAGTCGCTAAATAGAATGCCTCGCTGACTATCCTCGGTATATCTTCCACGTCAAGAACCAGATAGTTGTGCTTCGTTATGGACCTGGTGACCTCGACAATAGGGGTCTCTTGAAACGCATCCGTGCCAATCATTCTTCGCGGCACCTAAAAATTGAATATATTGTCTCGTTATCAAAACGGTGGGCAATGAACGAACTGAAAAGCCGTAGTTTCAGAAACTACACTCTATAAGTCCAGATTCGAAAGGTACGAGCTAAGGGACTAAACAGGCACGGCTTGCGAGCTATCAAATAAAACAGTGCAGATATGTGTGACCGGAACAGCAGCAAACATAGTTTGGGTCATCGAGAGAACCTGCCCGGTGATGGCGACAATGGGGATGCTGTCGAGCATGGCGTCGGCAAGGCCACTGACGAGGTTGGTGGCTCCGGGGCCGGAGGTGGCGATGCAGACGCCGGGGAGGCCGGAGGCGCGGGCATATCCCTCGGCGGCGAAAATGCCGCCCTGCTCGTGGCGGGGGAGGACGTTCTTGATGATGCTGGAGCGGGTGAGGGACTGGTGGATCTCCAAGGAGGCGCCACCGGGGTAGGCGAAGACATTGGTGACGCCCTGGCGCTCCAGGGCCTCCACGAGGACGTCGGAGCCTTTGCGGGGCTCGTCGGGCGCGAATCGGGAAGCGAAGGTCTCAGGGGAGGGCGGAGCGGTGATGGGAGGGGCGGAGGTGGCGGTGGCTTTGGGGACGGGGTTGGGGAGGGAATTGGAGATGCGGAGAGGGGAGGTGGAGAGGGAGGGCCTGGTTGGTTTGGCGGGTAAAGAGAGGGACTCGGAGAGGAGGGAGAGAGATTTGGAGAAGATGAAGATGGGGGAGGAAGGAGGAGGAGGAGGAGGAGGAGAAGGAGGGTAGGCAGAGATGGCCGAGAAGCTGCGAGCTGCGGCCGCCATTGTTCTTGTGGAGCTGGTGTTCCGTGGGGGAGGGGAGGGAGGGAGGGAGAGGAGGCGAGGCGGCGAATGGTGACCATCCGGTCTCCCTTTAAATTTCGTGTCCCCATGCCGCACTGTCGCTGTCACTGAAATTACGCAATTGCCCCCCTAGTTTTGATCGGTAAATGCTACTTATTATCTGTCTCGCCCTCGGTCTCGCTATTAAGATTGTCATCGCCAATCTCGGGTTAAGGCACGTGGGTGGGTCGCTGCACTGATTTTGAAAAGGCAAGAAGCCAATTTCGTCTTTCCTTTCGGTTCAAGCAATTTGGTGCATGAAACTCCTGCATTCCCCCCCCCCCCCCCCCCATCTCTTTCCGATCGGAAATGAATCGTTTGTCCCGAAAACTTTCCAAGGCAGACTGATCTGATCCCCGCAGCCATCCGATTAATGATCGGACGGCTGCTTATTTTGGATGGGTCCCCTCTTAAAGTGGGGCCCACCCCTTCCCTCTCACAAACCCGCAGAGCAGACCTTGCTCTGCGAGTAGAGGATCCAAATCCTCCTCGATCGGGTCCAATCCCTCCCTCATTTTGGTACCCGTTCCGTTCCACCATTCGACCCGTGAGCGAGGCTGAGAGAGAGAGAGAGAGAGAGAGAGAGAGAGAGAGGCCTAGGCCCAGATCCACCGACCCCAATTAGCAGCAACAACACCAAATCTGTTCCGTCCCAGTCGAAGCCTCCACTCTAAAATGTTTAGGGGACCCCGGATTGGTTGTTTGCTGGTTCAGGCCTCAGACAGTTCGTTTGTCATCCGAGAGATATCATCAAGAAATGATCCAAGAAAAAAAATGCAAGTTCCATCTGGAAATCCCATCTCTCTGCGCAAGATCCCATCACTCACCTCAGTCCATTACATGGGTTTCGACCGTCATGCAGTGACGGGGGCTCAAAAACCAGTCCGAGGGAAATCAAACCGTCAGGCTTCTCTGAAGACAGGGCAGAGAGCTACGATGGCTTTATAACATTCCCGAACCCGTGCGCGCTCGCTCATCCATGCCCGTTAAATTAGAATGCTCTCCGAGTCCCCGCGGGATTGAGAGTTGAAACCAACACTCCCGCCTGATCACGGAGATAAAACATACCCATCTTAAAAAGTACTCGGTGACTTGAAAGAAATGTAGGCAGCAACCAAAAACACTTCGTTTCCTCAACACTCAGGTAACACAGTTCCCAGAACTTTAAGCCATTACACGTTCCATTGCTTAGATCCTACTCATGAAGTAACAAAAATTGCTCCCAACTTGTACTTCCGCAGATATCCCCATCTTTCTTTCTTACGAGCTCAGCCTGCAGCCAATCATACCAACTTTTTCCGTTAAAAGAACAGATGAAAGGCAATTCTGACGCCGGTCACCTAACCACCCACACTTTCGGTATGAGAAACCAGAGAATGTGAACGCAATGCGAGCCTTTCGCCAAAAGAATACACAGTCATAAAGCATCTCCCCTACATGCGCAGCGCACAATACTCAACTAGTATCTGACGCCAGATACAATACGGATAAAAGCCACCTAATAATCCACTCAAAAGCTTCTGCAGTTAAAAAGTAATAACAGATTTATGTTGCCAGAAAATGAGACAGAACGTTCATATCATCACATTTTCTTAGGTAACCACCAAGAATTCACAGAACTGCTTGTGACCATCGATTGAATACTAATTATATACTCAACAAATATAGTATCCTCCTAAAGGACCCATCCAACAATGGGGAAGCCACTGCAGAAAAGCATCATCCCATTTGTAAGCAAAGAGAGCTGTTTCTTTTGATTTCCAGTTCTCTTGAAAGAAAACTTAAATTTTCATATTAGAGAATCTCAAACTTGAAATCAATTAACCGTCCATAATGATCTCTAAGAAAACCAAATTATCAGTCAATTCTTTTGGGGAGCCTTTTGAACCAACGATACATCTGTGCACCGGAAAACTTCTCAATGGCTATGGAAATTCAAAAGATGATCCACTTTATATGTGCAAATGACATTATTTCAACAGCTTAAAAGCATGAAATGTAGGTCATATAAGGACCTGTCGTCAACAGAAAGTAGATAGTCTTGGTCCTGTTATCACTCACATGCAATCACTAAAATGTAAAGACGCAACTGAACTTGCAAAAACACTCAAATAATATAAATGTCATGGAGGACAACAAACATGTCATGCAGGGGAAAAAAAAGGAAGAAAAATATGTAGCTTTTGTCCTTCAACCCATCACAAGAAGTAAGCCAAACTCAAGGCACAAAACTAAAACAAGAATTCTAAGCAACGAAGCAACCATGTTTGTTTTAATCAAATAAATACACAGAAAGTGATTTCAAATTATTATTCTTCTTTTTCAGATGACTACAATTTGCATGAAAAATGAGAAAACTCCCAATAAGATGTTAAGTTCCAAGATGCACAACAAAGATGGATAACCTCTGTTACTACCTATTGTTCACAGTGTGCGTATGATGCTGGCATGTCAAACAATTTTGTTTGTCACTAACTCAAGCGGCACATGTCAACACAAGATTTACAATTAATTGCATAGCTTTTGATGCCTCACGCACGGAGAAGAACCGAAATCATTTTGCTTTTAGCATGCCGAAAAAGGACAGAAAAGAGCCGATACATTTGCAAATAACTGAATAAAACCATCTCCCTTCTCAGAGCATGCTACTACACTGTGGACATTTCTGAAAATGCATTGAACAGGTAGGTTGATAGATTTGCTTGCTACCGATCTTACTAGAAAGAGTAAAGCTTTCAAGTTTTGCATCGACTTCAATTATGATCAGATAAATGCGGAACCCACACAAAATCTCAGAAGGGGAACTTAATTTGATATCTAATTGGGGCCCTGTCATGGATTCAGTGAAGAGACACTCACAATAATGTGGAAAAGGATGAGCATCAATGACTCCGGCATTCCAAAAGGCTAAACCTTTTCCAGTATCATGGGCCATCATGATTTTTATTAGGCAGAGGTAAATTTTTTTTTCTGAAAACCTAGGTCTACGAATAGCAGGCCTGCTGTATTACGACACAGTGAAAGTGAGAATTTCACCAGTAGAAAAATTCTGCCACCATGAAAAGCATGTGATCGGCAACTTCATGGATCAATGAAGGTCAGTAGTTCAATGAGGTTATGAACAACAGAAGAACGGTTATAAGTTTGCTTTAACATAAGAACCACAATTACCACAATGGTTTTGCAAAGGCAAAAAAAGGTAGCTGAAAGAGGGCTCTTGAAGTCAAAACCGAATCAATCTATTTAAAATCTGCAACTAATCCTTAATACTTAAGACTCTCAATGATGAAAGTATGTCCAATCGATCAAGGCCTTTTCGTCAATCACAATGGGTTGCTATGAATCAGTAATAGTGTCGCACCATATTGAACAATATGCGGATTTTACAAGTGACAGGATAGACTTCTACACCAATTTCAAGTGGTGAATCCGTCCCCCTTACAGAACTGTCAGCAGCTCTCACAAAGAGACTCCGTGGTGGCCAAATGAAGCGCCTTTCTTAAATAAAGGGACAAGATCTACTTTCGAAATTGAGAATCCAGACGGAAGACAACAAGATAACAGAGAGCCATGGTTGGATATCGAGAGATCTATAAAATCAAGAAAACGAAAGCGGAAAAGAAGAAGAAGGCGGGCAGGTATTACCTCCTAACCGGACCCAACGATGATGTTGTTGATGGGGATGAAGATGAGCTTCACGAAAAACCCAACAAACCCCATGACCACAAACCCAATGGCGGTGCGAAAGGCGACCTTGGTGAACTCTGCAGGAAAAGACGGAAGCAGTCGGTCAGGAAAATCAGAAGGTGATGGGCAATGCATTGGATTGCAGGCACGAACGGAAGAAGCGATGTGATGGCGGGTTCACCTTTGCGGTCGGGCTTGTGGCAGCGCTTGACGAGGCGAACGCTGTCCTTGGCGAACTCCCTGAGAGGATCAACGACCGAATCCACGGCATCCATTCTTCCGTTCCCGGCGACCGATCGAGCGAGCGAGCGAGCGAGCGAGAGAGCGAGAGAGAGAGAGAGAGGGGACGCGTTTGATGGACTTCAAAGTTGGACTGCCAAATAATGCCGCGTCGATGTGGTCAACGGCTCTATAATTTTGTACGGGCTCGATCCATATGGGTCGGGTGTGAGACCCGATCCATGATGGATCCGATGTCCAGGCAAGGGCTCATGGTATCCATTAGAGCCCATAAGCGCTCTAATCCAGCCATCAGCCATCAGTTGAATGTGATGCTCCCAATCAAACCTGCAATGGCACAAACTGATCAATGAGTAATACACAACCATCACTTCAAGTCCCCGTCCGGACTACTCCGAAGTTTGGCCTAGGTAAAACGCCGGTCGGCCATCGTGTCATTAACGATGCCGATAGGTGTATTGTCGAGGATCACATTAGGTATACTGTCGGTGTGATAAAATGCTACACATCCATTATTGCATGAGCAATATTTATATCTAGAACTAGTTTTGTGAAGACCTTTTGCATATGTCAACTATCCAACAGGCAAATGCATGCCTCCTTTCTTACACCGGTAATTGACCCCACAAATATCCATATGTCAATATATAAGAAGTATTTGCACATTTTTATCTTTTTATCTTTGGACGAGTTCATATACTTACACATTTTCATTTGCAAAAAAAATCGAGTCAATACTAGTGTTTCCCGAAATTACTAACATGTTGATTGTACATGCAAGAATCAACATCTTTGGCATTCTCATGATGAAATGCACCCTAAGCCATGTCATCTTCTGAAACCTATACTTTTCTTTTTCTTAAGAAAAACATGAACAAACATCTATATACCCCTGTCGAATACTAAATTTGCAAAAGAGAGTTATCCGTACCAAAGAGTAGTCGCGCGGGGGATAAGGAGTAGTCTTGGACCTGTAGAACTTCATTTTACTTCTTCAATAAAAACTCCAAGTTGAGGGAAATAAAAAGTTTCCAATTGTCATGAAAACCAGAACTCGACAAGGATCAAAATTGTAGCTTCAGTGTGAGGGGTTCGACTGATGCGCTTTAAACTTATCAAGTTTTCTGCACACACTACTGCCTGAGGTTAAAATGTCATTTGTCAAACACATGGAGGAACCACAACTCCAACAGATCACTTCAGCATCTTGCCACCAGAAGCTACCACACCGACATCAAAAGCCAGTTTTTGATACTTGGATAGTAACTTCAAGCAAGATTTAGCTCAAAGGTTGTGAGTGCATATGGGCTAGTTGTCAGTGCATCTGTTCCTAGTCAAGGCTGGTAACAGCCGAAGCTTAAGTAGAGAATTGCAGAACAATTACGCATGTCATAGCATCAATATTGTCACTGCACTGAGTCAGTCATCCACATATTTCGTCAACAGAATCACATGCTTAAATCCACTGGTCATGAGAGCATCATTACACAGTTCAACAAGTAATCCTAAGAAATATCAGCAAGGCTCGTCCACCTTCCAGCGAGCCATGGAGCATATTAACATCTTCCAATAGGTCTTGTCAACTGCACCACATACACGAAAGAAGTCAATTACCTCACGACTTTGATTGCATCAAGAGAACTTACCTGTGACAGCATACAGTCAAAGAAACATTTGGAAATTTTTTTTGCATGCAATGAATCTGGATATGCATTAACAGTGAAAAATTCCAGCCTAAAACTTCGAAAGGTCTCATGGTGCACAATGAGTTGATACAATAAATTATTATCCTTCCTGCTGTTAATATTACTATGCGGCAGACTCTCGTTCTGCATCAATGGGTTGGGCCAGGACAGGGGATGGGAGTGTCAGAAATTACGAAGCTGAATTAGGCTAATCAGCTCATGCCTTTTCTTTTTAAAAGTTTCTTTATGAGCGAGTCATCTACTCGATTAATACTCCAGAGAGTCCTGGCTAAGACGAAAAATCGAAAAATATTTTTTGGATTTCCCCACCATGGGTCCTAATCACATATAAAGCTCTACTACAATTTTGTTAGTCGCTTTGAGTGGCATTCTTGGGAATATATTATGCTTCCTACTTTCTAGTTAGAAAAAAATGTTCTCTCAAAGAAGTTATAAGTTGTGATTAATCCCACAAGTGAGCAGCCTTTCCATAGAATGAATGCTGAAAGACCTCTACATAAAAGAACATGTGAGCATGGCGTGAAAATCACCATACAATTATTTCTGAAATTAGGGATAAGGCTGCACTGGTCTGTCTCACGGAAAACCAGGATGACCAAAACTGAGTTTTTTGTTACCTCAACAAACCAGCCTAAACCTGAATAGTCGTACACCTAAGCAGAAGTTAGGAAACTACAGATATAGATTGACGCAATATTATGCACACCAGAGCAAAGTGAAAACCCATACAGTTATATCCAGTTCATTTCTTGTTTCTTATTGACCCTGGGCTGAACCTATCTAAAGCCAATATATATGCATCAAACCCAGGTTTTTGATTCAAGCAAATTCCACCTAAATTTTGGTTCAGTCAGTCTGATCTAGACTTTGGTTTTCCTCAAATTTATTTGAAACCCACCTAGTGGCATCATCTACAGATTGGAGAATGGTATGACCAAGGTAACAAATGACGTATTAGCTTACCAGTAATCTATATGATAGACAGGGAAGGGACAGGAAAAGGTGGAAATTATACCTCAGGACCACATAAGCCATGGTGTGGTTGAACCACCGCTAGGCCATGGTGATGTTAGATACATCAGTGCACACAAAATGGTCCATCTCAATAGGTTCCATTCAGTTATTTGGTTCTTTCGGATTTGTAGAAAACCCCTACCGGTGACATCCAGAGATTTGAAAAGGCATCTAGTATGATGGCACAAGATCTATTTACTTATTTTTGGAGTAAGTAATGTGGGTAGATCACAGGAAAGACTCAAAAGTAAGACTTGTTGGATCATAAATTGGCCAAATAAGGAAAGATGTACTATTGCATCAGATATAACGACAAAGGAGATAAAAGAATATTTTGAAGATGATAGTTCAACGAAATGTAAGTACATGGAGAGAATAGGAAAATACTTGTACACTCAGCCTCCACATAATATTTGTCCAGTTGACCACACAAAACCAAGTAAGATGTTTCCACTTTTTCAGCTAAAAGTTTGCACAGCAAGGATAGAGAATAAAAGTACAAGCTACGTGTCTCCACCAAAAAGCCTCCATGTGTTCGACGTCACAATGTCATCAAGAAATCTAAGAGAAAAAAAGAGCCAGACTATCTGCCATAAAACTGATGCTAACTTTCTTTTAGTGATTAATCTTAGAAAACTTTTCACAATTTGATGTTTTGAGTTGCAAGGCGAGGATAATGACTGAAACATATGGACTAGAAAGAGTTGAACAAAAAGTCACCACGTGCTCTGCAACAAAAATATCATCACAAGATAGATTGTATATGCTGAAAAAACTAAACTAACAAGCCCCTACCACTAAGTACAGATTGTAAAGCCAGTATTTGTTGGGCCAGTGTAAAAAGCTGCAACTGAGAATCCAGACAACTAGGAGACTACACAACCAGCAATGTTGCAAAAAGCCGTGATTAGTTCCTTCTTTGCCACTTGAAAACCACTAAGTAGATTATGAATCAAAGATGAGCAGTGAAAGCAATAGACGTTGCACCACCCAATATTCTCTCTGCTCTCCAGTCCCTACAGACATGTCCACTAGTTACATTTATCTCACACACCATTTTCTTGCATCAAACTACAAAAATATCCGCAAGAAATACCCTGCCACTGCAAGCTAATTACAGTCAAGGAGCTGAGAGCCTTGACAGGCACCCTTTAAGGTTGCAAAGCTGTAGTCTACCACAATAGCCAATGACAATGATCTTAAAATAAGTCATAAACTCCAAAAGTGCCTGTCATAAAAACTGCAGGAATCTTTCTCTTAACCTCAAATGTAGGACACAGTCAATGAACATACATGACAGAACCAAATAAAGAATCCCAAAGGCCTACAGAAATTTCTCACAAAGAAACCCGGCTTGGTGCATGTGCCAGTAATAGGATGCGTTTTTCATTTACGCTAAATCAGGAATAAATCTGCCTCATAGACATTAAAGTCATCTTCCTACTTTTATTCCAACCGCATCGCGTTCCTACATGCTAATGATAACTTATTCTAAAACAGTTTCGAGATATTCTTCTTTCTAAGAAAGAGTTTTTGAAACAAGTAAAAAAGAACAAATGAACCATCTCTTCATAGAGCTGATGAGAATACAAGGTCAGATTGGAGGGAACATAAAGATCATGTTATGTCTGCCAAACAGAAAACTTCAAAAAGATTTCTTGTCTTGTCACCTTTCTTGGCTCAATATATGTTCTCACAATAGCAAACGAAAGGTAATTAGGTCATTCCAGCAGCCAGGATGCATCTATCACGGTCAGTAGAGGCTCCTCTACAAAACTAATGCACCAAAGGCTGGAGCTTAAACAAGCCAAGTCCCACAAGAATTTACACGTGAGTCCAAACGTTTAAGCACATCAGCTGCGAGCATAGACTGGGCTCTTGCAATTTAGCACACTAAAAGGACAAGTATGCCATCCCAAAGTAAGCAACACAAATTGCAAGCAAGCCTTCTAGCAAAGCTGCGAAACTCTTTCTGCAGAAACAGTGCAAGTTCAGCTCTGAATATATCCGTAAAGCTACGATACTTAATCAGCATCCAGAAAGAGGAAACATGCCCTCACAATGCATTCTTACAGTAAAGACGTATCTCGAGAAAACAGGCGAGAAGACCTAGTCCGCAAATCCGGTAGACACAACAGAAAAACAAAAGCGTATTGGCAGTAGACACCGTTATGGTCAGTATCAAAATGACACCTAAAACCATGGTCCAACTGCAAGGGTGAGCAACCTTACCCTTGTCCATCAGGATTGCCCTGGCCATAGGAGCCATCATCGGCGGCTGCATTCTGCCACACGCTCTGCCAAGCCTGAGAAGGCGGAGGCTGCTGCACATAAACCCCTCCCGGTGCAGCCGGCTGGCCCATGGGCGGATAGTAGTAGGGCACGCCACTGGCAGGGGGACCCACCACGGGGGCACCGAGGGCGCCGCCCATGGCTTCTTCCTTAATCTCGTCGCGAGGCACGATGTCGACTAAGAAATCGAAGATGTCGGTCCTGGTGATGGCGGCGGCAATGTCGTTCTTCTGGAGGGTCCGGCGCTTGTTCTCCTCGGCGTGGAGCCAAGATCGGATGGTGAGCTCGAGGATGAAGAGCTCGCAGGCCTTGGCGAAGAGGATGGGGGCCTCAGCGGAGATCATGCGGACGTCCTCGTCGGCCTTCATGATCTTCTTGATGCGGGCAAGAGGGAGCTGGTGGTTCTTGAAGTCGTTCACCTGCTCGATCTCCTGCCGCTGGTAGGACCAGAACATCTGGAGCTGCTGCTGCTGCTGCTGCATCAGGTGATTGTACGGCGGCCCCGGCTGGGGTAGGTACGGCGGCTGCTGGTGTTGCTGGTTCGGGTCCATCCGACGACAAAGTCCTCGACTTTTCCGCGAATCCTTTGATGGGTCCGAGGAAAGATTGGCAAAAGAGGCTCCTTGACCGGGGAACGTGCGAGTTCAGGGCCGAGGAGAAGAAGACGAAGACAAGGGTCGAAAATGTATGGATCGGGGTTGGAGCGGGTTAGATAGGATTAGCTCCAAACGCAGCGGCGCGTGGCTTTCGTTCGGCTCTCGGCTAAATTCCGAATTTTTATTCTTTTATCTTATCAGAACGAAAGGAGCGACAGGAACAAATTCCCAAACCCGACCACATTCGCATCTCACAAAACTCCTTAAAAAAGCATGATCATGGCGGTATGCGAAGCGCGAATAAAGCGTGCCGTCTTTGGTTCGGCAATGCATGTCTCTCCTCTGCTCTGCTCTGCTCTGGTCTGGAGCACAATTCCCAATCTCTCCGTACGACGTCTTACCTTGTTCTGATGCGCTTTTCATGTGGTTCATTCATCAAAAGCTTTTGATTCTGGTCAAACCCATGTTGGCAATCTTCCAATCATCCCATCATACCATTTTCCCCCACCCTTTTTTCCCCGCTTGGTCTCACCTCCCAACTTTTTCCCACTTTGATTGATCATGAGTTCCCGTGACAAGAGAATACTCCAATGTTCTCTTTATCATTTGGTTGACACAAGCATTATCCAAATATTCTCCAATGTGTCTAATTGAACGGATCGGATGCCAAACCGACGTTTTAAATTCGCTTTAAAATTTTAGAAATGCCCATAAAATTTGATCCATCGTATGCTTTGATTTTAGTAGAACTCCAAATTAATTTGTCTTTGAGGTTGCTCGAGCTACAATATGAAATGTGGCGATATCGATTTATCGCCAAGAACTCCAAAACTTGATCAAATCGTGAGTAGCGTCTCAGCAAAGGCATTGAATTTTCATCGGCCATCCCATACATGCCAATGCATACATCGAGTACATAAGGCAATGGCACGGATTTGTAGAGGACTAAGAAATGGATATATATCTATGCAAGTAATGAAATCCATCATAAATCACTTGACAAAGTAATGGAGGAACCAATCATGCTTATATGAATTTTTCATACATATGATAAGAGAATGTGAAGAAAAGTTCCATCCATATCGTATAGATTTAGCGAATGGGACATATCCGCTAGAAAAATCAACTATTGAGCTACTTCCAGTAAAGAAAATTAAATTATCCACAGAGTTACTTATAATGCTGAAATTAGTCTTTGGACCTCCCTCAATAAAGAATTTTCATCTATCCATAATTACTAACCAAATCCATAGATCTAAATATGGATATGAGATGCTATATGAACAATCGCGGAAAAAGAAGACTTACTTGGTAAAGTCTCAGTGCTTTCCTTCTCCTCCTTCATCTCCTCAATTCAAAAACTACATTTTGACCTATCCATTCGAGAGCTACGCTATCGTCCCCTTTACCGCAACATTGGCCTCCTCACTCATCTTAGCATCAATTTTGTCTTGCCAATTTCTCTGAGGTTGTTTCCTTCGGCTTTACTGTATCAACAAACAATTAGTCCTTGATAGTATCAACGGTGCCCCCCATTTCTCCTTCCCGAACTTGTGTTAGAAGAAGCTCCAAAGGCATGGATGTAGGATCAAGCTTCCGGATCAAAGCTTCCACCATTCAGTAGGATCATGTTATAAGCAAGTGAGCTGGGCCCTGACGAGAGAATCTAAGCAATTCGACTCTTTGAATTGTAGATAATTTTTATGGATCGAAATGCTTTTGAAACACAACCTTCAAGCCACAAATCTTATGAGTGGAGCAACGTTTACTCCACAATCCTCTCCGCAATCTTCAACCGCTTCGACCATGTCGAAGCTGTGTATTTACCTCATTAATAGTTCACTTGTTCAAATTATAAGGCCAACTTCTATAGAGAGCCCAAACATCTCCCTTCGAGAGATAAATCTGAATCGTGCACCTTGCGCGTGAGAGAAAGCATTGGGAGAGTCATAGCCAATGAATTTCTCAATCCACATGTACCCGTGGGTCTTGGCAAGGCTAAATCCAGCCTGACACGTAAAGCCAGTTCTTGATTACTTTTCAAACTAAGCCAATAGAACATCGAATGTTTTTAATGATACGACATCATGGGACATAGCATAACAACAAGACATCCCATCATCATCTTGATTATCAGTAAACTAATTTCTATCTCATTGTTGTCGATATCATGAAAATTTGGTTCTCCAAGGAGCGATTGCTCGGGGACAAAGTTCTCCGCTTCAGAGTCAACATTAGAAATGACATTGAAAGTATTTTTCATTGGAGGTCTGTCTTACCGTTCACAGGCTTTTCATGCAGAACTATAGCAGTCCTTGCACCATTTGCAAAAGCTTTGTCAGGATTCTTTCTCACGACTCCACTCATTTTCTTAAAAATTTCTTCTTTGCTCTATGAATCAACATCTTTTGTCTTCAGGTTGGAGATAGATTGCTCAGATTGCTCAATTGGTTAATCACGTCAAAATTAACCCTTCTCTTCTTATCCTCCAGTTGGCCCTTTTGAGATCCAGACGTATTTTCATGTGCCAAGTCCTCTATTATTTGCAAATGCGGCTTGGCTAGCATCCTTTCTGACTCTCTTATCGATATCACCTTCATCGACACACTTTTAATCACCCCTACAATTTCTAGGAAATTGACATCATAAGGCAGGCCCATTGAACCACTATGAGCTTTCGTAGACATATGAATCATCTCCTGATTGCAACTTCTGTCTCTCCACTGCTCTTCTTTTGATGCAACATGCCTTGTTTTTTTTTTGTTTGGGGGGGGGGGGGGGGGGGGATGTGGGAATAAATGAAGGTGCAGGGGCACTTTTATCACTAGAAATTTGATTAATGTGCCAAACGAAGAAGTGAGCTTTTGTGGCAACTGAATACCAGAGATGCTGGGAGAACCTACATTGAGGGTAAAAAGTCTGTCTTCCGATTGATGCGTACGCATTATTTCTCATTCTATTAGGATATTGTTGTGCTTCAGAGAAAACCTTCGAATTGGATGAACTAATTTCATGTATTGGTGGAGGTGGAACCTCAATAGACACATAGGGTTTACGGCAGCTGGGACCATGGAAACAAGTTTGCTTATTTACATAGCAGATTAAGTATTTCAACTTTTATTCGGCAAGCACCGCACTACATCTAAAATGATGACTTTATACGACGACGAGGGGCTGGAGCATAATTGGTATCAGCCACTCTCTTAGAATGCCTAGCATTGAATCCCTCTTACGTTCCATTTCTCAGGGGTTCGGTTGGTCCCTGATCTAGTGATCATTGAATCTTCTTTGCTCATGTAATGTTGGAATAGTTTGTTCTCTATAAAAGAATTAAAAGAAGATATAGTAAGAAAGTGATGATTGATCATGAAAAATGGTAATGTTTTTCATAAGATATCTATCCATGAGAGATGTGCTGATTAGTCATCTGTAAATAAGACAAATCATACATTGTTTATCACAATTTCTCTTGTTCGTTATTCTATTTTCTTCACAACTTGTCTCTTCTTACACACAAGTTTGACAATATACATTCATGGTGAAATTTCGAGAGAGAAAAATGTGGTAAATTAGAAATATAAGTAATAAATTAAAACAAGAGTTGGTATTCTAGTAGTTATGTGATAATTTAGTCAGTGAAGAATAAGTGATAAGTCTCACTTATGTAGTTTGGTATTCTCCAAAACGAGCTAGTTAATGAAAAAGGTTGCTAATCAAGCCCGAGAAAATTTTGTAAGTACATAAAAATGGAATTATTTTAAACAAAACAAGTTGGTAATTTTATTTCAAAAAAGTTGATACACCCTAAAATTTCATATAAAAAGGGGTACGTTCGAAATTTAGAAAGTTATACAAATAAAAGTTGTTAAGTGAATATACTGCCAATTTCCAAACAATACAAAATATTAGTAATTTCACAAAAGGATTGGTAATTTACCAATATCTTGTCACAAAAAAGTCACGATCAATTTGTTTACCAACAACTTTTTGGTACTTACTAACACTTATCGAAATTCATCTGCACAGAAGCAAACATTCGCTCGGGATAATAATTGTTGCCCTAATGAGTGGGCAACTGCTCATCTACGTTGAAAGCACTATGTGATAGTTTTGAGTCCCAAAAGCAAGTAATTTTGCAATGGATGGATGTGCATTTTTCTCATCTTAAAACACATGCAATATCATGTATGTGTGTATGTGCATTTTCTAAAGACTATGAGTAGCACCATCTTGTACACTTTGGCCTGCAAAGGGTTCTAAGCTGCTGCCTACGATGAAACTCTTATACTTCCTCTGTGTCTACATGTAAGTGTAAATCCATGAGATTATATACCGCAGTATTCGCACAATCACTCCAACGTTAGGCTTAAAAGAGCTTTTCACCATACTCCAACCAGAGGCAAGTCCCAGACAATTCACTTTGGGGTGTGCAACCAAAAGAGTACTTATATATTGATCTCCACCGCACCTATTCGTGCCGATAGTCAAGTAGAGGCCACTTGGGATAAAGCATGAAGTACAGATGTATCCATTTCTATCTCCTATAACCCAAACTCTATAAAATTACGAGTACAAGCACGGAATTTTCATTGGCCATCCCGTAAATGCCAATGCGAAAGTTAAAAGCACAAGGCAATGATACGATCTGTAGAGGGCTAAAACAAGAATGAATATTCATGCTCATTACGAAGATCTTATACATTTAACCAAAAAAAGTTTCAGCCAGCTCATACAGATTTGGCCAACTTTTTGCAATCACTAAAACAATCTTAATGAAGAGACTCCTACATCTTCACACAAAAAAGCAACAAATAAGCCAATCCTAGTAAAGAAAATCAGCAATCGCCAAAATTACCTATAATACCGAGATTCGTCTTCCGAAGATCTCTAAACTTGACCAAAATGTAAATATGTATCCACCCATTACTACTCACCTAATCTATGGATATCTAATTGAACGAACCAGAAAAGAAGACTTGGTCCCCAGTAGTGCTGCTTCAATGCTTCCTTCTCCTCCTCGTCCCCCATCCCCTCCAACGCAAAAACTACATACTAATCTATCTATGCAATGGTCCAAAAGTATGCAAAAGGATAGCTGAATTCATCATCACTGTTTTCCTTAAGGCTGCATCTGTATTGAAGCTTCGCTTTCATCCCCTATTTTCTGGCGGTTCTTTTTCCTTCGACTTTCCAGAATCAGTAGACAAGTGCTCATTGATTGTGTCAGCAGGTCTCTCCATTTCTCCTCCTTGATCTTGTGTCGCCACTTGAAGAAGGTCCAATGGTGTGCATTCAGGATCAAGCTCCCAGCATCCAGTAGGAGCATTTGCACCTTCTTCACCAGTAAGAAAGTAAGCGGGGATCCGATGGGAGAACCGGAACATTTCCTCTCTTGGAATCGTCCATGATTTAGATGGATCCGGATCCTTTTGAAACACAGTCTTGAAGCCCGAAACTTTGATGAGCGGAGCAACAGTTACACCACGGTCCTCGCTGCTCTCTTCAATCACTTCAACCATATCATAGCTGTGTAGCACCTCATTTGGAGTGAACTCGTTCCAATCAGAAGACCAGTTTCTGTACAGAGCCCAAACATCTCCCTTCAAGGGATAAATTTGAATTAAGCCACTCGTGCCTTTTGTCCACCTCATCGTGTGAGAGAAAGCATTGATGGAGCCATAGATGATAGGTTCCTCAATCTGCAGATTCCCGCATGTCTTGGCAAATCCAGATCCAACCCAACGCATGGGTCCAAGTTCGTGGTTGCTTTTGGAACTGAGCCAACTTATGCGCATCTTGAATGGTTTCAATGTTATGACATTGTGGATAAGAGCATAGTAACGGGGCATCCCCTCATCATCGTAAGCAGCCCATACTTGATTATCAGCAAATGAAAGCTCTGTCCGATCGTTGTCGAAATAATGAAAGTCTGGCTTTGCAATAAAAAATTGCTTGAAGACAAACTTCTCCACGTCAGTTTCAAGATCATAAATGGGATGGGAAGTCTTTTTGATATGAACTCTATCTTTACCGTCCAAAGGCTTCCCATGCTTAGCAGTCTTTGTTCCACTTGTAGGAGCTTTCCCCACTTCGCCGTGCTTCTCCTTGACCTTTACTTGTGAAGAATTTAGTCCATCCGCTAGTTCTTTCTCACTATTCCACTCATGAACCTTCTTTAAAATGTTCTTTTTAGCTTTGTGTATCAACATTTTTCGTGTTTCTGTCAGAGATAGATTCCTTGGATAGTTGAACTGATTAATCGGGCTGAAATCAAGCCTTCTCCTATCCTCCTGTTGGCCCCTTGGGAATCCAGAGGTACTTCCTGTCCCAAGTGCTCTACTATCTGCAAATGCCGCATCCTCTGTGACGCCACCTTCACCAAACCAACTTTTTTTAATCACTTCAGTTTCGACGGATTTGACGTCAGAAGACATGCTCATTGAACCACTAAGAGCTTTCTCAGACATTTGGATCGTCTTTGAGCGCTTTTCTTTGACTACAGCTACTGCCTCCTCACGGCCCCTCTTCTGATGCCGTACTACAGGCTCAAGCATACCTAAGGGAGAAGAATATGATGCAGGTGCAGAAGTGAGGTGGTGCGACAAATGAACACTAGAGAAGCCTGTTGAACTAACATCGGTGGGAGAAGTCTGCCTTCTAACTAGTGCATTCTCATTGCTTCTCATGCTGTCAGGATACGATTGTGCTTCAGAGAGAGCCCTTACATCAGACGAGCTATTGCCATCTACCGGCGGAGGTGCAATCTCGGTAGCCACATAAGGTTTACGGCAGTTTGGACTACGGCAACGAAGTCGCTTGTTTAAATAGCAGATCAAGTGTTCAAACTTCATTTGGCAAGCACTGCACTTTGTCCAAAACGACCTCTTTACAGGGTGAGAAGGGGTTGGAGCACGATTGACATTGGCCATACTCTTACAATATATGGTGTTGAGATCCTTATTGCGTTCCATCTCTTACTGGTTTGAATGAACTCTATCCTAGATGGCCAAATCTTCTTTCCTTATGCAATAAATCCTTTGTACAATAAAAAAATAACTTCAATGCCAAGACAAAACAATTGGCAAAAAAAATCTTGGCATGCATCTGTAGTTATTCCAACATGCCAGATCACGAGCCTTCAAGGCATTTCTATTGCAATCAAGGAACATGGATCAAATATTGTGAATCCACATATACACATAGCGAACTTCTATAAGAAGTTTGACGGTCTAGATAAAGCACGACAACCGTTGATATTAACGAATTATAGTTCTCCGTCCGCCTCCATAAATGAGAAAATGATGTAGATCCATGTATACAAGCCACAAATTTCCACCGTTTTTAGTAAAATATGTTTCTATGATTCTATCTGCATACATAAACATAAATCATGAGATGATATATTTCCACTTACACCGGCAATGAACTAATCCGCACAATTTATATAAACATGCAAACACGATCGATAATCGATGTATGCAGTGCCATTTCATCTACATACATCCACATAAAAGAGCAACGCACTTGTGAATATATTCACAACAATTGCAATAAAACACAATCAACCGTTTATAAAATTTTACAATTCCATCAACATTACTTCCCATACTAAAAGTACGCAATTTTTTTTTAAATGCATTGCAATAATGATCAAATTGATCGGTTTCTCTCCATGTAAGTCAATCGAACACAACGAATCACACATCATGAATTGTGATTGTCTATAAGGGCATGAAGGAAGTCTTCTTTGACGGGCAGAATTCGGATATAGCAAAATTATATCTTCTAACCAAGACCATGACAAAACAAGAAGACTGACTCAAGGGAAAAAAAAAAAAAACTGCTGTTGGATGATAGTTGAAAATCCATATGCATGCTAAAGAAATCCTAATGCATTCAAGTCCTCATGGAAGATAACGCCACAAGAATCCCGAAATTTAGTACGGAAACTACACGCATATTATTCATATTAACATCCAAAAGTTTCTCTTCTTAGACTATAATTTAAACGAAAGGAGGTATTAAGGACTTACGTGCAATGAAAATGCGTTTTCCAGGGATTATGATTGAAGACTCCTCCTTCAAAGCTAGAATTTTATCTTCTCTTGGACTCGGGAGACAACCCCAGATTTTTGGCTCTTTTTTCTCTATAATATTTGGGACCAGTCTGAACTACCAATCAGTTGCGGTTTCCTATAGAGAATGATTATCTCTTGCCACTTCAAAACGAAAGGTTACGTTGTTTCAGTAGTGTAACTTGGAAAGACAAAGACATTGTTTGGTAAATGGACACATGAACAGACATGCCTTTTCACTGTACAGAGCATCTGTTTTTTACAATTAACAAGTTAAAAACCCTATGTAACGATTCCTTTTGTTAACCCTACTCATCTTCATATTCAAGAAGGTCCAATTACGTCTGATGAGTGGCTTATGTTTGTCCGCAGGGTTCCAACCATTTTTTGGCCGACGAAATGGCAAATATGAACGAAATGAGATAATGTTTGCACGTATGGAATGATAAGCCCTGCGGACGCAGCAATTTTCCTATTTCAGCCTTTATTTAACTGCGAGGCCATTTCTTATTATACATAATAAAACAAGATATAATAATTAGGCATTTTATGTTATTACAGTAGTATCGTAACTACTAGTTTATGATAATTGGCACCGTCGCTCCGAGGCAGCATCCCTTCCACATCTCGCCCCGCGCACATCCCTAATGATGTTCAAGCTTTTAAATATGCAATATTCAATAAAAAAAAACCCGAAAAAAAAAAGAATGGCGTCGGGCTTGAGAGAGTCTATTTATTTAGCGAAAAATGAATAATTATAAAAAGTTTTTTTTTAAATAACTAGTTAATGAAAAGTATTTTCTATCATTGATAACAATATATGTCTAAATATTTTGGTAGATAATGAAAAGATTCTTCTTTCATTCATTTTTATAAATAATACAAGTAATCATTTTCATAAGAATATTTTATAAATTATTTATTTCTCAAGAAACGGAAGGAGCCAAGGAGAATGCAGCAACTTCTCCATAATCCAATCCACTCAAGCCCCGCTTAAAGAGAGTGTGGTAGAAAAGCTAGACCCCTAAAATGCTTCCGATATTCCAAAGTTTTTTTTAAAGTATTAGCGAAATTTAAATGACTTCAACGCTTATGCTCTCTTCTGATATAATTGCATTGCATACGATTTTTTTTTTCGTGCCAATATATTTCAATAAGTGTTAGCGAGTGTTAAAAGAAAATTGTTCGTAAGTAAATTGATCGGTGACCTTTTGATAACTTACTGATAAATTACCAACCCTTTTGTCAAATTATTATTATTTTTTTAAATTTGTAAGTTGGCAACTTTTGTAAGTACTACATTTAGTTGTATAACTTAATTACCAACTTTCTGAACTTATGAAATCCTATATATATATAATTATTCAACTAACTTAGAGTATATTACTGACTTTTTTAGATTAGATTGACAGTTAGTTTTGGGTTTACTAATTAAATTTTAATTGTTTCTTAATTTATCAATTTCAAATTAACTTAACAATAATTTTGATAAGGCTTCATTAGTAACCCTTTTCTTTTACCAGCTCTTTTTTAGGCTTTGCTAGTCTAAACTAGTGTGATTTATCACTTAATTTTCTCATTTTAAATTACCACAAACTACTATGTTACCAACTCTCGTTTGAATTTGTTATCAACATTTGGTTTAATGTGCCAACTTTTCTTATCGCTTACAAACATGTGCTTGCATTTCTTGGCAACGCTAAGTAGCAGATTTCCAGTCGAGAATGACGTCCACCTCACTCCAATGGAGGCAAGTCTCAGCCAATTCACCTATTAGAGTGCACAAGAAAAAGAGTATTTTTATGTCGACCTGCGCTACGCTTATAGATATTGCTGGTTACATCGAGGCTACTCAGTATAAAGAATGATATATGGAGGTATCCACTTCTATAGCCAGGAACTCCAAACTTGTTAGGAGTAGAGTTTCAGCAAAAACACCAAATTTTCGTCAGTTGTCCTATAGATGCAAATGCAAACAATAAGTGCACAAAGCGCGATACCTAGAGGGCTATAAAAAGGACAAACATTCGTGCTCATAATGGAGATCTTATACAAATGTAAAGAAAAGTTTCAGCCTGATCATACAGATTGGGTCACCTTTGCAATCCATGCAATACCAAGAAATCTTAATAATGTGGAGAACATGGCTTCGCTAAAAAAGCAACTATTAAACTAATCCTAGCGAAAAAAAAATCATTTGTCCACAAAAGTTACTTATTATGCTGAGATTAGCCTTTTGAAGACCTCTCTGACCTTGACCAAAATTTAAAATTTTTATTACTACTTGAATTAGTGGATCAACTACTAACTATATATGGATATCAGACGGCTATTTAAATAACCGCTGAAAAGAAGACTTATTTGGTCCGAAATGGGACTGTCTCAATGTTTTCCCTTCTTCTCCTCCTCCATCTCCTATATTCAAATGTACAACTCGATCTACTCTTTGCCGTACTTCTCCTTGACATTTTCCTGTGAACATTTTAATCCATTTGCTGGTTTTTTTTTCTCACTTAGTCACTCATCAAACTTCTTAAAAGTTTCCCTTTTTGCTTTGTGTATCGACATTATTCGCGTTTCTGGAAAGATAGATCTCCCACACTCTTGAACTGATATATCCCATTGAAATCAACCCTTCTCCTATCCTCCACTTGGCCCTTTTGAAATCTAGATTTATTTCATGTGCCAAGTCTTGTCCTATTTGCAAATGGTTCTTGGCTAGCATCCTCTGTGACTTTCATATTCATGCCACCTTCATCAACCCGCTTTTTATTTTATTTCTATCTCTTCAGTTTTTAGGGAATTGACATAAAAGAAAGTTGCCAACTGAACCGCTACAAGCTTTCTTAGACATTTGAATTATCTCCAAGTACTCATTTCTGACTGCAGCTACTGCCTCTTCACCTCCCCTCTTCTGATGCTGAACTACCGGTTTAAACATGCCTGAAGGAGGAGAATATGGTGTTGATGTAGGGGAACTTCTATCACTCGTAACTTTGGTTAATGCGCTATGTAAAGAAGCGAGCATTAGCGGTTACTGAATACTAGAGAAGCTTGTCAAACTTGCATTGGTGGGAGAAGTCCGCCATTTGATTTAATGTGTACGCATTGTTTCTCATTCTATTAGTATTCCATTGCACGTCAGAGAAAGCCATTGAATTAGTTAAACTATTGCCATGGGCGGTTGTGGAATCTCAATAGCAAATGATTGGTTTATGGTTTTTGGCTCTTTTTCTTTATGAATTCTGGGATCAGTCTGATCTACCAATCAGTTGCGGTGTCCTATAGAAAATGATTATCTCTGGTCACTTCAAAATGGAAGGTTGCGTTGTTTTTGTTGTGTATCCGGAAAGACAAATACATTGTTTGATGAACGGACACATGAACAAGCATGCCTTTGCACCGTATTAAGCATTTTTCTTTTACGATTAACAAGTTAAAAAAAACCTATGTAATGATTCCTCTTGTCATCTTCATATTCAAAAAGGTCCAATTATGTCGGATGCGTGGCTTATGTTTGTCCGCAGGGGTCCAACCATTTTTTGGTCAAGGCAAATATAAATAAAATGAGATAATGTTTGCACGTATGGCATGATAAGCACTACGGACACAGCAATTTTCATATTCCAGCCTTTATTTAACTGAATAGTTTGTTCTATATGTAATTCAGAGAAGAGATAGTTGGGTATGGAGAGAAGTAATTGTTCCAATAAGATACATATTATCAAGGGATGTTACTGACACGTATATACGTTATGGTTGATCATGAAAAGTGGCGATGCTTCCGATTAGATACCTATTTCTTACGGATACAAAGATTTATTGCCATTTTCTCTTGTTCATATCTCTCTCTTCTTCACAACATTCTCTCTTCTTCTTCTTCTTCTTCTTCTTCTTCTTCTTCTTCTTTTTTCTTTTTCTCACACAAGTTCGACAAAACATTCAATGTGAAATTTCAAGAGAGATATTGAGTAATTGTTAAATTTGTTAATCTGTGACTTTGGTGTGTATACTAGTAATTTTGGTCTAAACCTTTAACTTTGATTGAGATAAATATTATCTTAAGGATAGTGATTGTCATGACCCTCAAAGAATCGAAGAGCTATAAACTACTCATCGTATCTTTATCGACACTAAACATGTAATACCTCCTTTGTACAATCAAAATAACTACTGTCCAAACAATAAGGTTGTCAAAAATCTCGATACGGAATCCACTATGCTACTTTAACTGTCAAGAGGCCAAATGAGCCTTAAAACAACAAAAAGCCGGTAGAAAATATACTTCAGCGGAACATCAAATTTACATTAAACTCCAGGTGAAATATCATGAGAATGATGGCAAACATATTTTTTTTATTCCAAGATGCCAGATTTGCTCTTTGAATGGATTCATATCAAAATAAAGGAGCATGTGAATTGACAAAATGCATCAAATGATGTGCAAATGGCCAAACATGATGTAAACCATCATAAAAAGCATCAAGGTCAAGATAAGGCACAACAAAGGTTGTTAATAATGAATTATAGTTACATCTGCATACAATAGCATGGACGAGGAAATGATGCACACGTCCACATGCCCAAGCGACAAACATTAAGAGTAAAGCACAATTCACTGTTCTTAACTTTTTTAATGGGTTATATGATTCCATCCGCATGAAGTCGGATCGAACATAGTGGATCACATCGACAAAAGTCACCTCATGGAATTCAGATTTGGTAAAACTAAATCTCCTAAGAAGGACAATGACAACAAAGAAGATGGACTCACAAACAAATTGTGACGGGATGATATTTGAAAATCCATAAGCATGCCCTAGAAATCTTATAGGCATTCAATTAATCGTGACAGACAATGCCACAATAAGCCGGAAATTTATTAGGAAACTACATGCAAATTAATTTTCACATTTAAAATAAATCCCATCTTTTAACTCAACTAATGCACATAATTGAGGACTTCCATCGCAAAGACTGAATTTTATGCGCTATTGGACTTGGGAGGCAACAATAGATTTTTTTCCCTTTTTTCAAACTCCCAATTTCAAACGAAAGGGAGTGATGTTTGTACAGTTGCATCTGGAAAGACAGGGAAATGGTGTGATGAACGGATGCATAATACCAAAATGCCTTTTCGTCTTATCTAACTATTTTTCTTTTACAGTTAACCCAAGTCCTATTATGCACATGTTAAGATCCTGCCTCTGGTTATATGTTAACTGTGGTCATCGTTGTCAAAATAGGCAAATCATCGATTCAGGTCTTCTAGAGCTAGCTTTTAACCTTCAGCTATTTTTGCTCTAAATTATTGGCAAACTGTCAAAAGGTTTAGAATTGGATGGGCCAAACTAAAAAGTTGAAGATTATATTGAAAACCATACGATAAGTTCAAGACTTTTTTGATAATTTTGCAACTGCGTAGATACATTCCAGGCCCAATATACAAGATGGTGATACAAAAGATTATTTCTCTTGCTTGTGTTTTGCATGTGTTATAAGATGAGATAAATGAACATCAATCCATTACAAAAAGATTTGTTTTTGGATTTCAAAACTATGAGATAACCCTCAGTTGCAGACAAGCAATCGCCCAGTCATTAGGCAGGAGAGTTCAACTGTTTCATACAATTTTCTCTTGTGCCAATAAATTTCAATAATGGACAGTAAATGTAAAAAAAAAAGCCGGTCAATGTAATGACAATCTAACCCTTTAATGCCGTCCGAGCATGAAGGCCCGAGATGGATTCTTTGATAAAAATAAATAAAATTATTTGCTTCTCTTAGCAGCACCAAGCAACAAATCACTAGTCGGGGAGAGCTTTTCACCATACTCCAACCAGAGGCAAGTCCCAGCCAATTCACTTTGGGGTGTGCAACCAAAACAGTACTTATATATTGATCTCCACCGCACCTATTCGTGCCGATAGTCACGTAGAGGCCACTTGGGATAAAGCATGAAGTATACAGATGTACCCATTTCTATCTCCTATAACCCAAACTTTATAAAATTACGAGTAGAAGCACCAAATTTTCATTGGCCATCCCGTAGATGCCAACGCAAAAGTTAAAAGCACAAGGCAATGATACGATCTGTAGAGGGCTAAAACAAGAATGAATATTCACGCTCATTACGAAGATCTTATACATTTAACCAAAAAAGTTTCAGCCAGCTCATACAGATTTGGCCAACTTTGCAATCACTTAAACAATCTTACATCTTCACACAAAAAAGCAACAAATAAGCCAATCCTAGTAAAGAAAATCAGCAATCGCCAAAATTACCTATAATACCGAGATTCGTCTTCCGAAGATCTCTAAACTTGACCAAAATGTAAATATGTATCCACCCATTACTACTCACCTAATCTATGGATATCTAATTGAACGAACCAGAAAAGAAGACTTGGTCCCCAGTAGTGCTGCTTCAATGCTTCCTTCTCCTCCTCGTCCCCCATCCCCTCCAACGCAAAAACTACATACTAATCTATCTATGCAATGGTCCAAAAGTATGCAAAAGGATAGCTGAATTCATCATCACTGTTTTCCTTAAGGCTGCATCTGTATTGAAGCTTCGCTTTCATCCCCTATTTTCTGGCGGTTCTTTTTCCTTCGACTTTCCAGAATCAGTAGACAAGTGCTCATTGATTGTGTCAGCAGGTCTCTCCGTTTCTCCTCCTTGATCTTGTGTCGCCACTTGAAGAAGGTCCAATGGTGTGCATTCAGGATCAAGCTCCCAGCATCCAGTAGGAGCATTCGCACCTTCTTCACCAGTAAGAAAGTAAGCAGGGATCCGATGGGAGAACCGGAACATTTCCTCTCTTGGAATCGTCCATGATTTAGATGGATCCGGATGCTTTTGAAACACAGTCTTGAAGCCCCAAACTTTGATGAGCGGAGCAACAGTTACACCACGGTCCTCGCTGCTCTCTTCAATCACTTCAACCATATCATAGCTGTGTAGTACCTCATTTGGAGTGAACTCGTTCCAATCAGAAGACCAGTTTCTGTACAGAGCCCAAACATCTCCCTTCAAGGGATAAATTTGAATTAAGCCACTCGTGCCTTTTGTCCACCTCATCGTGTGAGAGAAAGCATTGATGGAGCCATAGATGATAGGTTCCTCAATCTGCAGATTCCCGCATGTCTTGGCAAATCCAGATCCAACCCAACGCATGGGTCCAAGTTCGTGGTTGCTTTTGGAACTGAGCCAACTTATGCGCATCTTGAATGGTTTCAATGTTATGACATTGTGGATAAGAGCATAGTAACGGGGCATCCCCTCATCATCGTAAGCAGCCCATACTTGATTATCAGCAAATGAAAGCTCTGTCCGATCGTTGTCAAAATAATGAAAGTCTGGCTTTGCAATAAAAAATTGCTTGAAGACAAACTTCTCCACGTCAGTTTCAAGATCATAAATGGGATGGGAAGTCTTTTTGATATGAACTCTATCTTTACCGTCCAAAGGCTTCCCATGCTTAGCAGTCTTTGTTCCACTTGTAGGAGCTTTCCCCACTTCGCCGTCCTTCTCCTTGACCTTTACTTGTGAAGAATTTAGTCCATCCGCTAGTTCTTTCTCACTATTCCACTCATGAACCTTCTTTAAAATGTTCTTTTTAGCTTTGTGTATCAACATTTTTCGTGTTTCTGTCAGAGATAGATTCCTCGGATAGTTGAACTGATTAATCGGGCTGAAATCAAGCCTTCTCCTATCCTCCTGTTGGCCCCTTGGGGATCCAGAGGTACTTCCTGTCCCAAGTGCTCTACTATCTGCAAATGCCGCATCCTCTGTGACGCCACCTTCACCAAACCGACTTTTTTTAATCACTTCAGTTTCGACGGATTTGACGTCAGAAGACATGCTCATTGAACCACTAAGAGCTTTCTCAGACATTTGAATCGTCTTTGAGCGCTTTTCTTTGACTACAGCTACTGCCTCCTCACGGCCCCTCTTCTGATGCCGAACCACAGGCTCAAGCATACCTAAGGGAGAAGAATATGATGCAGGTGCAGAAGTGAGGTGGTTCGACAAATGAACACTAGAGAAGCCTGTTGAACTAACATTGGTGGGAGAAGTCTGCCTTCTAACTAGTGCATTCTCATTGCTTCTCATGCTGTCAGGATACGATTGTGCTTCAGAGAGAGCCCTTACATCAGACGAGCTATTGCCATCTACCGGCGGAGGTGCAATCTCGGTAGCCACATAAGGTTTACGGCAGTTTGGACTACGGCAACGAAGTCGCTTGTTTAAATAGCAGATCAAGTGTTCAAACTTCATTTGGCAAGCACTGCACTTTGTCCAAAACGACGTCTTTACAGGGTGAGAAGGGGTTGGAGCACGATTGACATTGGCCACACTCTTACAATATATGGTGTTGAGATCCTTATTGCGTTCCATCTCTTACTGGTTTGAATGAACTCTATCCTAGATGGCCAAATCTTCTTTCCTTATGCAATAAATCCTTTGTACAATAAAAAAACAACTTCAATGTCAAGACAAAACAATTGGCAAAAAAAATCTAGGCATGCATCTGTAGTTATTCCAACATGCCAGATCACGAGCCTTCAAGGCATTTCTATTCCAATAAAGGAACATGGATCAAATATTGTGAATCCACATATACACACAGCGAACTTCTATAAGAAGTTTGACGGTCTAGATAAAGCACGACAACCGTTGATATTAACGAATTATAGTTCTCCGTCCGCCTCCATAAATGAGAAAATGATGTAGATCCATGTATACAAGCCACAAATTTCCACCGTTTTTAGTGAATTATGTTTCTATGATTCTATCTGCATACATAAACATAAATCATGAGATGATATATTTCCACGTACACCGGCAATGAACTAATCCGCACAATTTATATAAACATGCAAACACGATCGATAATCAATGTATGCAGTGCCATTTCATCTACATACATCCACATAAAAGAGCAACGCACTTGCGAATATATTCACAACAATTGCAATAAAACACAATCAACCGTTTATAAAATTTTACAATTCCATCAACATTACTTCCCATCCTAAAAGTACGCAAAAATTTTTTTAAATGCATTGCAATAATGATCAAATTGATCGGTTTCTCTCCATGTAAGTCAATCGAACACAACGAATCACACATCATGAATTGTGATTGTCTATAAGGGCATGAAGGAAGTCTTCTTTGATGGGCAGAATTCGGATATAGCAAAATTGTATCTTCTAACCAAGACCATGACAAAACAAGAAGACTGACTCAAGGAAAAAAAAAACTGCTATTGAATGATAGTTGAAAATCCATATGCATGCTAAAGAAATCCTAATGCATTCAAGTCCTCATGGAAGATAACACCACAACAATCCCGAAATTTAGTACGGAAACTACACGCATATTATTCATATTAACATCCAAAAGTTTCTCTTCTTAGACTATAATTTAAACGAAAGGAGGTATTAAGGACTTACGTGCAATGAAAATGCGTTTTCCAGGGATTATGATTGAAGACTCCTCCTTCAAAGATAGAATTTTATCTTCTCTTGGACTCGGGAGACAACCCCAGATTTTTGGCTCTTTTTTCTCTATAATATTTGGGACCAATCTGAACTACCAATCAGTTGCGGTTTCCTATAGAAAATGGTTATCTCTTGCCACTTCAAAGCGAAAGGTTACGTTGTTTCAGTAGTGTAACTTGGAAAAACAAAGACATTGTTTGGGAAATGGACACACGAACAGACATGCCTTTTTACTGTACTGAGCATCTTTTTTTTACAATTAACAAGTTAAAAACACTATGTAACGATTCCTTTTGTTAACCCTACTCATCTTCACATATTCAAGAAGGTCCAATTACGTCTGATGAGTGGCTTATGTTTGTCCGCAGGGTACCAACCATTTTTTGGCCGACGAAATGGCAAATATAAAAGAAATGAGATAATGTTTGCACGTATGGAATGATAAGCACTGCGGACGCAGCAATTTTCCTGTTTCAGCCTTTATTTTACTGCGAGGCCATTTCTTATTATACATAATAAATTTGCTAGCAGATCGCCCAGTCATTAGGCAGGAGAGTTCAACTGTTTCATACAATTTTCTCTTGTGCCAATAAATTTCAATAATGGACAGTAAATGTAAAAAATTGCCGGTCAATGTAATGACAATTGACTGCTTTAGAATAACGTTGGTAAATTACTAACGCTTTCACAAAATTATCGGCTCTTTTGATAATTTGCCAATTTACAAATTGTGGCACATACTAATTTGCCAACTTTTATTTGTATGACTTATCAGTGCTTCATAAAAATCTACTCTTATATAAATTTACAAATTTAGATAAGTGAAATTTCTAACATTTAGTCAAATTAAATTACCAATTATTTTTGGATTACAAATTTTTGTTTGAGTTGTTTATTTAAATTTAATTGTTTTCCTATATTATTAAGATTTTTCATTGAGTTACCAATTTTTGTTCTGCTCGATTTGCAACCCTTTCATTTACTAACTCTCTTAGAGGTTACCCATGTAAATTAGTGTGACCCATACTATTGGATTACGAACTCTCATTGTGAGCTAAAACTAATATTACAAACAAAGAGTTTAAACAATAGGTGTTCTTGAGATGAATACTGTGGCGATTGAAAATAAAGTGCCACAAATGAATACCGCATGTAACCTCTTAGCTCTGTCAAACACAAAGAGAGAGTGTGTATTTTGATGTCTCATTTGATCATACTATTCTGTAGATTTAGCTGAGCTCAAAAACTCGAATTTATTTTGCCCGAAGAATAATAGCAATACAATATATCAATACCATCAGCAAAAATATTCCTTTAGTAAAATTATCTAGGTATCTACCGGTAGAAAAGCAAACAATAATGCTTTAACTTATAGATCTCAAAAGATTCTATATGATCGGAAATCTCAGCCCAAAATGAGCCAAAAGCCTCAACGCATTGGGGCTTTAAAATGAATTTAGGACAGTATGCTCTGTTGCAGAAATCCACGAGCCTTGCGGCCGTCAATGTATGATGGGAACTCCTCACAAATATGACCGAGATTGGACATGAATTGAAGGAACTAAATTGCAAAACCTCCTACGATATCGGGCATAGATGTTCATGATGTTCAAGGCCATTAGGACAATGTGAAGTCCTAACAAGATGCCAAAGGCGAGAGAGTACGCATGTTACCAGAGCAGGTGAGTCATCCTTCTGAAGAGATGCAAAGCATAGATAATGAAGTCTTCCAGTTAAAAGCGGCCTGCTTATCTGCAAAGAAGTTGCATGTACCGGTAGCAATGACAATACTAGAGAACCAGAAGGACTTGCTCAAGTAAGGAAATCACGCACAGGATCGAAGAAGCCAAATAGCTGTGACACAGAAGCTGGCACTATTGCCCCATAAACACATTATCCAGCTCCCATTAAAACAGTTAGAATATAAATCTTGCCTGCAAACAATTAACATAGTAAGAGAGTCCAATTGCCATAACAACCGGGACCAGCCATAGCCACCTGCTCAGGAGGGAGAATTTTCCAGCAAATGGAACGAAAACAGGTAACTAAGTTTCAGAATATGAAGAACACAATGGGAAGCTAGCTTTAAGTGACTCGTGTAATGGAGATTGTGAAAGCAATTTATGGTTGTCTCAGCTAAATATCGCCCCCTAACTCGACCGAGGAAGATCCAGATGTTTATCATAGAGACAATATACAAGTCACTAAACCCAATGATTTCACAAATCTGACCAAGATTATTAAACAGTCAGACCAGAACCAGACTGCACCGCTTGTCACAAATTTATATAAGCCAAAAATCAGCCTTTACGAGTGACTTCCATAAGGTGAAATCCTCTCTCTGCATGAGCCTTTCTTCTGTTTTACTCTTGATGCTGCTCCTGCAGCTTCCAGGAATTGTTTTGCCCACATTGCAATTCGTTTTTGCCTCTGTGATGCCAGCAGCTGGTCCACTTCTCAGGCTTCTCATTTTGACCAAACTAAGAATGACCTAATTTCCTTCTTACTCAGATTTACCTGGGTTTTATTCTCTTGGCCCAAGAGAAAAGCTGCTGAAGAAATTTTCTCAGAAAGGAAAACCAGCTAAGCAGAATCTTAAGGATAAAAATCACCAGGAATAATGCGATCATGGTTTGACTAATATCAAATAGATCATCCCCCAGCAAGATTCCCAATAAATGAGCTGCCAGGAGGAGGTATATGCTTTAGGTGAGTGAAAAGCATGAGCCACCAGGTCCATAAACCAACAGGTCTAACTTGTTATGATTATGACTCTCCACAGGCCTAACGATGAACATCGCGGCAATGGCCAGAATAGGGCCCAACGGCAACTCTAAAAATTAGGGATGCTTTGCTGGGAGTGCCAATCATCAAGCATATCTGGGACAAAATCAGGCTGCTTGACCCGGCAAATCCCTTTAGTATCCCCACAAGAGGATCTCTATCTTCGGGAAGTTCTGCACAAATAAAACAAGAGCCACTGGATTGAAGTAGGTCTCAAAATCTATCCCACAAATACACAGGGACTTGATTTTTTGACACATAACAGCATATGAAGTAACTCCAGATCTTAAACTAATCAATCTGCAACAATCTTAAATATTTTATCTAGATATTATGAAAAAGAAGACAATAAACCTTCCAATAGTGAAGAAACAACATGCCCCTCTAAATGGAAGCAAAAGTTTCCTTCTACAGAAAGAATCAGTGAATAAGTTCCACCCTCGCCTGATAATATGAACAGTTGCGCATTGCAAAACATTCACAGAGAGTATCCAAGACAGAAACAAGCACGGCCTAGGATCTCATTATTGACATTCTGTAAAACAGCTAAAGCAAAATGATGCACTTTAAGGCAGATAAGCAGGCTAACTTTTTGAATTAATGTGCTAGGCATCTTAGCTCACAGCTTACTGAAATAGAGTAAGAAAATGGTAAATTAAGGGGCAAAGCACATCAATGTGCTGTAGAATCAAAAGCCTAGACATGACAAATAGGTCCCGCGGTGCCATGATGCTTGCCAACAGAGTTCAAGATGAACTGGCTTCAAGAACTTGATGCAGGAGATCAATTTAAAAAAGGAAAAAATGATTTATATCCTGGAGGTTGATTTTAGTTAATAGAAACAGCAGGAACTAAAAAGCAGAAACAATTTATACTGAGGCTATGTGACAAATTAGCAAATACAACAATTATTGTTCCCTTGTGAGGCATTCTGTCTTTTTAGTGAATGCTTTTGATGGATTCACAACAGACGACACATTTGTATGTGAAAATTCTCAAGTTTGAATGACCCTTTTTATCGACTGTGCATTTTAACTATGGTCCAACCATCATGTAAACGAATTAAGTTTAATGAAGTGCCAACACTATCACATTATAAGAAGGACTAAACATTAACTTTTAGATTATAAATCCATCTCTTTCAACACACCAAAAGTACCATTTATTAGTGCATAAAGTCAGCACTTTCCATGAATTAGTATGATCATCTGTCCTTGAGAATTTAGATCAGCAACAACATGAGAAGTAGAACCAGACATGTGGAAAGGATACATTAATGAATGTTGCAAAAGTAGGCCTGACCGATCAGCAAGATCCACACTATATAAGCTGCCAGGAGGAGTTGGAGAAGAGGTCATATGTGAAATGAATATATATACATTGGAATCATAGTTCAGCAACATGAATACCAAAAAAAAAGTTAAAAGTAAAGGTTAAGCCAGATTATACAGATTTGGCTACCTTTGTTATCCCTGTTCCTCTAAGAAAGCATTAATGAGGGAAATCGGATATCTTCATAAGAAACGCTACTAATGAGCTATCAAAGTAAAGTTATCAAACTATCCTTAAAGTTACTATAAAGCTGAAAATTTGTCTTCTGAAGATCTCTGACCTTGAACAAAATCGCGAATTTCCATCAAACAATAGTCACTGGCCGAATTTGCAGAATAACTAATAACTTCCGATATCAAGTGGCTATCTGAACAATGCTGAATAAGATAGTAGAAACAGTACACTCCTTAGAAAATTAGTTCAGATTGTTGTGGTCTCAGGGCCCCCCCTTCTCCTCCTCCATCTCCTCAACTCCAAAGCTACATGTCGATCTATCCAATCTAACCAGCTGGAATGGTCCAAAAGCATGCAAAAAGATGACTAATGATCATCACTGCTTCCCTTTTAGTCTGCGCTTATACACCAGCATCACTTCTTCCTTTGCTTTCATCCCCTCCACCGTACTGTCCGCTTTGGCATCCATTCCTCTGCCATCAGTTGTTACCACTTGAAGAAGTTCCAAAGGTGTGGATGCAGGATCAAGCTCCCAGCATCCTTTAGGAGCATTTACACCTTCTTGACCTGTAAGCAAGTGAGCAGGGACCTGATGAGAGAATCGAAACATTTCCTCCCTTGGAATCGTCCATAATTTCCTAGGATCTGGATGCTTCTGAAACACAGTCTTGAAGCCACAAACTTTGATGAGTGGAGCAATAGTAACACCAAGCTCGTCGCTATAATCTTCAATCACTTCAACCATATCATAACTGTATATTATCTCATCTGGAGTTAACTCATTCCAATCAGAAGACCAGTTCCTATATAGAGCCCAAACATCTCCTTTCAAGGGACAAATCTGAATTAAGCCCCTCGCACCTTTCTTCCACTTCATTTTATGCGAGAAAGCATTAAGGGAGTCATAGACAATAGATTTTCCTATTTGCAGATACCCACAGGTCTTGGCAAAGCCAGATCCAACCCAACGCATAGGGCCAAGTTCTTGGTTACTTTTGGAACTAAGCCAACTTATGCGCATTTTGAATGGTTTCAATGATATGACAGTGTGGACCAAAGCGTAGTAACGAGGCATGCCATCATCATCATCATAAGCAGCCCAGACTTGATTATCAGCAAATGAATTCTCTGTCCGATCCTTGTCAAAATTATAAAAATCTGGGTCTGTAACAAGCATTTGCGTAGGGACACAATTCTTTGCTTCAGATTCGACATTGGGCATAGCTTGGGAGGTGTTTTCCTTCTGCACTCTGTCCTTACCATCCACAGACTCAATATGCTTAATGGAAGCAGTCTTAGCACCACCTGCAGGAGCCTTTAGCACTTGCCCATACTTCTCCATGCCGTCCCCTTGCAATGAATTTCGTCCATCTGGAGGTTCTTTCTCAACTTTCCACTCACCAAGCTTCTTACAAATATCTTTTTTCGCTTTATGTATGAGCATATTTCGCAACTCTAGCAAAGAAAGATCCCTCAAGCCATTAAGCTTATTAATTAAACTGAAATTAAGTCTCCCCTGATCCGGCTGTCCCTTTTGAATTCCAGACATAGTTCCTGTTATGACTCCTCTACTATCTGCAAATGCTGCTTGACTTGCACCTTCTGAGACTTTCTTATTTATGCCGCCTTCATCAATTTTCCTTTTTTTGATCCAATCAGTTTCTAGGGAATTGACAGCAGCTGACATTCTCACTGAACCGCTTCGAGCCTTCTTAGACATTTGAATTCTCTTGCCACACTCCTCTTGGACCGCAGTTGATGCCTCTCCACGGCCTCTCTTCCGGAGCCGAAATAGAGGCTCAAACACACCTGAAGCTTGAGGAGCATATGATGCAGGTGCGGGGGCAGTTCTATCACTTGCAAATTTCGGCAATGTGCCAAAGGAAGAAGCAAACTTTGGCGGCAACTGAGCACCAGAGAAGCTTGTTGAACCTGCATTTGGGACAGAAGTCTGCCCCCTGACTGATGCATACCCATGATTTCTCATTCTATGAGGATGCTGCTGGGCTTCAAAGAAAGTCTGTGAATCAGATGACCTATGTCCATCTACTGGTGGAGGTGGAATCTCAATGGCCACAAAGGGTTTACGGCAGCCGGGACTGGGGCAGAGAATTTGCTGATTTAGGTAGCGGATCAGGTATTCATACTTCATTCCGCAAGCACCACACTGCGTCCAAAATGAAGTCCGAGGAGAGGCCGAAGCATAATTGAAATCAGCAGCACCTTTCCAGTCCCTGGTGTTGTAATCACGATGGGGATTAGCCGAAGTGTGACTCGCATGAGCAGCACTGCCCCTCCAATCCCTACCATTGGCATTCTGATAAGGAGAAGTCGAAGCACTCCTCCAATCCCTCGCATTGTAATTCTGATGCATACCTGGAAAACTGTGAAATCCATTCTGATGACCCGGCACCGGGAATTTCCCGTTGCGGAACCTCGAATTGCGCTTCAGGTCATACGCGAACCTCTTCGCTTTATCGGACAGCAAGCTCCAAGCCTCGGAGAGAATCTTGAAAGCGCCGTCGGCGCCCATTGCTTTGTTTTTATCGGGATGGAGAAGAAGGGCGAGCTTCCTGTAATTCTTCCGGATCGCGTCGTCATCGGCCGAAGGATCGACGCCGAGGATGCCGTACCAATCCACCTCCCCGTCGATCTTCTTCTGGGCAGAGACGTAGACGTCGAGAGTGGCCACCAGCTGAGACAGACCGTCGAGGCCGGCGTACAGACTCCGGGCCTTGACGGCGAACTTGTGGGCGCCATGGACGTCCGACTCCATCAGCTTCTTCTCGGCGATCTCCTTCGCCCGGAGAGCCTCCTCCTTGTTGCATTCCATCTCTCATCTCAGAGAGGAGGTGCCCTAAGAACATCGCAGATTCCTCTTTCCTTTATGGCGACCCTTTAATATATTAAGAATACAATTTATTAGCTAAAGCAAATTGTTAATAATAGTAACGATAATTTAAAAAATAATAATAATAAATTATTATTGTTCATACCCCACCCACAAATTCCAGCTTCTAGGTGGTGCACATTCATTTCTTGCAACAACATCCTATGCTTAAATTACCCAAACGTCATTCATTTCACTTCCCAGGCTTTGACGTGTTCTCCAGATACATAACATAAATGTCTGTTGTTTCATCCTTATGACCTCAGCTCACCCGTTGTCTTGTTTTGCCGAGCATTCCGTGACCATCTTCCTCTTCATGTTCAGCCTTAAATGGACAGTGCATGTTTGTCAGAGTACCTCTTGCCATCGTTCTGATAGGTAAGCCAATGACCAATGTGATCATTCGCCCCCAGAGCTGCCGCGAAAAATGCACGTAAGGGACTGGAGACTAGACTGTGACATAACAGCTCAGTTGCAGATGAACAACTGTCTGTCCAGACATGAAGATGGATGGTACCTCTTCACAATCCTCCTGGAACCTGCGTAAGCGAATGCAGCAACTAATGTCCACCAGGATCTCTGTCGTTTGGCCAGGTTAGCCCGTCAGCTATTGCTGATTGTTATTTATAGGCACCCGATAACACCGTTGATCGAGTACTACTTGGGTTGAGTTGTTTAGAGTAGACTGTGTGTGCTTGCAGGTCTAATCCGACATCTCTTCTCATTATTAACTCGATCATCCCATCTGTTCAGTACCTTTTATCAGTTTAGCAACAGAGGAGACATTTGAATTCTTGAAGCATGAAAGGATAATCGGATGTTCTGGGTGAGTTGCAGTCTGCTGATGCGGTCATCAGTGCAACCTCTAGCCAGACAACACCCAATGGGGATTTGATGTTACAGATGACTTTTCTTGTGATATGAGCACTTGTAACTGTCGTTTTAAGTTTTTGACACCACAAGGAGATCCAAAATCTGACTTCCAGTAGAGACCGCCACTATAGGTAATTGAAGCATAAGCTTCAGGTGATGCAGCAGGTCACCAACCCGTGTTCCATCCTTCGACATTTGTGGGAACACTTGTTCCATAAATTTCTCAAAAGTAACTTGTAGCTCGGAGCAGCAACTCGGTTTCATGGGAAGTAAGCAGTTCTGAGATCAACCACAGCCCCCAAAAAATTGATACCAGGCGTATTCATGAAACATTTGAAGTTTCTGCAGACTCACCTGCCTCCAAATAACTAAACCGAGAAAAAAAAAATAGAAGCAATGAAAAGGCACGGATCAGAAATTGAAGGAGACTTGAACATGGTATTTATTTTCCAAGAAAATTCAGAGGAGCCTGTTACAGATGAAAAGGCAGAGAATAATGCCTCAACTTCTAGTCCATGAACTAATTGAAGATTATTATTGACTCCAAAAGAATATTATATAGTAAACTACACCAAGAAAATCTCAGCCCAATGTGAGTCGAAGGCCTCAGAAGTGCAGGAGCTGAAAATAAATGAACTTAGAACAGCATGGTTCAGGCCACAACCCTAAATCCTTAATGATGAATACGCTCTTGAACTGTCAACTCCGGCCTTCTTCTTTCCATCAATGAAGAACAAGAACTCTCCACGAAAATAAGTGAGTGACCAAGAATTGGACAAACTCAACTGCGAGAACTTCCGTAAAGCTGGGCATAGACGCTCTTCGTTCGGTAAACAACAACTAAGCTCAAGACCATTGCAACAATGCAAAGTCCTGACAAGATGCCAAACGTGAGAGAGTAACATATATTACCAGAGCAGGTAAGCGAGTCATCATCCTGAAGAGAAATCGGAAGCATAGATCCAAGAGTCAGCTTCTTAAGAGCAGCTTGTTGTTCTGCATAGTAGTCATATATACCGCTGGCAATGACACCAGAGAAAATTAGAGAACCAGCAGGACTTGCTAAAGTAAAAAAATTATACAAAGCGCCGAAACTCTTCAAACCGAATAGCTCTGATGCAGAAGCTGGCACTATAGCCCACTGGGCACCATATCCGAGTCCTGTTAGCACAGTTACAACATATATCTGACCAGGAAAACCCATAGCATAGTAAAAGAGTCCAATTGCCATAACAACCTGGAATACAGCCATAGCCACTGGTCTGGGGAGGGAGAATTTTCTGGTAAATAGAACAAAATGGGTGAGTCGTGTTCAGGACAGTATTGAGAACAGTGAAAGGAAAAGGAGATTTGAGTAACAGATAAAACAGAGATTTTATAAGCACCTTACGGTGATCTCAGATAAGTAGCCCCCACCAACTCGACCAAGGAAGTTCCAGATGCTTATCATAGAAACAAATATACTAGAGTCATCATACCCAAGTGATTCGCAAATCTGACCAAGGTTATCAATAACAGTCACCCCAGAACCAGAGGCCAGCATAAGTGACAAAAAGATAAGCCAGAAGTCAGCCTTTTTTAGTGCTTGTAGTAAGGTAAAATCCTCTCCTCTGCGTGGGCCTTTCTTCCGTTTTATCCGCAAGGCTCCATCTGCAGCTGCCTGGAAAAGTTTTGCCTGCAATTGAGCAATTCGTTTTTGCCTTTCTGATGCCGGCAGCTGGTCTATTTCCTCAGGTTTCTCATCTTCAACCTCACTAAGAATAACCTCACTTCCATCTTGCTCAGATTTACTGGGCTCTGGTTTCTCTTGCCCTGCGAGAAGGCTCTCCTCCGATGAAGGAACTGGCTTGGAGAAGAAAACCAACAAAACAGGTACAGTAACAGGTAGGAGGATCATAATGATAAGAATCACTACAAATAAGGTGATTACAGTTTGACTGATGTCAACTAGATCCTCAACCAGCAAGATCCCCAATATGTATGCTGCCAGGAGGAGGCAAATACTATAGATGAATGAAAAGCTTAAACTATCAGATGGTCTAATTTGTTTATGACCTCCCACGGGCCTAACTATGAACATCAGGGTAATGACAACTATTGATGGCCCAACAGCAATCATAAAAATTAGTGTCGCTTCACTGGATGCATTGAGCATCAAATATATCTGAGACAAAATTGCGCCACTCAACCCAGCAAATCCCTTCAGTATTCCCACAACGGGACCTCTACTTTTGGGGAAGTTCTGGACACATGAAACAAGAGCTGCTGTATTGAAGTAGGTCTCGCCATTTGTGCCCACAAATACACAGAGGCAGAGCTGCAAAACAAGACTTTCTCAATGACGCTTAGAAAAGCTTATGAACATAATGTCAAAGATCTTGAATTACTCAGCATGCAGGTGATGTTTTTATTTATTTTCTATTTTATATGAGAATAAGACAGTCAACATGACAACAGTGAAGAAACAACAGTGTCTTCTAAATGCAATCACAAATGTCCTTCTTTTACTGTGATACATAAAACAGTTAAGTCCATGATTAATGCACACTCGACCAGCAGTACGAATATCTGTGCCTTGCAAAGCATCCACAGAGAATATTGAAGACAGAAAATTATACAGCCTAGATCTCAGTTCCTAGAAAAACAATAAAAAAAGGACTTGCAGTTTAAGCCAGAGACACGGGTTAATTTTCTGAACTGATCATTGTTGGAGATGTAAGGAACCTTCACTCACAACATACTGAAATAGAGAATTGGTTACTGAAGGGGGATGGAGGGCCTAGTTGTGCTTTATGTTCAATTGCACGGACAAAAGAAAAAGGTCCTTCACTGCTATGATGCTTGCAGAAATAACAATCCAGATGCTTGAATTATCACAATGCAGCTTCAAATTTCAATGAGCTACTTAGGCAGCTAGCCATTGTTACCTTCTCGTGGTACCGGCAATTTATCAACCACAGGAACTAGAACAAATAAATCCTTTCTTCCTTGATATAGTCCTAACAGTAGGACATCGTATACAAAATGCATCTATTTTCAATGACCTTTTTGTCAGTCTTTCAGATTAATTTTGTCAAGCCATCAGTAGAGACATTAAATCTACCAACACGCAATCAACAACACATCATAGGAAAGATCTACCATGTACTTAGAGTAGACACTTCTTACGGTTGAAACATGCCTAAAGTACCTTTTATAGGTAGCAAAAGTAAAGCCTTTTTCCACAGATTAGTCCAGTGACCAACTCTCAGGAATGTTGATCAATATTGGCAGGACAAGTTGAAGCGTGGATGATGTAAGGAGTAAGTTAATCCATGGGACAACAATAGCCTCGACCAATAAGCCAAGGGAATTGGGCTTTAAACTGTCCAAAAATATACTCATAAAGAATATTCAGCATGGTGATTCAATAGCAATCAGGCTTCTAGATTTGCATCAGTAGTCTGCTATATAGCTTTCTAGATCAATTGTACTAGGAACATGTTGGAACTGTCAAAACCGTGTGGAAAGCACAAAGATCTACCTTAAAGGATGCCAAATGCACTTACCATCCATGCGACAATCAACAGGTCGTCATTGCAGTCAACATGTCATTGAGGCAAGGCACCTCAATGCTGGATCTGACACACGCAGAGTTCTAGTGTCCCGAAAAGGAATGAATTGAAAAATTACGCTCTCAGTAAAGCACTCAACTACATAGTCCGGGAATTTATCTTAGTTTTAGCAGCCAAAAATCAATTTTACCGAAATAGCAGTTGCAACCTTAGGTCAGCAAGGAGCTAAGCGACGCTATCTGGGATATGTGGCCATTCAAGAGAAGGAAAACCCAACAAGTACAGGGGACAAGATCACAAGGAAATGTAATTACAGCAAGCGAAGTAATCAAATCGAAGAGCCAACACCAGAAAGATACGAAAAAGAAGTAAAAAGAAGAAGAAGAGGAAGAAGACTGACCACCCAGAGAGGCAAAGAAGGCAAGACACCAACGACAATGAGCCAGAGCAAGCCATACCCAACAAAGTTCTGAACCACCCCAATGGCCAATATCGCCCAAATCGGCAACACTTCACACAGACCTCCGGCCACGAACCCGATCGCATCCCCCAAGTCCTTGGCCACCCCGAGAATGGCCACATCTCGCTGGGTATACCCCATGGCGCTCTTGATCACGGGGGAGATGCTGCCGAACAAGTAGCCCACCCCAGCACACGACTGTATCCACATGGCGCACACGAACACCAGCCATCTGTTACTGTAAAATTCGTTCAACTTCTCGTACACCCGCATCATCTTCGCCGTCAAGGGAGATCGAGATGAGTGGAGAAGAGCATGAGCTTACATGGATGAGATGAAGATAAACAATGATGAGGAAGAGAAGAGAGGAGAGGAGAGGAGAGGAGTGAGGTCTACTCAGCGAATAGTCACTTTCATGGGGACATTCTTGACCTGGACGATGAAGATGATGATGATCTGTTTATCTCCTCGTTCTCTTTATCGTAATTCCGGACGAGATATCTTGTGGAGAACTGGTGACGCGACCCTATATGGAAAAGGAGATCTTCTTGGGGGTCACCTCGGATTTAATTAATTTCACGACCCCCATGCACAAATGGCGACTCCACCTCATCACATCATCTATCCACCCCAAACAGACAGTAGCAACTGTTGTCAGAGCGTCGGCCTCCATGTCGACCTTTCACCCGAGCAGGACAGCGGCCGCGCTTGCTTGTCTCTCGGAGTCGAAGAGTTTCCACCAACCACGTTTCGCATGTGACAATGATAATAATTGGCACGGCCCCTTCAGTCTTCCCAACCTCCAAAGGACCACAAGAAAATATTCATCAGCTGCGCGTCGTGGAACGGCGGTTCCAACGGTGGACAGGTATCAGCTCTCAAGATTTGGTAGGTGCTTGAACGCTCAGCTCCATTTTCCCAGATAACCTGTCGCTGCTGCTCATCTTAAATTTGGCTTCAATCTATTCGCAAGCTCGCCGGGATACAGGCGTGCGGATCATCTAATATGGAATCCTCACCATTAAAGGCCCTTCTAGTACAAGGAAGAGGACAATAAATGGTGGGGCTCCACGTTAGCTGATCCGACCACGTCACCACGAGCTGATGCGAATTCCCGCACGGAAGTGAGCCGTTCTTTATGTCTTGGAGTCACTGGTCGGCCATCTTGACGCGAAATGTTGTTTCGCGTGGGCTGCATATCTAGGGGGTGACAATGTCTACTTTCCTCAGCAACCATATAGGGAAAACTGAACGCAGCTTATCATCTCGAGTCTCGACTCCCATCCTCTTCAACTTGATCTCATATTAAATTCGTGTCACATGCGGATTCATGCGTTGGACTTCCACGTTGAGCTCGTCTTATTTGTTAATTCATTTATTTTCGATCATAAGCGTCCCAATCCAATGAAAAGAGACAAAAATGTACATGCAGGAGCTGTCCGCAATGATTTTCTCCTCTTATCTCTTATTTGATCTGAATCTTCTGACCAAAGCCCGTGACTGGTCTAGGTTTTCCATGGGCCTAGTGGTTGCGATTTCAATCTTTGCATTGGAATCTCAAAAGCATCACCCGCCGAAAGAAAGGGAATACCCCACGTCAAATTGAAAAGATGGTGGTACAGCATCATTTCTCTTGACACAAGGAAAGGCAATGCTGCTACGAGTAGGAAAAAAAAAATCCTACTTACTTAAATTTGTGCTTGTGAATAAGTGCGAAAGAATGTCAAAATTAGTCCATTATATTTACTAGAGCAAGGGAGTTATTTTCTTAGGCACTAATTTGATTCATCAATTAACTGATCGATCAATCAAACTCTTTCAACCTCCTTCTATGATGACCGAGCAGCAGCAGTTGTTGCCTTGGATAATCTTAGAAGCAAGGGGCACTTGCCTCAGTTTTGTGCATATAGAGTGGATCCTTCCAACTCATTTTCTTGGTCCCAGCCCGGATCGATCTCCCCCTTTCTTTTTCTCACCAGCGTATACCAAAGTACAGACTCTCTCCTTGTTAAAAAGTGGGCATCGCAACTCAAAGCTCTAGATGCTCCGGTGGAGGTGAAGCCCAAAACCGCGTCTTCAATGCGGTAGCACTGCCAGGCCTTGCTATTCCCTGTTCACCTGTCCACAGACCTCGAATATGCAGGCACTGGATTCTCTGTGCCTTACCTCGCTAGCAAATACTCTTAACATGTCACTGCTGCGAAGGTGTTGAGTTCAAAGTTGCTGAGAAGATCGCCAAGCATTAAAGGCTCCAGTTGAGGAATATGGTGACCACGTCTTTTATGTTCTCTATAGGCTGACTCTCTTTATTGAGACTCCAAGGTTCATAGCTCCATAAAGCTTCGTGTTTCAGGGCATTGGAAGAACAGGTGGAAGGGTGAGCCTACCATCTTTCATTCATCCATAATTTTAACATTGAATATTTTAGTTCACAATGCACTGGGAGTTAAAGATATGATAAAACAATCTTTTGCTACGACCAGGAGCAATCTGACATTCCCCTCTTCCAATGGTTACAGCCACAATGGTACTGACAACGAAGGAATAAGCCTAATTTTCCTGGAAAGGTGCAGCAGGACAAAGTCTCTAACTCAAAATTTAAGAAAGACTTATATGTCCACTCTGTCCCTCCCTCTGGAATGTCAGAAAGTCCTCCTTTCTTAGATACATATTCCCTCCGCGCCAAAGAAATCAACATAACAGGGAATCCCTTGCCACAAGTGGCAACTCTGAGATTCCATCAAGAGGACTCTAAGAGACACGAACACAGAGCAGCATTAATCCTCAGAGTTTTATCCACATAGTACCAATTTTATCAAGTTTAGCAAATGGTACCAGCTCAGCTATGTCCATTCACAAATGAGCATAATTGTGAATCACCTATCGCAGGATGAAATTCTGCAAACACGGCAGTTCTTGTTCTAAATAAGAAGGCTGGCTGTTCTACTCGACAATAGTACAAACAAGTGCTCTATGCTTATTAAACATAGCATTTTAGTTGAGTAAAGGTTCTCTGGACAATATAAAGAGACAAGATAATTTGGTGGTATGCAAGACCCAAGATGCAATGTGGAAAGTGAACCAAGCAGAGAATCTGACTTCTCCCTGAGGGCCAAAAAAAAGGTTCCTCCTTTACAATCGTGTAATTGAGCTCAGGATCTGCCTAGGCTTGGAAGCATAAACATAACCAATTAAACATGAATAAGGATGTGCAGAGAGGCTTAAGTTGATTGGATGTAGAACCCACACACACAGTGGGACATACAAAGAATGGTGTGAACTAACAATCTCTTGGAATTTCCTAATCCATGGAATCAAAACTGGGAGCATACCATCCCAACTGGTCCGTGATTTTCTTCAATCTTTCTTCTTGCCCCTTCGAATCCCCCAAAGCGGTAGTGAAGGGGTAGACATAGGTTACTTTAGCGGCCATACACCTGTAAGCAACCACGTCGTCTTTTACCAGGAACTCCAGGACATCCCGGCCAAATCCTCCATCGACCTCAGCTTGCAAATATTGGCCTGTGTTAACGAGAGGTTAATTCGTCAAAGCCGCAATGCTTTCAGAGAGGGCATTGAATTACGTGCCAAGTGGTAGCATGTACATAAAATGATACGTAAGATGCATTGCTGCAGGGCGAGTGAATTCAGGCAGAGCAGGATTACCGTAAGGGGTATCTTCAATGGCCAGAAACTTGGGATTTTTCTGAGTCTGAAGGATGGCTTCTTTTAATTTCTGCAAGAAAAGAGTGAAGTAGGATAAAGCTGAAACACAACTATTAGCAAGTGGAGTGAAAGTCAAGGTAGAGGATAAGAAAGAGAAACCAGGATGGGGTTGTCGGAGGAAGAGTCGGGAATCCTCCAGGGGAAGGCAAAAGAGGAGGACTTGGGGTTGGAAGATATGCAGCCAGGATTGACAGAGGGGCAAGGTCTGATTTTCCTGTGAGAAACATATAAGAAACAACAGACCTACTTTGAGCAGCAACAACGAGAAAACAGAGAAAAGGGAGAGAAGAGTGGCAAAAAAATTACCCATCATCTTGGAGACCCAAAGGGAGGTCCTTGGACTGGGAGAAAGGGGTAGTGGGGAGGGATGGCGTGGGTGAAGGAAAGGGAGAGTTGAGGGAAGGGATGGCCAGGGATGGTGTGGGTAAGTTGAAGGCGAAGGTCAGGGACAGGGCTAATGGCACGAGCCCTGTAATGTGAAGGCGATTCTTCTGAGGTTTTGCCTTTGAAACAATGGCAGGGGAGGAGGAGGAGGAGGAGGAAGGGACAGGGGCGAGAGCTACGGGATGACTCCCACTCCAGCAGCAGCAGCAGCACCTCCACCCACTCATTTCACGGGGATTGTGGTGCTGCGGATCCCGCTCATGTCTGTTTTTGTACCGGCACAATCAACCTTTAGCAAAGAAATATATCAGTATAGATTTTGCAAGTTCAAAAGATGAATGGTCAGTAATATATGTCCCCCCTGGATTTTTCTTATGAAGCCTAGTTAGTGCTTTTGAAATGGAAAAAAAGGAGTCAACCGAAAAATTAAATTGCCCACACTTTCACTTCACCATTAACCAATAGCTTTAAAAATCTTAGGCAATGATGTTTACCGTGACTTGAGTGAAATAAAATCGTTTGGAAAATGTTCTTATTGAAATATCAACATGACATTTACGACGAGTTTATTTTATGGGAAATCAATTATTTAATAAGATATATTCTCAAAATTAATCACATGTATTGTTTACAAAAATGAATGAACGAAAAATACCTCTATAATCTTCGAAAGTGATTAATAATGAAAATATTGTTTATTTATTAATTATTTTACGTAATATTAATGATCTATTTAATTATATATATGATTTTTTGATCATCTATTTTTATAAGCAAAACAAAAGAATTCATAGCCTCTCTTACTTTTCGTGCCAACCATTCAAATTTTAACCAATAACCAATGGGAAAAAAAAAGGCCCACATAATTCAAGTAAATTATCAGAGTGATTTGGGAATTTGCTAAAATTCCAGAATTAGGCATTTTCCATTAACAAAGGGGGAAAAGCAAAAGGTAAAGCGGCAAACATCAGCGTGGAGATCATTCGGATTTCGAGCGTCTTCTGGTGTAGCCTGCCGCCGTACCTCTTGCTTCCTTCCTTACCCGAGTCGCGCCCGACTGGTGGTTCCGTCCGGCGACTGCCGCTTCAGCCGGCAGGCCTCTCTGAGATGGAGGAGAGAGCCGGGAACCCGATGACGAGCCCAAAGTCCACGCAGGAGCTGGCCGTGGAAGGCCAGAAGCATCTCGAGGACACCATCGAATCCGCCTTCCACATCCTCTCCTCCATGAACGACGAGCTCTGCAACCCCTCCCTCTGGTCCGCCCCCTCCTCCGCCCCCGCCTCCGCCTCCAACGGCCCTCTCCTCCTCAATGGCGACTCCTCCTCCGATTCTTCCCACCAATTGGACTTCGCCGGCTCTGGCGGTGGTGCCCTCGACGAGGCTCGCCTCCGCTACAAGAACTCCGTCGCTTCCCTCCGCGCCATTCTCGCCGCCATTCCCACCTCTCACAAGGTTCCTCGCCTTCTTTCCCTTTCCCTTTTCCCTCTTTCTAAGAATTATCTAGGGACTAGTTCCGGCGACATAGTTGGATCACAAACTTTCCGAGAGCATTAGGGTTTTCCAAATACGCCGACTCGTCCATCTGGAGAGGGGACCGCTCTAGCGGGAGGAATAAAAAAATTGACGAATATGTATGCCTTGTGCATTTACTCAATTTGACTACTGAAACTGTGCAGACACTATCAGATAGGAACTTGAGGATCTAAATTTTGAGGGATGACCGCTTTCAATTTCGCACTCTTATGTTTTGGAATCATGACATTAGGCGTTTGACCTCTGAGTTGATGTAACTGGACAATGCATTCTAGGTGAGACTCGACTGACCAGTTTATTTGCAAATTATCTCCTATGCATTTCCATTACCAATTCGATTTCTTCTGTACTTTCTGCTGCTAACGCATTTTTATGATGCATAGTAGCAAAAGGGTTAGAATAGAGTTGGTGCAGATGTAACGGTGAGAAATTGATTGATGGGTGTAAAATATGGTTGCTGCTTCTTGATTATGTTGGGGGTGCTTGATTTTTATCAAAATCTTAGCTTTAGATGATGATATCTGCTGCACTCTGGAAGGATCAGCAGATCATATTTAGTTGCTAGATATATCCTAAAGAGTAAAATCAGGTAAAAGGAACTATCTAAGAAATTCAATCCTCTAACAATAGTCATATTAACTTCAGAGAAGTTTGATTATATCATATGTTCGTGAAGGTGAGGTATCCTTGCCTTGCATAACACTGGAGACACAGAGAGAGAGAGAGAGAGAGAGAGAGAGAGAGAGAGAGGAAGGAGGGTGGGGGAGGGGGCAGGGGGGTTGTTAAGATTTCTGCTGTATCGTTCACCCAAACAAAGCAAAGCACGTCGGTTTCGTTTGACTCACCTATGTCCTCAACTTGCAGGCCAAATCGTTTGATCCTGGTGCTTCCATAAGCAGTTCAATGCCGCTTGTGGACCAAGTTGAAATGGAGAGGTTAGAAGAACAAGCCTCGAATCTGAGAAAGGTATCTGGGAAATTTGCTTCTTTTTCATGTTCAAGTAGTTCGAGATGTCCAATATTCATTCTAAGATATCTAGTTTGTCGCTTCATTTTAGAAATTGTATTGGAGGCTACATTTACATGTGGACCTTTTTAAATTGCAGCTAGTGGATTGTTCCTTCCTTGAAAGGCCAAACTGTCAAAACCGTCCTCTTTTTCTTCTTACACCCTAATGCCACGATGGCATTTTGGTCTTGTACGAGTCTATGCATTGTGAATTCCAGAAAGCTCCTCCTCAATATTTCTAACTAGCTCTTGTTTCCATGATGTAGGAGCTGGTTGAGAAGAACAAGCACCTGAAGTTTCTCATAGATCAGCTACGAGAACTTATCGTCGATGTATCTACTTGGCAAAGTCCGTGCTCTGTTTAATGGTGACTGACCTCTGTCAGACCTGAGAGGAGTTAAATTTTCAATGTAATAGTGTCCTGTGGAATATGTCTGCCCTTTTAGATCATGTTCTCCTAGTGCAGCGGCCTCTTCCCAACGGAAGGTTCAACCATTCTTTGTTTTACCATGTACGGTCTGCGAGGCTTTCTCGTTGGATGCTAGTAGTCGCGTGGACGCTGACTTTGTATTAGTCTTGATATTTTATCCAAAGAATATTCTTCTTTGCCAAGAGGAAAGTCGCATTCAGATTTTTTCTTTTTCCTTCTTTTTGCTGATCCAAGAAAGTCAAGTTTTTTTTATCTGATACGGCGGCTTTATCTTTAAAACATCACATGTGGATTTCTAAAATGCTGACAGAATGTGAAGTTTAGGCTTCGTAACTGTTCTAAGGGTCCTGTTCAGTCGTTTGATCCATTGAATGCGGTGGCTGGCAAAGCAGGGCATCATGACCCCTTTCTCTGTAGTAGTTTCGTAGGAATTCACAGTTCTACACATGGACACTGACCGTAACCAACAGAGAGACGTAACAAACCAGTCAATTTCCAATCGGAGATCTCGTAGTGAGCGACGAGCGCATGTCAACGATGGCAGATCCACTGGCACCCATTCTGATAGCCTCTTTGCTTGCTCTCATGAACCTGGAAACAGCACCTTCCACATAATCATGAGCTTCCTTCACGCGCATGTTCTTGCTCATCTCCTCTGGGAAACTGGTTAGGAAATGGTCCCCATTGAGAACGGCAGCTAACTGGACGATCTCACTCTGAAACTCAGATAATCTGCTGTTTTCATTGGCTTCCGAGCTCCTCAGCGGCGTAACATCGGGTAACGTCTCTGCCATATATGTAAAGAAGGAGGCGTTCAGCCACTTCCACTCAGAACCAAGCAAGACCGAGGCAAATTTGATCTTTTTTTTCCCCTTTCATGGTCAATTAAAACATTCATGAGGTCCTTACTTCTTACTTAGTTATGCTTCCTCTACTGAGTTAAAAGAGATGCACCGATGGAGCAATGCTTACGGTGGTGAATGAGTTATCCGATGGAAGGACTAGCAAATAGTTGGTTTGAAAGGAAGATGAGTACCTGGGCAGTCGGTTCTGGGAGATTGTAATTCCCCGACGATATGCTCGAATGTCCCAGCCCATGCATCTCGGTGAGTTAAGAAATTAGAGTTGAGGTCGAACATTTTCTTTATGGTTGCGGGGATGGAGGAGTGCTCATACTCTGAGCTCGGAGCCGGTCCTGTCGGGGAACTTATCACTGCAAAACGAAGACAGAACCGGGATCAGATAGCCGTTTGTCTAGACAAATCAATAGAACTTCACCTCACAGCCAGCTGCAACGGCTTTCTTAATTGAATGATAGAAGATAGCAGAAACAGTTCATTTCCAATCAATATCGATAGGATCATGTGATGATAGGAGTTTTATCAGCTCTGAACTCCCCGTTAATTTTGGCTGGAGAAGGTTGAAGCATCATGCAAGAGAAAGAGAACTCACGTGTTCCTTTTTTAATCCAAGGAGATACCATAATCGTTGGCACACGAACCCCAAGTCGATCAAACTTGAAGAAAAAGGGGGCCGGGCCAGTATTTCCATCCGGGTTGGGAACATCGACATATGGAGTTCTGACGTGGTCATAGAACCCACCGTGCTCGTCATATGTGATGATCAAAAGGGTCTCATTCCATTGAGGACTTGCTCTCAATGTTTCATAAACCTCCTTCACAAGCTTCTGGCCATTAGCAACATCATGTGATGGATGATCGTCATTAGCCGGCAGGCGCTTGAGATCAAAGTATCTTGGCTCAATCACAGTCAAACTGGGCAGTTTCCCATTTCTGGCGTCTCTTTTGAACTTAAAATCATACAGGTGAAACTTGGAGATGTACTTCAATCTCCGCAAATTCCTGTAGAACAGAGTGCTGGGTATGCTCTGGAAGTAGATGCCAAAGTCCAAACCATTCTCATGAAGAGAATCAAAGATGGTCTTTTGCGGGTACCCGACGGCTAGTTGCCTCACAATGTGACTGGTTGATCCATGAGAAGTGGCAGAGTACACGAAGAGCCTGTTGGGTTGAGTTGGTCCTGGAATCGAAGAGAACCACCTATCGAAGACTGCGAATTCCTTGACAAGAGCCGTATATATCGGGATTGATTCGGGGCTGAATCCTCGCATGACAATCTCAGAGAGGTTTTCTGACATGGACAGCGCCTGCTCCGCGAAACCAGACATGGAAGGAATGTCCCCGGAGCCGAACACTTGTTGAGCCACATCCTCAAAGGAATGCCCCGGATCAAGATCCACGAATTCAGCATCGTCAGTGAAGCAAATTATCTCGGGCTTTGAGTTGTTGGTGGAGACGGAATTGCACTCATCTCCCGTGACGCCATTTATCATGGGGTTGATGGTTTTCTTCATCCATCCAAGCATGTGGTCGAAAGACCGGTTCTCCAGCATCAACACCACAATGGTCTTGATGGGTTGTTGCTGCTGTTGGGCTGAGGAGACATGGGACAGAGAGAGAAAGAGCAGGAAGAGGAAGGAAAATGGAGATGGCATTCTGGTTGGCTTTCCTTTCATCTGCAGCTAGGAGGAGGGAGCTTTGGGAAGACGGGTTTGCGGAGCTTTCTGAGAGGACTTGCTTGGCTCGGGGTTCTTACAGAGGGGTGCGGGTGGAGAGAACCGAGAGAGTGGGTATTTGGTGTCTTGGGAAAAATGCTAATTGGGAATCATGTACTTGTAGCGTTGGTTAGCTGATTCCTCAGATGGCGAATCCACAGAGAAGGGGTAGGGTCGGTGGGGGGAGAACAGTGGCAGGGGCACTGTAGTGCGGCATGAACCACGGACGCAGATTTTAGAAGCTTCTGGTTTGGTAAGCAATATAAAGGAGAAATAGGCAAGAGCATTGCAGTCGAGGTCAGCTTCAAATCCAATCCCCTTCTGATCTTTAAGCCAAGTGGAAGGCTGGGAGGTCCAACTGTCAATGCCTACATCCCCAGAAGAATCATGCAATGGACAAGGATGAGAGGCAAGTCCACATGAGCAAATCGGAGCACAAGCGAGAATGCAAAAGATTTTGGAAGGAAGAAGCAGCCTCAATCTCCCCCGGCTGGAATTTATCATGACATTTTTTTCTTTCTCATCAGTTCCGAGAGAGAGCAGGACAAAAAGCTCGGTGCTGGCAATCAATGAGAAATCATCCTGTCAAACACGGATGGAGGCATGTGAACCCAGAAGACGACAATGAGTGGCCAGATATTTATGGCAACCCAAGCTTTTGCTTCCGGTTGTATGAATGGTCCTGGTAAGTCGGACTCGGAGTCTAGCTGTGTCGCAGGATCGCTCGCTCGCTCGCTCGCTCGGTTTATTTCGAACGCCACGACTTTCACGGAGGCAAATTTCATTTTTCAAAAGCAAGACAAAGAAGGAACGAAGGTCAAATAATGTCGAGAGCAATAAATGATGGTCGAGAAGGGGGACCAGCGAGCACCTTGAATTGATGGCCACATCCACATGGGCCTGCGCGCGGTGGGACGGTGGTCTCTGGTTTCGCTTTGGCAATTCTCACCGACAATCTCAGCTTCTTTGCGCCGCCGCGGTTAAAGCTGATTAAGCTGATTCGCCGAGATTACTTTACACGCGACAGATTCTTGTCGGCGACGAATGTTTTCTCGGATTGAAGGTTCCCCTGCAAGTTGCCGCACCACGTTGAAAGCCTCTGGGTTGCCTAGGATGATGAACGTACAGAGACGCGTATGGAGTTTAGTGGCGCATGGGCCGACCAGGGGAATGGCTGGTTCGAAAGCGTAAAGATGAATCGGGCCAGGCCCAAGAAATGGGCTATACCCCTCCCTTGGAAGGACAGAGCGCAGGTGCTTGGGAATCCGACAACGTGTCCCGCTCCCAAGAAAGTTCCTCTTCCCCAAGCCCCACTGTCCGTGTCGCGGTCGGTTTAAATCCAAGAAACGAATTCCTCCGTTTGTGTCGCAGTCAATTCAAATTCAAGACAAGTTGTAAGGAGGAGGAGGAGGAGCATGGCGGACTGGGGACCGGTGGTAATAGCGGTGGTGCTGTTCGTGCTGTTGAGCCCGGGTTTGCTGTTCCAGATCCCGGGGAGGCACCGAGTGGTGGAGTTCGGCAACATGGAGACGAGTGGGGCCTCCATCCTCGTCCACGCCATCATCTACTTTGGCCTCATCACCATCTTCCTCATCGCCATCGGCGTCCACATCTACACTGGCTAAAGCTCTCCGCCTTGATCCTGTACATTCGAGTCGGTGTCTGCTTCTGCTCTGCTCCCGTGATGCTCCTAAGTATGTGTGTGTGCCCGCTCTAAGCAATCTTTATATTTTGGTTTATGTATCGGGGTTAGACCTCGCGTTCTGATTTCGAATATTGCATTGATTTTTGAGTCATTTAGATTCTTCATAAAAGGGTTACCGATGGAGCGATCAATGCCACTTTCAAAAATATGCTCATGCCCGTCGATGGAGCATAAAGATGCTGGCTTCTCTTCACTGGAAACAGGTTTAAACTATGCCTGTTTCTTACCACCGGATGACGAGGTGTGATCCCGTCACGGGCGAGAAGTTTCTCTACCCGCTGCTAAAATCATCGGTAAATTGGTTGTAGAAAGTCTGTCTAGCCATTGGATCTTATAGCAAAAGGCAAGAGTGCCAAAATAAAAAGACCAACCTTGATTAACCGTTGGTTAAACAACCTGTTCTTCCCATCACCATCCATTCATATACGTGATGCACCAAACCCAAGTTTCAGCACAAAAGCCAAGAACGCTGCGTATAAATCCCGGTCGTGCTCTAGCCTCTAAGGGTGGTGGTCTCTGGAGGCGCCGGCGCATATGACATTACAAGATAAACGGTGCTAAACACATGGCAGCAAAGACGGGTAGAGGTCTCTGGTCGGCCGCCTTGCTCATCCGACCTCACCGAGCGACAACCGATCTCCCCACCGCAAAATGTTCCTGCCAATGGAGCTCCAGGAAAGCTCTCTACGAATGGCGAGCTATCCACATTGGGGCGACCAAAGAAGGATGCTCCACGTCCACAACAAGCAAATATTAAGCCTCCAAAAACTTCAGCTTTATCTGCATTACCAGCAGTGCCTACCGCCTTACAGGAGCTCTTGGAACTGCACCCGAGGTTCAAAGTTCTTAGACTCGCACCGACTTCATCACATGAGGCGAGCGCAGCAGCAGGATCCGCATGGTAAAACTGAAAGCAATCGCCAGTTTTAATGCTGGCCCCATCGACATATAGATATTCCTCATCCCCCCTGTCAGAAACCCCAATAGCATCTCAGGCTCAGGCAATAAAACAGAAAACTAGAACGAACTTAGTGAAGTCCTATGTCAGAAAAATGTAGCCACACAGACATCGTCAAGAACCTTCAGGCTTTACATCCTTCTAAAGTTGGCGGTCAAGTTCATTCATAGGAAACAACAGGTAATGAAGGCCCTCAGCCATCGTAAATCCGTATGGTTTATAATGTAAACGACTAGAAATTATTAATTGCGGGTCGTTATTGAAAGAGATCATCAGACCTTTGTTCTTGCCAATCAGGAACCAGATTTACATTCTAATAGAGCCAACATCCAAAGAATTATGCAATGGACCTCCGTGATTGCAATCTCAAAGAAATGCCAAAGAAATGTTACTCCAGGCGTTCCCTTTGGAATTCCAGATTCTCACGGGACAACATAAACTTATGGTACGTAGATTGAGATAGGGGCGAAAAAGAAGAACAAAGGCTCACCTGAGAACCGCATGAAATGACAAAAAGGTAATCAGCTTCGATTTCTCCGCCCCAGTGGTATGTTTTCTTCTTTTGGTAACTCTAATATAAAGTTCAGGGTACTCGATACGGTCCATCTGGGAAAGTGTAAATGAGAGGTAACGATAAACATTTAGTAAGTCAGGCAGCATCCCTGCAAGTGTAGTTCCATTGCCTAGTCACTCAAACTCTGCACATAGGGTGAGGTGAATTCCTATGCAAAAAGTGTGGCTAATTTACGGGAAATTAGAGGTAACATAACTTCGAGCTCAACTGTAATCAAGCAAATCTTAATTTTCTACTGGATTTGAAGCGATATGGATGAAAAGTCAAAAGCCCGGACAGGTGTTTAATTTTCTTTCATTTTTTTACCTTCACTCAACTTCTTTTTTACTTCTAGAGTATTTTCCAACAACGGTTTATGCAATGATTTTTCGTCAGCAGTATCCTGACATAGGGGCAAACATGAGGCTATATTACAATGAATTTAAAACACGAGCAGAACTCACAAACACATGATGGAAGGCAAAACAGCAAAACGACTCTCAATCTTTCCCACCATCACAATGATCTACCCTGCAATCTTGACTTCACTATCTTTACCTTTCTATGCTCCGGGATGTCCATGCAACCACAAACTAGGCCAGTTTCATAAATTTCTCAACATTTCGCCATGTCCCTGATGCAGTTGAAAGAAGCATAATTCCTATCTACATAATGCTAAATCCGTAACATGAGAAGAACTCACAAGCACACACTTGAATGTCCAAAAGGACAAGGAAATATTTTAAAGTAGCGGTTTCATCAAAGAGGCCAATTAATGTTCCATTTATATCTAAAAACCCTGTAATTTAAGCTGAGAAACTAAAAAACAAGGTTTCTCAAAGAGATGGACCATATTACCTGAATCATAAGAATCTCAGAAATAAGGAAATAAAATATAAAGTCACAATCTTGGTTCAGGGCATTCGTCAGTTCCTTTTTACCTAGTTTACAATCCATTTTATGCCAGCAAAGTACTCATCATTATGTGGAGAAAAGGCTGAAGAAAACTTACATCACCATTTGGATTTTTAAGATATGAAACAACAACCTTGGATGCACAAGCATACCTCGTCATAGATTTCATTGAGAATGCTTTCTCCATCAAGAACTTCTGCTTGTCCTTCTCTTCTAGCAGTTAGCCAGGTAACATCATCACGGGTCCTAACAGAAATGGCTTTGTACCTTGGACCTACCACTGAAACTCCATCTGATATTGCCACATGAAATCTGATTTCACCAACACCTGCTCATTCAAACAAGGCATCAAAAAAAATCCAAACATCACCAAGACAAAGGCAACAAAAAGTAAATTGATGCCCAGTAGGATCATGCAACAAGCCGTCAATAAAAGAAAGTTACTGCACCAGAAGACCATGGACATGCTTTATAACTTGACTATTTCTCAGATGGCATACACTATACAATCAGGACCTCGTAGACCACTAAATAAGCAAGGTCTTTGAGAGGGAAGGATTCACATGGTAAGCAAGACAAATAGGAAGATCAAGCATATGAACCACATAAATCATAATGTTAGAAGGAAAGTGCAAGCAGTAGAAAGAGATGGCTAACGTGTGAAACACTCTGCCCAAGAAGTATGGTCGCAAGACCTTACTGAAAGAGATTTATGAGTTTTCAGACGCAGAAGAAGTAAATAAGCATGGCTGGGCTGGACTCTTCATTCTACCGACTGCTAGAGGATTTTGACGCACTTGAACGAAAAGAAAGGAAAAAAAGAGCTTTCATTAGAAATTAGCAAAAATCAAGAAGAGGAGTGTGCAAATGTTCTTCCCTAAGTTTTCTATCCCTCACATTACAGTTCCATTATGCGGATTAAACACAAAAAGTCCAAGGAACTACAACAAATTCAAAATTTTACGCAAAAGAATTCCACTTAGAGATGATGCATTCAGCTCCTACTGCATCATTTGGGAAGGAATGAGATACTGCAAAACCCATATACTGCAAAACCCATATATAATCTCACAATTAGTCTTTCCCTTTATTCAATACAGCATAGTAAGGATAACCACAGCAGATAATCACTTATGCAACCAAAGCAAATGTCTACCGAAAGAAAAACCATCTTGCATGTTTATATCCTTCTCTGGCCACCAAAAAGATATACGCAGGAGGAATGACTACCAGGAGTGCCATTCCTATCTTTGGCAAATACAAGAGCAACGGCATTAGTGTTACATTCCTGGCCCCCAGGGACATTTCTCAAATCATTCCCACTTCTGTACAGAAATTCGCCTCTCTCATCACCCACAATTGCAGTTTCCACAGGCATTGCACTATCTGCAATGCACAATCATTCAAAACATCTGATGAAGAAAAGTGCAATCAACCTCCATGAGCAGATGAGCCAAGTAGCAACTAATTGCCATGATGACATGCATTATACATTCAGGCAACAATCTACCTTCATTTCCTACAAGTCATACAAAACGAAAAAGCCGGTGGAGCATGATGAACAGATAAAACAGTTGAGAATAAATATACAGCTGAGGAAGGTAGTATACCGCAGGCACTCATTACGAGCACAGTGAATGAAATTGCAAACTGCTGAATGAACAAGTCTTATGCAATGAATGTATAAGTAGGTAAAGAGTACATGTGTCCTGAATTACTATGTAAATTAAGATCAGGAAAAGGAATTTTTCCAATCACCGACTCAAAAACTCATTGTCAAATTCCACTCAGCAGAATATGGAGGTACCTATGGCAGAACAAATCGATCTAGCCTTTCACACTGAAGTAATAGATGGAACTGCCATTAAAAGACTTATTAGCAGATTACTTCGGAATGGCATATACATCAAACATTCTGGATCAAGTAAAGACTCTGGGTTTCCAGCAAGCCACTGCTACATCCATTTCATTAGGAATTGATAATCTTTTAACAATACCTTGTAGGTGATGGTTAGTACAAAATGCTGAACAAAAAAGTTTGATTTTGGAAAAACACCATCAATATAGGAAGGTACATGCGGTAGAAAAATTACGCCAATCCATTGACAAACTCCTTTAATCCAGTCCATATAATGTCCAGATAACCCTTGTTTGAGTCGTTTGAAGTTCTCTAAACAGAAGACTGACAGATAAGACTGTTCCCCCAGAGTTGGACAAAGGGAAGACCCTCTCTTTTAGGCTAAAATTAACTTCCTTCATCACTGTCTCTCAGCATTAAAAACTTTACTTCCGTCCTACATGGGAAAGGACTCATCCAAGAGTAAAAAGCAGGACTTCCTCTTCATTATCTATACAGCAAAGTTAGATAAGTTGGTCAGCCATTCCCCAACAACACTTCTCCTTCTCAAAATATATCCAAATAAAGGCACATGGTATACGACGACCACCTCCTTCTCTAACTATTTTCAAATGAGCAGTAAAAATGCAATAATGGCCTGGTTGAGCATAAGAAAACCATCTCTTGTATACAAGTTGAGATCATTTTTTTCATGCGGTAATGACAAGAAAGAAAAAAGCCATTGAGAGATTCCTTAGTAGAAAGGATGGGTAAGAAAAACTTACATAGTTTCTCTACAACACTTTTGTTATCAATGCTTACATCCTACAACCAGATAAAAGCAGTCAAGCTATCTGGGAAAAACAGCAGTTTTGATGAATAAATGTGCAAAGCCACGAAATAAATGAAGTTGCAAACATACTCCAAACATGATCAGTCCAACTGGTGATGCGCAACCGGATATGGAAGTAGAATATTCTCTTATGTCCATGATGAACTTGTCGACCATTGCAGGTCCCTGACATCGGCAAAAACTTTCCTATGTCATTTCGCAGATGAAATTCTAGATTATCAAAAAAGGGTCTGAAGTACTAAGAGTTACAAGCCCCAGAAGTCACAACACTTTTTCAATCTCACCAGTTGCTTGACTGTGTGAATCTATATACCAAAAAAGTTAAATGGCCACACAATTCATGGAGTTGTGTTTCAAGTCCAATTCTGTCTACCTCCGCAAGCTGCACAAGTGGGAGGCAATCAACTTTGAGTCCAGGTACAAATCCCACGGTCAGGACAATGCCATGGTTTCTGTCTATGTCAATTGTATTATCCTCGCTATCATGTTCCCATTCAACCTGCAGTTTAGTAGTTTTCGGAAAGAAAGCAAGAAGGGTGCAAAAGAAAACGAACGATTTAGTATTTTGATTCGAAAAGGAAAAGGAAATTAATTTAAGATGATTCAAATAACCTCTTTGACTTCATTGGTAGTGGCATCTATTCCAATGATTCCAGCATCACGAGATACAATTACAGGAGTTTGAGCTCCCAACTTGCGACCAATCTGGGTCATCAGCAAATTGATGAAGCCATACAAGTGAAACGCTAAGCTTATTTGGAATTGATGAGTACGCACTAACACATACATATTGAAGAGCACCCGCCAAGCTAAAACCTTGGCCCGCGTGGACAATGGCAAAATGCGGGAATATAGGCTCAGACAGGACCTTATCGACAACTTCTTGCAAGGCAATCTGGCAAAGGAAGGAGGAAAGGAAGTAAAGGAGCGACCTTTGACATCAAATATATAGAATCAAAGAAGAAGAAGTGGAGATGATCTTGATGATGAGATGTACAGGAGCAGAAGGATTGAGGGAGAGAGCAGAGGCGAGTTTCGGGCGAGAGAGGACTTGGGAGCAGACTCTTCGCCATGATGTGCAGACGCACGCCGCCGATGCGAAGGCTACCGCCGGCAACCTCCCCAATATGTTGGCCACGAGGTCTTCGCTCATCGACGCCATGCCACTCCGCTTTCTGCCACTCCCCATCCTCTCTCCTCCTCCTTCCTCCTATCGTTCGCCACGCCGTTTCCCGTTAAGCAATACAGGGGAAAGGAGGTAGCTTTCGATCAAGCTGATAAATAGCGTAGCGGTTTGCTTTGTCAAATGATCTTCCACGAAATTCAAACTTTGACCTTCATACACGAGAAAATATTCAGTGGGTGCTGAGCACCACATCAGCTATTGGCCCTTTTTTTTATACTTATACTCAATAATAAGGTGAAACAAAAACAATGATAATTAATGTTTTATCTTCTTCTTCCTTACATCTGGTTTTCCTCCATGTTCTCCAGCAGCCGGCGCTTCCACCTCCGTCACAGAGCACCAACCGTGATCCCACGTGCGGCGTCGACCGCACACTCTAACATGGGCATCTACCAGTTCTCTGTTCGCTCTCCCTCTCTCTCTCTCTCTCTCGCTCTCTTTAACTGGTGTCTTATCTTTTTTATGTTGCTTTGTGCGCGGATCTGTGATTAAGGTTGCGGGTTATGCGTGGGAAATGCAATGCTTGCAGATTGTTGTGGGTCGGAGTGGTACTGAAATGCTCACGAACGAGGCTGGCGAGGTGGAGGAGGAGGAAGCATGGCGGCCATGGACGAAAACCAGATCTGCAGAGGAAGAGTAAGAATATAAAAAATAATTTTTTATTTTTTTTATTTCACTTCATCTAAATTAACACATTGATTTATTACTAGGTACGAATAAAAAATATACGCCACGTCAATATCTAACGCTTAGTACTTAATATTTTCTCATTCATACACAGTCCCCTCCAAGATCCCAGAACACAATGGGCAGTAGAGGACAATAAATATCATAGCGCTGTGTAATTGATTTTTCAATCCAAGTGTTACCTCCAAAATTTACCATTCTCTTCTTCCTTGTTTGAAGGGTTCAAGTGTTTGCATTTTTTCTAGAGAATTTCCGTGGCAAGACGAACAAGGATATGGTGAATGAATGGATCGCTTTCCTCTCGATCGTGTTTTGCTTCTTCAATATTGAAATGAGATAATAATACGAATGGTTATTATACTTTGGCTAATGTGTAATATATTTCATGAACTTTCAATTTATTCAATGTGAATCATCGAACTTTAACTTGATTTATAATGTAGTTCATAAACTTTACATACTTGTTCAAATTAGTCCATGTACTATACAAAGATGTTCAGGAACTACGTTTGAACATTTTCATATAATTTAAAGATTAATTAAAAATTGTGCTCAAAATTCGGAGACCACGTTCAACAAATCAAAATTTCAGGCGCCACGTTAGGTATCGAATTAAAGTACATAGACCATATCAAACAAATTAAAAAAATTATAGATCACATTACACACGAGGCTAAAAATTATGAATTATTTATGTCATTTTTCCATATCCAAAGTGTTCGCGTTCCTTTGTGTTTCGTGTTATTTCTCCTGCACATTTATCCTTTGGATGAGCTTCATGTATCTTCATGGAATATATTCTGGAGTCGGCTTGAATTGTCGTACCAGGAAGAGGAATCTAAAACAAAAGGCAGCAAAAATCGATGAGATATTCACTGTGCATTGCCTCGCTACCGTCCGCCACGGTTGGACCGAAAGGGAGAACGAGTGTGTCGTGGAAAGGGTCACTCTTGCAAATGCCATTCATTTGTGCATATGGATGTATCTACTTCATAGCTACACTGAAGCTCCGGGCTTGAGTTCCGTGTAGTTTCTCACAGCCCGAAGCTCAGCAGTTTCTGCTTATTTCCTGAGATTACTCACAATGACAAACTAAAAATGGGCCAACTGTATGTTTTGTTACAAAGTCAAGAATCCCCAACAACTAAAACGCACAATGGATACAGAAAACATCGATTAAGAAGTTCCCTCAGGAAAACAAATAGTCACTTAGTCTTGGAATGCCACTCTGTTCTCGCACGAACAATCTCTGCCTTATCTGCTTGCATCCGGAGAAGATGAGTGTATTCTAGCTCTGGACAGCGGCCAGAATTATGAGGAGGGTCAGTATCAGAGTCTCCGGCAATGCTCGCAGTTGTGCTGGTTAGAGACTCCAGCAAATTTGACTGTCGGCATTCGCGCCGATATTCCAGTGTCATGCTTGTCAGACTGTAAGCCCCCAGCACATTAATTGGCACGCTCTGCAGAATATGACATGCCAGGGAGAGTTAAGACCGTGTGGAAGACGGGAATCTCGATTTTCAGGTGAGGAGCCAAATTTGCTTCTTGGCGTGGTAGTTCAGAAAAGGGTGGAAAATCAAGTCTTCGGTTTTCCCCCTTTCTTGTTGTACACTATTAACCTTACCTAAACTTGGTGTACTCTGATTTAAGCTTCCGCAGATACTAAAAGTCATCATACAATATAGTGCAGGTGAAGGAAATACACGTCCTTTCTGTCTCCATACTCATGATTTACCGAGTTTACTAAATTCGGTTCATTATTATCAGGAAGGTTTAGATAAGTACCTCCAAAATCCATCCAATGTATTTTACATTGTTTACGTGCTGGTTGGCATCCATGTCATTCCATCTTGGCTGGAAGGCAAGGTTAAACATGAATGGAGGACCCAAAGTAAGAGGGAAAATTAGGATGATCAGAAAACTTACAGCTAAACCTGAGCGAATTCTCTCTGCTGTTGCATCAGTGAGCTTGTCTATTTTGTCAGTATCATTCTCTTCCGTAGGAATTGCCAATTTGTTTAGGTAGAAGGGTATGACTTCTTGTCTGACTGGATCGGGGATCTTGGATAATCTTCTGGTCTCTCTGTTCATTATCACCCATGTGCTGCACAGTTAACAATCATCTTAGGCAATAATAAGGACAGTGGACAACCGAGTGTTTGAGCTACAAAACCACAGAGTCGCAGCACGCACCTGGTCGCTCTTGTTATGATCTCCTGAGTGTCGTAATCACGGATAATCCAGTCTCTCCTCATTCCATTCTTTCCTGCTGCATCAACCCAGGTGTCGATCTCGACCACGTCCCCCCTGTCACAGATATTAATAGTTCTACTCTCCAAAGCAAAAAGATATTTCGGCCATAGAAATGAGTGCTAGACGCAAGAAAAGAAGAAAACTTTTCATTATGATGGCTCATTCGATCTATTATCAAATTGAAATTCTCTCTTGTCAGATTCTTTTTGATAAAACATGGTGAAACGTGCCAGAAGAAAGTAAAAAAGAACTGGTTAGATAAGTCTCTCGATGTCAGATGGAAATTTCTTTTCATAATCTATGAGAGAGATTGATTGAATGTGAAATATACCAAGAACTGTATCTTTGTACTTGTACATGGATGCGGGTGACCACCCAAATCAGTTTCCGAAGACTCATCTCCCGAGTGGCGCCGAATCCATTGCCAGCAAGGCCGGAGCTGGTTACGTGGTTAAGGGCTGTCTCCTGCACTAACCATTGACAAGAAGTGAGCCGACAGAATCTTTTTAGGTCATAGTTTTCCCTAGGAAAATTTCTTCCCTTCATCGGGTACAAGGTGGACCGGACTATCTCGGTCGTCAAACTCGTGGGATCCATAAGATCCAACGCCTCAGACAATCCTATCCACCACGATCAAGGCGTAGGAAAAACCATTCCAATTCCATATTGCTAACCTATGCAATTGCTTCCCCAGAACGCAATGCGGATTAAGCGAGGGACTGACCTGAAGGAGATTCATGAGGGTCTCCATGGTGGCAGTTTTGTCGGGTCCAATTTCATATGACCTGATAATGAAGGTCTGCCTGTACACAAATCGGTCATCAACAAACCTGCCAACCAGGCATGCATGCGGCGGCGAATCATCCCCGCATTCTTTTACCAGCTTGTCCGGATTGCCCGTGGTGGCAGTGTACAAAGGAGCTTCATTTATATAAACCCCATTGACATTCTTCCCATTGATCATCCCGACCATCTGATCTCTGTCCGTGACGGCGGTCACCAACAGTTTCTGAGGAGGCCTTGATGCATTGCTCCTGCACCTCCAAGAGCAAAATCCAATCTTTGCCATGACGACAACATTGTTCTTCTCTCCTCTGCCCCCTACAGCTCCACCGAGAGGCCATGCAGGGAACTTACACGTCGCAGGCATGATTTTCATCGACAGAGAGTCGTTCATTTTGCAGGAAGAAGGGAGCTAATCAAAGTATGCAAGGAAAGGGAAGGGGGGTGAGAAAAGTATAAGCAGGCGTAGCTTGTAGCCCATGGTGGCACTGTTTCGAGGAAGAAATGAAGGCTCACTATAGTAGGTGCAACTAATAACACGCAATGATGAGGCATGAGAGGATTGCAGGGCGCGTAGGGAAGGGCATCGGGGGTCGAACGAAAGAAAAGATTTAACGTAGCTCAACCACTTCAATTGGGTGGGAGAGAAAATGGGGAGGGTCCCCAGATTGCACGCTAGCACGCAATTGTCGAGGCTTCCTCGGTCCTCCTCCGAATGGACTTTCCCGGTTTTACTAAATTTAGAATCGGATTTTCCCTCGTGGCCAAGCTTTTACCTTAAATTAGACCCATTACTGTACCCCGACAGGCGCTCCTTGGAGGAACCAGAGGGCATAAACTATATCTCCTCCACGCCAAGTCAGTTCCACCCCACAACTCCCGATCTTGGAGAACCTGTCAGTTTCAGTGGGGACTCACAAGTTGTACTTTTGGGGTGGTTCATTGCCGTCGAATTCCTCTGCTCATGACTAGACTCCCTGGCACGTTCATCTCACGCCTTTGAAATGTTTCTTGAGTCTGAGATCAAAGGGTGTTGGGATTGGGATTTGCCCTTTCTGATATTTAGGCTCTAGACGGGGTACGCCCTTTACAGGGACCCAACCAAGGACCCAGTGAGCGAGCTCATTGAGCAATATCATTTCCCCTCAACTTTGGTGGCGAGGGGGCCATGCGGAAGCTCGGCCCGCGAACGCTCAAGCCCAAGAAGAGAGAAATCACACCCTAAAAGAGCGGCTTGTCGTGTCGTCACATGGCTGAAGACACGTATCACCGACTTCCCAGATATAATATTAAGCTTTGAAGAATGGATGAAAGCGAAGATGGAGTTGCCGAGTGAAGTTGAACACAGAGAGAGAGAGAGACAGAGAGAGAGCTTTCTCAACTCATCAGGTCGTATAGTATAACTATGGGGACAGTGGACGGTGGTGATTAATCAAACTCGTTCGGGAAATGGAGTACCGACGCGTGGAACGCGGAAGCCTCGTCAGGACAGGAGCCCCCGGAACCTTCCACGTGTCCCCCTTGTCGCTCGTCCTTTTTATAGGAACATTTCTTCCTGCTGGCGGATCGCATCGTTTCTTCTGCGTCCGTCCGAAAGTCTCCCCTCGATTCCTCTCTTCTTATCTCCATCGAAGCTTCCTCTGATAACCCGTTTCCACCCCCAATCCGATTCCACGAAGCCATGGGCAATCTGTGGACTCTCCTCACTCACGCTCACTCCCTCGCCGGGTACTCCACCTCCTCCTCTTCTTGTTTTTCCGTTGTCATATGTTGAACGACTCGTGCCTTAACGATCTTGATTGAAATTCGCGCAGGCCGGTGCTTATGCTGCTCTATCCCCTGTAAGTTTCCCGGTTCTTTCCTCCCACGGTTCTTATTGTGCAGGTCGACGCAGGGGAGATTCGGGGTTGACGGCGGGTTGCTTTGTTTGGGCAGGTACGCCTCGGTCATGGCCATAGAGAGCCCGTCCAAGATAGACGATGAGCAGTGGCTGGCTTACTGGATCCTCTACTCCTTCCTCACCCTCGTCGAGATGCTCCTTCAGCCTCTTCTTGAGTGGTACGTCTCGTCCCCTGTTGTGCTTGATGATCGAATCTATGGATTGGCAATATGACGAACCATCCCCTTCACCGGCAGGATACCCATTTGGTACGACGTGAAGCTCGTCTTGGCAGCGTGGCTGGTCCTCCCTCAGTTCCAAGGCGCGGCTTTCCTGTACGAGAGGTTCGTGCGTGAGCGCATCCTCAAGAGGTACTCCAAGTCCTCCTCCCCTACCTCCTCCCCCAATGGCAAACCCAAGTCCAAGAAGAAGTTCGTCGACTTCATCACCCCCAAGAAAGTAAGGTCTTTGGCATCATGGCCGATTCCCTCTTTTCCCTTTTCTACGCTCCTTACATATAAAGCCTCTCCTAACCGAAGCGCGGTACTTTGCCTTGGCCAGGGGGAGCACGAGGCGTATTGATCGGTATAGAGCCTCGGATTGTCGGCAATTCTCATCTCTTTTACATACATGTCGGAGGTTGTCGTGCTTTCTATGTTATGAAATCTCGTACACTGTACAGCCACGGATCAAACGGCTTTTAATAGTACCACGGCTTCTTCATCTTCTTCAGTCATCTTTTCTGCTTAGTAAGCTCGAAATCACCGAGAAAAGTTGCATTCTTAGCGACTCACACGAGAAATTTCAAAACAGCACAAACAATTCGCATGAACAGAGCAGCAGGTTATGACTTCGTGCCGCTACGAATTCGATTATTCGTGATCGTCAGATAAAACTAGTTCGGTTGCTCGGTTCGCCATTGCCATAGCTCTCGACCTCGGCTTCAAGGCGGAAACGATGATAGCAGTGGAATTTAGACAAGCCTTGGCGTTGGGAAAGGGCAAGATAATGCGAATGGTCCCCTATATTGCTAAGTGCCAGTCAATTCTTGACAACACATCACTCCCCACGTAGCTTCCCCCGATTCGTTAAAAGTAAACGGGGTAGCACAAGCTAAACCCTGATGTTGACTTATTTCTGTAGTGCCCCAATGCAAAGCGAACTCCCGGGATTACGACCCTCTTAGCTTGACTTATATCTTGTTGCCCAAAATCGTCCTGACGTTTTACATCTTGTGGCCCTAGAAATTATAGAATATATGAATTCAATCCTATCAATGATGCAAGAAAATAATAAAAATCGCACAACGCAAGAATTTACGTAATTTGGTAGGGGAGTTTTCCATCTACCTACGTCTATGAAGATTTCACTAATTATGAAGAAAACTGTACAGCCACACCTATTACCATCTCTGCCTAAACCCGCAAATCCAGAGGCCTCTTTCGCTCTAAGCTTATATTTATAGCGAAATCATAGATGATATAAATTATAAAATTGTCCACATAGCCTATAGAAAATTTCCTCCTATAACTTCCTTATAATAGAAATAAAAAACTTCATTATAATAAAAATAGGGAAATTCCTCCTATAATAGAATACAAGACATCAACCTCAACAATCTCCACCTTGGCTTGGATTCTGTAAAGCCACCGATGAAAGAATATGAAATATGTAGATGTCTTCATCCTCGTACCTCCATAAGAAAGGGTGTCCCTCACCTTTAACAGTGAGTTATATTAGTTGAGTCCAAACATGACCAAAATAGGATCCAAACTTCTCAATAGTGCTTGGCTTAGTAAAACAATTTGCAGGATTTCCATCCGTGTGAATTTTCATCAAGTGAATACTGCCATCTGATATAAGCTCCCTGATTTTATAAAAACACACATATATATGCTATGTCATTGCATGAAACACTTGATTCTTGACAAGATGTATGGCACTTGGATTGTCACAATGTAACACCGCACTTTTTAACAGCTTCCTTTTATAAAGCTTCATCATACCCATTTCACCCATATGCCATAACCACATATACCACATATGAGTGTCACCAGTATCGGACTTTATAACTGTAGTTAAGATGCTCCACCTGTTACTATACACCTTATGAGCCTATATAAACTTACAGTCAATTCTCAATGCAAAAAGTAAAGCTCTCCTTTCAGAGCAAGAGGCAATACTCTCCCTTTTTGCGTAAAAGGCAATACTCTCTTTTCAGCACAAGATGCAAAACTCTCCTTTTTAGCGCAAAAAGTAATAATTTCCTTTTATGACAATCATAGTTCCCTTGATAATTTTGAGAACTCCACCTACTGCTACATACTTGCGGCCATTCACATCAAGCGAACCGAAAAGATATCAAAATTTTCTTTAGATCTGAAACATGTCTTACCATCAAAGTTCTAACTATAATCAAACATCCTGATTTTAATAGTCACTATTCCAATAATTTTGCAAACCGCATTATTCCCCATTAGAACAGATCCGCCACTTTATGAATGGTATGAATCAAACCAATCCATATTCGGGCACATGTGATAATAGCATCCATAATCTCAATTCCATGAATCAGCGAATTGATTCATACTTGATGATATAGAGAGAAGATCTCCATCATCGATGTCTGAGCTATTAGTCATTTGTGGTTTCTTCCCTTTCCCCAGCAACATTGCCGACAAGCCTTAATGACTCATAGGATCCGTCATTCTTTGACGCTAGAGAGTGAAGTTGTTCTTTCTATTAAACCTTTCGATGTCACTTGACACTCAAACCATTTCCTGCCATCTTGATAGCTTGCCGAACATAGCTCTGATAACTATTGTTGAATATCTTAATTCGATAATATCAATGGTGCAAGAAAGTAATGGAAATAGCACAATGCAACAATTTACATGGTTCAATAGAGGATTTTTCCACCTACCTACATCCACCATGAATGAGATCCGTTTCACAAATTATGAAGAAAAGCATACAGCCACACTCTTTACCATCTCTGCCTAACCCCTCAAACCCAGAGACATGTTTCATTCTAAACGTATATTTATAGCGAAACCCTATATGGTACAAATTATAAAATTACCAACATAGCCTATAGGAAGTTTCCTCCTATAACTTTCTCAGAATAAAAATAAAAAACTCCATCCTATAACTTCATTATAATAGAAATAGGAAACTTCATCTTATAACAGAATACAAGACATCAACCTTAATAGAAATTGGAGTCCTTCCCAATTGGTGAAATGTTTTTCACCAAAGGCTGATATTTGATCCTTTATTAAATGGGTGCAATGGCGATTCGGACAGGAATTGAACATGTGTGACATGGACGAAGAATGACAAGTTCGAACTGGAAATTGAATATGTGTTTATGAATGACAGAGATAATGTGTCGATGGTCTTGCATCCTTTTACAACAGCTACACAATGCCTCTTGTGAACTGCAGAGGATAGTTACCAATCGCATCGTTGTAACTAGGTCCATGATCGTACATCCACGTTCTCCACAAGTTATAACAACTCCTTGAATGCAACTAAATTCGGTAATTTTGTCTTCAATCGGCATCTTCACTTCATCTTCTTCCTTTATCTCATTATATCCAACACTTACGTAATTCATTCTTTTAACATTGGCCATGTGTTAATTTCGTCATCCAATCATATAGGTCCGTCGACCATTCACCATCATGCACCGATAGATGTACTGCATGGTCATTCATACACTATCACGGTCGTTAACAAGTGTTTTAATTATGAACAACTTGCCAATAATCAAATCGAACTCAACACCAAGCTTTATGCTCATTCAAATTGACGAATGTCAATTGCAGGGGCTTGGTTATCTTTTGGTAGGAACACATCTATATCGCGCCTAAGTGTTTGGATCATTCAAATCGATGAATGTCAATTTTATTTTCTTCTTTTTTTTATCGTGTGAGGCCATTGGCTAACCCTTGCCTAGTCTAGGTGAGGGAGTCAAGTCCTCACCCAAACTCAAGCGAGGCCTAAAACCCTCACTAGTCGACTAGAGTTGTCAAAAAAAGAAAAGAAAAAGGAGAAAAGAAATAAAAGCATGTTAAAAAATTACTATATTGCAAAAATTGTTTTTGATAATGCCGGTTAGGCTACATAGAATAGTCGTCAGTGATCACATGGTCACATCAGTAATTTTCAATTAAAATTAACCGGAAAGACTAAATTGGCAAACAATAATAATGTTTAAGAGCGCATTAATAAATTTTTAAAATGTTCAAAGTTAAATTAGTATAATTAAAAGCTTTAGAATTAGATTGATAAGACGTAAAAAAAATTGAAAATAAAATTGATAAGAAGATTTAAAATTGATTGATTGTCATTTTCCAAGTGCTGCAGAGGTCGATTTATTTCATGAGCAGAGGGTTCTTACTTAAGCCTCAATTCTAGGGACATAGACGGGATGATTGTGCAATTAAGGGAGGAGTGATCAAGGCGGTGGACAAAACAAACAAAAGGAAAAGATGAAGGGGATACGAGGGACAAGTGTGACCGTGCACCGGAGGTCAAGTGGAGCAACAAATACGTACGTGGCGTGTTCGCCCCATGCAGAAGCTGCCACACCTCCACCTTCTCCTCATCCATCTCATCATCGCCTTCTCGCTCTCTCTTCTCGGGAACTCCCTGCAAAGGCAGGCAGCAAGCGAGCAAGAAGAGAAACTGGAATCAAGTGAAGCTACTAGACATGGATTTGATCCACAAGTTCCTCAACCTGGTGGCCCCTCCTTTCACTTTCTTTTCTCTCTGCCTCTTCTTGCCCCCTTTCTACGCTTTCAAGTTCTTCCTCTCCACCTTGAGCTCCGTCTTCAGTGAGAGTGTCGAAGGCAAGGTCGTCCTCATCACTGGTGCTTCCTCTGGCATTGGAGAGGTGCGCGTCGCTGTTGCTTTGTGACCATCTCATTCATCCGAACTACGACCGACATGTGCTGTTTACGTTAACTTTTGTGTTGCGTGTAGTACCTGGCTTATGAGTATGCAAGGAGGGGTGCATGCTTGGCTCTGGTGGCCCGGCGGGAGGTATCGCTGCGGGAAGTGGCGGATGGGGCGAGGGAGTTGGGCTCTCCAGATGTCATAGTCATTCAGGCCGATGTTTCCCTAGTTGACGACTGCAGGCGCCTTGTCAACGAGACCATGAATCACTTCCATAGACGTACCTTGTTCTCGTTTCTCTGTTTTTCTCGTCTTGTTGCTTTGCATGAATAGACTAAATCAGATTAAGTGATTTGATGCACGCATGTACTACGTTGTTTTGGCCCGCGATGAATTGCAGTGGACCATCTGGTCAACAACGCTGGGATCAGTTCCATCTGCAAGTTCGAAGATGCAGGGGATGTCACCAATTTTAGAGCCGTCATGGTAATTCGCCCCCACCCACTTTTCCTGAGATTTGATTTATGGGGCATCAGCATGTAGAAGAGAGAGAATGGATCTGAATGGGTAGTGGCATGTGAGGAACATACGATGGATGGGATAAAGGGACTCCTATCAAATGAACTTGGTCGTTTTCCATTCCTTGGATGGAAGGGAACAGATGGGATTAGAATCATAAACTTGATTAGGCAGAGTACGGGCGGTGGCCAAGGTTTCTCACTATCGAATCGAATGATGCAGGACACTAACTACTGGGGTTCGGTCTATACCACCCGGTTCGCAGTTCCATACCTAAGGAACAGCAGAGGCAAGATCATAGTTCTTTCCTCGGTTGCCTCCTGGTTGCCTGAGCCCCGAATGAGTTTCTACAATGTAAGCTAGTGTTTTTTATGAACGCATAAATTCAGCTCAGATTCAGTCTCGCTCAGAGACATTCGAATCTCATCACAGGCAAGCAAGGCAGCCCTGCTGAGCATGTTCGAGACATTGAGGGTGGAGCTGGGTCCTGACATCGGCATAACCATCGTCACGCCTGGCTTCATAGAATCGGAGCTGACTCAAGGGAAACACTTCACCAAGGAAGGCAAGCTGGAGGTGGATCAAGACTTGAGAGACGTAAGCTTCAGCATTTACGGATACCAATAATAACCACAAAAAAAGAGTGCCGTGTAAGGAAAGTCGATAATTACGCATATGATGATGATGCAGGTCCAAGTGAGCTTGATCCCGGTGGCGTCAGTACAAGGATGTGCGAAAGCGATAGTGAATAGTGCATGTAGAGGGGACAGGTACTTGACCGAGCCGGCGTGGTTCAAGATGATCTACTTTTGGAAGGCATTCTGCCCCGAAATCCTCGAGTGGTCGTACCGGCTTATGTATCTGGCCGGCCCTGGAGAACCCCCGACGGAAGCACCCAGCAAGAAGTTAGTGGACCTCCCCGGCGCCAAGACGCTGGTCTACCCGAGCACCATTCAGACACCCCAAATCAAGACCGACTAAAGCCCCCTTCTCCAGTTCCACTCCTTTTCTATCTCGTCCCGCCTAGCATGTGAATACGTTGTCGCATAGGGAAAAGTTACTCCTCTGTAAATGGAACAGCAAATAAAAGGAATCACAGACCTTTCGTTGCCCTGATTTGGTCACAAATTGCCCGCTCATCCTTTCATTAAGTCACAAAGGCTCTCTTATATTTGTGGGGAGGAGCTTATTGGATCTGCGCACTGGTCCTCCTCAGTACTGTTCGCAAAAGATGCACACCCCTCAGTCCCCTACTTTCTTGATTTCACGTGACTTTCTTGGAAATTCTGCATGTGTGGTTACTACCCATTTGACCCTAATTGAGTCAGATTTAATGGGTCAGATCACGTCCGGGTGAGTCGCTAGAACTTTACGACCAAGGAAACAAAACTGTATTAGTAAAAGTCGTGGCTTGTGATGGGTGTGGCCGCGGTGCAGGTGCGCCGACGACCGCTGCATCAATGTCATCCTCATCAGGAGACTGGCCAGGGACAGAGTGGGTGAGCGAGGGAGCGGCGAATCGAAACCTTACGATGATTCGTGATGACCGACGCTCGCCACAGGGGTTACCGCAACGTCCAAGTATAGTACAATTCGCGCGCACATTGTCGGGTGCAACGTGACCCGGTTAGACGGAATGGCCACTTGGAGGTAAAAGCTCCAAGGAACATCTTGAAAAGCATAGGCTATGAGATTCTTTCCCCTTGGAAGGGTTTGCCAGATCTTAAGATTCAAAATGGTGAAAGTCGAGCCCAACCATATCCATTACAGAAGAAACGGAAAGAAACTTATTTATCGCGAGACTTTCGACTTTTTAGCCGGGGTACTTGAACGTCGGGTGTAGCTAGACACTAGTAAAAAATACAGAACTCGAACAATATCTTCTAAAGCCAACATTCACATGCAACACTCGAGATGAGTCTTTTCTTCGACTGAATGAAATCACGAGTGAAGGCAACGAGAGCATAAAAGAAATATCAGAAGGGGGCCCCGTGGAATAGTGATTTAGCTAATGTTGATGGAATCAAATAAAAATGCAGTCATAATTTTATGCTGAAGACTTACACATGAGAAACTGTAACTACGTATTGATAACGACGGAGCCCTTCGATTTGCCCATTTCGCTTTTACTCTGCTTCAACAGGTCACTCTAAAAAATGTCAACAATGAATGATTACTTACAATTGCATGAGCTCTACTATGTTTTCCTAGTTCTGATGCATATCTAAAAATTAAATATTGCAAAGAGGCAAATTAATCTAAGGACTAGCATAAGAGATAATGAGAGGAGTTTGAGCGCTAGCGTAAACATAATGAAGATTGATCCAGTCAGTTTCCTCACCTGGAAGAAAATTTCTTCCTTTTTCTCCATTTATTCCTTGTCCTTGGGACAGCAAACACCAACTTCTTCATTATCTCCCATATCTTTGACCTTCAAGATGGTAAATTCCAATATCTTCTTTTCAAGAGCCATTCCACACTCCCAATATGACAAAATAATCTTCAAAGAGATCTCGAGGAGCTTGATCAGGAAGCAGGTTCTCCTTTCTTCTCTTGGCCTTTGTTTGGCAGCGCACTTGCATTCCCCATTCGAAAAGACGTTTCCTTTTCCATCTTGCATTTCTGACCGAACAGGAAAACATTCCTATTGAAAATGCTCTCATTTAAATGTAATCAATCGAAGACTACTTGAAAATGGTTCTTCTGCTTAGAAGCAAAGTGTTCTTTCTCAAGCTATAAGCCTTCATATGGTGAATGCAAGTTCTTTGGATAGTCTGCACTGCAACTAGTCTTTCACCAAGAAGCACCTTTCAAAATTAGCTCACATCTGGCACTTGAAGCAGTATCAGACAGGCTTATCCAACTTCCAGGAAGTTCATGCTTGAATCAAGTCCATCATGCCTGGACAGCTAGTCTTTCTTTGCACTGTCTGCTCAATTTATAATTATTAGTTTTCAGAGCTCGGTACTTCCTTTGCCAAAAGGAAGCAATTCATGCCAGGACAATCAAGGTAATAAATCTATAGGATTTAATGATGAGCGCTGTTACTGAGCCGAGGTGAAGGACTTTAGTCTTCTCAGGAGCTGCCATGCATCAGACGTATTACAACCCTCATCCATCTCAATGGCAATTGGAAGCGGAGAAGTTCCATTGATCTCCACAAGCATAATTCCCTGACATACAGTGATGCCGCAATATAAGCTTAAAAGCTAGAAAACCTATTACTAGCAGTTGAGTTGCCATTAATGAAGAGCTGAAAATATTTACCTCAAAGTTCACTAGAAAATATTGAAATTTTCTTAGTGTCTCCTTCATAGCACTGACTATTGTCTTATCTCTAGAAGAAAGAGCTGCAGTGACCTCCTCTGGAGTATGCCCAATTCCCTTGAGCACAACCTGGTAGTATGCACAACTGGTCAGCAAGTACACTTCTTAGATAAAAGAAATAAATCTGAAAGAAGTTCAGGGATCAACAATCAATCGATACGCACATCATGACTGATCAGAATCTCAGATATGAGGCTTCCATCATCAACAAAAACTTGAAGCTCGTATGTTGTCCTTTGCTTGTACTGGAATCCCTTCACCCCAGTCAAAAAGCACTGCAATATATACATTCATTGAAAGCATGTAAAGGAGTTCGTCAGAACATACATTAAGTTCCATGCTCACTAACAGCTACGGGTTTTTTAATTTCCAGCCAAGCTATGCAAGTTCACAAAAAAGTGTTACAATCACTGATGGATAAATAAATTTGTCATGTAGCTCTTCCAAAAGTAGGACAGACAAATAAAAGAAAAGATGCAAACTGTAGAATAGAGATAAAAGGCAAAGCAAGGGTAAGAAGTACATGTGAACAATAGATGCAACTTGTGTTTTTACATTAAAGTAGATGACATTAGCTTATCCATTAACCTATCTGCTTTGATACAGCAACCGTCATTGAAAAGAGCGATTCCACATGAAAATTCCACCTGTCTAAGTAGTAGTATTCCTTTCTGCTGTGAGCAGGTCAGCGTGAGCCCTTTCATTGAAACCTATTCCCTCAGCAGTTTACAAAATTATGATACATGGTGATGCAGATGGCATCTTTAACATTGGGAACTATATAGAATCCGCTTCCACAATCAGTGCCTCAAGGCAGGTCCAACATATTATTTTCACATTCTGGAGATTCATTTACTGATTCCAAGGGTAGCAACCACATTTTGTGCTGCTATGAAACCAGAATCATCCCAGTATTTCCGTGCTTAAAAGTGAAAATGATGAAAGTTGGAGAATAAAAAAGAGGAGGGCCAGTAATCCGCACCTTGACTTTTCCTTTTATGGAAGATGCTTCCTGTTTCATTGCAGCCCACTTTGTGGATAAGCTAGCTAAGTACGTGAATGGGCTTTCTTGATCTCCAGATAATATGAGAGGATGTTCAATCTCATGGACCATTTGAATGTCATCCATGTATGATACAATGTTTGAAGTAGGATTGGGTACAGCACATGCTCTGTCCAATGTCACAACATCAGGATTCAACTCCTCGACAGATGAAACCATGCCATGTGAGAAGTTAGAAACCGTGTATGGCGTTGCATTAGAAAAGGAATCCATAGAGTTTGCTGCAACATTTGTTGAAGAATGCGAGGCAGTCTCCATGTTACTCATGGGAATGGCATTCACATGCATTTCTTCAAATTCGGAGATGAAGTTTGATGATGGGCTAGGCACTGGATTCTGCACACTAGCAGGAACAGCAGACTGCATTGAGCTCCTTAGATCATTACCCGATTCAGCTGGTGCCGAATTATTGCCTAAAGAACCCCAAAAAGCAAAACCAAAAGTAAAGGAATCTCAGAGGGAAAAAATACACAAACTGAAGCTACATATTGATTTACAGTTTTCATATTTTCATTATGAATGCAGAAACATCAATGCCAGATTCCTGCCAAATTTTGACAAACTGACAACTACGACTAAATAAAATTGTCCACAGCAACATGTAAAAATCCTACCATCACCAGACAGATTTACATAGGACATCTGGTCATACAGATAGTAAAGAAAAGATGGGAAAAATGCGACCTAACCATCGTGGCCTCATCGAACTTTTCATACTCAAGTTGAACAGAGAAAAGTAGGAGGAGTCTAATAACATTTATAGTGAATCTGGTCACCCCGTTTTATCTTGGAAAATACTATTGAGAGCAGGAAAGAGGCACTTTTTGTGAAGCAGAAAAAGGAAAAGAGATGCTTGAGCCGATAGACATGAAGGATCATGCATCTTAAACATATTCTCATAATGCTATATAACTAACGGAAAATTTACATTTCATTTCAGGTTACCTCTGCTCGTCAAGGAAGTAGTTGAATCTTGTGCTGTAACACTACCATTTTGTGCCACACCATCAATATTAGGTGACCAGGCAGCAAGTGTTGCTCTGGTTGCTAATGAAGGAGTTGCTCCGGACCTTGTTCTGCCAAAGAATCCTCAAATTTAAGCTAAAAAATCAATAGCATTGACAAAAGCTGTGCAGTAAAAAATCAGTAAATATACACAAAAAGAAGCAAAGACGCTACTTGAAAGTTAAAAGAGTACATAAGATGCAACCAAATTGTTAGACTCGTCCTTCTCAAATTCACACCACATTCTGAACTGAACTAAAGGAGGGAAACAAAAGAGCTAAATGGAAACAATATGATATAAAGGTTTTGTAATTTCAGGTGACACTACATTGAAACCAATGATGTTCTTGATGCAATAAAAGCATGAGCTGCAGGTGAAAGAAGTGTTCAGCAGACCTCTCAAATTAGGTGTCGAAATATACCTTTTCCCTCTCGGAGGTTTATTTACTTCTTGAACAAGCCGCTGACGTGCTGCTTCCAACTCATCGACAACTCCTCCTAAGACCTCCAGAGCTTCAGGGACCAACATTAGAAGGCCATGACGTATATGGATATTACAAAGAGCAATCTGCAGTTCAGGATAGCAAGATTCATCCGTCTTAGACAAAAGTAATTGCTAAACCAAGAAGATAAACTGACAAATGGGGTAATCTACGTGTCCTGCACCCCCACATCGAAAGGAAAAAAACAAATCAACAGATCATCGAGCTCACTCCCGGATGACACTATTTTCAGTTCATCCGTGACATGTAAAATTGATCAAAGATGGGAACTGAAAACCACATATTCATCGAAAGCCACATTCACAAAGAGAGAGAGAGAGAGAGAGAGAGAGACCTTAAACCCAGCAGGGGCCAAAGCGTGGAGATTTTGAAGTGGGCGGTATTCCATGCCGAAGACACGTTGAACACCGTCGGTCATGGACAGCTTGAGGCACCTCTTGAGGCCAGCAGGTGCATTCTGGTACCTGCCTCGAAGAGGACAACTGATATTAACAATCTCATCTACCTGGAGACAGTGAAGTCCAGCATGAGAAAAATTACAACATTGAAGAAGAAGCTTTATATTAGGTAAATGGAGGGGATCGACCTGCAAGACGAAGGGCCCGGGGAGATGAGCGAGGTGCATGGCATGGACATTCTGGGGAAGAACCCCCGCGCCGGAGGAGTTCATGTCGGAGAGCAAAAATTGTTGAAAGCAGAGCTTGGCGATAGAGGGAGGGTCAAGGGAAGAAAAATGGGGAAGGGAGGCGCGGAGGGCGTCCAGGCAAGAGTCCAGCCATTCTCTCCTCAACCTCAAGCCCATCTCCTGCAGAAGCTCCGTCACCGGAGCCGGAGGCGGCGGCGGCGGAGGGGAAAGAGATGGGGAGGAGAGGCTCTCGGAGACGTCGATGAAGGCTTCACCGCCTTCGTCGTCGGATATCTCGATCGCGGCAGGCGGAATCAGAGGATCTGGCGTAGGGTTGGGAGCAGCAGCGGCTTCTCCATCTTCTTCTTCATCGTCGGAGGAACAGGCGAGTCTAAGGCGTCGCCTGTGCATCTTCTTGCTTTCGCCTGGAAAGTGGTACTTGCGGTTTTTCCCTCGCATTGAGCGAGGGGGTGCTTTCAGATTAATGTCGAGGAAGGAGATAGCAAACGAGGCCCAAAGGTCCGAAACTACAGAGGCCCAGGACTACCGCTACAGACAGCGAAGGCCCATTTAATGGTTTTCTTCTGTGCTTGCTGTTGCAGATTGGGAGCAAGAGGAGGGAGAGGGACGAGCGAGCTTCACATCCAGACAGATTCTCTCGGCGTCGGCCGCTGCCAAACTTAGACTAGACTGGCAAGAACATGAACACCTTGGCCAACTGCTCCCCGACGACGCAACACTTACCAAATTCTAACCGCTCTAGCTGTGATCCGACTAGCAGTAGCCCCACCACATCATCAGGACCCCATCGCCCTCTTCCTCCTCTGCTCGCCAAGTGGACCCATCTCATCCATTTCAAGCAAATCCATGCCCGCATTCTCAAGAAGCCCCATCATCAGCGACATGCAGACTCTGACCTCGCGCAGCTTGTTCAGTCACTCCTGGGTCCGGAGTCCCGCCAAACCCACCTGGATTATGCGCGCGCTGTGTTTGATCAGATAGCCCGTCCCTCTGCCTTCCTTTGCAACACTCTGTTGAGAGCCTGTGCTCTTCATGATTTGGGCAACCGAGGGATCCTTGTCTATCATCGAATGATGCTCCAGGACGTGGAGCCTGACGCTTACACTTACCCGTTTCTTCTGAAGGCTTGCTTCGATCTTGGTCAAGGGAAAGCAGTCCACTCGCTCGTCCTCAAACACCATGTGCTCAACACCCACCTACATGCTTTGACTTCTTTGGTTGCTTTCTACTGCCGATGCGGTGATCTCGGCTCTGCACGTTCCCTGTTCGACAGAATGACCCAGAAAAACCTGGTTTCGTGGACGGCCATGATTTCTGGCTATACCAAGCACATGAGGTATGGTGAGGGACTAGCCTTGTTTCGAGAAATGCTACTTTCCGGGGTAGAAATGAATGAGTTGACATTAGTCAGTGTACTGTCGGCTTGTGCTCATCTCGGAGCTCTTGACGTGGGTAGACGAGTGCATTGTTATATCCACCGGCATCATATTCCTCTTAACCCCTTGCTCGCTGCGGCACTTATTGACATGTATGCGAAATGTGGGCACATAGACAAAGCATCACAAGTCTTCGAAGCGGCACCTGTAAAGTGCGTCTCGACTTGGAATTCTCTCATTGGCGGACTTGCTATTCATGGTAATGGAAGGGAAGCCTTGGAGAAGTTGCAGCAAATGCAAATAAATGGAACAAAACCGGACGACGTTACCTTCATTGCCTTGTTATCTGCTTGTAGCCACTCAGGACTGGTGGAGGAAGGCCAGGAGATATTCCATTCCATGAGAGTAGACTATGGGATTCAACCTAACATCAAGCATTTTGGGTGCTTGGTAGATCTCTTGTGCAGGGCAGGCCGAACAGAGGAGGCTCACCAGGTCATGATAGATATGCCCGTTGAACCCAATGAGTTCCTCTGGGGAGCTCTGCTTAATGCATGCGCTCGCAATGGTAATGTTTTGTTAGCTGAGAGTGCCATGGAAAAGCTTGTTGAGTTGGAGCCATTCAATGATGGAAACTACGCTCTCATGTCAAACATTTACGCTGCCAACGGACAGTGGAATGATGTTGGCGAGGTACGAAGACTCATGAAAGATATGCAGATCGTCAAGAACCCTGGTCTTAGTTTGATTGAGGTCGATAACATAGTGCATGAGTTCATGGCTGCAGACATTAAGCACCCATTTCTAGGAGAGATCAATTCTCCAATAGAAGATTTGGCGATGACAATTGGCTAAACAGTTCATAGTGATATTACATGGTCGTATGCTTCAGATAGTTTTTTATGTTAGTTACATGGTGGGAGGTACAATTATCAGTTCCTGTTCTGAGTTGAAAACAGCAAATTATATCAAAGTCTTGGTGGTAACAAGCAGGTATCATCTCTACTTTTGGTGATATGCGAGCCGCTGTAGCTCTCACAAAGACAGATATTTGCGGGTATGGGAAGACTAAAAGCAAACGCATTACATGAGACCAAAGGCAGGTGGTTAGCAGTTCACATTTCATTAAATGTTTGTTGTTTGTGGGAAACTCAGTTCATAGATTGATTGGGGGGAAACTTCAGATTCAGAAAACAGAGGATCTCCTATGTAATATTACTTTTAGATAGAGAGTAAGGGAGAGTTTTGGTTAAAATGACACGAGTGATTCATACACTTTCATTTAGTGTACAATATGATCCATGAACTTTTAATTAACTTAATGTAGTCCCTAAATTTTTTGTACATGTCTAATTTAATCTTTAGACTATGTGAAAATGTTCAATACTATCTCTGAACTTGAAATAATGAGAATGACAATATTAAATATTTTCACATAGTTTATGGACTGATTTTTAATTTGTGTAATGTAGTCCATGAACTTTAACTCAATATGTAATATGATCCCTAGATTTTGTTCAAGTTCAAGGACTAAATTTTTAATTTGTTAAATATGGACTATGAGTTTTTAATTTATTCAATATAATTTCTGGAATTTTTGGACACATTTATTTTAATTCTTGAGTTATATAAAAACATCCAATTTCGTTAAATGATCACAATGAACAAATTAAAAAATTAAAGGAATACATTGAACGTTAAGTCAAAGTTCAGGAATAATTTGTGTCGAGAGTTTTAAAGAGGGAGAAAACAAAGAAATAGAAAAGTGAAGGCTTGGACATGAGGTTGATTTTGTTATATTATGGCGAAGCGTCGTGTATAAGTATGTTATGGATTAGGGATAATATCAGACTAAAGTGGTATGACTAATCGATTATCCAGCTTTTTGGGATCTGAACATTGTACAATAGACAAAATCATGGAAATGCGATACAATTAATCGACGAGTGATGCATCGTCAAAACACCCCATGATATTATAACTATGTCGCAGGACATGCTTCATGTAGCGCATGCGTTATTGTTCCTTTCCATCCCCATCACTGTCCTTGATATAGCCGCTCGTTCATTCAGATCTCTCTAGATAGAGTTGGGGCACTTTCTGATGGCGATTTTGATTAGATCCAAATGTGATGTTCTTTTCCAATTGAAAATTGAAATTCGATGTTCGAACCAACTCGTATTAAAAGTGCAGTATTTAAAACAGTTGCTTTCCTGCACTGTACCATCCGAAATGGAGGGCCCAAAAGTCGCGCCATAGAGAAAGGATACGACAATGTTATCAAATGGATGTCGATTTATTAAATGAATGTTAACGTAAGGACGTCAAGTATTACTTTGCTGCATCATGGCCCGAATCTGTCTTGGAAGGACCCTTTGTCATTATGGTTGAGAAGAGCGGGGGAGAAGGGAAGGCCAAGAGATCAGATGAGCAAAGGAGAAGTAAGGAGGATACCAACATCTTGTATTGTCTGGAAAAACAATATAATCTTTGTATTATTGGATCAAGAAACCAAGAATTGGACGCCTACTCCACCAACCTAGCCTAAAAGGGTATCAAACTAAGTCACACGCTACCCTTTGCTTGGCCGGTAGCGTTTTGGTAAAGCCCAATGGGCAGTGGCAGTAGCCTACCCCTCCTCCGAGTTCAACTCCACATCTACGCAATTCCTGAAGAAAACTCAATTTCATCTTATCATCCTTCACCTTGCCATTAATCCCTCCACTAATACTGCTTTGCGTACAAGACAGCTCCCATCGCCCGTCTCTTTCATGGCGATACATTTGTTTACCAACACGTTTGTCTGTCGAGATTTTGGGCCACCTCTTCTTCATATATTTCCTGTCATCCTTGAGCACATGAATATTACGCACACCTCTGTTGCTCATCCCACTGCTCTCTGATTATCTCACAGGTAAATTTGCTTGGTTTTTTCATTTGTCTTGTTTTGTCCAAGTCTATTCGAAGAGAAAAACGAAACAAAATTCATTACAATTTGAGGTGCATATACAGTGCATTAGTCCACGAGAAGTTTTTTGCATCTGCTGTGAGAACCAAGCATGACTTGATGAAATTGTGACCAGGCTTTTCAATCTAATCTCAATGGCGGCTACTGTCAATAAAGGCGCCACCCGTGAACTCAGTGTAGAGAAACGAGAAGCCATTCTGGTTCCCCCTGCTGAGGAGACTGACAAGGGCCTCTACTACCTCTCAAACCTCGACCAGAACATTGCTGTGATCGTCCGCACCATCTACTGCTTCAAGTCCGATTCAAAAGGCAACGAGCAAGCTTTTGAGGTCATCAAGAATAGTCTCTCCAAGGTTCTTGTTCACTATTATCCGGTTTCAGGGAGGCTGACAATTAGCCCTGAAGGGAAGCTCATAGTGGATTGCACGGGGGAGGGTGCTGTTTTGGTTGAGGCCGAAGCTAACTGTGCCGTTGAGGAGATTGGAGACATTACCAAACCTGATCCGGTGACCCTTGGAAAGCTGGTTCACGACATTCCTGGTGCCAGTAACATCCTCGAGATGCCTCTCCTAGTGGCTCAGGTTGGATAATAATTTCTTTAGTGGATGTCACTCGCCTTATTATTCTTTGGTCGAAAAGTTGTAAGTTGAATCTTCAGAGGTCCATTAAAATATATGGATACCTGTCCATTATTCATTTATCTTGCATTGTTTACCTAGGTGAAGCTCAGTTAGTCGATTTTTTTTAATCTGCATCTTAGATACTTTTGTGATTTTTCCCTTCCCTCAGATTGGAGAGTTAAATCCACCTCTGGAACTCATATGAACTCTACTCTTTGCTATGCAGGTGACAAGATTCAAGTGTGGAGGGTTTGTTTTGGGGCTATGCATGAACCACTGTATGCATGATGGGATTGCTGCCATGGAGTTTGTGAATTCCTGGGCTGAAACTGCCAGGGGATTGACTCTAAAAGTCCCTCCTTTCCTGGACAGAACCATACTCAAAGCCCGAAATCCTCCTAAGGTAGAATTTAAGCATCACGAATTTGACCAGATTGAAGATGTCTCAAACACTGGCAAACTATACGAAGACGAGGAAATGCACTATAGATCATTCTGTTTCAGCCCTGAAAAGCTCGAACAACTCAAGAAGAAAGCCATGGAAGATCAAGTCCTGAGTAGATGCACGACTTTTGAAGCCTTGTCAGCATTTGTGTGGAGAGCCCGCACGAAAGCATTAAAAATGAAGCCTGACCAACAAACGAAGCTCCTCTTTGCAGTTAATGGACGGTCTCGCTTTAAGCCTCCGCTGCCTGAGGGTTACTCTGGTAATGGTATAGTGTTGACAAACTCTCTGTGCAGTGCTGGTGATCTCCTGGAGTGCCCCCTGTCTTCTGCAGTGAGGAAGGTCCAGGATGCGATTGAAATGGTCACGGACAGCTACATGAGGTCAGCAATAGACTATTTTGAAACAACAAGAGCAAGACCATCCCTGGCAGCGACACTTCTCATCACAACTTGGTCTAGGCTGTCCTTTCACACCACTGACTTTGGTTGGGGAGAGCCCATTCTGTCTGGCCCTGTGGCTTTGCCTGAGAAGGAAGTCATTCTTTTCCTATCTCATGGTAAAGAAAGGAAAAGCATAAATGTGCTACTTGGTTTGCCAGAGTCGGCCATGAATGTTTTTGAACAGCTGATGAACCACTGAAAATGATTTTTCTCGTCTTATCATGCCCTGCTCAAGAGTATGTGTTAAATTATGTCAGTTGTTGTGTAGAGAAAGATCATGATTTTAGGCTCTACATGGTATCCCTGTGCTGGTGCTTAGTAGTCTGCATCAACTAAGTTAGAGGTGAAGATGAAGCTACTCTGTAAAACGAATCGCAACTATATGCCTCTTGTAGTCCATCCCAGTATAATCATCATTTATCACCTCAAGTCCTTGTACTTCAATAAATCGAGGATGGCAAAGTCATGCCGCACCTCCTAATTGATGGAGTTCTGATTCAATATTGAATTGTGATGCAATATAGCCAGCAATGATAAAATCAACTGGCCTAAAATTTGCCACCACCATTGGTGCCCTTGTTTTCTCAGGCAGATATTGTGCACATCACCAGCAACTTTCAATGACTTTGCTTGCTTTTCGGGTCATTCTTCACTCTCATCCTAATTAGACATGTTTCCATGACCGATGTATCAGAAACCAGCTTGTTCTAGCTACTAAGGTGACTCTTCGAATGACTGAATGGGTAATAACTAGAAACTTCTTTGCCAAGACACATGGAGCTGTACTCAGAAAGGAACTACCTTCAAAAACTGAACGTAGGACCATTTTACAGCATGAAACTGTGCGCTGAAGGTGATGCAGATGATTTCTTTTTCTCAATGTCACAAGCTCAAACTTATTGGGTGAACTATTGGGGTTGAATCAATCTATGGTTGGAGCACATAACAACCCCTTATGTCACCCTCTTGCAGTAGTTGGCTGGCGGTCTAGTCAATAATAAATGTTGGCGACAATGTGATGTTAACTACGTGGCGCGCGAATCACTACATATTATCCGATGCTAGATTTGCAGTATTTTCTTCCACAGGTCCTCGACGTTACATGAGCATGTAAGCGATTTGAGAATCAGTTTTGATACCGGACTTCCATCAGATCAGAGTAATGAAGATGACTTTGACATCTTAGTCTATCCTGGAATGCTCCGTATCCAAATTAGATTTGAAGATCATGTCAAATAGCATACAAACAGAGAGAATAAGACACAAGCTAAATGGTTCCGTTCCCGCAGTCAATTGGCCTCCAGAATTGTACCCTGGGTTGTCCAAAGGGAATCCCAAGAACAAAGAACACAACCCCAGAACGTGGTAGACAGTAAAGATAGAGCGGGAAGGAGGGTAAAAACAAGAAGACAGGCGTCCTATTCTGGTTGGTTATTCGAACAGGGGAAGACAGACAAGGAACCACAGGCAGAGAAGAGAGCAAGTCGGCCGCATTTCGGGGAAACGCGCTTGTCACAAGCAATTAGCGGTCCACGATTCCCGATCAGGAGGGGAACAAATGCAAAGACGGGGTGGTTTGAACTGGAGGGCCAAAGCTTAGCTGATCAGACCAAAGTAACAGTCGAACATCTGGCCTTCTTTGCTCCATTATCCCTTTGACAATCGATTCCTAAGCTAATTGACAGGTGAGCTGCCCAAAGACCACACATTATAAACAGGCGTTGTCAACCACAATGCAACCACTCAAGCATCCTTCGTCAAGTACAAATGACATCAACTTCAAATTCCAGAAATGGAGTTATTTAAAAAAGGATAGCGACTTATACCGGTGACTCCAGACAAGACGATCGAACTTCGTTTCTTCTTTATTTAATTTCACGCTCTTTTTGGAATAATTAAAGGTCGACATGTTGTGTTATATACTCTTTGAGCGCTTACACTCTGAAGATGCGCACTCTCATAAAAGAGTCAGATAATTCGATTTAGGAAATTTTACCAGGATTAGAAGACAGGTCCAAATAAGAGTTGATGACTATTTTCAATTTCGATTGAAATTGGATATTGGGAAGGGCTGGGTACGAAATTACATAGTTCATGAAGCTGATAAATTCAGAAGACACACAATCTTCTGAAATGAAAGTTCCATCCAACCCTATTTATACCATCCTGCAGATGATCAACTTAAGTTTGCGTGAATGATAATTGCTTTCCTAAAATTTTATTTAGTGACGAACCAGATGATGTAAGAGACTATATGAATTGATTTTTCTTTTCCAATTTTTTCAGTTGGCTGTATTTTAGCTTTTGACGTTTGTTTAGAGTAGATCACTTCGAATTCCTAAGACTATATGACTACGAAGGCTTGAGGTCTCCTAAGAATATTATAGGTTCTTCGTAATTTATAAATTACACCGTTTTCACAAAATTTACGGGAAATAAAGTTTCTTGACTTGCCCTCTTCATATTTAATCAATTTCTCTTGATTTTCATTAAGAAAGAATGGCTCGCACAGAGAATAAAATTCCACTATTGGACATGATCTTCTTGTTTGTGTCGTCGAGTGGGACACGTGTCATTCAAAGAGAGCAACACGTTACCTCTGCTTTTGCAACCAAATGCATGTTAACATTTCTTTTTTAAAGAGAAAGCAAACCAGACATTGCACATTCTTGGACATTAGAGGGGAGCATTTCCAAGATCGATCTAAGTTACAACAGAGAAAGAGGTTTCACTTTCCCCGTCGGAACTTTACACATCCTAAAACCTTCTCTTTCAATTGGTTTCAAGGTCAACTGTTTTGTTTTGTTCAAAAATGAAAACGAACACACTAATAAGAACTACCGTTTAACAATAGCAACAATTCATAAAAAAGATGAGCACGGAAATAAATTAAAACGATAAAAGGTTCGAAATACGTAATCGTAGTTCATCGGTTCTCGATTCCTAATCCGGTTCTTTAGTTTATGGCTCCCTGGAATCGTATAGTCTTGGTTCCACCTTTATGGAAACCGTTAACCTCAAGAACTTAGGATTGGACCGGTTTCTATGGTCGATATGGTCCGGTTCCTGGTTTTGCTCTGGACCGAAGCACATTCTTACTGGACATAACCTTATGCAATGTAATTATGAGGAGCCTACAGCTGCTTCTTCCTAGACAGAATCACTGAATAAAACCAACCGTGCAAATCAATCTTAATTTACTTAGCATAAGAGGATGTCCAAGTAATGGAGTCTTACTTTCATAGTAATAGTCACGATCTTCAAAACCTCATCGCACCGAATCCGCTGAAGCATCTTCTTTGTTTTTCAAGGGTTGATTATGAATCTTTAACCCGAATCGCTAGATTGCCAATTAGCATGACATGAGCACGCCGCCCTCGTGACGTGATGCTAAATAGATGTATGGATGGATGGACATCGACGGGAACTTGTAATGCTCGAAAAGTGCGATCTGCTTTTATTTCGTGTGAACTCGGATGTTCCCGGCATGCTCTAGGGACTATGTGACGTCAGCGTATACGTATGGTCAATAATTTCAATATTGACTCGCCCACCGTCGGATCCTCACCATGCATTAGTCCTACCGGAACGTAATCCTTTACGGACCTTGCTCAGCCCAACTCGACGGGTCATGATCGGATTTTTAAGTTCAATAGATCGGTATATTTAACTCGGTACTGTGCAAATTAGTCATTGGTTTTGGGATTTTGGATTGATATAAATAATAAATTTGCTATTTTTTCTCAAGCTCATAAGTAAAGCCAATTTCAATTTCAGCCACCTTCTTCAGTTGTTCCTATAAAGGTCAGACCAAGAGTAGAAAGCCAAGCCCACAGCCTAGGAGGCAAGAGCAACCAGCGTATCTCTTCTTTCCAATCCAAGCATTTGTCTTCGTCATGGCCAATACTGAACCAATTTCACTTGCCGGTAAAATCCTAACTTGAGGACCTCGCTCCTCTGGTTGCCCTCGCTTGCCGCTTCGCTCGCGGCCTTTAGATGATTTTTGTACATTCTAGGTGTTTTGAGAGCAATTCCGTCTATTTTTTTTTTTTTTTTGTCATTCACTTTTTGAGCTTTTGTGTGTGAATAATTTAGCGATACCGGGTTGACCCCGTGATCGGACCGGACTAATGGACCTAAGCTCGACGAGTCGGTTTACAGTCTTAAAAATTGAGGACCGACACTATGCGAGTTAATCCTCGAATTGAGTATATAATCAGTCTAACTCGGACCATGCCCATATATATATATATATATATATATATATTTGGCTTTTGAAACCGGCCAGCTCAACAGCGGACTAAAGGACAATCTTACCATTATGAAGTACACTTGCGGTCCTTTCGACCAAAAAAAAAAAAAGTACACTTGCGGTCCTGGATAACACTTTTCAAGTCTTATTATTACTCCGAGCACGTGCGTGTCGTGAGAGGCTGCAGGGAGCAACAGACATGTCGAGAATTTACGTTGGAACCGGTCGATCAAATGCACACGTGTATCTACGAGTACGTCTTTTCTTAAATACGTGGGTCGGATCCAACCGAGGCTTGACCACGCTCCTCCCACTCGTTTGGCCGATCGTTCAAAGGACGGAGGGGTTGACCAATACCATCCCAATCGCCCGCGAGCGGAGATTCTACGGCCCTTCCTAACGTCAGCGCTGGGAATCTAAAGACTGCGTTCTCGATTGGCAACAGGAATTTCCTCGAACGACTTTGAAATTCAACCCACTTCGGATTGCTTCCACACTACCTTCTCTCCCACATGCACGTGACTATATATATCTATATCCATATGCGGATCCTCAGCTCTATATATCCTGCAAACGGCTTCTCCCAGACATATATCTCCCGAGGTTATATCTTCGTTCCATAAGAGAAAAAACATGGGAGCTGCGATGGAGATGTCGGATGTCGATGGGATTAAGAAGAGCTGGAGGGTCAACAGGGTGATGAGGAGTTTGGTTAGGAAATGGCTGAAGAAGAATAGGGTGGCCGTGGCAGCACTGGCTCCGGTTCCGGCAGGATGCTTCCCAGTGTACGTGGGAGAAGGGGAGCGGAAAGAGAGGTTCGTGGTGAAGACGGAGCACGCGAACCACCCCCTGTTCAAGTCCTTGCTGGAGGATGCGGAGTCGGAGTATGGATTCTGCAACCAGGGCCCTCTGAAGCTTCCCTGCCACCCTGATTTCTTCATCAAAGCCCTTGCCGAGATGGAATATTCCCACCAAGATCACTGGTCTTGCAGCGACTCCGACTATGGCGATGATTTATTTCCCAATAGTGATACTCCTGGCAGCGACCGCACGCGTAAACACTGGTGGCTCCCGTTTCGGATAACTCCTAACAATAGCCCGAAAGGCCGATGGTTTACGAGCAAGTCGGATGACGGGGAGAAGCAGTGCCGCCATGCATCTCCGTACCGCCTCCTCACTCCACCCAACTCATCGCTCAAGCTGAACCCCCATGGCCACGCATATTAATTAAGTAGCTCTAGAAACCAGAAATCCAATTCACTCATGTATTTTGTTGAAATCCGATATGCATGATCGGAGTATATATTTACTTTCTTCTTGTATGCATAGTTACATTAGGAAGGTAAAGATATTTACATTTTTTTTCCTTTCTTTACACGTTCACTTGTAATATAAAATACACATCATTGTAAGGAATGAATATATAGAAAGACAGAGAATTCTTCTCCCCAATTCGCTCTCTCTCCTTTTTCAGTCTACTTTGTGACATGGTATTAGAGCATGTTTTTATATGGGTTTACCTTCCGCAATTTTCTTCTTCCGATTGCCTTCGCTTGTCCTCGATGTTTATTCCTGCAAAACGTGGGAACATAATTCTTTTAGCAAGGAATCTGAGGAAAGTCAAAATATACCTACACCTTTTCATCACTTTTCTTTTTGAAAAACTTTGAATTATTACCTTTAGTGCCATGCCGAAGGATACATCATCTTCTGGGGAAAGTCAACCCTTAGACCAGATCTCATCACAGGGTCTGCCCTCCATTACAGAAGAGCAAAACATTGAATCGACGACCAATGTTCCGGTTCTCACCTCACAAGGCCTGACGACGCAAACTACTTCGAATCCACAACAAGATCCAACTCGTTCGGCCCACATCCCCTTCTGGATGTACGGGCCACCACCATGGTATTACATAACTGGATTTCCAAATCAGACTTAATTAGGAAACTTACCTCTTAGCAACAATACGACGGGCCTCGCAAATGGATTGGACGGATTGGCCTCAACCGTGGGCCTTGCAAACCAGCAAGGTTATTTGGCTCAATCGGGCGGACTAGGGAGCCCAGGTATGGACCCGACCCATTATCAATTTCCTCCGGGTCAGAATCCCTACCCGCCTCCTCTCTCAAGGTCGGAACCCTACCCGATCTCACGCCGTTCCCTCCGACGCTCATCCTTGGCTGTCCAAAGCCGGGAGATCCGTTATACACGTCCACCGACGATGGACTGGAGCTCCGGCTCATCAGCCGAACCCTTGACGGTCCGGAAAGCTACTCATCATGGGCGACAAAGCTCCAGCGAGCACTTGCTACAAAAGACAAGGAAGTGTTTTTAGACGGCATCGTACCTGTGTCGACCGAGGAACGACTTCAACGGATCTACAACAAATGCCAACAGCTTGTACGTACATGGATAGGCAACACTATAAGCGCGAAGGTGGCTGCGGATTTACCTCCAACAGAGGACCCGAGACAATTGTGGAGCAACATACAAGAGATGTACGGGAAGTTAGATAGGGCAAAAATTTTTGCGATAGAGCAACAGCTTGCAGATCTTAAACAGGGCAACATGACGATTAGGGCATGTTACAACCGCCTCGTGGCCTTATGGAATGAATTGGAAGCTGTTGAGGAAAAATTTGATGCACCTGATTATGTTCTGAAGCAATATCAAAATATTCGCGAATGCCATAAGGCAACCCGATTTCTTTTGATCTTAAACGACGACTACCTTGAGGGAGAGTGTTGAAATACGATATGTGAGATCGGAGTATATATTTACTTTCTTCTTGTGTGCATAGTTACATTAGGAATGTAAAGATATTTACATTTTTTTTCCTTTCTTTACACGTTCACTTGTAATATAAAATACACATCATTGTAAGGAATGAATATACAGAAAAATAGAGAATTCTTCTCTCCAATTCTCTCTCTCTCTAGTCTACTTTGTGACATATTTACCCCCCATGTCACTCTGTGCAGCATACCCTGTAATAACGTGTGATGCATGTCTGTGCATTTTCATGAGATCAAGAAGGTAGAATTGTTCACTCCGCATGGAGCAGCTTGCATTTGATTCCCATCAAGTGACACCTAACAGATTTTTGAATCCTTGAAGGAATGAGCTCAAGCAAATGTTAAAAGAATCCTCTCGGATTTACCGTCACCCATGTCCGAACGACACTAAAACCACACCCACTCAGCTCTGTCCAGCTCTCTATTGCAGCTGCCAGTGGGATCCAGTTCTGGCCTTATGCAGGTGCTTAAAAGACTCGTGCATGGAGAATAGTAATTACAGAGCGTAGATGCAGTTAGATAGGAGGTCGGCCACATTTAAATGCAAACTAAAGAGGTTCTCCATCATCAAACTAACGATTTCTGGTTTTGTCGGATGATGTGTGTGTGGAGCTGAGTTTCTGTCAATGGCAATTCAATGAGAAATTGCCCATGTCAACACAAGCCATACCATATTTGACAGTTGACATTAACTAAACAATATGCCAGGAATTTCCCGCCAAAGTTGGCTAGGAGGAGTAAATTAGTAAATTAGTCAAAAATGTTAGGATTAAATTGACAAATCGTCCAAATATTTATGATTGAATTTACACAATTGAAAAGTTTATCACTAAAATGGCAAATTATCCAAAGATTTGTAACTAAATCGATCAAATTTAGATGTTTAAAATTGAATTATAACAAATACAATAACTTTAGGACTTTTTTTTGGTAATTTTCTTGATGGGTGTGTGTTAATGTCATCAAAAACTCATTCCTTTAGTCCTACACGAGTTCATTGGAGATTTATTCACGGTAACACAAGTTCTTCATATGCCGAAAAGCCTTGGACACGCTATTGAAATGTTTATTTGTCGGAGAACTTCCAATTAAACGTTGAACTTTAATTTCCATTCGCTGTCCTAATGTAGCTTTTATAATCATCATCTGTTAGCGGGATGCTTAGGGTATGTTTGCGTCGAACAAAGCCTGCCAAGATCGAGCTGAAGCTCGACTTGACTCGATTCACATACTCTATTCTTGAAATTGGAATTGATTTGAGCTCGATTGGGCAGTGTAATTTTTCTTAGAGCTTGACTGGAATAAAAAATTTTAAGATACTTGACTTTTTTTTGCCTTGTCAAAAGAAAATTGTATTCTTTGCTAAAAAAAGTATATGAGAAGTACATAGATTTTGTAGCAAAGCAAATCGAAGCAGAAAAAAAAAAGACAAGAATACTACAAATCAAAGCCAAATTCAGAAAACAAAAAGGATTGGTAGAATACGAGCAAGATTAAGCATATATCCTTCTGTAAAAGTGGATCCGTCGAGCAAAATAATTGATGACTAATCACTACAAAGCAAAGGCAAATTCAGAAAGCAAAAAGGATCAACGACAAACAAAATAATCAACGACGGATCACTAGGTATCATTGTCAGTGGTGAGTATAGCTAGAAATTCCTTTTTCAATAACTATAGTATTGGGAGTGCGCTCTTAAATTTGGCTTCATTTACACTATTGTCATTTGGCGACAATTTTGGAAAAATAATCTGCGTGGTTCAACAAGACATCAAAGTTCTTGTGAACATTATTGAAGCCGGAGATAGAGGATATGTACATGGACAGAGTATAAGGGTACCAAATTCCCAAAAAAACATATTTATCGAACTCTCGAACTTAGATCAGGGGATGATAGCTCTTAGATTTAGATCTAGATATGGAGAACTTAAACTCTCATGTAGAATTAGGGCCGGATGAAGAGAGCTCCTAGATTTAGATTGTTAGAAAAGAAAAGAAAAGCCAAAAAAAGGATGAGAATACATAGACAAAGTCAACAGAAGGGGGAGAGGCGGACGAGACTAGTTCAAACCCCGACTAAAGGTCGAAGAAGACGATGGAGAGAGAAGAGATGAAGAGACGCCGTGACATTTTGGCACCTTATATGAATACGATTAACGAAATCAACTTGATTCGTCTCAATCATACTTAGTTCATAAAAGAGCCTCGAGTTTGTGCTCAAGCCACAATGGTATACGATTAGGATTTTGAAGTCTACTATTAAGATTATTAATTTTTTATTAAATAAATTATACAGATTTAATGGGTCCAAGAGACAAATGAATTGAGTATTAACAAGTGCGAGCTTGATTATATGACACATTTGACGAGCTCGATTTTAGTAATGGATCAACCTCGATTCGCCAGGGGGCCTAAATGGTCACCTATCCGAGAACAAAAGAAACAAAAAGAGAGAAAAATCAGACACGACCATCCATCCCATGGGAAGAAGGCCGCGAGAGAGTGGGGAAGAGAAGGAGAGACAGACCGAGACGGAGAGGATGGAGATTGTATGGCAGACCCCCGCGAACCCACCGGAGCGTCAAGATTACATATTTCACAAGGGTATGATCGATTCGGGACCGACCCACTTCTTGATATCGTGAGTAATTGAAGTTCTGATTGTTGCGGCGATTTTGTGACAGGCAGACGTCTCGTCAGGCCATACTACTTCGAATTCATCTCTCATGTACGTCTTCCTCCTCCACTCTCGCTCCCCACGCCTACTGTTCACGGTATTCTCAGCTGAACTTCTGAGTACCCACAGGTCAAGAATCGATGGGCAGGCAAAACCATTGTTGATTTCTTCGCCCAAGAGTTCAAAGGCAGACCTTACGAGTACTATGTACTTCCTTAAATCTTTCTCCGTTTGATTCTTCATTCAGTTATCCCATGCCACCGTTTCTTAGTCATGGTTCGGTTGTGTTCGTGTCTGTACCTGCCCACCATCCCATTAAGGTGAGCGCTGTTCAATGCGGGCGCATTCAAGTTGATGGAGAGACTGTACCTGTTTCTTACATTCTCAAAACCTCCCAGAAGATTAGCCACTTCTTACACAGGTTGCTTCCAATTCTATCGTCTTCTTTCTTCTGCGTCAAGCGTTGAATCCCATCGATCTTCATCTTCTTCTGCCGTGTTCTCCTCCTTCCTTTTGCTGCTTTTGGAGTTCATTCGGTTAGCTGTGTAATTTATGCGACAAAGGTTGTAGGCATGAACCTCCAGTAATGGCCTCTGACGTTACTGTGCTTGTCGAAGAGCCTGACGTTGTGACTGTCTGCAAGCCCGCCCCTGTCCCGGTAAGTTGCCTGCTATTCACTGATGTTTTGTCCCTGCTAAATGCTGATGAGTGAGGATAACGGTCTCTGTGCTCCTCTGTGCCTATGTCACGCTGAAACATTGCACTTTGCCCCTCCTTTGGCATAGATGTGGATGTGGAAGAGTGTCATGTTGTACTTTATAACTCATCATGAGGTTATAAGAACAATTTAACTAATCTGCTAGCATTGCTATCCACTGCAGCGAACTGCTGTATTCTTTTGATGTGAATTGTGTCTGTTATAGGAGTTCCGTTGCCTTCAATTTTTTGATCTCTTGCTTTACTCTTCGATCTGAAAGTCTTGGTATGCGATCTTGCTTACAGGAGATGTATTCACTGGTATGGACTCATCTCCTTTTCTTTAACATTGCACTTGATGTGACTTCTTTCACTTATTTTTAGGTGCACCCATGTGGCCAGTATCGCAAGAATACCGTCATTGGCATACTTCAAGCTGAGCATGGATTGGCTCCTTTGTTTCGTATCCATGTAGAGCCTTTCAAAGCATCTAGATAATCCTGCCAGGACATTGTTATTGATGGTTTTTAATGTTCTTATATGATCAACTGCCATTTACCTTTCTCTTAAATGACGTTCTGGTTATCCAACAATGTCGTATCTGTTGCATTTTCTCTAGAAACTCCGGCTACACATCTTTTCTTTGACATGATAGCCGTTCATAGATTGGATCGCCTTGTCTCAGGGCTCCTTATCTTGGCCCGAAATGCCACTAAAGCTGATCTTTTCAGGCAACAGGTGGGAGTCACTTTGCACTTTTGGCTATATTTAATTTGAGTGGTGACCCGTTATCTTTGTAGCATGTTAGTGTTGCATCTGGGAAAGTGTAGGAGAGAATTTCTTCATGTGTTGATAATATGTTATGGTCTTCGTTATGTATCTAAAGCTTAATTTACTAGAAAACAGATTCCTAAAGTCTTGTAGGAGAGAATTTTTTCATGTGTGCATAATGTGTATAGGCATCATTGTGTATCTAAAGCTTGTTTTACCAGAAAAATAGAAACCGAAGGCTTGAGGTCTTTGGAATATAGTGTTCTGTGGTTTTTCTTTGTACTGACAACTTTGATATCTGTGAACAATAACATTACATCGTCACTCCTTGATGCTTATGGCTTTTGCCACAATCTGAAATGCTTCCTGCCATAACTATTTGCGACATTGGGATTCGTTAGGGACTACAAAGATCATATTATAAATACAGAAGTGGTGTGATTGTCTGAGAACTTAATTATTGCAGATTGAAGGTGGAATGGTGCAGAAACGGTATATTGCAAAGGTGGTTGGGATATTTCCAGAGAAAGAGGTATAATTTCTTAAGTTGGTAAGCGTGTAGTGTGAACAAGAAAAGCAGTGAGCTAGGCATATATAAGGGCCTTTTAGTTCCATTTAAGATCTAGTCATGCTAACATGTGGCAATGGGAGCTTGGTTAAATATTTCACATTAACAAGTATCCACTTTAGAATATGTCCAGTATGCGTGATTTTGTTACTTCATTTGATTGTGTTCTGTGCATGAAAGACATTCATCGCTCTGAAAAATTCACCTACAACTTGGATTAACTGATTTTGAGAAACCTTAGTTTAGTCCCAATAAAAGGTTAGTCAGCTCACTATTCTTGGGTATTGTACATTATAGTTTGAGTTGCAAGTCCTTTAACATATGATTATTTTTTTCCTCCAGCTGCTAGTTGATGTTAGCATATATTACAATCCTCAAGAAGGAAGAAGCACGGTCAAGGTGACTCTTAGTTAATTGTCAGTGTCTATCCTGAAAGAACTAAACATTGGTGTAGATAAGTACCTCATTGCTTCATTAAATTGGAAAAGTCAGCCACAATGTTGAATTTGGTTGGGCAGGCGGGTGACTCTTTTCATGATACACCTTCAAAAGGAAAGACAGCTTCTACAAAATTTACAAGGATTAGCAGCAATGGGACTCACAGTATTGTCTTGTGTGAACCAGTTACCGGACGGACTCATCAAGTAAGGATGTCTAGAAACTATGTGAAAGGAGATAATGTTTAGCTTATGGAAAGAATTGGAAATCTCTTCCATTTCTTAATGGAGGCTGCACGCTTGCATGGATGCATGTTTTGCTATTCATAGTTTTCACATCATATGGTAGCCATTTGCTCAGTCTGGTCCTTTTTGGGCAGCTTTGGCTTATAATGAGCTTCCTCTCGTTCCTAACACGTACAACATCTTATTTGTTTGTTTATGTGGAGAACTGGGGACAATCATACTAAGTATGTATTTGTCCTTTTCTGGTCTCTAACTATAATAGTCTTTTTTGAGCTATGTCCATATTATTAAGGTTTGTGCCATCCATCTTTTCATTATTTCAGCTGAATTTCTTTCCTTATCGTTTGGTTTTAACTGTTCTTCAATATTTAATGCTCTCCCTCCCCGCTCTGTTCACTTTGCTGTGGTGCAGATACGAGTTCACTTGCAGTATACAGGACATCCAATTGCCAACGACATCCTTTACTTGTCTGAATATGTTGATAATCGCTCAGATGTAGGAATGAGTGCCGATAGGGCTGCTGGCAAGTCATTGACTCCAGAAATGAACAATACATATGTTGATGATTGTGAAGAGACTTGCTGCAAAAATTTCAGCATTGATCCCATGTGCACACATTGTCCAAATTTAACTCCAACAGGGTAATGACAATGGGCTTCTCTTTTCAGGTCTAATTGCTGTTTTGTTCACTGAACTTGTGATTTTCCCTCAAATTGAATTTGTTTGAATTGGGCTCTTAAATCTTTTGAGCTTATTGATCTGGAAGACTGGCATGTTTTCTTTAGTTGAATTGGACCCATATTGGTAGAGATCATCCCCTGCAGTAGGCATTTTACAGTTCATTGACAAAAATTTGAAATGAAAGAAAAAATAAGGAGAAACAGAGAAACATTTGTGATTCAATCTGCTAACTCCCCTGGTGTCAGCATAAGTTAAAACACAAACTCAAGGTAAAAAAATGACAAGTTTGGGGGCCAAATGATGGTTCCCATTCATTTGATGGTGCAAGTTAAGATTCTAATTATAGATGGCTCAGCATGAACTCGAGAAGGCAACTTTTATTTCAACAGGGACATACTCTCCTTGATATTCTGGAGGGAATCCTCTGTTTAGGTGCTCTTGTCTTACTCTTGACACCAAGCTGCTATTGACCAGACATCCCTGCAAGATATGCCATGTGATAAAAATGGAAAGAGACATTGGTAAAGGGGTCTTATGAAGGCGCCTTTTAAATATTCCCCCTTGATCTTTGCATTAAATGCCTTCAGGATTTGGTCTTTCTCTTTTCCATACCGTAGTATTGTAAATCATCTATCTGATTATATTGGCGATTTGCTTGTGTACCAAAGACAATGATTTACATCACATCTCTTAGTCCTTCCCATATTTTGACACTTTTTTGTTGTTTGTCTCCCATGATCAATTCTTGAATGTCAGATATGAGGAGCATGAAGTGGGATTATGGCTACATTGTATAGGATACTCTGGACCTGGATGGAAATATGAGTGCCCATATCCAGGTTGGGCATTTTTGAGCTAAAGGAGAAGGCTGATATGGAGCTTTTAATCGATTTACTTTTTGAGGGGTGATGAAGTGCTAATCCCACCATGAAAAAGGGTGGTCCTCCATTTTTGTGCTAATCTTGACACTTTAATTAATGTGATTTAACCTTGATGTAGTTTAATGAAGGTCTCTTTGGTTGCAATGTGTTCCACCTTCATGAAAATATGTGAAGCTTGGAATTATGGTCTGGGAGGCTTATCTCCAAAAGCTTGCTGCTTTTCATTTATTTCTAAGCTGCACGTATTCGTATCATTGCCAAGACCGGGCTTTCTTGTTGCTGACTACAAGTCCTTGTTAACAAATATACGGTGCATTTAGCCATACAAGTCCTGTTTAGTAGACTAGACAAGGCACTAGAGATCATTTTATTACGATTTTTACAAGATGTGATGCTTCCCCCCCCCCCCCCCCCCCCCCCCCCCAACTCCCCAAATGAAACAGCTGCGGCTGTGGGCTCAAATTTGTGATCTAAATGTAATGTATGTGATCCACCTCTTTTGTTGTTTGTCTAATCAGCCGAGCTATTACTGTCTCAAAACTGGATCCTCGCATATCTGTGGCTTCAAACTAACATTCTTTTAGATGCCCTTTGGATGTTTTGTCTTACTATATGGGTCTCCTCCATGTCTTTTTTTCTTGCTATCTGATATGGAGAATAATCTTGGCCCACTTAATTCACAAACTAAGATCGCATATTTTTTTATTGCTTTAGCGTTCTCAACATAGACCGAAAAAGTTGCAAAATGTGTTTCTGAGTTAATGATCTTGGTGAATCTGAGCACTAAATGCTTACGAAGTAGGAAGAAAGAGTTCGTCACATGCCCATCTTGGCAGTTAGATTTTTTTGAAGTGACAGCATTCGGCTATAATTGAGATACAATCAAAACTCAAATCTGAGGAATACACCAAAAGTTGTCTTGGAATGGACTGATGTGATTTCTAGTGTAGCTCCAGAGGAAAAGAACATCTTCTAGGCCTCCTGAATGTTAAACATAGGGTGCACTGTGCGGTATTAATGTAATTTATTTGCTTGATATCAACTATTGTATATACTGGTCAGTACAAATAGGTGATACATGCAGCCCTGGATTCTTTTGGGGGGCGAGAGAGGAGATAATTGACTAAACAATACAAATATACTGGTATCATAAATTCACGGATGGTACTTGACCGAGGACATTGCAGTCGTAAAGCTTTTGTCCATAAGCACCAATTCATGCCTTGATCGCTTTGGAAGGCATCTCGGCGATTTGGTCATCTTCACCAACACTTTCTTTGAGGACGTCCTTCAACTGCGCAGCTAAGACTGGGTTATGTTCTTGACACACGGCTGCACTCAGCTTCATGACGTCGATGATCTCTTCCCTTAATTCCTGAAGTTGCAAGTTAGGCTCCTCTACCACTTTCTTTGTGTTCTTCCTGTATATTGCATAAAGCATCGTCTGAACCACTCCCAATAGAAATCCCAACACGTTTGGCACCTGTGTCGTGTATAGATACATTAAGCAGATACAAAGCAAGGCTTGTTGGATTAAAATAAGTATTTTGGGGTTTACAGGTTACCACTTACAGCAATGAAGTAGTCTTTATGGAGAAAGCCATAGAAGAACCACACGATTGCACCGATCGTGAGGGAGAATGATAGAGTTATTGGCATGAACTCCACGCTCTTGGTTTTTATGACTTTTCTCTGTCAATCCATGTATTCTCATTCTATTTCAGTAACCAACTTAGGGAATGGAGTCGATAATAGTAGCAAGCGCAAAATAGAAGGACCACTAATAACAAAAACGATTATCTGATAAAGTGAGTCCATCACCATTTGCTAGCATTACAAAGATGGGATATATCTATTTTGCTATGGCTCCACTAATGATTTCGACCTAGCGGTGGAATTAGCATATGATTATGTATGTCAACGCGTGAACTGTCTATAAAATGTACATGCTTACAAACTTCATCAGATTTAACTAATTTCTCACCCACCAGGATGCAAAGAGGAGCGGCAAATACACCTAGAGAGAATGTCATGCAAATCCAGCCAATAATCCGTACACGATTTGCTCCTTTTGATAGGAAGAAAGTGGTGGATAGTACCGCACCATACCCCAATATGTTCATGCTCAGGAAAAGCTTCAGGGTCATCATCTGCAGAATTGCAGTTTATTCGGTTAAGCATAAAAGAATGCCAACTCGTTCCTTCGTGTAAATTAACGGTAAGGAAAAAGCAAACCCTAGCATTCTTTGAGGCATAGATGAGGTAGGCAGCCACATAAGCAGTCTCAATGACACAGCCGATTCCATTGATGGTAATGAGGAGAGTATCCTTCTTGATCAGTCCATAGTACAACAGAAGCATCGCACTCAAAAGTGACACCACGTATGGAATTGACTGAAACCCTTGCGTCGATTTTCTCTTATAAATTCCATAGAAAGTGGGCCTGCCACACATACCATCAAACCAAGTAGCTTGGTATGATATGATATTGTTTTCTATCTCAGATTTGATATTGTAAGTGAACAAAGGAAGATAATATAACTTACAGAGGAGCAAGAAAGGTTATGAAGGACATCATGTTGCCTGCAAAACAATTGAAAGAAACTAAAAGTTATCTTCTTTCTGGGTAAGCTGTTTGGCTTGTGCTGCAAGCTTTTGTTTAGTTTACCAAAGCAAATGCAAACACTGCCAAGTATTTATAGAATGTCATTGGCGAGTTGCCGTAGCCAGCTAGTATGGAACCCCTCATTTCCTGGAGGCATCGTATTCTACTCGCCAGCTTGAGACTGATAGTCCCTTGTCCAACTCGTGTATGAAAGAGGTGAAGGAAGAAAACTGTAGCAGCTTATCAACTGCTTCGATAAGTTTTGGGAACACTTGAAAGATTAAGGAGGAGTGCATGCAACCATATCGAGAAGTGTACATTTTAAAAGTAGCTTGTGGAAAGACTGAGGATGGAGATGAAGAAGCAATAGGAGAAGGATGAGAGCGAGTTCGCACCCAGAAGACCGAAAGCAAAAGCCGCCGTAGGGATGTGGTGCATGGCCATCTCTCTGAAGGACAAACGTACGAAATGCTTGCCTTTTGGATTATGCCTATTGAATTACTTCACACACACCTATTCCCTGATCACACTTCCCATTTTCTCTAGATGCTCTCTATCTCATAATGGGTGTAATTTCGATTGAAACTCCTTGAGATTGGAGATGAGAAGCGGAGGGAGAGGGTTATTTATAGCTGAGAGCGCAAGTGCCTAATTCAGTCGATTTGCATGGGGAGCAATCGAGCAGTACGGTACAAGGTTGAGAAAAAATCAATGGGACCATCCCTTTCCAGTTGTCCACACTCACACACTGATCCAACTTTCTTTTTGCCTACGTTGACACGATCCAAGCAGCTTTCTTCCCCCTACTTCTGCATTTGGCCTCATTTAACCAAATTTAGATTGCCCTTCCGGAAGAGCAAAGCACCCTCTCTCCATCCCCCGCTTCAATACCAAGTCCAAGTACATAGCGCAAATCCTCCTACTCGGGTCCCACGATATCTCCTTTCTGATGTGTCGTCCACCAAGTGGTCTTTGAGGCTTACAACTCATGTTTTAGTCGCCCGGATGACTTCCCAATTCCCTTCTTCTTCCATTCCTTTGCATTGCCACTTTCTTTCTCCCCCATCTTGCTATTACTGTCCTAACCACCCCAAATTCTCTCTCTGACCAGATATCTCGAGCCAGTCCTCTTGTTGTTCTGCTATAAGCCAAATCTCAAACTTTACTTGAAGCACAGGTGTAACCACATCTTGTAACATACTTAAAAACGAATTCTAGACATATAGAGGTTACAACTACATATATTCGGAGCTAGCTATTGACTTTAGTCGAATACCAAAGATGTGGTAAGATTGTATTTAAATAAGAGAGGTCCATGCTAAAGTGTTGACGTCCCTCTTGGTACCCAGATTTGAGTTCTACCTTGATTGGAAGAAGAGGTCTCTTGCCAGGTATTCCTTAAATCTTTAAACTAAACTAAACATTTTCGTGAGGAATAGGCACAGCGCAAACGCAAAAGAATACGCATAGCTTTTTGAAGTAATTATGTTATTCAAGTGAAACCCTAGCTATTTTTCTACTAGCAACGCCAGGAACTCTAGAAACCTCGTTAGCTGTAACGATGTTTACTCATTGATTGGGAAACATCATACTGAACACTTAAACAAGGGAGCTCTATATTTGTTAAACTGAATAGCTCCTCAAATCACTTAGAAAAAAAGTTAGGTATATTTAGCATTTCTCTTTGTCTGTTCATGATTTTAAATATTTCATTCCAATGTATGTCTCCGCATAGGTAGGACCTATTTGACAATTGCAATGTACATGTCAAAGGGGACTGAAAATCAAAATCGAAAGCCTATATGTTTATAAATGATCACTGGTGATAGGAGCTAGGTGTGCCTAGATGTTAGGCCCATTAATTGGGCGGGCTGGGTTTAGTTTGAGTTAATTTGAAAATGATCTTGCTTAACCACTTTAACTGATATTAACTCATATCTATGCAATGCAAATTTAGCTATCTATACATGATTTGACTTGACTTGGCCCATATTTGACTTGATCCGACCCAACCCGACTTCATTTTGATCTTAATAATTCTTCTCCTTAAATTGTTGCCTCTAAAGAATGAGTGACTCCATTCTTCTCCGCTCTAAAGGAGAGGGGAGAGAGCAAGCGATGATGGTTTGTAGTCCTTGCTGTTGTCGGTGGGGATGGCTAAGGCCCGGTGACCTCAATCGACCATCCACACCCTCATTAGTCCATCCTATCGATGGTTCAAGCGGTGGCAACGATGACAATGAGGGCTTGCAATCCTCGCCATTTGCACTCTTCCCCTCCTTTTTTTATTAGCTAATTTTAAATTCAATTTAAATAATTTGAAAGCCGTCTTAGATATAAAAAAAATTTAAAAAAAGCCATGTGGACTAATTTTTTAAAAAAGTATATATACCACATGATACTAGAATTTTAATTATAGATGCCACATAAGTAAAATGATTAGAATTTATCACCGTTGACACTTAAGTAATTGTCTTTTCTCCGATTGAGCACTTAAGTGATTTGGTCGAAAATTTTAATACTAAAATAAGTGCCGCATAGAAGTTTTGGGCACTTCTAATGTCTTTCTTCCTTTGGGTGGAAATCGTGTGATGGGCTTCTTCCTTCCTTGGATGACAACAAAAGGACCCACATTTCTCTCTTTTTACCGAACTGGGTTAGTGAAAAATTTAGGCCTACGACCCATATTTGCCATTCCTGCTAGATGGAGGTAGATATCCTCGTATCAACATCTCATTTTCCTCTAGATTCTCGACAATCTTATTCTTCAATTACATATGCTCTTTCCGATAGTTTCTATTCCGATTCCAATTTGGACGTGAAAGAGGATGTGACAGCAGCAACAGTCGTTCTGTTCATGGGGATTTTTTCGACTTTGTATATACACATGCCCCCGTCTAACAACGGCTCTTAAGTTGGCTCCTTCAAGATGCTGACGAATCCGAGAATCTCATATGTGAATTATATGCTGATGCCTTTCATCATCTCTCTCGCAAGAGTGTGGCATACAAAGTCACATAAGAATCTCCTAACTCGTTAAGGCAAAAACAATTAAAATCGACCCCCCAGCTTGATAGCCCAGTGGTTAGAGGGGTGATCCATAAGGCCACAAGTTCAAATTACGTAGGAGCGAACCTTTTATCAACTTGTACATTGGGCGATCTTCCCTCGTATGGAGAGGTTTTCTGGCTTTCGTCAAACCGAGAGTTACGTTAGCAGGCTTATCAACATCATGATAATGATCATATGGGGTAATTATCCCATCACCGCTCCCCACCCTTTCAATTAATGAAAAAAAAAAAAGTACCCGTGCATGGATAATTACTTGGGATGGCCATCTTCCTAATCGATTGGTTTCACGCACACACCCTCAAGTCCAAACCCAGCTCAACTCTAGCTTGAATGTCTCATCTGATCATCAATTATCAAATCAAGTTGATTTATGGTCTTACATGTCAAGCGCTATACATCTGATTGCACTTAAGCTCAACAATATCCTGACACCTCCACTACTCTGAAGTGGAGTAGAAATGTTTTGGAAATATCACAGAATTGACTCATATCGAGCTCAGTAAGACCAGCATGAATCTATGGCAGCTCAGAAAATTTTCAAAGCAAATTACGAACGAGTCTTCCAATCATTTGAAACAGGTACCACCTCATTCCATGAGCAATGTGTTTCCTGTTGCTAAAGGCCTAGTCCATTTCATTTAGGAGCTTTCAAATATGGCCACTCTATTAGGTATGCCTGGTAAGATCTTGGACTACAAGCATCAACCGCCAGGGGAGATGTCCATTTACATTATCTGATGATGGCTGGGAGGCATCGTTATAAGTAGACACGAGATAATTTGCCACATACTTATTCTTGAGGTGACTTTCACATGACTAAACATCAGAACAGAATGGAATCTTCAGGGGACAGAGGAAAAGGAAAGAGAGGTTTGCAGTAACAGAGAAAAATTCTTTTTGAAAGCGGGAAAGAAATACCAGGACAAAAGCACAAAGGCGCATTTCAAAAGGGACTGCAAATGAGGTGGTGACAAAAAAACAGAAGCTGCTAAAATGCAAGAGAATGGCTCCTCAGAACTTCAAAAAAAAAAGCATTGCTAAGTTCCAAAAATGCTGATTCTCTCAATCATAAATTGCTAAAACAACAGAGTTGCTTTGACATTGTGGATTATACTGCAACTTCTTTTTCCACGTCCGTGATTCTACTGCATTGACTGAAAGCGTTTCATGATAATTATGCTCATATCCATGTAGCGCTGGGCACAATTAGCGAGGCAAGCTGATTCACTAGAACTGAACTTACTTCCCGGTGTCCCAGTGATGCATTTGTCCCAGCATGCACTTGTAAGCTTAGCCACCATCTCATTGACCATGGCCCTTTCCTTTTCTTGCTGCACATGACCAAAAGTAATTTTTAAAGCAAGATCTATAAATCATAAACAGGTCATGTTCAACATTTTGAAGCATTCGTTACACATGATGTAACAAGAGTCAATGCATTGATGACTACATAGTTTTACACAGGGTAACAGAATGATAAGACCAACAAAATTGCCTAAAGAACATAACATTTTCGATCTGAAGGAACCTGATTTGATTACAATAATTTATACGCAAAAACATAATAAAGAGGAAACCATATATTTACATAACATATACAGATGAGGAAATATCGTGGTACAAGATGTTTACCCAAAGGAGGAAAAGCAGAGAAATGACCAGAAATGGCAGCTCACTAGATATGACAAACAGAGAGAATAAAACAATTCTGCACCCAACATCAGCCAGAGAAAATTCTTCAGCAGGTGATTATTCGATCAGACAGATATGAATAAAGGTTGAAACTTCTCTAACAAGGAAGATGGTACAATTAATTCTTACAATCACTTGATTCAAACAATTCAGTTTTCTTGCCAACGTTCTAAACCAAACCAAAGGTTACAGACACAACCATCCTTCTGCCGTTTAGTGAGACCCTTCGGTTAATATCTCTTTACCAAACAAAAACTGACCTGTACATTATAAATTCGAGCGTACCGGAGAAAACATACAAAGTGCTCGAGCATAAGAGATATAGGCCAAAGAGACTGCATTCACATTACAATTCCAGCGACCATTCCTTTACTGTGGTGAACTTAGTCCTAAGACACCTTACATTCCAAGAATTGAGCTCAGACAAGGGATGAGAAGCAACTGGAATTACGGCACAAACACTCAAACTTGCGAGTGCAAACTCTATGGCCGGAAACAAAATAAACAAAAAGCACACGACTTTCCAGATTATATTCATATAAGAATTAACGCACCGAAAAGGGTTCCTGATTTCTTCAATAATATCGAATAATTAAGTAGCGATTCTGCTCAAGCATCGAATTATACAGCACCAACGAATAAAAGGGGAGAGACCCAGATAGAGCGAGAGAAAGGAAAAAGGCTTACGGAGATAAGTCGTTGCAATTCAGCAGAATTAAGGCCTGAAGCGTCCATGGAGTTTTGTTGTTTACCGGAATGAAAGAGGGTGAAATCGGCGAATGCAAAACCTCCGTCCAACCAAAACCCTAGAAGAGGCACAGGGACAAGGAGGAGGAAAGGGCTTGAGTTGAGACTTGAGAGAGAGAGAGAGAGAGAGAGAGGGTGGGAGAGGAGGCGGCATCAAACTCTGGGAAGCCCAGTCACTGGTCATGGGCCAAAAACCCAAGCCTAAAATTTCAGTAATCAGGGCCCACATCTTTCGAGTTAATTTGGATGAATGGGATGGTCTGCATCGATACTTGTTGAGTTTCAAGCCATATTGATACGGGACGTATGTCGTCTAAATACCCTCACACTCTCACCAACATTATTCGACTTTGTGGATGTAATTTCATCCAACGCTCACAACGGAAAGACACAGATTCAGGGTGTTGGGGATGAGTAGGATGTCGTCAAGACAACCTGGGATTGGAAGTTGGTGGCAATTGTTGGTTGCCACATTGACCCCAAATATAGCCTGGTTCTGGTGAAGATCTGCGTCCATCTGAATGTGACGTCGTTGTTACTATGAATTGGGCGTTGAGAAGATGGGATCGTTTACACTGCTAAATTTGAACCAACCTACAAGACGAACAAAAGGGGTATGGTTCCTCCTCTGCCGGGTGTTGTCTAATGTTCGTTCCGCTTCCCCTCTACAAATCTCCTAGATCTCCTCCAATTCCTCATTTCTCCTCCTGCCACTGCTCCTTTCAAGAAGAGAAGAACTGAAATGGGATGTGGGAGTTCGAAAGTCGGGATCAATAATGGGGATCGTTTGGTGCCTTTAGGGATCCTTCCTCTGCTTCGACATCGGATACACAACAACATTAGGATCAGGAAGCGGCCGAGCAAACGCTCCTCCACCCTCTCCACAATGCAGCTCCTCCCCAAGGGTAGCTTAGAATCCACAGAGGGAACTTCTTCCCCTAATTTTTCACGCACCAACACTCTTGATCATCGTCATGCGGTAGAAGATAAGATGGTAGCTGAAGCCAATTATCACGACAATGCTGCAAACGCGGATGGTGTCAAGAATTCAAGTACGACATTAACGAGGAGAGAAGAAGAAGAAGACGACATGACAGAAGACAAGACGGTGGTGGAGGCAGTGACTGCAGCCATAGAGGAGGCCATCATGGTTGATGCGGAGGCGGAGCTGGAGGAGGATGATTACATCATTGAGGTACTTGAAGAAGGAAGAGGAAGTCTCATCGGCTATGCAGAGCTCGATGACTATCCCGGCTCTCCAAGTTTTCGAATTTACTGTATCTCATCGATATTGGAAGATGACATTGAACAGTGTGAGTTCGCCGGATAAAACGTACATCTTACATACTCTGCATTGCGAAACAAGGGACAATTAAGAACATCCATTTCAGTTAAATGCATGGTTCTTGGGTTTTGAACGGTACAAATCATTATTCTCTTCGAACCCCGCTGATATCAAATTGTTCTCATACCTATTGATTGGTTTTGCATGCATGCAGCGAAGGATGAAAAAACGGATGAGGACACAGCATGTCAGGCAGGCGACGGCAATGCTAAGGAGACTTCAATTGACGGCATCAGCAAGGAGGTAAATTATATGGGAAAAAACAATACCATCTTCGTCTCCGAAACTAAACTGTATATACATAATAAGTAAGAGGATTACTCTGTGGCAAAACGATGATTGTAAGACTCTTGGTATTGTGGACACAATCAGGGCAGCGGCACGGCCAGCAAGGGCAAAAGGCGGAACAAGATGAAGAAGGTGGTGACAATAATAGACAGGAAAAAGGGGTCATCACGGACAGGGAGGCAACAGAGGAAAGTGATTGGGAAGAAAGTGGGGTCGGGAGTGATGAGTGTGAAGGAGTTCTTGTCATTACGCGTTAAATCCTGCTACATCCCGACATGCTCCACCACACGAACTGATCATAGCACTCGTCTCCTTCCGAATAATCCCAACACGATAACCCCACATCCTTCGTGATCTCCTTATTCTTCTGCTCCGTTTTGTCAGCCACCCATTTATTGTTTCCGAAGGGAGGGAAACGCGTTGCACCTCCCGTGGAACCCACCACCAGTAAAAGAAAAAAGGCCACAGCCGGCAGTCAAGACTCGTCCCAAGCCCTAGTGTCATCTCTGGGGACAGCAGAATTCCCGCTGGCGAATGGCCTTTTCACCGGCATCTCTGTACAGTCCCGCCTTTGCTATATGCCAAGCTTTTACCAGGAAAAGAAACGCCACAGCATGATTTTGTGATGTTTAGGAGGATATGGTTAACTTGATTAGAACTTATTAAGTCAGTGAGGTAGACTTAATTTCATTTCTGGAGAGAAATATTTACACTGATCAAACTATGACATATTAGCATTTTAATATATTACTGCTGTTGGTTCCGAATCCTTCATCTTTTTTATCTTCTTCTAAATTCATCGGATAAAATTACATATCAAATTTGTTCCCCGATTTCTGCTTTCCCATTTTCTTTTCGTTTCCTTTGTATTTCTTTTTCACCATTTTTCTTCTCTCTTTTTTGCCTGCTCCGGTCCTCCTCCCTGTGGCGATGGCAAAGCCCCTTATGCACCTACTCGTCACCGCCAGAGTCCCCCGTCGACATGCCTTCAACCCCTACCGGCGCCAACAGCCTCATCTTCCCACCCTCGTCGTAGTTGTTGGCAGATATGCAGATTTACAAATTAAGGAAACTGGGATTTGATTTGATTTGATCTCCAAAATTAATGGTGGATCTGCGATCTCCAAAGGTAAAGACAACTCTAATCATCGAAGGCTTATCCTTGGTCAAGGGCCTAAACCACAACTTGTTGAGCATAAACAACTTTGTGGCAAAGACTACAAGATAAACTTCAAAGAAGGAACGTGTGTCGTCTTGAACAAAGACTGGAATCAAAAGTTCATAGAAAAGAGGTACAGTAATGTGTATCTATTGGGTGTAGAAAGTTCTGACCTTATGCAGAATCAATGCCTTGTTCCCCTAAAAGATAAAAACGAGATATGGCACAAGAAGCTTGGCATACAAGCCTCAAACGGATCATGAAGCTGTCAATGAAAGATTTAGTGCTTGGCTTACCAAAAGTAAAATTTGTTAAGATAGAATTCTGCAAAACTTGCACTCACCGTAACCAATTCAAAAGTTCATTTGAATCGAAAAACTCTATTTCTAGTGACCATGCGTCACGGCTTCTGCACATGGACTCTTTTGGACCAAGAAGGAGCCAAAGCCTCAATGATAAAGCGCAAAAGGGTCTAGGTGGAGTCCTCAGTCACAAAAAAAAAAAAAAGCCTCGATGATAAGAAGTATTGTTTGACAATATTAGATTATTATATGCTATTTACTTGGGTTTTATTTCTTGAACATAAGCAAGAAGCATTTTACTAGTTCATGAAATTTGCAAAAAGAGTTCCCAATGAAAAACAAATACGGCACTCTTTTTACAACAACTTATCATGATTAAGAATTTGAAAAAATTGCGGGTCTTCCATAATTTTGTGGTGAAAAAGAGTTTGAGCATAACTTTTCTGCTCTCTGCAACCACAACAAATAGGAGTTACAGAGAGAATTAATCGGTCTCTACAATATATTGGAAAGAACAATCTGTATAAGCATATAAATATTGGAAATTATTTTATTCAAAATCATGTTAAAAATCGGCAATTTGTGTATTTACATTCATAAACCACGACAGACTAATTGCGGATGTATAAAGTCCTACTTCTTTCGCCTCTTCCTTTCTTCAGAGAGCCGAATTGCAAAGCGACTGAGTGCGTCTTCATTGGTGCCTTCTCCTTCAATCTCTTCAAATCCACCAGTCTCCAAGTTGACCCTCGACACCGGTTTTTGCAATAGCATCTTCCCTATTTCAATGAGCCTCTGTAAATTCTCCGAGGTCGCAACATCAACCGATGATTCTTCTCCGGTCAAGGTGTCCGCCTGTTTCAAAGCAACCCAAGGGACATGGCTTTGAAATAAGTCACGTGGTCGAGAACCGGTTTAAAGCACTACAATAACGATGTTTCATGAAGCCAAAAGCAATGTTAGGAATTTGTCTCATACCTGAATCCGGAGGTAATTGTGCCTGCAGGGTAAGAATTGGAAAAGAGTGGACAAGTCAATATCGACCATATCGGAGCTCGCATCACAGAAGATATCGATCAATGGAGTGAAACCATTGTTAAAGATCCAATGGATGAGTCCCCACTTTGAAGCCTCGGTTGCACTATACTTCTCTTCATGCTTGGCCACACCAGTACCAAGTGACAGCACTAGTATCTGATCTTTGTCTCTTAGATTTATGTGCTGGAACTCTTCATTTTGCAAGAGACTCTCTTTCCTAATGTGGCTCAGAGCAACTAGTGTCTGCAAAACACGAGATTGCATTTTGTTAGTTTTCTCTTTTTGTTTCTTTTGGCCTGAGATATTTTACTGGCTGTGTGATAAGCTTTATAACAAGCGAAACTTGATACTGTTCCTATTTGATACAGGAAAAACTTTGCTTGCACTTTTCTATAGTATAGTCAGACACCAAATAGTTCATCTTAGAAAAGTTTTCCCAAATAATAACAGTGTAATGCCATTACGCTGTCATCGTATCAGGGTGCTACACCCGAACCTCCCTATTCGTTCTTGCACTTACGGGATTATTTGCGGCGACTCCACCGTCAATAAGGTCGAAGCTACGGGTCTTCCCGTTCTCATCTCTAGTCTCGAAGCAGTGCGCCGGGAGGTACGTGGGAGCTGCAGAGGTGCCGATGCAGACATCCGCCAACCGTGCATTCTTTAGGGGATTTGCTCTTGCCTGTCTCGCATCAGTCGTAAGAAACTCAAAGTGTAAGGATCCATATCCATCTAGAGTCGGCGAAATCAAGGCTATGAGGACGAGTTCAGGTTCTTACCTCATTGGTAGAGAAGATGATCGGTTGGAGATGCCTGATGTCAAAAGTCGGCACCACGATGTTGGTTAAGGTTTGACTGAGAGTGGTGTCCCCGAGCAAGCCATTGACTATTGATCGCAACTTCTCTCCGTCGTATTTTGGCCCTATGATTGCGTGTACCGAGCTTTTTATTGATCTCATCAGGTCGTTGCGACTGTTTAAAGTTGAATTCGACGCATTAGAGATCTCCATGAGATCGGGAAACAGTGAACAATGATATCCAATGCAAGTCTGACTGACTAAACAAGTACATATTATCTGATTAATTTGTAGTATTCTTTTGATGCTTTTGACTTAATTATCAAACATCACCCGCGATACAACAATTTCCTTATAATTTTTAACCATCTCCATCATTGCCTTTTACATGATTATATTGATAGGAACAATTTCTACATAATTATATAACGTTCATCTTCCCTGAGGATAGCCTCTAAAAGGGGCACAGAGGACTCTGAGATGTAAGGGAGAGATAATACACCTTGCAATTATTTCTTTTCTTGCACTCAACTTTTGCGTTGCTTCCAACTAGGATTTTGTGCTGGTCTCATTAAGTAACATAAGGTTTCTCTGTAAAAAAAAAATATCTAGTTTAATGAGCTTTAAATGTTTCTAATTATCAATTAATGAAGATTCTAATATTCTTTTTGTTACACTTCCTATTAGGCAATTCTCTAAAGGATTTTTATTAATTTTCTCTCATTATTACAATAATTTTCTTGATTACATACAAGTTTCCCTATGTCATATAACAATGATAATTAGGAATTTTCTAAGTTTCATCTAGTTTTGTTCACTATATAATACAAACTAAGAATTCCGCCCTTATTTTATTTAAAAGAACAAGTGGCAAACATTGTAAACGAGTAATTTACACCAAAATCAATATTCCAAATTTGTTCAAATGAAAAAATTCATGTTCAATTAATGCACATAGATACTATTGGCTTATCTTATTACAAACATTTGGAGAGACTTCCCCATTGAACTTTCCTCTTTCGATAATCCCTTGAATGCTCAAGTGACACCAAGAATTGTAATTTAAAAAAAAAATAAAGAGGAAAGGAGTCAACATAACTTACTTTTTCTGCGGAAATATTTCGGGACAATGCTCTAAGTAAAATTTATTAATGTCGCGGGCTGCAAACAATGGACGATGATCCTTATTTGGTGCTGTGATCATGGCTGTCACCAACCCACCAGTGCTTGTCCCTGCAATTACGTCAAAATAATCTGCAATTCTCGATTCAGGTCCGTCCAATTCCTGTATATTCAATCAACTTTAGACAAGCTGCTATGATTACCATAAGAAAAAAAAACTATTTTATACATATATATATATATATATATATATATAACAAGAGCTGGAATGTGCAAAGGGGTGCTGCAATTTTTATGAGCGGCTTGGCAAACTCTTCACCATTGCAACACACCATTAATATGGCACTAGCTTATGCAACTTTCACCAAGCTGCCTCACCCAGCATTTTAGCCATTTGCCTACACTGGCAGCGCGACCAAATTCGGATACTACCACACTTTGATGTTGTACTAGTCAGTCGTCGACTGTCGTCCAACATTAACCGCAAAGAAAACATCGGCAAATAAAATAAGTGGATGCCATTACTTGAAGCTTGGATTCGAGAAAGGCAAGGATCGTGCCAGGGATAATCCCTCTCACGCCACCTCCATCGATGCTCAGGACCGTCACCATCTTCCCGCTTGCAGATTCACTCCTTGCCATGGACATGGTTGACAAACGCTCGGCTTAGGAAGAATGAAAACACCGCACGTAGTGTTCAAATCAATATGAAATTAAATAGCCTAAAATAGCCTAAAAATGGAAACTTAATCATAACAGAAAATAGGAAATTTCCTCCTATAACTTCCTTATACTTATCCTTCTAGAATTTGCATAAACTTCCTCTAATAACTTCCTTACACTTATCCTTCTAGTATCTGCACAGTAGGATGTTGCAGATTTTTGTGACAGAGTGTCCGATGGAGATAGTCTGTCGTATCCTTTACTTCTTGAGAGTCGTTCTTCGGAAAAGTATATAATCGGCAAGTACAAGATTATACAAGCAGAGGAAAAACTTCTCCCTTTGCTGATTGGGCCAGCTGATGGGGAGTGCTAAGCGGCAACATTGGAAGAGCAGAAGGTTTACCGGCATCAAGCTCCAAAGCTTCCATAGCCCTGTGGCGATAGAAGACATGGGATGGGTTGAATGAAACTGGAATTTCCCATTGGAAGTTGCATCAATGAAACACGATGATGGAGCCAATAAAGACAATAAAGCAAAACGTGAAGTCCTATGTAAAACTCGTATTGGAGATGGCATGAATGTGAAAGGGAGTCCTGCACTCCCATTTGCTTGGAAAAATGACGTTTTGTTTGATTTTTTTCATGCACACGGATCTCATGTTTGGGCAGGTGCCTATGTCGATATGTGCTCGGCATAATTTCATTTTCAAGCCGTCTCTTGTCGTTTCAAATAACAGATACAATCGTATCACGCTAGTTTGATATATTCATAGAGACACAATTAGATATCTATTGATAATAATTCGACGGTCCAAACCATGCTATGAGAGGCAAGCGACTTGGCCTAAGAAAAAATGAGATAAGGAAGATACTTACTGAACGAGACAAATGGTCGAAATTACGACCTAGATCGCGCTACGTACGGATTTGGAGATAGTGGGAGATGGAGTACATCTCGACCGGGAGTAGTCTGCATTTGTGTAGGATCGGAGCTAAAACCATGCAATAACATCGTTTCGCCATTGTGAAGACTAAACCAAGAATTTTTATGAGGCCCAACTAATTAAAATGTCTGAACAAATCCAGAAACGAGTTAACCGGGGGTGCTAAGCTAAAGGAACCGAAAAGCATGGGCCCACTTGGCCCATCATCTGCTCCTTTTGTGCACAAAGCATGGGCCCACATGACCAGGCCCATCTGCTTCGCGGCGCGTCGAAAGCAAGCCGGAAGAGGGCGAATCCGATGCACCGCGAAAAGCATGAGCGCACTGTGTACCCGGTGCATTCTAGTTCCACGGGTTACTCCTTGTTGACACATAAATTTTGCGCCTTTTATTTTCTTTATTTTATTCTATTTTTATCTTTATTATTTTCATATAGTAATAACATATTGCATATCAAGGAAAATATTGGGCATAATATATTTTGTTTCGAAACAGGAAATAAGGACAAGGAGGAAACAAAATAAAAAGGGAAAGAGAATAAAAAAGCAATATTCGGTCCACTATGGACCGAATGATCCATAGGTGGGCGAGGTTAGGCGAAAGCTTGGATTTGAGGAAGGCGAGGACAGTGCCGGGAATGATCCCTCTCACGCCACCTCCGTCGATGCTCAGGACCGTCCCCATCTTCCCTTTGGGAGATACACTTCTCGCCAACCGTTATATTAGTTCCCTAGTTTTAGAGTCGCACGCTTAGCAACATGTAGTTGATTAAGAAATTTCCTAAATTTGGTTGTTAGTAAAGTACAATCCCGGATACACCTTTTCTGCACAATACCACACCAAAATATGACGTGAAGCAAATAAAGGCCAATAAAATTTTAGATAAGCACATAATCTAGGTAATTTTTCTATATGTGGTTCTATGACTTCTTTGAGACTCAGTATAGGTTCTCCTCTCCCAATTTAGGTGTAAAATATAAATCTAGAAAATTTTCTCTCTCGACCTTATCTCAAAGGCGTTCGATCTGTGGTGATTCAACATTTTATTGTTATTTTTGTCTCCATATAGCACTGATTGAGGATGTTGAATCTAGGCCCGCATACAAGCCATAATTTCTAGAATGAAAGATCTTGGTATGTGCCTATCACTGACGATCTAGTAATCGGCTATCATTGTTATCTGATGCTACAAAGAGTGTGCCCCTTGTAACCTGTACCCTTTTGTCTTCTGGATTTTGTTTTGTTTTGCAACTCTTTTGGCATTTTCTTTGCTTGGAAGCATTTTATGCTCCTCTCATGTAGGAGTAGTTTCATATTTCCACGTCATCATGATTCCATGTCATAATATTCACGTCATCATATTTCCATGTCATAATACCTATATCGTTTAGTGATTGCATGTTTAGGTTTATATGACTTTAATCGCATGTCATATTATAATATTTCATATTAATTTTACTTATCATTAGAATTAGGTCATACAAATTGCATCACAAGTCATTAGTGTAATAATTTGTGCATGTTAAATTTAGTTTAAAATTGCATGTAGTTTGGTTTTAACAGATAAGGAGAACTCCAGGAAGAATTCATTATCATTATATTATAAAATCATGTTTAGGCTAGGATTGCATTTCTAATTAACACTTTGCAGATATTTGGGAATTTAATCATGGTAAAGTTTGGCTTAGCTTGGCATTGAGGTTAGTGCTATTTCTAGTATAAGGAAGTTCTCATATCCATGAATATCTTATTCGCACAAGTAAAGTATTATCTTTCCTTGGGTTTCAAATTGTTTAAGAACAAATTAGCGGCGACTCTTAATTTAATTAAAGTGCACGTTGAATTGATTAATTCAAAACCTCAAAGTTGGGATTGGTATGAATTTGGGAAAGTCCATGCTAAGTCTTTGGCGTAGTAATCCTCAACTTTCCTGTCAGTGGTTCACATCAAGAAAGGTTGTGACTAGTCCATGCTAAAAATTGTGTGGATGATGTCACTAGTGTTGGCGGGATGTGCGGCTACAACAGCAGTTGGTTATGTTTAGGGGTGAGTAAGGGTCCAGGGTTGACCTTGGATCGGCCCAAACCGGCCGGTCCTGGTCAGGTTTTTAAGATGAATGGGCTGGGTCTCGATCTTGAAATCTTCAATTTGATACTGTACGGGTTGGTCCTTAATCCTAGAATGTTGGATAGATCTAACCCGGATCAACCCGACAATATAATATATTATATAAATAATAAATATTGCCATATATAAACAATATACTTCAAAAAAATTGTAGAACATCCCATTTTTTATTTTGGTGAAATCACATCCGCCACCATTTTATTCGCATGTTAGAGAGTTGGTAACATGGAGGCATTAGTTACAATTCATGGGTGTCATGTAATCTAATACTTTTGCCGATGTTCAATCATAAACTTAGCTTTTTCATCGACAAGATATAGGGGTCTCCCAATCTTGGGGCTTCTTTGTTTATGAAATACACATTCACCATGTCTTCATCAGACACAAATTCACATTTACCACGTCTTCATCAGACACAAATTGTTTTCATATAATTTCTTGTACAAAAAATTTAACAGTCTCGAGTTGACCCTACAACTGAACCGATGACTGATAGACCGGACCGATAGGGTCGGTCTAGTCATCGGTCCCAAGCTTGACGGGTCGGTCCAACGGTCCCAAATAATGAGGACCGACACTGTGCGAATTGATCTTTGGGTTGAGCACGGGACCGGCCTAACCCAGACCATGCTCACTCCTAGTTATGTTGGGAAGTATGAAAATAACCACACTGGTTGGATGCCGATATGCCATCACCTGGGAAAGTTCTGCAGCAAGGCAACAAGTTAACAACTTCCATGTCATTCGCTTATGCATCGCTGCTGCTGATGTTGCTTGCCACCCTCACCGCATGGAACATCCGGCAACACTCAAGCACAGCCCTTGCTAGTTAACATTCAGTTGTTATTCTTTGTTGTGCAAATTCAAATGCACTGCTTAGGGATGATAATAGCTCATGTCATCCGTACCCTTCAACGGATTGGAAAGTCTAATATAGGCCTACCTTTTCGAAGCCCTTTCTTTCTTTGGTGTTAATCTAACACGACATGGATCACTACTTTTTCATCCATTTCCTCGCGTTGCTGTTACGTATGATTATTCATACGCTGTAACAGTGACCTCAGTAAAGATGTAACCTTATCACAGAAGTCGGATTCTTAAGTGGCAGGTCATCCCAGTGTAATTCAGAAGGTTAAATTCGAGACAAAAAGACGGGATGATGACTATTGCCGGAGGCAGGTCAATTACCAGCAGCAGCTTCAGTCCAGTTGCGAATTAAAAGATAGAACCACCCTGCAATTTTCTATATCCAGGCCAGATCACCCAAGCCAAGCTCCCCATGCGAGTGAAAAAAGCAGAGTACTGCCTATGCGCCCTAAGTACCGCAGACAAGTCTTCTCTGATCATAAGATCCAAAAATACCTTTCTCAAGCTTTCCAATTTCACATGTTCAACTATATATGCAATAATGAGGGACACTATACCTTTTATTTATATCACATCGATACGAAAACCGATTCAAAGAAAGCTTTCACATCTTACAATGAATTTTCTTTCGGTATTGTACAGTTTTCACAGCTCTTGACACTACAAAATTCGAATGTCTTGCAGATACACAAGAATGGCACTTTATGTGGCAAAGCAATATAAACAAAAGAAGGCTTGACTCAAAAGGACTATAAATCAACAACAAATGAAAAAACTAATTGACAAGTGGATCGTGATAACTCGTTACATTACTCATGAGAGATATCTGAGTCTGCTCCCTGGTTGTGGTTGGCTGCTGAGAGAGGAGAGGGATTGTCGATTTCTTTGCGAGACGCTTCCCAAAGTTGCTGCTCTATGCCCAGTTTTCTAAGCTCCAACAGTCCCCGCTCAACTGTCTCGTAACAAGGAAAAAAATTAATTTGCACATTGCTGGTGATCGCAACAACACCAGACTCAAAAAGTTTTTTCCTGAACTCTACAATTGAGTATGTTTCCTACGAAAGCCACTCATACTCTATCCTCCTCATCTGCAGACTTAAAAAGTTCTTTTCTTCTTGCATTCAGAATTGAATTAAATATTTAGACCATACTATAATACAAAGACATACAACTTCCCCTACATGCCAAGAGAGCTGACACATAAGAAATCTCCTCAAGGACCCTCCAAGGGTCAATGTCCAAATGCCAATAAATTTCAGTAGAATCCAGTCCTAAATTCATCAGTTACATGAAGAAAAACACTATTTCAATGCCTACTTTAGCGTTGTTCCCATTTTTTATCTAGACAAGAAAAGTGCATGCTTTATCTTAAGATATTGTCAGCAGAAGCATATCATGAGCTAACGAATGTACACTAAGAGATTAGAAAATTGTTGCACTATACTTCATGCTATTTTGACTAGACAAAGTTAATTATCATAAAGACAAATTTCTCCCCCATAAGTATAAAATATTTAAAATCGATACTGTTGAAAGCTACAACCTAGTAATTAAAATCTTAACAAGAAAGAGTAAGTGCCTATACTGATCACCTTAAAACATGGTCCACATCCACATCGCCTCCTTATACTACCAGTTGGATTAGATTCAAATCTCCTAAGTGTCATCACATGCCATCAAACAGGCACACTGTTTAAGCACAACATGATTGTGAGTGTGCTGAAATTCAACAAGTGCAACAGCCATTGGAGGTCTTGAATTGACATTGATAGGAAATACATTCATGAGAAAGGCCAATATCACCTATTTGAATCAGATATAGGTAATAACTTACGAGACTGATCACATTATTGAACAGGAACCAATGACAAGAATCTTCTCTATAACTATCAAAGAGTCTTCAAATGAATCCAACACACTCCAAGTGTACTCGAATGTGGAGAGAGAGAGAGAGAGAGAGAGAGCAGGATTTACCGTCCACAGCATCATGTGAGGTCGGTGCCTGGCCACTACGGCTGATCCAAAACTGAAGCCTTTCTTCTGCAATGTCCTCCTCAACGCCATGAGTCAATGCTCTTCTCCAAAAGTATGTAAGCCAAGCCTGCATGCATATGTAAATTTGTAAGACAGGATTCACTGAATCGTCGATGAATGAAGATTGTTGTAATAACATCAAGAAAGCAAGTTGAACAACTTGCATGAACCAGCTATAATTTCGAATTTTTCCCACTCCTTCCTACTATAACAAAGAACGAAAAAGGGAGGGAAAACAAATTGATAAGAAGTATTTCAGAGAGCCAAAACAATGGCTAATCAAGGTGGAAGAAGGTAAAAGAAACTAACGTACTTCTTTGAAAAGAACATCCTCAGCCTCTTCCTCACTTAGTTCTGCAAAAGAGGATAAGAAATTACGGATCAAGCAATTCTTAAATTAATGAAGATCCATGCATATCGAAAGATGCAGATTATCTTTTTTTATTTTTTTTGGTAAATTGCAGATTATCTATTTTCCCTTTGCCATTTCATCTAAAAAACAATAAAATCAATTTCGCAAGGCATGCTGAACCATGAAGCCACTAGGAAACAGCTCAGATGAAGGGTTCTTGAATTTCGACCAAGTGTTCTTGAACAGAAATGCACCTATTATCGCAAGAGAGGCTTCTACTAATGTAGGAAAAAATAACGACAGAGTATTTGAAACAATGACTTAAATGATAAATTCTCAAATGCTTCCAGCTTATCATATCTTATTTACATATTAAATGAAAATAAACCAAGAGACCAATGTCATAGTATTTCCATACTCCATCTTGAAATAGCAAAGAAAACAAAAAACTAACATGTGTGAACAGTTACACACGAATGTCTGTTAGAGCACATAAGGCACCAACACTAAGTAACACATAATGGTAGTATTTTCCGAATGTCATCATCAGACAACATATGATAGTAAGACAGAGAAGACTGAATGAGGACAATATCCTCCTTACCATAAGCCTCCACAAACTTGGGATCAACATTCGATTTTGAATCTGAAAAATTCACAAGATACCACATCATCCCACTCTTTTAGCAAGAGAAGACTAACACAAAAGGACCAAATCAAGTAGGAAGCTCAAAAAGCAAACAAGTAATGAAGTACGTAAAAGATTGCTCATCCAACATACCAGACCTAACCAAATTTGGCCGTCTGTCCCGCGCTAGTGCAAGAACGACTGCATCCTCAACCTTGAGACATCCATTAAAAATACATAAGCATTTACAAAATTTCCTCCAACTTAGATCAATAGACTCCACCACCACAAAAGTAGCAGTCATCAACATGGATCCTTTATTGACCAACAAATGAGTCATGAGAGCAGTAGATCATCCATATACATTGTAAGGGGGAGAGTTTAAAAGGAAACAAGAGAAATCTAAATGAATAGAAAGTGAACAAAGCCAAAAGTAGAGAAACTAAAGGGTTACCTTCAAAGAAGCAAGTTCACGCAAAGCCATTTCAACAGAAAGCATGCTCTCAATATTTCCTTCTCCAGTTAGATCACTCAAATCTCGAACATGCTTTCTTTCTTGATCACTACCTCCTGTTCAATGCCATCAGAACAAAGGAACAAGATGTAAGAAACCACAAAATTGTACAGATAGACTAACTTAAAAATAAATAAATAAGACGAACTTTCGTTTCCAGACTCCTTAGCCTTTTGTCCTGCAGAAATGACAACTTCAAATGGAAGAGGAGCAAAAGATGACCAATGCTCATGTTTTGATGCTGCTATATCATCACAAACACCTGGGAAAGCATAAACCAAAACGAAAAAAAGCCTGTAAGTAGTGTTGTCGATTTCAAAAGAAGGATAAAAGAACATCTAGATGATAATCTTTTGAATTAAATAGAACAAGCCACTCTCCCATGGGAAACTAATAGACAGCAGAGTGTTCAAACAATGGCATTGGTACAAAGAGCATTTTATTAGAGAGTTATTATAATAATGCAAATCTTCTTCCTTACCAACAAATGAACATGTCAACAATCCAGAACACCGGAGTACTTCCTATAGGTAATGCATTGAAAATTGCAGCATGTCCTTAATGGATTACTTGGGTCATTGAGTACACAACCAGCTGCGAAAATCGGATTCTTTTTATCCTTTCTTTTATAGTCAACCACCTAGTCCCTACACTATGTTTGACAGGCTGAAAAACACTAGGAACTGTTACAACAGACGGAGCACTATTTATCATGATTTAAACTTTGATTAATATCCATAATCATTGGATTTACAGAAAACAGAGTTTGCGTATTGCTTTTATGAATATTGCTCATCAAATTTTAGTCTTTTTGCTCAGTTTGGTTTTGAAATATTGGTTGCATCGTTTTAGTAACATTAGTTGGGGATGAAAATTTTTGTGTTAAAAACAGTATGACTCCTCCATGACTAGACATTAGTTTAGTAAGAATGCAACCCAGACACTCTTTTTTGGATCCCGGATTCAGTTTTTAGATGTTTAAATACTGAATCATGAGCAAAGAGTTAAGTCGCGAAAAAGTGACATCTTGCTGAATTAGTAAACTCAGTATAGCTGAGGTGGAGGAAGACAACATGTACATAGGCTTTCTAAACCCGGTACACGAGGTTGCTTCAGATTCTGCAGCTCCTTGACAATAGATTGCAATAGCAAAACCGGATTATTGCTTTGTGGGGCGTGATTATTTTAAATTCTTCCTGTGTCACTCCTATCACCTCTCTCGGCAGACTCATCCATTGTTTTCTTGTCCATTTACTCCATAATATTTGTTGAATCATGCATTATGAAGGTTAACCAAAAACTTTAAGGTACATACAGAGTTTCTATACAAGAACTCCATCCTGTTCCTCACTGAACAATGACATACACTCTCCCTAATACATATCTTATCACTGAACAAGTACATGTGTACATTTGAGCTCCCTAGAGATGTATTCACTTCATGCAACCAAGAAATTCAGATTCTGAGATGCAAGTGACCATTTTCCTTTTTTCTTTTTATTTATTAATTCTCATTAAACACTGAAAAACGAAATATAGGATGCCCCGATATACTTTTTTTTTTTTAGCCCATAACTCTTCCTCAGCCAGGTTTGGTCAAAATAGCAGTTTGGAAGGAAAATTATGGAACTCTAAATTACCATGCTGCACTGCCAAACCCCAATATCGAGCTAGCCAACATCTTTTCAAGACAACTTCCTCCTGGAAAAAAATGACAATTAATCAGGCACCAAACATTTGATCATTATCTAACTGACTACAGAACATACCATCTCTTCTTGAGTCAAAACCATCCTGTGAGTCATTGAACGGAGAGCCTTGGCCTCGTATTCTGCTACTCGGAGTTGTTCGACAGATGCTGCTGCCTCATCTTTTAAACTCTACATAGATGAATAGTTTAACACAATTTCAATTTGAAAACAGATGAAAAACTCAAAAAGATAAACATAATAACCATAATAGCTTAGAGATTTTTACCTCTATTTCTGAACGAAGGGATGCAATATCCTCATCTCTTCCATCCTTTGTCTGCTTTGCAGCCTTGAGTGCAGCCTGTGAAATTGTGGAGAGGGGGGATTGTAGAATAACATTGTACAACAAATATTCCCACCCCAGAACTGGAATATTCTAAAATTACCTCTCTTTGGCGTAATGCTGCTTCTTTCCTAAAAAAATAATAGAAAACAGTAAAAAAGAAGGTATGCATCTCCAAATCAACACAGTCAAGAAGGTTAAATGTACCTGCTCAACAGTTTAGCTTCAAGTGATACACCTTCACCCAAGGCAGCAACCTGACAATGCGTGTTTGTTTGATTAAACATAAATGCTAGTATAGATTCCTGAAAAACAATTATCAACACATTCTCCAACGCAACCATAGGACGCTGCACCAACAGATCTCTGCCCCAGTGGACAGCCAGCTATCATACGAACTGATCACATGACAGAGTAGGAGAGAACTATTTATTACCTGTTCAAGATCCCCAAGCCATCTTTCTGAAGTTTTACTTATCTCATTCTTACCAATTAGTATATTGAATCTATAATAAGGAAAAGAGCCTATTGCTATGTTTTTCTTTTTAGAATCCTACTTGCTACCTTTTTGAGTTATTGTACTCACTACTTTAGACTCCACAACAGTCACATCTTACAAAAGCATTGTAGATGCACTGCCGCATGTTCTGAGGAAATGTTTTCACAACTGGACATGTCATACAACCAGCCAGGTGTCTTGGTCATGGTTCAACCAGCTAAACCCAATTGAACGGCCGTCAATGCTAGCTCACTGAACATGTTTAATTGTGTAATTGAGATAATAGATGTCATGAAAAATCCAAAGTCCTGTGTTCACTTATGATTCAGGCCCAAGCCTCATGCCCACAGAAAAAAAAAAAAAAAAAAACAAAGGCTATTCTGTTCTTGAACAAGTTGGCCCTTCAGGTGCACTATTCAACCTTAGGTTAAAAAGTTCAGTCCGGAATTTTTTACCAAACTGTGTTTAATGAAGAACTGGACTGCACAAAGGACCGACTCAACTGGTAGAACCAACCAGTCCTGTCTAATTAAGAACAACATTATGGAAAAGAGTGTCTCCTCCTAACTTCCCATTTCATCCACAAGAATCAATGAACAAGAACAATTGTAACCTGGAAAAGGCAATGCTTTAGATGTTACCTAGGACCTCTAGTCAATGAAAAAAGTTGTAGGAAAACCCATAATTTCAGCAATTATAGACACGTCTAATCTCCCATGACAGTGGGAAAGGCCATGTGCTATTCCACCAAACTGACACAAGGTTTCTTTGCCCTTACATGTAGTGGTGGCTGGATACAACGTAATGATCCCACCATGTAAAACACCAAATTACAATGAGTCAAGAAAGAAGAACCATTGGCAACCTGTTTTTCAAGTTCCCTAGATCTGGCCTCTACTTCCTCACGTCTTTCTTCAGCACGCCGTAGCTGCAAGCATTAGAAAGCTTCAACATTAAAATAAGAACCATGAATAGCGTGAAAAGGTTAGCTTTATCTTGGCTAAGAGAAAACCTTGTCGAGTATAACTTCATTTTCTTCTTGCAACATATCGAGCTGTACAAGGAAAGTAGTAAGCAGTAGCTTCATGCAGATTATCTCATAACTTCTAAAATGTAGTCAATCCATAAAAAGACAGAAGTTGATGGAGAATGATGTACTTCATCTCGAAGAGCAGAAGCTTCACGCTGATCTCCCATATCCTTTAAGTTCTTCTGTCCCACATCAGAAGCAAACCTGCAATCATTGTCCAACACAAGAAATAAAAACAAAACCCAATGGGAACATGCTTCAAGCTAGCTGCGGAATCACTGACTATATTGATACAGCTAGGGCATAAGAAACTTATCGATGATCTTTATCTGCAATAAATTCTACGAGATTGACACTTCCCTGGGAATATGCATGCAGGGTAAAAACTGATACAGAATTGAATCTGTCCTAATTTGAGTTAGAGAAAGACATGCAGTCGAGAGATCTTGGTTTAATACAGCAAAGGACAAGAGATATGTTTGCAGGTGAAAGAGCCTTTTCTTTTGTGCATGCGTAGGGGGGAGCCATAGGGAATGAACCCAAGTGTCATTGGGTTGTAATTAGGTGAAGTAGATTACCACCAAGCCAGACCGTACTTCTTGAGGTGAAAGAACTGGCAAAACATACTCATAGATGAGTTCTTTTGGAAATTCCCTTTCATTCAGTGATAGAAGAGAATTGCTCATTCTAAACAACCAGATGAATTTCACCAGCATAACTCCTTTTGAAATGGTAAAATTTAACAAGAAATGCATCCTCCTCCGGAGATTTTGAAATCAAATGGATGAACCTCAAAACTGCTGTTACAACAACATTGTAAAGGACACCGGAAAGGACATTAATAGCAAACAATTATGCAGTAATTCATTGTAGACTCTTGAGCAGTATATATATAGTGGTAAGAAAAACATCATAAGCTACAAAAGTTTGGCCGGAGATGAATATAAGGAAATCAATTCTTCCTGGTGATGTCATCCCATGCATTACAGGTCAGACAGCAGATCTTTTGTGAGGTTTTGAACTGCTACTAATGTTATACGTGGGACATAATGGGAGGTGAAGATTAAGTACACGTACATGATGATCTGACCGAAGTAGCAATTCCTGGGATAATCAATTCTTATCACAATTGAGGGCGTGTAAGGGTACTATAGCTGTCTTCAAACATAAGAAGTCCGTGAAAGTAACACATAAATGTTCTAAACCGAAAGTCCAAATGGGATCAACAACAACAAACGCAAATGGCAGATAAGGATCCTTTGCCTATGACTTCAACGAAGTGACAACTCTCGACCCATTCAAACGGTACTATTAAGGTGAAGCTACTGCGATATTGACTGCTGTCAAAAGATCCGCGTTCTACATATGAAGAAGTTGCTTTACCTTCTACTCTCTCTGCTACTTCTGATAGGAGGTTCGATAGGAGGTTCGATAGGAGGAACAGCAACAGGAGTCCTGAGGGTCGATTTGCTAGGCGGCACCAATGGAGTGGAACGAACAGACATGGATGGTCTTCCAGCTGAAGTGGACCTGACCGATGTAGCATGATCTACGAAGTTCCGACCTAACTAAGTCGGATAGAAAAAAATCCGATCAGCGTCTCCGAAATTCGCCGAGCAATCGGAACAGAACAGAGGCAGATCAGCTGATGCGAGGAAGCAGAACGAGATGATGCGGGCAGGCGGAATCGGAAGGTGGGAAGAATACATACCGCAGGGGAAGGAGATCTATTAGGCCTGGTGGCCGAAATCGCAGGTAAGGCGGCGCTGCTGGAGTAGGCCGCAGGAGGCGGGGGAGCTCTGAACCGAAGGCCGAGGTCCTCGTCGTCGTCGTCGTCGTCGTCGTCGCCGCCGGAGACGGATTGAGAGGCCATGACTTGGGCGAGACGCTGGGCAGCGGCCTTGGCGGCGACGTTCTGGGTGCGCTTGATGGTGGAGTGAGAATGGGGGTAGCGAGAGTGGGGATGCGCCGGGGACATCGCGGGGGATGAGGAGCCGGTGCTGCTGGAGCCGCCGCTCCACTGCCGGGAGTAGACGGGACTCCCAGTTCTCCTCCGATCCATCCGATGCTCTCTGGCCCGGTGGCTGGAGGCACCGTGGAATTCGGTTAAAATTTTGGTGGCGGCGTTGAAAATGAGACGACGCCGTGTCGATCGCTTTCCCTCTTGCGGGAGTCAGTCGGTCAGACGCACCACCACGTCGTCGTCGTCGTCTGAAATTCTCAATCTGATGGTGCGGTGCGCGTGCTGCGGGAATTGGGGGGAGGCTTCTTTTGGGTGCGCGCATCCCCTTCTTTCTTTTTTATTTTTATTTTTGATTTTTTATAAAGGATTATTTACAGAGAGAAAAGAAGATAACATGATGATTATTAGAGTAAAAAGGGAAAAAAAAAACAACACAAATAGTTCTTGAACTTTTAATTTATTTAATGTGATTTTTATGAATTGTGTCCCAACGTGCAATATAGTTTTTAAACTTTTAAATTGTTTAATATAAATCCTTAGTGCATATCGAAGATGGAATGACAAAAGTTTACGGAATGAGAGTGGATTGTGACCACAATGTGTCATCAGGTTTGCTCATTCCATGGTCTCATTAGTTGGGGGCAATGATTGCGGGAGTGATTAGCACTAGAGGTGACAAAAATACGTCAAAAATTCATGTTTTTAATTTGTATGTGATAATATGAGTTATAAATGGATTAGTTAAAAAAATTAAATATATGTTAAATGGGTCACATATTATCATAAAATGTCATAAATGGGTTACCTAATTAGTTTTAAATGTCATTCACAAATTATTTTAAAAATATGAAAATTATAATATTTTAATTTTTTTTAAAAAAATAAAATTTTGATTGTTTTTTATTTTTCCTTTTTTCCTTCTTTCTTAGCCGGTCGCCAACCAAGAGATGAGGGACAAGCTCACCAAACTATAGGGAGGCTGAGACCTTGCCCAATTAGTGAGCTTGGATCTCGTTGAGGTCGGCGAGTTCAAGCTCGCCCTTAGTTGGCAAGGCTCGATCCTCACCTCAGGCAAGCTCAAGAGGCCAAGTCTTAAGGCATGAGGAGCCAACTCAACTTTGCTAGATTTGGCGGCGAGGTCAAGCTTGCTTAAGGCCGCTGAGGTTGAGACTTGCTGAATTTCAATTAGCTCAACCTTGTCTTAACAAGCCTCGAGCGTCGTTTGAAATCTAGCGAGGTCAAGCTCGTTGAAATTTGGCCAGTTGTAACCTCGTCAATGACTAGAAGAGAAAAGGCAAAAAATTTAAAATGAAAATTTCAAAAAAAAATTATCAACTAAATTGTATTGCATAAAATTATTTTAACAATATATATAAAAATCATGAAATAAATGTTTCTAAACTTTGTTAAATATAAAGTGTTTTAAAAATACGAGTTGGGTTCTGTATAAGTCGTTAAAAATGTATTTGTATAAAAATATATCAAAACGAGTTAAAATGAACCAATATGGATCGGATAATTTTTTACCCGACCCATATAGACCAAATCCAACCCACTCATTTGACTCTTTTAAGTAGCACTACCACCACTTCTCCCTCTCTCTAAACCTTTTAAAAAGGGGGGGTTGAGGTTGGGTTAAACGGTGAGTTATTATTATTTGTGATGGTGGTGGTGACCGACGATGTAATTGGTGACCGCGCTACCTGGCCATGCCAGTCGCAACATTATCTTTATTGTTGAGACTTCAGTTAGTTGGATCGAGTTAAAATTGAAACTTGCATAAGGCATTGAAGCGAGATAGGTGATTTTCTTATTCATGGGGGTGGGGTTTCAAAAATGCTCCAAACCCAAAACAAGGAGGTATCTTCCTTGGATTTTGAGCTTTGTCAAAGCAAACTTCAAAGTACAAAATTGTTTAAAAAGATTTTACCCGACGTCATAACTTACCCCCGGATGTCAAACTCGTAGTTATTAAAGAGAGAGATCTTGATGTGTAACCACCACTAATTACGTATGCGAGATTTGTTGATCAGCCATCTGATGTGTTCATTGCTATGGTAGACTCATTTTTGTGGAATAATCGAGCCTCTATAGGCTGCACCATGTTGATTTTTATTTTTCATGATTTACTTACTTTGTTGGGTTTACATCATTATCTTCAAGTTATGTATATTTGTTTTATGCGAAACGAAAGTTTTCCTTCTAAATAGATATCCCAAACGCACCTAAATGGAGTAAGTTTTACATGCATTCGATTCACCCACAAAGGATGCCGTGGATTGTGGCTCGAAAGTTTCATATTACCTCCATAAATCACTTAGTCTTCTAAAGTAGTAAATCGTATTAAAAGTCGACCAAAAGTAATCAAACCTTAAAAAAATTGGATGGTCAACAAGCCTTTTTCCAAACCGACCAAGTAGAGAGGAAATTTACCGATCCTGAAGAGCGCGCGTGCAAGGTGTGTCATCCATGATTCAATCCATAATAAAAGTAGTATCCTGTTTCGTGGCATTGAAGGATGTGCTTTGTGAGTTGAACTTTTGTGACTCCAAGCTTATTCAATTACTTGGTTATCTGCCTTTGTACTTTATTTATTTATTTATCATTTGCTGCGGTCTTTAATTGAAAATTTGATCTAAAAGAGAAGATTATTGTTTCACCGGAAAATGGGAATTTTACCCAAATAGGGAAAAATCATTGGGCACTTATAAGTTGGTCTTTGATGTATTGGTTTGAAAATTATAAAGTAAGATGGGTAAATGAAACAGATTGGAAATTAATGCATTTATTGGAAAAATTGGAAATTAAAATTAAGGCCGGTTACAATTAGTTATTATGCAAAGTACCATTATAAGTGCCCCCGAGAATTCCACGACCTTTTCGCACACCAGTCTTATCCACAAAAGCGAGTACAAACTCCCAAGGGCAATGCGTCGTTTTGCTGTCGCTCGCTGTTGTTCGTGTTATTCTCTATCATCCAAAACTTGGCCAAACTTAGGCGGTCAACTCGTTGCGCTCCACGTCGACATATCTTGCTGATTGACTCTTGATTGCTTGTCGATGTCGATGGTGTCTTGCCGTCGATGACTATGTCATTGATGTCGATATTCATGCCATACAATCTGACCATTTTTCTTTGACTAGTCTGAATTGCACCTTGATCATGATAGATTTTCTTTTCTTATAAACGAATATAGATGAGTTTATATCACGAGGTTTTTGAACAACAAAAAAGAAAAGGAGAGTAGAGATGGAGACATAATAGAAGTGCGATAATTTTGAGATTCAAAGAGTATTAGCATTTTATGGAAGATGGACAATATTATGCAATTAAAGACTAGCGTTGCGAAAACATTTTTCAATAGGGTTCGATCATTCTCAAAACGAATGGGTCATAAAAAATATGGAGTTATACGCGTTTCGTCTCATCGAAGTTATCGCCCATTTTAAAAGGAACATGCACTTAAAAGTTTCCTTTAGAACTTTACCAGCATTAGACGTCATGTGTTGACTTTAAATTTAATCTAACTTAATCCCTAAATATATTGGATTCAAAAGCCATGCGTTTAGCCATCCGTAATCATAGAAAAAGTTTCGGATTTTTACGTGATATCTAAGGATATGTTTGGAACATTTCTGTCACAGGGAATAATTTTTGAACAGAAATAATTTTTTATATTTTTATTTCCAAGAACAATTTTTGAACAGAAGAATGTATTTGGTAATAACTAACGTGTTCTTTTATTTGTTTCTTAAAAAGTGTAAAGTTTTTAGTTTTTCTTAAAAAGTATTTTTTTTTGTAATAATTAACCAAGTGTTTAAAAGAAACAAATTTTGAGTTTTTTTATTTCTTGTTTATGTTCCAAATCTGTACCAAAAACAATTCTTTTGTTTCATGGAACAAAAGTACAAATAAATGCAATTCCTTTCTTTTTTTTTGTTCCCCATAATAGAAGAACAAAAATATTTGGTCTAGGGAATATAAATAGTTTTTTTACCAAACAAGTCCTGAGAAAATTTAATTCCGACTCTCGACTTAAATGTCACGATCCGATAGTTAAATTTTCATTCATACTTCCTATATTAAAGCAATTATCTACTTATCCTTTTCTAAAGTTTGATTTAATTTTGTTAAAAATAAATTCGCTGTTCTAATTTTCCAGTTTTAGCCGTGTTCGAGGTCAAATGAAGTGAAGCGAAGGCTGCTGGCACAATTGCCATTGAGATGTGCATTTTATCTCAATACCGCCCTACTATTGTCGCGAGGCGACACGGAGGAGAGAGTAAAGTAGCGAGGGCCGCGCCCAACGGGCCGGAGCACGCCGTCCATCTGCACCAGTCGCGTGTAGAATCGTACGTCCGCAGCAACGTGATGAATAAAATAATGGGAGTGCCTGGTTGGTTCTCTCCTTCGAAAGAGAAAGAGACCCGCAAAAGGAAAACCATCCTGAGCGACATCACCCGAGCAAAAGTGGGTGGTGGGACTGAAGCGCAGGCATGTCTAAAGAGAAGACGGAAAGCCATCTTCAGCGACAGCATGTCCAGGTATCCTCCCACTCCCCTCCCCTCATTTCGTATCCCTCTTCCTCTGATGCATACCCAATAACTTAGGTTGTGGCTTTGATCTTGCTCTGTCAGCCCATGCGGGATTCAGAGGAGAAAGAGGAGGACAAGGAGCTGGATCTGGGACCTGAGGAGCCCGAGGCTCCCCTCCCCCTCACCGTTACTTCTCGGGTAACTGTTCTTCATCACTCCGCATTCCCACATGCTGAATCTTAACCCACCCCACAATGCCCAACCCGGTTTTGTTCTTGCAGTTTTTGTATATGTTGGGCGATATAACGACGGGTCCGGCTCACAGGTTCAGCCAGTGGCTGGAATTGGTGCGCAAGCGCAGTGGCCGTTGCCGGTCTTCTGGCTTCCCCCATCGCACCCTCCGTATCCATGATACCATGCCTCTCTCTGGGTATTCGCATTGCTCCCTTTCGCTTGTGCATGTTTCCAATAATGGACAAACGAGTGTTTCTCGCTAACACGTGGGGACGATTGTAAGGGCATTGCCAGTGGGTATCAGTCTCAGACCGAGAGCTTCCGATGCTTTAAGTAACCAACTGCTAGATCATGCAGGCCTGAAGCTTCGACTATTGATTCAAACTCTAGTCTGTCGCCTGAGCAGTTCTCAGAAATTAGTTTGTGGGAAAGACTAGGGAAAGCTGCAATGCTTAATGTAGAGTCCAGCTCTTTCTCATGGGCCATGCTTTCCTCTCTTCACCACACTGAACACAGCAGTAGCACTGAACATTCCGAGGATGAAATGAATAAAGCTCTCGAGGTACTGCTTTCCTCGTTTTGAGAGATGTTCTTTTACAGTGGATGTTATCTCAGTTGCAGTATCAGTATCGTATGCATGACAGGATGATCGCTAGTACTTGCGGACATTTAAACTAAATGCACGAGTTACTTGATTTTCGAATTTGAAAGAGATGAGTCCCTGAGAATGGTTCTGCCTCCTATAAAAGTTGCTTCATTGCATAATTAGATATGAAGAATGCAATTTTTGGTGATCATGGAATTGTGTAACCTCATCAGGGTGAGGTGGCAAACTTTTGAGGGTACTTATGTTTATAGTGTGGACGTACAATTTCATATAGTTTGTGGGTGGGCCCCGTCGGCAGATGACTATCTCCTGCCTTTATTAGTGAGAAATGAGATGGTCAGAATAAATAAAGTCGGACAATTTTGCATGGTCTTTGGTTAATTTCACAGTAAGGATCCATTATCAATTTCCTATGGACAGAAGGTTGGCGATTAGATTAAGGATCATCTGCACTTCTCATTCTGAGTGGTTACTGTCTAAAGCACGTGATCAGCACAAGCTGTGCTCCTCTTTATGAGTAGTGTTTTTAATGGTAGAAATCTTAACTTCACTGTCTTCAGCACTCTTCTACCAATTTCCAAGACACAGTCATGTCTTTCTTCATAGACCTCTCATATATGCGTGCCCTTTTGGTAGGCATATGTGAATTGTATCCATGGATACATCAGTGGAACTACAGAGTTCCTCCGTTTGTTTCTTATATGTTGGACTATGGATGCATCCATGCCTTTTTCCTGGCTTTGTCTCGAACTGATCCTCTAGTTGACCAGTTGATGATAAACAAGGCTGAACTGGGAATTTTTATATGTTTTAGAAAAGCTTTCTGGGCCTTTTCACGGAGAATAATTGCTTCTTTTCTCTTTGTAGGAATCAACCTGCTCCCTTGCTCTATTGTCTGTTACTCTAAAAATTTAACACTTGTTGCGACAGGTGACTGTCAATTCTGGGGGAGTTGTCTTCTTTGGGCTATTTAATCTGCCTAGTATTGGTGAGGCATTTCCGAAGGAAGCTGTTGCTGTTATAAAGATATCGTCATCTAGGATGGCCACACAATCCGAACGCCTTGGCTATGAATTTGCGAAGTGGTTGGGCATCCCAACTCCACAGGTTGTTTTGTAGAATAAAACATGTCCCTTAGGCAATGAGTCCATCTCTGCCAATCTCTAGGCAGCTTTATCCATTCTAATCTTTCTTCTTGCCGGAATTTACCATGTCGTAGTACTGCAGGCCAGAGTCATCCATAATTCTAGCCTCGAATGGCTTCAAATTAAGGAAGCTGCAGAGAAAGCAAAAATGACAGCAATTTCGGAGGGAGATGAAATTGGTGAAGTCACATGTGCAGAACTCTTGGAAGCTCTTGAGCTCAGTCGATGCCTTCTTCTGATGAGGTGTGCCTTTCACGGAATTTGAATCTTTAATCAGGTTCCTCCCTGCTGTTCCATGGAATATCCTTTGAGTGGCTTACCTCGCATGATTGGATAATTTGGTAGATTCAATTTATACTTTATCATATGAGTCTCAGTTGTTTTGATTCTTCATTATCTTATTACACCAGATTATGTTCTCTGTCATACCTTGGCAGTTGCACCAATGGCCATAAGAGAAAGCATGAGCATGAGATAACATGAAATTTCTCCTAAATGCATCCATCATTAAAATTTTCCCCCCTCAAATTGATGTAGATGCTTGTTTTGAACAGTTATGTCCATGGGTCTCCATTATTGGAGAGTTCGGCTGCATTTGAGTCTCGGGAAGCTGCAGAAAAGACAGCAGCAGCTCTTGGCAGGGTGTTAATGCTGGACCTTGTCATCAGAAACGAAGACAGACTTCCTTGTCGTCAGCTACGGTGGCGTGGAAATCCGGCCAATCTATTATGTGCTGACAAGATGCCTTCCGCAGGGGCAGATGCATTGGAGGAGGCTTTTGATTCTGTGGTCCAGAGGTATAGACCGAGGGTCCTTAGAGCTCTTCAGAAGGAAAGGAGGGCAACATCTGTTGATAGTAGATTGAGTGCTCAGAATTCTGCTCTCATCTCACAGACTTCTGATCATTCTGACGTCACCGAATCACCAAAATCAGGCAACATGAGTCAAAAGAGCGGGATGTCAGATGGGTCAACGTCATCTGCTTTTCACATTGTGGCAATTGACTCTGGTGTGCCGCGTCGACCTCCACATGGAAAACGAGCAAATGACCATGCGAATTATCCCAAGTTGGTGGAGCTGCTTCTCAATAGTTGTGACTATGCTTCGAACTTGTTGCATGAAATAAGTGGCGGCAGGTTAGGATCACCTCCTTTGCAGGATGGTGAAGATATGGATGATATGTGTCTTGCTGAGGTTGCCTCTGTTGTCCATGAATTTCGTAATGGATTCCGTGCTGCTCTAAGGGACCTGCAAGGCTTCCATATTTTTTTACTAGCTCTTCACCAAAAACTGGATTTCTTATCACGATCATTTGTTAACATAATTAACAAAACATATTTGGGAGATTCTGACAAAGAGGACCTGATGGTCCCTGAGTCACCCTCAGCAGCTGCTGGTGTTCCTATCTCTTCGCCTAATAAGGAACGGGGTACTCCTCTTTATACAGATTTAAGTGATTTAGAGTTGCAGAGAACTGCACTGAGGTGTTCAGGAAATAAAGAAAGCTCGGATTCTAGTTCTCCTCTTTCGCGGGAAAATTGGCATGGAAAATTCTGCAAGGGGAGTGCAGAGTCCTTCCGGAGCCTGCGCTTGACGGCAAAATTACGTGACTTTCACAAGTACGCTAAGGTTGATTTGCATTTAACCTTGTCCTTGCTCTATGATGAACTTGGTCCAAGCACAATGGTGACAGTTCCTTAGCTCCTGCTGAAATTTTCAATTCTCAATGGGATAAAATTGATTTTAATTCATGAATACCACCTGCCAGTAATGTTGAGTAGGTCCACGCTCTGGGGCTAAATGGACTGATCCTGTCTTATTACTGCTTCTATTGTTTCAAACATTGAGCTCACAAGTCAAGAGTCTTTCAGGTTGATGGCGAATCAAGTAAGGATTTGGAGCAGTGGAATGAGATGCTTAAGAATGATGCTGTAAAACTTTGTCAGGAAAACAGTTTCAATACAGGATTTTTTGAGGGGAATGATAATAATAGTGTTGTTGATGCTTATGAATTGAAGGTATACCAAACAATCACCTTATTCCTCGCAGAGATGTTATTTAATTCCAATCAATTTCCTGATGCATATATTCTTTCTGATACATTCAATTATACTTATAGGTTAGACTGGAACACATTCTTGAAAGGATAGCATTAATTTCTGAAGCGGCAAATACTGAGAGGCCATCTTCAATTACAAGTAGCTTATTTATTGGTGGGGCTTTGGCAGCAAGATCAGTGTTTACGCTGCAGCATTTACGCATCACCCATGTCTTATGTTTATGTTCCAATGAAATTGGACAATCAGATTCGCAGTATCCCGATCTGTTTAAGTACAAGAACTTCTCTGTGAGTACTTAATTTGTTTACTCGAAGTCTCACTGAGTATTTCATCTCTCGGTCACTACTCCACTGTGATATTATCACTTATTGTCAAATTACTTAATTTCCTACTGGCAAGTGGTTATCATAGCCTGAGAAGTTTACTCCATGCACTGTATCAAGTTTTGTCCTACGCTTCTTTTTGCCCTTGATTTTTCTCTGTATAAAAAACATCAACTCTCTATACCTTCTATAAGAAAAAATGACTAGATTAAAATGTTCCTTTTTGTTAAGCTTTCTTCTTTCTGGCAATATTTGCCTGTTGTCCAAATGGCCTCGATTTATCTCTGTATGAATCAAATGTAAACACTCTATACCTTCTATAAAAAAATGACTAGATTAAACTGTTCTTTTGTGTTAAGCTTTCTTTTTCTGGCAATATTTGCCTGTGGTCCAACTGCAGGACAATGACTGTTGATTCCTACACGTGCTCACAAACACTGAGGACAAGCACTTCCCATCATGATGGCTTGCTTTTGTTTGCATGCCTTTGGATTTCTCATGAGTTTTGGATTTCTCCTTCTCACAACACACTGCTTCTCCTACTTCGACAGATAAGTGATGATGAAGAGACCAATATCAGTAGTATTTTCACTGAAGCGTGCGATTTCATTGATCATGTGGAGCAGATAGGTGGGAAGGTGCTCGTTCATTGCTTTGAAGGCAGAAGCAGAAGTGCCACAATGGTGATTGCTTACTTGATGCTCAGAAAGTGAGTGGTGCCTTTTAACACAAGTGGAATAGGGGAACATGAAACTGTTGTTTCGTGAAGTGAAGTCTCCATCTCAGCATTTGACTCTGGAAAGAATTAGCTGATTGTAGTGTAGAAAACTTAACTTTTTAACACAAACCTTAGCTTTTATGGTGCAAAATAGACATTGATTGGAAACTGGAAACCAGTCAAGTTACGAGCTTTTTTTTTTTTCGGTGCAACTTACACTTGTTTGGACACTTCCTTTGCTGGCATCTGAGTGCTTAACTATCAGACTAGTAACTATTAAAATTTTTGTTCAGCTTACAAGTCTAGGTTCAGAGGTGAGGTGTATAACTATAGTAAGATACAGATTATCATGTTTAATAAAGACAAACGTGCATCTCTACTGTGATTAGATTTTCACCTTTGCACAATGTTGTAATGGTATTCTAAAATCCCAACAATAGCAAATGATCAAGCTTTCAGCATTTGTTTCTATGCTCATGTTCATTGTCTTAAGGGGAATCCTCATGCAAATTCTCTCTTTTTATGTAGAAATTTCACTCTGTTAGAAGCATGGAATATCCTTAAACGAGCTCATCGGCGAGCACAGCCAAATGATGGGTTTGCTAGAATCCTTCTGGATCTTGACCGGAAGTTGCATGGGAAGGTCTCTATGGAATGGCAACAAAGAAAACCGGTCATGAAAGTTTGCTCCATTTGTGGGAAGAATGCGGGCCTCAGCAGCAGCTCACTCAAACTTCATTTGCAAAAGTCTCACAAGAAGCTATCTTCTGGGAGTGTGGATAGTGCAATGACAATGGAGATACAAAAAGCGTTGACAGCACTTAAAATAAGTCGAGGTGGAAGTGTTAGCCCCACAAGCAGACGATCTCATGCAGTGATGGATGAGGAGTAAAAGCAAGCTCCTCTGCCTGCAAGGTTATGCCGACCTCTTTTGATTATCCCAGAGGTCTCTATTATTTTGAAGCCACGCCAGTATCATTATGAACTAGATGCTTGCATGTATTATTCTTATTCTTTTGTACCTGCCAGTGAATTATATAGCGGTACTCTTGAAGCGATGCATTGGCAATTGAAGCATGCTTCTGGATCCATCATTAGGCTGGTGTGTTTTCTTTGCGTCTAGTATCAGTAGATTTTTATTTTTGTCAAAATATCACGATTGATGATTAGGCAGATTTGTGTTGTTGTTCTTCATTATAATTTTACAAATTTAGTAGGGCTGATGCCAAAGATCTACTGCAGGTTTGCTTCATGTAAAAAGAACCCTACACGATCTTTGTTGGGTTAAGGTTTAACGTTGTTTATTTGGGGCTATATAGAGAGTTTTGCCTCAATATGGTGGGAGTGAGGCTCTTTAGAGAAGACCTGATGATCTTCCTATAATGTTTTACACGGGTGTCAGTTACCTCAATATGGTGGGAGTGGGGCTAACGGATTTTGGCTGCTCCTGTGAGGTGGATGCATCATGTTCATTCGAGGGAATATACGCACGTTCACAGAGAGGAACGAGAGGAGGGGCATGATTCGTTAGGAAGAGCGCGGGGACTGAGAATTGGCTGAAGAAAACCTCTGGAGGAAATTTTCTTCTTGGATTCTCAGTTTTCCATCGCTTTGTCCATTCCCAAGGCCGTTCCTCAACTTCTTGGGGAATTTGTGGCTTGAAATGTGAAGAAACTGAATCATTGTTTAAGATCCTTTCTTCAGAATTGTTCGGTTGAGCTATGGAGTTTCAAGGCCTTCCCGTATCACAATGCTCACATAGGAGATTGGCGTTCGTGCTTGGTTAGCTAAGACATTGACATTTGTGTTGGGTCAAAATGAATTGGCTTCTATAGTCAAGTAGTACAATATTGTCATTGGTAGGGTTGATTCTTTTCCTCTAGTTGTTCCTCCGATAGGAATAGACCCCATTTCTCTTTTAAATCAATTCTCAAGAACTGATAATTCGCAAATCAGAAATGTTTTTAAAGGAAACTCCGCATGCTCTTCCATTCACAATTCAAGAATGGTATTTCTTGAGTGCATTTAGGAAAGTAGGTAATCTAATTCTTAATAGCATTCTTTGGCTTTGTGGTTTTTCCATTTAACAAAATGAACATGTATTTCTTGGTATTTTACATTGTAACTCAAGTTTGCATGTTCAAGAGGCTCATGAGTATGATCTTAGGCAAACGCTTTTTTTTTTTTTTTTTTGTAGAGTAAGTAGTTGTATTGATCTTTAATTATAACTTTGTACAGGGCTAGAAAACTCGGCACCAAAAAACTCATACTTAATATAGCACCTAGCCATTATGAGTGAGAAGGTATCATGGTTTCAAATTGAACCAAAAAATAAAAGGCCTCAACAATGGCCAACATAAATATCAAATAGATTACAAGCACATGAAAATGGACTAATCTATTCCCTATCTATGTTGAGTGTGTCTATTCCTGGGAGTATCCATCACATATTGGAATGTCCTAGCCTTGTCTTTGACCATGTTGGATAAGTCCGTCTTCATAGTAGGGATAAAGACATCACGATCGTGAAAACAAAACAATTTATTCCATGTTTTGCAAATACTATGGCATAATACTCCCAAAGCAAATCTAGCAATTTTTTGGTGGAATTGTTTCCGATAAATATTTTTCATCGCTCAATGAAGAGTTGTAGGCCAAGATCCAATCTTCCAAGTTAAGTTACATATCCCATCCCAAAATAATGCCAATTGACTTATAACTTGGCATCCAAAAGATAAGTGATCAAGTGAATCCGGTCTAAAATTACAAAAGACACAATTGGATTTAGAGATTCTACTAAAAGATAAAATGAATATATGGATGGGTAGCATGTTCTTTGTCATTAGCTAGAGGTGGAATTGTTATTGGGGTATAAGAGTTTTGTTCCATATGAAGGTATGCCACATACCTCTTTGACCCCTAGGCCTGATAACATTCCAAGCTGACGCAGTAGAGAAGACCCTAGAGGGATGTCCCATCCGCAAAAAATGGTATGGCTCATTGTTTAAAGAGGGTAGAGTATCCCCCCACTCCACCAGCATATCCAGGAGAAGAGAAGGTAGTCCCCTTGCCACAATAAGTCTTAGGCAAAACGTTCATGTCACTTAATATGTTTAAAAAATAAAGGTTGCTCTTACAGCACCCACAGGTTTACTCCAATTTTTTTAATCTCTCATCTTAAGAATTTTGGTTTATATATAAAAACTTAGGTGTTCGCAAAGAGATTCATCCGATCATACTTTTCCGAGATTTATCCCCATATTGGTCGCAAATGGTTCAATTTTCTGAAGAATCTCTCTCCTAAACAAATCTTATGGCATGTTCACTAGTTAAGAATTTCCAAAGCGTGCCATACAAATGTACTAGACAACCTGATCCTACTGTTGAGATTCACTAGGTCTAAGTCGTATCACCTTTTAAGGGTGGTCCTAGCACAAAAGAGAGCTACATTAATGGATTATACTATACTGAAGATTTACTCAATCAAACATCTTTGCGAAATAAGTAAAAACGGGAGTTCTGTTTTGATGGCCTTTTCATAGTGCTTTCTAGTTTAAATGACACTCTCCTTGGAAAGGTTTGCAAAATCAAACAATTGGTCAACCCAAAAGGATGCCGAAATAATGAGTTACATTGAATTTTTCCCAATCAAAAGCCTTTGAAAAAGTGCAAAACAGGAGAAGTGTTGTAATTTCTTTTTCACATTATTACCTAGTTTATTAGGTTCTATAAGATTTCTCTCGAGAAGTTTTGCAGAATTGAAAAATAAAATGATTATCCCATAAATGTGCCGGATGAATGAGTTACGCCATCCTAAAGTTATACCCAATCAAAGATCTTTGTAAAATAATATAAATGTGAGAGTTGGTGTAATGGCCTTTTCGCACTATTGTTTTAGTAATTAATAATTTTGATGAATTTCTCCTCTGAAAGTTTTGTTATCTTAAATTATCATTAATTAGAATCATAATGTTCGTTTTACGTTAAAAAAGGGGAAATGAAAGAAAAAGAAAAGAAGACATCGGGCCGACTGGAGCAACCGTGCCAGCACCTGCGCCCGTCACGTTTCGGCCCACGCGATCACTGTCCCTTCGTGGCCTCCCCTTCTTTTCGCGGCCCACGCCCGCGCTCCCTTCTTTTAAGTCGACTTCCGTTCAGCGCGCGCGGAGCTGTTGCCCGTTCCCGCTCGGTCAACTCCACCTTTTCTCTACGGCTACCGACAGGGAAACCTGCACACGCAAGTGCAGAGAAGCAGAAATGCAGAAGTTCGGGCAGAGTAAGAAGAGAAAGCAAAAATAATAAAAGAAGAAAGAAGGAAAAAATGCGAAAAAAGGGTGGAGGGGACGGTTTGCTAAAAAAGGAAGAGGGAGACAAAAAGGGGGTCTTCGGGGATGAAAAAGACAATAGTCTGTGGAGGGGAGGACAAAAAACAGAAAGAAAGCGTGAAGAAGGGAAAACAGGGAGAAGGGAGAAGCAAAAAAGAGGGAGGAGGAAATGGGAGAAAGGGACTGAGTTCTGTTTTTTGTGGGGCAGGTCTCCGACGGAGGGAAGCGAGGCAGAAGCAGAAGGAAGAAAAAGGAGGATAAGAAGACGTCACGGGCTTGCGTTTCAGGGAATGTTCGGCGAATCGAAACCCGTCCAACGCCTCCCTCGCAACAAAGCCGCTGGTTTTCCCCCCTCGCTGTCTCTAAATAAGCCAATGCTCTGGTCTTTTCCTTCCCTGAGGATCGCCGGGGCTGCTCGGCGTACCGAGTGAGTCTCAACCCTTATTCCCGTTTTGTTGCGTGTGTATGTTCATTCTGTGTGCCATTTATGCGCAGTAGGTGGAGATCTAGACCCTTTTCCGCCCCGAAACCAGTCGATCTCCGTAGCTCACCACCTTTTAGATGATTTGCCTGAATGAAGCCGGTTTATTGCTAGTTGTTTTCGAGCGTCTTGGCTGCCCATTCGACTGTCGCATTCGTACCAGAGGGTCACCAGGTGAGGGAGACGCGTTGTGCGTCCTTCGGCGCCGCCCACCACGGCCCCAGCGGCCGGGACGCAAGCGGAGAGACGGCGAGGCACAGACATCCTGGTCCCTTTGAACTCGGGCCTGGTTCACGACCAGGCCCTAGTCCCTTTGAATTCGGGCCTTTGTGCTCTGGGCCCCTAATCCCATTGAACTCGGGCCTGGTTTACGACTAGGCCCTGGTCTTGTTGATTTCAGGCTCGGTTTGCGACCAGGCCCTAGTCTCTTTTATATTGAGCCCGATTCTCGACCAGGCTTGGATCTTTGAGCCTGGGCCTTCATGCCCAGGGCTCCTGTACTCGGTTTGGACCCGCACCCGACCAGTATGTCATTTTAATAATAATTTAATATATTTTTATTTAAGTCTGACCCGGATGCCATTTTAATAATAATTTAATATTTTAAATAATAAAAAATAATTTAAAAAATTTGGAAAACCAAAAAATTCAAGTTTGGTCTAGAGAAGCTAGTCTTGATTAAAAAAAAAAAAAATTCAAATTTTAGCTTTAGAATGGATCTAGGCTAACTAATCAACACCTTCTAAAAGAGAATTGAAGCAGTTGTCCATGAGGGACAATTTCGTGTTTTCATGCTCATTGGTGTTTATTAGCTTGAATTGCATGTCTTATCAATTGTTTCTGGATGTTTAGATGTATTATTAGACTATATGCATGATTTGATGGATAACTTATGGAAATGACTCAAGTCACTTGTTTGCAAGAGTAAATTTCATGTCAATTGTGATGCCATCTATTTAATTTGATTTCTGCATTGTTGATGATTTGCTTGACTGAATGTATTTAATGATTGTCCGATGTCGAAATCGAGTTCCAAGGGTTTAGGGTTTTTAGGGTTCTAGGATTTAGGGGTTTGGGGGTTTTGGGCTTTTGAGGTTTAGGGTTTTGGGGTTAGGGGTTTTGCAGCCTTGGGGATTTGGGCACTTGGGGTGTGGGGTTTTGCGGCATTTAGGGCTTAGGGTATTGGGTATTTTATGGCTTAGGGTTTTGGGGTTTTAGGGTTTAGGGTTTAGGGTTTAGGGTTTAGGGTTTAGGGTTTTAGGGTTTTAGGGTTTTAGGGTTTTAGGGTTTTAGGGTTTAGGGTTTAGGGTTTAGGGTTTAGGGTTTAGGGTTTAGGGTTTAGGGTTTAGGGTTTAGGGTTTAGGGTTTAGGGTTTAGGGTTTAGGGTTTAGGGTTTAGGGTTTAGGGTTTAGGGTTTAGGGTTTTAGGGTTTTAGGGTTTTAGGGTTTTAGGGTTTTAGGGTTTTAGGGGTTTTAGGGGTTTTAGGGGTTTTAGGGGTTTTAGGGGTTTGGGGTTTGGGGTTTGGGGTTTGGGGTTTGGGGTTTGGGGTTTGGGGTTTTAGGGTTTAGGGTTTTAGGGTTTTAGGGTTTAGGGTTTAGGGTTTAGGGTTTTAGGGTTTAGGGTTTAGGGTTTAGGGTTTAGGGTTTAGGGTTTAGGGTTTAGGGTTTAGGGTTTAGGGTTTAGGGTTTAGGGTTTAGGGTTTAGGGTTTAGGGTTTAGGGTTTAGGGTTTAGGGTTTAGGGTTTAGGGTTTAGGGTTTAGGGTTTAGGGTTTAGGGTTTAGGGTTTAGGGTTTAGGGTTTAGGGTTTAGGGTTTAGGGTTTAGGGTTTAGGGTTTAGGGTTTAGGGTTTAGGGTTTAGGGTTTAGGGTTTAGGGTTTAGGGTTTAGGGTTTAGGGTTTAGGGTTTAGGGTTTAGGGTTTAGGGTTTAGGGTTTAGGGTTTAGGGTTTAGGGTTTAGGGTTTAGGGTTTAGGGTTTAGGGTTTAGGGTTTAGGGTTTAGGGTTTAGGGTTTAGGGTTTAGGGTTTAGGGTTTAGGGTTTAGGGTTTAGGGTTTAGGGTTTAGGGTTTAGGGTTTAGGGTTTAGGGTTTAGGGTTTAGGGTTTAGGGTTTAGGGTTTAGGGTTTAGGGTTTAGGGTTTAGGGTTTAGGGTTTAGGGTTTAGGGTTTAGGGTTTAGGGTTTAGGGTTTAGGGTTTAGGGTTTAGGGTTTAGGGTTTAGGGTTTAGGGTTTAGGGTTTAGGGTTTAGGGTTTAGGGTTTAGGGTTTAGGGTTTAGGGTTTAGGGTTTAGGGTTTAGGGTTTAGGGTTTAGGGTTTAGGGTTTAGGGTTTAGGGTTTAGGGTTTAGGGTTTAGGGTTTAGGGTTTAGGGTTTAGGGTTTAGGGTTTAGGGTTTAGGGTTTAGGGTTTAGGGTTTAGGGTTTAGGGTTTAGGGTTTAGGGTTTAGGGTTTAGGGTTTAGGGTTTAGGGTTTAGGGTTTAGGGTTTAGGGTTTAGGGTTTAGGGTTTAGGGTTTAGGGTTTAGGGTTTAGGGTTTAGGGTTTAGGGTTTAGGGTTTAGGGTTTAGGGTTTAGGGTTTAGGGTTTAGGGTTTAGGGTTTAGGGTTTAGGGTTTAGGGTTTAGGGTTTAGGGTTTAGGGTTTAGGGTTTAGGGTTTAGGGTTTAGGGTTTAGGGTTTAGGGTTTAGGGTTTAGGGTTTAGGGTTTAGGGTTTAGGGTTTAGGGTTTAGGGTTTAGGGTTTAGGGTTTAGGGTTTAGGGTTTAGGGTTTAGGGTTTAGGGTTTAGGGTTTAGGGTTTAGGGTTTAGGGTTTAGGGTTTAGGGTTTAGGGTTTAGGGTTTAGGGTTTAGGGTTTAGGGTTTAGGGTTTAGGGTTTAGGGTTTAGGGTTTAGGGTTTAGGGTTTAGGGTTTAGGGTTTAGGGTTTAGGGTTTAGGGTTTAGGGTTTAGGGTTTAGGGTTTAGGGTTTAGGGTTTAGGGTTTAGGGTTTAGGGTTTAGGGTTTAGGGTTTAGGGTTTAGGGTTTAGGGTTTAGGGTTTAGGGTTTAGGGTTTAGGGTTTAGGGTTTAGGGTTTAGGGTTTAGGGTTTAGGGTTTAGGGTTTAGGGTTTAGGGTTTAGGGTTTAGGGTTTAGGGTTTAGGGTTTAGGGTTTAGGGTTTAGGGTTTAGGGTTTAGGGTTTAGGGTTTAGGGTTTAGGGTTTAGGGTTTAGGGTTTAGGGTTTAGGGTTTAGGGTTTAGGGTTTAGGGTTTAGGGTTTAGGGTTTAGGGTTTAGGGTTTAGGGTTTAGGGTTTAGGGTTTAGGGTTTAGGGTTTAGGGTTTAGGGTTTAGGGTTTAGGGTTTAGGGTTTAGGGTTTAGGGTTTAGGGTTTAGGGTTTAGGGTTTAGGGTTTAGGGTTTAGGGTTTAGGGTTTAGGGTTTAGGGTTTAGGGTTTAGGGTTTAGGGTTTAGGGTTTAGGGTTTAGGGTTTAGGGTTTAGGGTTTAGGGTTTAGGGTTTAGGGTTTAGGGTTTAGGGTTTAGGGTTTAGGGTTTAGGGTTTAGGGTTTAGGGTTTAGGGTTTAGGGTTTAGGGTTTAGGGTTTAGGGTGGGTTTAGGGTTTAGGGTTTAGGGTTTAGGGTTTAGGGTTTAGGGTTTAGGGTTTAGGGTTTAGGGTTTAGGGTTTAGGGTTTAGGGTTTAGGGTTTAGGGTTTAGGGTTTAGGGTTTAGGGTTTAGGGTTTAGGGTTTAGGGTTTAGGGTTTAGGGTTTAGGGTTTAGGGTTTAGGGTTTAGGGTTTAGGGTTTAGGGTTTAGGGTTTAGGGTTTAGGGTTTAGGGTTTAGGGTTTAGGGTTTAGGGTTTAGGGTTTAGGGTTTAGGGTTTAGGGTTTAGGGTTTAGGGTTTAGGGTTTAGGGTTTAGGGTTTAGGGTTTAGGGTTTAGGGTTTAGGGTTTAGGGTTTAGGGTTTAGGGTTTAGGGTTTAGGGTTTAGGGTTTAGGGTTTAGGGTTTAGGGTTTAGGGTTTAGGGTTTAGGGTTTAGGGTTTAGGGTTTAGGGTTTAGGGTTTAGGGTTTAGGGTTTAGGGTTTAGGGTTTAGGGTTTAGGGTTTAGGGTTTAGGGTTTAGGGTTTAGGGTTTAGGGTTTAGGGTTTAGGGTTTAGGGTTTAGGGTTTAGGGTTTAGGGTTTAGGGTTTAGGGTTTAGGGTTTAGGGTTTAGGGTTTAGGGTTTAGGGTTTAGGGTTTAGGGTTTAGGGTTTAGGGTTTAGGGTTTAGGGTTTAGGGTTTAGGGTTTAGGGTTTAGGGTTTAGGGTTTAGGGTTTAGGGTTTAGGGTTTAGGGTTTAGGGTTTAGGGTTTAGGGTTTAGGGTTTAGGGTTTAGGGTTTAGGGTTTAGGGTTTAGGGTTTAGGGTTTAGGGTTTAGGGTTTAGGGTTTAGGGTTTAGGGTTTAGGGTTTAGGGTTTAGGGTTTAGGGTTTAGGGTTTAGGGTTTAGGGTTTAGGGTTTAGGGTTTAGGGTTTAGGGTTTAGGGTTTAGGGTTTAGGGTTTAGGGTTTAGGGTTTAGGGTTTAGGGTTTAGGGTTTAGGGTTTAGGGTTTAGGGTTTAGGGTTTAGGGTTTAGGGTTTAGGGTTTAGGGTTTAGGGTTTAGGGTTTAGGGTTTAGGGTTTAGGGTTTAGGGTTTAGGGTTTAGGGTTTAGGGTTTAGGGTTTAGGGTTTAGGGTTTAGGGTTTAGGGTTTAGGGTTTAGGGTTTAGGGTTTAGGGTTTAGGGTTTAGGGTTTAGGGTTTAGGGTTTAGGGTTTAGGGTTTAGGGTTTAGGGTTTAGGGTTTAGGGTTTAGGGTTTAGGGTTTAGGGTTTAGGGGTTTAGGGTTTAGGGTTTAGGGTTTAGGGTTTAGGGTTTAGGGTTTAGGGTTTAGGGTTTAGGGTTTAGGGTTTAGGGTTTAGGGTTTAGGGTTTAGGGTTTAGGGTTTAGGGTTTAGGGTTTAGGGTTTAGGGTTTAGGGTTTAGGGTTTAGGGTTTAGGGTTTAGGGTTTAGGGTTTAGGGTTTAGGGTTTAGGGTTTAGGGTTTAGGGTTTAGGGTTTAGGGTTTAGGGTTTAGGGTTTAGGGTTTAGGGTTTAGGGTTTAGGGTTTAGGGTTTAGGGTTTAGGGTTTAGGGTTTAGGGTTTAGGGTTTAGGGTTTAGGGTTTAGGGTTTAGGGTTTAGGGTTTAGGGTTTAGGGTTTAGGGTTTAGGGTTTAGGGTTTAGGGTTTAGGGTTTAGGGTTTAGGGTTTAGGGTTTAGGGTTTAGGGTTTAGGGTTTAGGGTTTAGGGTTTAGGGTTTAGGGTTTAGGGTTTAGGGTTTAGGGTTTAGGGTTTAGGGTTTAGGGTTTAGGGTTTAGGGTTTAGGGTTTAGGGTTTAGGGTTTAGGGTTTAGGGTTTAGGGTTTAGGGTTTAGGGTTTAGGGTTTAGGGTTTAGGGTTTAGGGTTTAGGGTTTAGGGTTTAGGGTTTAGGGTTTAGGGTTTAGGGTTTAGGGTTTAGGGTTTAGGGTTTAGGGTTTAGGGTTTAGGGTTTAGGGTTTAGGGTTTAGGGTTTAGGGTTTAGGGTTTAGGGTTTAGGGTTTAGGGTTTAGGGTTTAGGGTTTAGGGTTTAGGGTTTAGGGTTTAGGGTTTAGGGTTTAGGGTTTAGGGTTTAGGGTTTAGGGTTTAGGGTTTAGGGTTTAGGGTTTAGGGTTTAGGGTTTAGGGTTTAGGGTTTAGGGTTTAGGGTTTAGGGTTTAGGGTTTAGGGTTTAGGGTTTAGGGTTTAGGGTTTAGGGTTTAGGGTTTAGGGTTTAGGGTTTAGGGTTTAGGGTTTAGGGTTTAGGGTTTAGGGTTTAGGGTTTAGGGTTTAGGGTTTAGGGTTTAGGGTTTAGGGTTTAGGGTTTAGGGTTTAGGGTTTAGGGTTTAGGGTTTAGGGTTTAGGGTTTAGGGTTTAGGGTTTAGGGTTTAGGGTTTAGGGTTTAGGGTTTAGGGTTTAGGGTTTAGGGTTTAGGGTTTAGGGTTTAGGGTTTAGGGTTTAGGGTTTAGGGTTTAGGGTTTAGGGTTTAGGGTTTAGGGTTTAGGGTTTAGGGTTTAGGGTTTAGGGTTTAGGGTTTAGGGTTTAGGGTTTAGGGTTTAGGGTTTAGGGTTTAGGGTTTAGGGTTTAGGGTTTAGGGTTTAGGGTTTAGGGTTTAGGGTTTAGGGTTTAGGGTTTAGGGTTTAGGGTTTAGGGTTTAGGGTTTAGGGTTTAGGGTTTAGGGTTTAGGGTTTAGGGTTTAGGGTTTAGGGTTTAGGGTTTAGGGTTTAGGGTTTAGGGTTTAGGGTTTAGGGTTTAGGGTTTAGGGTTTAGGGTTTAGGGTTTAGGGTTTAGGGTTTAGGGTTTAGGGTTTAGGGTTTAGGGTTTAGGGTTTAGGGTTTAGGGTTTAGGGTTTAGGGTTTAGGGTTTAGGGTTTAGGGTTTAGGGTTTAGGGTTTAGGGTTTAGGGTTTAGGGTTTAGGGTTTAGGGTTTAGGGTTTAGGGTTTAGGGTTTAGGGTTTAGGGTTAGGGTTTAGGGTTGGTTTAGGGTTTAGGGGTTGAGGGTTTTAGGGTTTAGGGTTTAGGGGGGTTAGGGGGTTTGTGAGATGTGTGTGGTGATGGGGGGTTTAGGGTTTAGGGTTTTAGGGTTTTAGGTTTAGGTTTAGGTTTAGGGTTTAGGGGTTTAGGGTTTAGGGTTGTTTAGGGTTTAGAGGGTTTAGGGTTTAGGGTTTAGGGTTTAGGGTTTAGGGTTTAGAGGGTTTAGGGTTTAGGGTTAGGGTTTAGGGTTTAGGGTTTAGGGTTTAGGGTTTAGGGTTTAGGGTTTAGGGTTTAGGGTTTAGGGTTTAGGGTTTAGGGTTTAGGGTTTAGGGTTTAGGGTTTAGGGTTTAGGGTTTAGGGTTTAGGGTTTAGGGTTTAGGGTTTAGGGTTTAGGGTTTAGGGTTTAGGGTTTAGGGTTTAGGGTTTAGGGTT